>OY288109.1:60120191-60822745 GCA_958431115.1 Syrphus vitripennis
ATGATGATTATATCTAAAATTTTAAATAAATAATTTACTCGGAGTCAAAAATCTAAGAAATATGGTGCACGAAGAAATTAATTCGATCTTACAGAGACATTTTTCTAAAACCATCAGATTCTGATTAAAGAGGCCTTAAAAAGAGAAGATATTTCGCACCTTCATTTCGAAAAATCGCATCGTCGCAATTATAATAAAATCCAATGAGAAGTTAAAAATTTATGTGACTTTTATTCGGTTGAACTTTCACCTCTAGATTTTGGAATATCCATATTAGTAAGCATGGCGTTTTATAAGCTTATCTTTAAAGTTTGTTATCGGTTGAACAAAATTTGCGAAAACAAAATATTAATGAAGGTGTCACATCTAAAGTTGAAATTACATAGTTATGACAATTGATCTGATTGCTTAGAGCATTTCAAGTGCTGTTTGCAATGTTTGAATTTTTTTAAGAAAATGTTGATATTTCAGGTATTTATTTCGGGTCAATGAGACATTTCGATATTATCTTGTGAGGTTTAAATAACTTTTTAGTATAATCAATTCTTATCAAAAATTCCTTGAATGCAATAAGTTGTATAGGTAAATTTTTTAACAATTAACTGGTCACTGAACAAAGTTTTCTTTTTCCGAAATTATTAAATACCAAAATAAATATACTAAAATATTAACTCATTTGAAATATTTTCTGTCAAAAACGTAAAAAATTGTCATAAATAAATGATTTGAAACTTGATTTGTGCCTGTAATATTTAGAAATTGAATATAAAAAGTATTTAAAGGCAAATGTTCAGAGCTTTAATCATGTACAGTACATATATGACTTTTTAGCCAAAAAAAAAACAAATTGGCGTTAGTATTTACAAAATCGAGTTTTTAACCAGACTCACCCTAATCCCACAAATATCCTTGATCTAAAAAAGTTTAATATTTGCACAACAAAAGTTCATTTCAACTGATACACTCGATTGATTCTGGTCTAAGACCAGAAATGATCATGTACCTACTAAGTAATTCATTTTTATTTTTCACTTTTATTTAATTAACTCATGTATGTATTTTCGCTTACTCAATTGCCAATTGTTTTCAGTAGGAAAGCACTGTTTTATTCAAATAGATGTCCTCAAAGATTTTATACACTATTCGGAAGTAATTTTATGTAAACAGTTTCCGAGACTGACTATACTTAGCAATATGCCTTCAAACAGGGCCGGCCCGAGCTAAATTAGCGCCCTGCGCAATCTTCATCATTGGCGCCCCTGAATTATAGTTATTGGCGGAAGAAGTCATTTCCTCATTACCCAATTGGTTGACTTCGCAATGTAATTTTTTTTCTAACGAGAAGAATAGCTTTCAGTAACGGCTTTACTATTTTTTTTTTTTTTAATTTGCTAAGCTAACAAGCTTGCTTTTAATTTTCAGCGTCAACAATTTTTTTACGTTTTTATTTTCAGCTCCCGATGGCTTTTTTCCATTTTAACAAAAAAAAATAAACTTTGGGAGACAAATGGCAATTTCATAGTTACACTTTTACAGATGGACACGTCACTATTGTAAGCTAGGTGGTTGCAAGGCGCCCGTGGATATTAATAACTTATATCAGTTATCAATATCCACGGGCGCCTTAGGCGCATTTAAACAATAATTACAAAAATATTGTTTCTTGTATACCTACTTATAAATATATCTATAAAAGTATATATAAAACTATAATAATTCATATAATGTATAAAAACGCATCGTTGACTTATTTAATCACTGATTACATGATGGAATGATTGAATGATTATTCTAGGCAATATTTTTTTTGACAATTTTTTTCATTTTCTTCTTTATGGAAGAAGTTTTTCTTTATAATTTATTTTTGACAATTTTTAATTTTTTTTTCTTTAAATTTTTATTTTGTAACATCTTATGAATTCTTTTTTATTTTTAACATTTTTGCTTTTTCGAAAAAAGTGGTTCCCTCAATTCTGTCTTTAATTACAGGAGGGATTTTCTTCGATTTTGGACTTAAGGCTTTAAGGAGATGCTAAGCGGGAATTTAGCAATTCAAATAACAAATTTTATGCTTTTTCATATTTTTCTCTGATGACATTATTTTACTGAATGACTCGGTTCAATTTCCACTTCGTTGTACCGACAAAATTCTTTTTGACAATTTTTTTTACGGAATTTTTTTGACAATTTTTTTTATGACCAACACTTTTTCTGACCAATTACTTTTTTTTTGAAAATAATTTTTTTTCACAATTTAAATTTTTCCCGTTTAATTCTCTCGGTTCAATTTTTTATTTCCGACAAAAATTATTGACAAATATTTGTTGACATTTTTTTTGGCAAAAACACTGACAATATTGTTTTTTTGACACATTTTTTTTGAAGAAGAACATTTGTTTGACAACTTTTTTAGAAGATTTTTTCCACACAATTTTTTTTTTAACAATTTTTTTGGTTGAAAAAAAAGCTTGGTCAGAAAAAAATATATATTGTGGAAAAAAGTTTTTTTGAAAAAATATTCGTCTTCAAAGGTTGGAAAAAAATTTTAAAAAAACGGTCAGAAAAAAATTGTTCAGAAAACAAAACGTTCAAAAAATATTTGGTCAAAAAAAGTTTAAATGTGAAAAAAAAGTTTAGTCATCAAAAAAAAAAATATGGTTGAAAAAAAAAGTTTGGTTAAAAATGTTTAAATGTGAAAAAAAAGTTTTGTCAAAAATGTTTAAATGTGAAAAAAAAGTTTTGTCAAAAAAAATATAGTTGAAAAAAAATTGGTCAAAAAAGTTTAAATGTGAAAAAAAGTTTTGTCAAAAAAAAAGTTTGATCAGAAAACAAAAATTTTGTTAAAAAAATATGTTTGGTAAAAAATTTTGACGAAAAAATATTCGCCTTCAGAAAAAAATGGTTGAAAAAAAAATTTGATCAAACGCTATGAAAATTTTTTTTGTTGTACAACGAAGTTGAAATTGAACCGTCTACCGAGTCATTCAGTCCATCAGCCAATCAGCCAGTCATCCAATCAGTCAGTCATCCTATCAGTAAAGTGCGTAACTATATATGTATATATAAATGATTGAAAATGTTTATGTATTTTTAAAAAATGCACCAAAAGATTTTATACTTTGGAATAATGCCTGCCTTCTAAGCTGAAAGAAAAGCTCTACATCTACATGGATGTTGTTGACGGCAGCTGAAATAAAGGTGCTTCGTAGGAGTGACAAAGCTTGAACAAGAATATACGTCAAATCTTAAATCTTGGATAAAATATAACTTGAACAACATAGCTAGTACTGTCATGTACAAAGTCAATTCAAATGGCTTTAGCTCACGACGTTCCAACACTATCGTGAAATAAAATGCAAAAACTACTGGAACAAAAAAATGCAACAAGACCTGCACTAATTTGGATCTAGACATGGAACCAGACAAAACCGGGAAGCCTATCGATGTTTTCAACATCGATAGTCCTACAAGTGGAGAATTGGAGTGAAGCAGTGGAGTGAGAGAGTTTCTTTTCCAGTGAAAGACTGGATGAATGAATCCTCGATTAAAGAAGATGGAGTCCGTTCATGTAAATTTCAGAATTTTGGCATTTCAGGATTTTACAATAACATTATTATGGACGTGCAGTAGAACGACCCTTTTTTTAAATCGCTTAGCCGTTTAAGAGGAAGGAGAACTTTTTTTTAGGACATGAGAATTTCTTTTTTATATTTGCTGTTGAACATGAACAAAATATCGAGGTTCCAAAGGAAGTATTTTAGTCTTCAATTCAATCTTAATAAGTTTAACCGTTTTTGATACCGTTGGAACAAAAAAAGTTTTTACACTGAGACCTAGAAAAGCATTTTCTGTTTTCCACGTTACGATGTAGACAGTTTTAGCCACAGAAAGATTGATTGATATCTAATCTATTGAACCGGTTTGAAAGACTGATGTTTTTGTATTTTATAGCTAGTAATATCCATAATCAAAACTGTCAATATAAACTTAGTACCAAAAGTTTGAAGAAGTGCAGATATACCGTTAAAATTACACATAAACTTACCATGAACTGTAAACTATTTACTTGCGGATGGATTTTTCAATAAATTTGTTTAGTTTCATTTAAAAGACCAACACACGCTCTCAAAAAATCATTTAGTTTTTAGTTCTCCAAATTTATTTATGTACATATGTTATACGAGTATGTAAATTTAAAAAAAAAATACATTTTTGCAACTTAATTTATCTATAACAGATCTAAATAATGGCCGATGAAGCAAAACCAGCAGAAGAAGCACCCCCAGCAGCGCCCGCTGATGGAGAGGCTCCACCACCAGCCGAAGGTGAACCTGCAGCACCAGCAGAGCCTATTAAACACACCTACACACTGTTTTATTTTAATGTGAAAGCGCTCGCTGAACCTTTACGCTACCTCTTCGCGCATGGTGGTATTGAATACGAGGATGTTCGAGTGACGCGGGACGAATGGCCTGCATTGAAACCAAGTAAGTAGAACAAATTTTATATTTAGAATTTTTATGTTGTTAACTTTGATATGATTCGAATGTCAAATGTCATTGTCAGAACAAGAATTCGATGTTTTGGCAACGAACTGTTTGATGATATCATCCCACATGCGTTAAATTATATTTTTAAATTCTAAATTTATTTATTCGCATGATAAATTTGGGTCAATACTTATTTAATTTAGATTTTAATTGATGTTTTCTTTGAATAAAAACACTATACGATCATGTTACAGCAATGCCAATGGGTCAAATGCCCGTGTTAGAAGTTGATGGCAAACGTGTACATCAGAGCATTTCGATGGCTAGGTTTTTGGCTAAAACAATTGGACTGAGTGGCGCCAATCCATGGGAGGACTTGCAAATCGATATTGTTGTTGACACGATCAATGACTTCCGCTTAAGTAGCGAACAATGTGTGATGTTGCATGTTCAGTGTTGTTTGATTAATCTTGTTTTTTAATATATAGAAATTGCAGTCGTATCCTATGAACCAGAGGACGAAATTAAGGAAAAAAAACTCGTGACACTCAATACAGAAGTCATTCCATTCTATTTGGAGAAATTGGAACAGACAGTGAAGGATAATGATGGACATTTAGCGCTTGGAAAGGTAGATTATTTTAGCATTGTTGTTCGATTTTATTACATCGTAAGCTTAGTTTTGATTATGTCTTAGGTTAGGTTAGGTTGACGTGGCTGTCAGTGTGAAAAACCAACACACTTAGGCCAGGATTGGCCCGTTGTGATACCACAAGAATCTAGAGATTTTCCTCCCTACTCGTTGAACCATTTGGAGCTTCTTATGAAGCGTGAGAGATTGTTAATGTCTTTGTTAGCAAGATCGCTGGGGTCGTTGAAGAAGTATTCTCCCAAATGAACCCTACGTCTCTGGGACAGAGCAGGGCATGTACAGAGAAGATGAGTAGTTGTTTCTTCCTTCTCCTCATCCATGCAGCTTCTGCAAAAGTCATTGGAGAAAACACCCAGCCTTGCGGCGTGTCTCCCAATTAGACAGTGTCCTGTGATGACACCAATTACGGAGCTAATATGCGATCTATTTAGTGACAACAAGCATTTAGATCGACTCAGATTTAATAATGGCCAGATCTGCTTTGTCGCCACACATGTAGTGATGGTGTTCCACCTTAGATTAGTTAACCTAATGGCATCTTGCACCAGCATGAGTTTACATGTAGCGAGAGGTATACCAATATTTGCATTACATGGTGCGATTGGTAAGATGGTTCCATTTCTAGCGAGTTCATCAGCCTTGCAATTGCCATTAATATTCCTGTGGCCCGGCACCCAACATAGGTGAATGTTTAACTGCTGCGCCATCTCCGTGAGAGATGATCGGCAGTTGAGGGCTGTCAGTGAGTTACAGGAGACAGAGTCAAGAGATTTAATGGCAGCTTGGCTATCAGAGAAAATACGGATATCAGTGGTTGATATCACGTTTTCCTTAAGCCAAGATAGAACTTCTTTTATCGCTAGAATTTCCGCCTGGAACACGCTACAATGATTAGGAAGACGGAAGGATAGGCTTAGTTTAAGCTTGTCAGAGTACACCCCACATCCCACCCTTAGCTATATTAATTAATTTTAAGCAAGGAAATTAGTTTTTTAACCCTACTTGAAATATATGTACTTGAATGCGGAGTGGAATCAAATTTGAATTGAAAAATCACTTATATACAAGTTGATAGGTTTTCAAAAAAATTGTTTTGCTTATAATAAATTTTGTTACAATAAGGATTGTTCCAAAATAATTGCATTTAGGCAGTATAAGTAATCAAAAATTGGCAAAAACTTATTTTTACTCATAACTTTGGTAAGAAAAAACCTCATATAAAACCCTATCGATTAATGAAAAACAGACCCTGTCTCTGAGCGCAAGGTCACGCCCTTTTTCACGGCGCGATCCTTTGACTGTATAAGGAAATTAAGTTTTCTCCAAGCAGATGTACTTGTATGTAGATGGTTTCCTATTTTTTTAGATGCATCTGAACAAAGTTATAGGTATGCAAAGAACTGAAAAAATACAGAATTTCGATGTTTTTTTCATGAATGATGAGGTGGGTTGTGTAAACTTTTTTTTCCTCTGAAACAACTTATGTCTGTTTTAAATATTTTGTTAGCAAAAAAATTAAAAATTGCTGATACGAAACAAAAAATGTCGATAGTCTCAACTAGGAGAGCGAAATGCTAATCTTCCACCAGAATCGCTGTCATCTCGCTATACAGTCTCGACCTCTTCTCATTGTCGTCTCACTCCAGCCTCACTTTATACTTACTCTCGTCTCACTGTCCTCTCGCTCTCGTCTCACTCTAGTTTCTATCTCGGAGCAGTCTCCCTTCGATCTCGAAGGAATCAGGTCATCTATTTTGATTTTAACTTAAAAAAAGATATATAAAAAATAATATTCTTTCAAATTTAAAGCAACATATCACCGTTATTATAGTCAAAAACACCAAGAAATTGTGTCATATTCTTTTGAATTTCCGATGGTAAAAATCGAACTATTCGTATAAACTGATTTATAACAATTAATAAGTAATTACTCATATTTACTCTAATTTGGTATATACCGGAATTTGTCATGGTTATATATGTATGTATATACCCAAAAATGATACGATACCGAGTCCGTCGAAGCCACTTACATATATGTATATGTATATTATAAATTCATAACTCAAGAAGGTACCTTTTTTAAATAAATTCTGAAACTGTCAAAGGTGTTCCATGCAGATTAAGCAATTCTCCTCTCGCTCTAAATAACAATGATATTTTTCTACAACTATTTAAATCTTTGAAGTAATTCTTTTCGTTCAGGTTGTGTACTAGTACTACCGTTGGGTATCCACTTTGCTTATTATGACTTACATTTGGTTTTTAAGTTTTTAATGTTGCCCCGACCCTTGTGGTGGCGCTGCAAAATTTGAGCTGTAAAATTCGATTTTGGGAGTCTTTAAGCGTCGGAAATTGGTGGTAGGGGCAAGAGGAGACTATTTTTTGGATTATTGCATCCAAAAAATATCAATTAAAACCTAAATACATTCTCCGCAAAAAAAAAAGAGTAAGGGTTGCCGGCACACTTTAGATGTCGCCCAAATTTTCATATACAAAGCTTCTTCGTATTCTTAAAAACGCGACGCCTGGGCTCTAGAGCACAACATTGAACGTAATACCGCCTCATACACTTTGTGTTTAGCTGAATTAGGTACCTCTTTTTTCATAGTAGATTAAAACTTTGATTAATATCATTTTCATTTGTGACTAGCTTTACTGTGAGATGATGTTTCATATTGAAGGTTGGAGTTACATCTATTCCAAAGTACTTGTAACTTTTGACTAATTCGATATTCTCTCTGCCGTAATGCAAATTCTCTTCTTTGTAAATTGAATTTGTATTGAGAATTTTATGTACATATGTTACAAAATGAATACAATTGAGTTATCTAGTTACATGCCTCGTGACTGACAATTTAAGACTGAGTCTGCTCATGCTTGAGACCAATATTTCTCTTATGTACATACGTGTTAGCACAATAAGTAGTCTGGGTAATTAATTGTGTGCGAAAAGCGCAAAAGCTTGCGTTTTGTTTCAATATCGTTTCATGGTTTTTGTATGCGATTTTCAATTTCGCATCAGCAGCGTACTAGGCATTATGTAGTTTTACTTAGAAATTATTACTTTACTCTGAAAAACTTTTAACTTGAATACTTTTACTTTTTAAAGATGTAGCTTTAATAAAATAAAACGTCAGACAGAAAAATAGACAAACACTAGTATTTGTAAATAGTAAAATGTTTAGAATGCAAAACACAGAGAAAAAACTATTAAAAACAATAAGATTATCAGATTGAGCTACTTTACCATGATACTTTTTTAAAAGCAACAAAACAAATATTTTTAAAGAGAAATTGGATAGATACAATGATGAAAAACTTATCGTTATTTAATAAGATTTTCATATTATTTTAAGAATTATTATTATAACACGAAAAACTTATGGTTTTAAATTCAATTATTTGAATTCAATAATACAAAGCTAAGCGTGGTTTGTTGAGGTCATTAATTGTGTGATTGGCACATACGTAGAGTTTTCGACTGGTAATCGGAAGGTCCTAGGTTCAATACTCTATAAATGAGCTGACACTTCGAAAAAGTAATAAAACTAAATATTAAGCTAATAAATTAATCAAAAAAAAATCAAAAAAAATACATTCACTTTTTTTTATTCGGTCAGTAATATTTTCTCCGAATACAACCTTCTTAAATGAAAACCATACGGAAAACTCGTAGTTTTTCTTCTTTTTTATGTAGTTATGTGTCTCAAAGTACGATTCTTAATTGAAGTAAGATACCGTACAAATAAAATATTAAAATAAGCTGCAAAACCACTTAGAAATTAAAGTAATTGCATTTATATTTAACCTAAGATTTTTTTGTTTTCTCTTCATATAAAACAACTTTTTTTATTTAAAAATAGCTTACATGGGCTGATATCTATTTTGCTGGCATTTTGGATTATATGAACTATATGGTGAAGCGAGATCTCCTTGAGACATATCCTGGATTAAGAGCCCTTGTCGATTCTATTAACAGCATTGAATCTATCAAAGCCTGGATAGAGAAACGACCACAAACAGAGGTCTAAACACTACGGTATAGCAGTTATATTAACACAACAATCGATAAAAGCTGATGTAGCACTAAATCGGCTTTTAAATAAACTTCAAATATTACTACGTAATTAAATACTAAAACACACACAATTACACAAATTTTTGTTCCTTTTTTGTATTAATATTATATTTTAGTTCTGATTTTTATTTTTTATTTTTTTCCATTTCGTTCGGGGAAGATCGAATAATTTTGTTTATGGGAATTTTTCTAGTTCGTTCATATAATGTCGGTCATTCTTTATAAAAATTTTGCTGAGTTGAAACAGAAAGTATTTAAGTTACACTACGTTAAAGAACCAGCATGTCTTAATTATCTTAACAGTTTACACATCTTGATACACGCCTAAAATATAAAATATCCGTGGAATGAAAAATAAATACACATATTGTACTAAGAAATATTTTTACATTTATTATTTCTAAAATTAATGAAAATAAAATAAAACAAAACGTACAATTTTTTTTTTTATTTTAGTCATTTAGACTGCAATTAAAGCAGGTATATTATGTTATTTTAATAAAAAATGGCATCATAATAAACAAGTTGGGTATTTTTTATCGAATTTTTTCCATTCACAGACTTATGCCGGGCATATGCAGGAAAATAAATTTTCAATATAATGACAAAATTTGAAAATGTTGATTAGGTTTAATTATTTCCCTTGTAAGATTTTGTCAACAACCTAACGAAATTGTAACGTTATTTTGTTTAGTTATAAGAAAACGTGCAAAGAAAAAGAGTTTTTAGATTTTAAAAACTAGGTACATAGTGTATAACAATTACTTTTGGTAAAACGACTATAAAGACATTTTTACAGTCGTATAAAATGTCCTTCCAAAAAAAAAATATTTAGTATCATCACCCAATTTGGTAAAAGGGTTTTGTTTGCCGTGAAAATGAAAAATCCAAAGAGTATAAAAAAATATATCACAGCGGAGGGTGTATTTATGAAGTGGGAAGATGAAGAAGGTGTAATGCGTCAATAGTCTTTAAAAATATATTGGAGAGGTATTTTTTTTTTGTGTGGAGAGGACAATTTTTAAAAAACATCGTGGCCATCCTTCAGCTTGACAGGTCGTCAGTGAAATATATTTTAAGAGAAATAATGTATTTGTATCGTAGCTCAGTAAAAAAACCAATTAGAAACCAGAACCTTCAAATTATATTTCCGATCAAAATAAAAAACCATAACTTTTTTAAGTGGAAAAATACAAAAAAAATATTATCTTTATTGGGCAACCTTCGCCTTCTTCAACCTTCCTAAGACTAATCTTTCCTTTCGGTTCATTCGCAGAAAAAACCTTCTTTATATTTTAATGTGATTACCTTCTATTCAAACATCGGTCGCAGAGTTACCAGAACTCATGCGATACCGATACGATACAGTTCCGGCGAAAACTACGGTTTTCCACCCTTTCGCATTTTATTTACATCACTTCATACCTCTGCTTAACAGATCGGCGGGGTTTTCTTTCGTACCAACATATTTCCATCTTTTGACTTCCGTGTTAGTCTGGTAATTTTTTTATCCAATGTAATGCGATGAGTGAATCTGTCCAGAGATTGTACTCTTGTACCCATTTCATCGTACTGGTAACACTGGCCATTAGCCTTCCTATCGTAGTATCGTTATTGTCTTCAGTGGTGAGACACGTGTCTTGGCTGTTATAGTACGGGAGGCAGCGTTGAGTTTTTCCGAGTGATTTTACCCGGGATGATTCTTATCAGAATTGAAAGATATTTGTATGTGTATCATAAAAATGCGCGTCAGCTGCGGTGGACCTAGGTGTGAGGGCGGGTCAAAGTGGTAATTTTTTTTTTCAAAAAGTCATTTTACCCGGCTCCAAAATTTGAGGAATGGTTATTGATGTTCTACTGAATCCAAAAATTGCCGTCAGCCGCATGGATGGCGGTGGAAAGACCGTCAGCCAGGCACCTGAACTTGTAAAAAATTTTGAAAAAAAAAGTCATTTTATTCGGGCTGATTTTTTTACAGATGAATCTTCAACCTTTCAAGATAATAAAACAAACCGTCAGCCGCCCGGGTAGCGGTGGAAAGACCGTCAGCCGACGTCATCAACATGACGCCCTCCCAGTTGACCTGAGCGTTACTCAGTCACTTTAAATGAAAAACTGACGACTTTTATCCCCACTAACATTCGGTTTATGGCTAATTTTATTTTTAATTATTTAATATTAGTTTCATATTAATTTCGTCACTTTTGCCGAAGGTAACTAAATTAGTCAAGTAAACGGAACTCGAAAAAGAAGATAGTTGCCCCAAAAAAGGTAGGGTAGTGCTATTTTTTTTATATGTTGTAAAGTATATATAGTAGAAGAAAAAAAAAATAAATTACACAACCACGCCCCCTCCACCCCTTCACCATTCTCGAAAAACCAATCGCAGAAAATACCACAATTTTCGACTTTTTTCAAGTTTTTGTCAAAAACTCAGAAATTGTTAACATCAATATTCTTCTATCAATATTCTTCTACAAAAATAAAGTATATTAAATTTCCTACGAAATACATATTTCAATTATTATTTTTGGTTAAGCCGTTTTGCTGCTATAGGCAGCTGAAAAACGCCAAAATTTGTCTTTTTTTTTAAACCCGTTTTCTCGATTTTTTTTTCATTCAGACTTCAAAAACTGTACTTGTTATTGCAAATATCTCTAAATTTTCTAAAACTACATAAAATTCTCTATAAAATGAATATCTTAATTATTTATTTAGGCCAAACCGTGTAACCGCCAGAGCACTTTTAAATAAAAGGTATGCCATAACTAGAAAACGCGAAGTCAACTGGATTTAATTTATTAATTTCATCACTTCTTGCCAGAATCCCAAATGTTTTTTTTTTTCATTTTTACATAATAAAAAAGGTATTATGTATGTATACCGTATATACAGGGTGTCCCGTAAAGGATAGTCTAAACTGAATATGGTGATAGGCCAGTTCATGACCATTCAGAATTTGGTAACTTGTTCATCCCAAATCGTAACAGTTTTCGAGTAACGGCTGTTTTTTTGAAATTTTCCCAAACCCCTACTTTGGACCACTGTTTTGCTCACCCCGTCCATAATTGATTTTTTATTTTTTTTATTTTTTCACCAAAATATTGACCAGAAATAAAACTTTTTTTGTGCATTCAAAAAATTTTGATTTTAGTCCACCATTTTTATAAAATTACTAGATAAATTCATAGTCTGATCAAAATTAATTTTTTACTTCAATATTTGAAAGAGCGCCCTGAAAAAAACCGTATGACACAATACTGGCCCTTACTTTTAAAACATTGCCTTGTATAGTCCCTTGGAAGAAGAGTTTGAATACGTTGCAAATGAAAGGAATGCAGCTTGTTCCTTTTCAGCAGTCTTTGGATGTTTGTTTTTGAGATCCCTGTTGTCCTTTCGATAGCTCTAATAGAAGTAGAAGGTTCAGTCTACACAGCATGCAAAACTGCCTCATCATGGTGGCGTTGACTTCTTCCTTGTCCTAGACTTCTCCCTGGTGCCCTGCCCTCCAAATAAGCCAAGTGAACCCGTATGAAAAGGCGATGGTCGGGATGTGAAGCATTTGGGTACCTTTCAGCATATGTCCTGGCTGCTAATCTAGCGTTTCCTCCACATTCTCCATAAATGTATAATGCATTGAAGCATATTCGCGTGGCGTGTAAAACATTTTATTTTTTTTTTTTCAATTAAAAGCGTTTTAAAAAAAAAAAAAAAAGAAAAAATAAGTATCTCACTTTGAATGACTAATAAGCGCCATTACTTTTGAACGTTTTGAAATTTTTACCAGCCATACCATTACCGGTAAAAATAAATAAAACATTAGTACAAGGATTGACCAAGCGTGGCGTCTTAAACTTAAAGACCGCCATTGTTAGTAGAATTAACTTGCTTTGAAAATGAAATTAACTATTAAAATTGATATACGATTTCGCTAATATTACAATGAAAAAAGAAAATTTGGGTTAAAGTACCGACAGTGAAAAAAATTAAAAAACAACAATAAAAAACAACACGTAAAAAAACTAAAAACACAAAAAAAAAACATGAAACAAACAACATTACAAAAACAAAAACAAAAAAAGAATTTATTTTAATTTTTATTAAAACCATGACTTATCGAGTTTTAACTGTAATAACTTTTGATTGGGAATTCGTATTGGTAAGATTTATACCTTTTTAGAAATTTGAAAAGCAAGGCAATTTTTTTAAAGTAAGGGCCAGTATTGTGTCATACGGTTTTTTTTCAGGGCGCTCTTTCAAATATTGAAGTAAAAAATTAATTTTGATCAAACTATGAATTTATCTAGTAATTTTATAAAAATGGTGGACTAAAATCAAAATTTTTTGAATGCACAAAAAAAGTTTTATTTCTGGTCAACATTTTGGTGAAAAAATAAAAAAAATAAAAAATCAATTATGGACGGGGTGAGCAAAACAGTGGTCCAATGTAGAGGTTTGGGCAAATTTCAAAAATACAGCCGTTACTCGAAAACCGTTACGATTTGGGATGAACAAGTTACCAAATTCTGAATGGTCATGAAATGGCCTATCACCATATTCAGTTTGGACTATCCTTTACGGGACACCCTGTATATACGGTATACATACATAATACCTTGTTTATTATGTAAAAATGAAAAAAAAAAATTTGGGATTCTGGCAAGAAGTGATGAAATTAATAAATGAAATCCAGTTGACTTCGCGTTTTCTAGTTATGACATACCTTTTATTTAAAAGTGCTCTGGCGGTTACACGGTTTGGCCTAAATAAATAATTAAGATGTTTATTTTATAGAGAATTTTATGTAGTTTTAGAAAATTTAGAGATATTTGCAATTACAAGTACAGTTTTTGAAGTCTGAATGAAAAAAAAATCGAGAAAACGGGTTTAAAAAAAGACAAATTTTGGCGTTTTTCAGCTGCCTATAGCAGCAAAACGGCTTAACCAAAAATAATAATTGAAATATGTATTTCGTAGGAAATTTAATATACTTTATTTTTGTAGAAGAATATTGATCCCAAAAGTTAACAATTTCTGAGTTTTTGACAAAAACTTGAAAAAAGTCGAAAATTGTGGTATTTTCTGCGATTGGTTCTTCGAGAATGGTGAAGGGGTGGAGGGGTCGTGGTTGTGTAATTTATTTTTTTTTTCTTCTACTATAATTATATACTTTACAGCATATAAAAAAAATAGCACTACCCTACCTTTTTTGGGGCAACTATCTTCTTTTTCGAGTTCCGTTTACTTGACTAATTTAGTTACCTTCGGCAAAAGTGACGAAATTAATATGAAACTAATATTAAATAATTAAAAATAAAATTAGCCATAAACCGAATGTTAGTGGGGATAAAAGTCGTCAGTTTTTCATTGAAAGTGACTGAGTAACGCTCAGGTCAACTGGGAGGGCGTCATGTTGATGACGTCGGCTGACGGTCTTTCCACCGCTACCCGGGCGGCTGACGGTTTGTTTTATTATCTTGAAAGGTTGAAGATTCATCTGTAAAAAAATCAGCCCGAGTAAAATGACTTTTTTTTCAAAATTTTTTACAAGTTCAGGTGCCTGGCTGACGGTCTTTCCACCGCCATCCATGCGGCTGACGGCAATTTTTGGATTCAGTAGAACATCAATAACCATTCCTCAAATTTTGGAGCCGGGTAAAATGACTTTTTGAAAAAAAAAAATTACCACTTTGACCCGCCCTCACACCTAGGTCCACCGCGGGCGCGGCGGCTGACGCGCATTTTTATGATACACATACAAATATCTCTCAATTCTGATAAGAATCATCCCGGGTAAAATCACTCGGAAAAACTCAACGCTGCCTCCCGTACTATATGTAAATGCCACTGATCTTGCAAAAAAGCTTGCCGACAAACTGAAACACACGCTCTCGCCTCACTTCCATGCCTTTCGGATAAACTCAAAGAACCCCAGCAATGACAGACCAATTCTTATTCGGCTCTCCTCTCCTGCTGAAAAAAGAAATTTAATGTATGCCTTCCAGTCAATAAAAGGCCTTACAATATCTAAGCTATTCAATGACAGTGAGGAAGCTAGCACAACTCCCAACACCTCTGACCATCGCATATATGAGGCCGTGAGAGCAATAGTGGCATAACCCATAAAATTCACTTTAGAGTTACGAGAGATTTAAGAAACAGGGTTTCTTTAAACATTTTTTGTATTTTACCTTCGACATTTTTGATTAATCTTAAAACGTAGAAGAGTTTGAAAAAGGACATACTTTGTAGGGCAAGCTTTTTTTTTTTTAATTCAACATTATTTTGGAAAAAAAGTGGGTTACGCCACTATTGCATTCATGGTTTTCATTAAAAATAAAGAAAAAAGAAAGGTTACGCCAAGTTTATTATATTATTTTTTTATTTCTTTCATAGTTCAATATTTTAACAACGAAAAATTATGTGTACATTTTTACTTATTTTTTAAAGATTTTATTCCCAGTCTGATAAAACGTCAAATTTTTTCAATTGGAGCACCTATTGACGTTTTTAAATTATTATAAAAAAAGTGATGGATTGCTGGTATAAATTGAAAGAGCTCTATTAAGTCTTTCTTTTTCTATCATTTATTTTAGGTTCCTCAAGCTGGTTGAGTTTTTTAATATCCACGGATTGTCTCTTATTTACATTTACCTCTTCGAGTAAAACATCAATTTCATTGGAATACTTACTTATAAAAAATTGAAAATGTTTTATTTTTTTTCGAAATGTAATTACTGAATTTCAAGCCATTCAACCTTGGAATTGGAAATGTTTGTGATATTTTCTTCCAGAGATTTTGAGTAAAAAAATCAGATGAAGTCATTTTCAAAATTTCAAATGGGTTTCCCTTTCTGGCCGAGGAAATGACATTTACCCAATCATTTGGGACGAAGATATCCTTATAAATTTTTGTATTCTTCTCTATTAAACCAAAATCTTGGTCAGATAGCAAATAGGAATGGCCACTAACTAAAAATTTATGGTGCATTTCTTTAACCACAAAATCGGGATGGGATACCAAAAATTGGCACAACAGTGAAAGCCCCACATTCGACAGAATACATAATTTTTTTACAACATCCTATGTACGTTTTTTAAAGAATGCATAAAGCAAGACCCAATTTCTTGATGTCCCCTTGATGCTGTAAACTCATCCCAAATATACATCTGAACTTTTTCACTGCCCATATTATGTATACCAAAGCAAATGGTCTCAATCTGTACCAAAGCAAACAGTTTCTAAGAGAAGTATGAAGGTTACGCCACTATTGCACTCAAATTATGATCAAACTAGAAAATGCAATAACACCTTTTTGAGTGCCATCTGGCTTTGAGTGTAGATAGCTGCATAAGACTATTTTTGTATTAAAATAGATATATTAAGGGACCCATTTTCATGAAAAACTCATTTTTGACAAAAAGTGGGTTACGCCACTATTGCACTGAGAGCTTAACACCATTGAATAGTTCTTTGCTGAGACATGCAATTCAACGAAAAATGGCTTTGTTTTTGTAAAAAAGAGCAGTGATGATAAGGAGATAAAAATAGATTCCAGTACTTTTTCTACTACTTTTCCCAATACTTCCACGCCGCCGACGCGACGCCGCCGCCGACGCAATGTTAACTGGAGCAGATCATGAAATATGTTTGTTTTATTTTTATTGAATTTTTCTTTTTTTCATTTTCTTTTTGAAATTTATTTTAATATTATTATAGATTCAAATTATTTGTTTTAAATGACTCGTGGTATAGATATTTGTACTAAGTCTATGCTTAAAATTATTTCGAATGCCCGTGATGGATTCAAGGTTTGTTGCTTGAATGCGCGTAGTTTGAGTTTAGAAAAACTGGATTTTGTGAGGTATGTCTTTGATTCTTCTATTGATGTTATTTGTATGACTGAGACATGGTTAAAGCCTGATATTTCTAATAACGTGTACCAACTGCCTAACTATAAATTGATTTGCAATGATAGAATCACGGATACTTGGGGAGGAGGGGTGGCAGTGTATTGTAAAATCATTGCCAAATCTGAAGGTAGAGGAATCGAGTTTCTCATTATTGAAATATCTGATGGCAATATTAAGTGCTTATTGGGAGTTGCATATAATCCTAACAGGAGCTGTTCACCTGAATCTATTTTTGCAGCTGTCCGCAATTTATCATCGCATTTGAAAACATAATTCTTTGTGGCGATTTTAACGCTAATCTTTTCCTCTCTGACTCCAGACCAAGTCAACTTAAGGAGATTGCAGCAACTGGCCTATCTATTGCTAACTCATATGCAACTCGTTTTGGTCCTTACTCTAACCCTAGTTTACTTGATTTGTTAATTGTGTCGGACTTGTCAAATGTTGTTTTGATGGATCAACTCTCTCTTGAAGGATTATCTGACCATGACTTACTATTTTGCACGTATAATATTGATTTTTCGAGAATTTCTTATCCATCAACATTTCAATTCCGGGATTTGAAATCTGTTGACCAAAATGCCTTGCAATTTGATGCAAATAATTTTCCTTGGGACTTATGTAATAGTTTATACAATGTAAATGATAAAGTTAATCTTTTTCAAGATTTGTTGCTTGAACTTTACGAAAAACATGTTCCGCTGAAGACAGTTATTGTTTGTAACAAGAATTGTCCTTGGTTTACAAATGATGTACTAAATTCAATTAAAATCCGCCGTAAACTCTATTCAAAGTGGAAACATAATCCTACAACATCTAACTGGACAATTTTTTGTCAGGCTCGTAACCACTCATCTTTTGTAACACACAGAGCTAAAAAAAGATATTTTATATCCAAATTAAGCTGAAATCAAGGTCCACGTAAGTTATGGAGTAATTTCAGAGCTATTGGTGCAGGTAGAAAGGGTGAAGTTCATAATTTTCCTGATCCAAATGATCTCAACAAGGCTTTTGTTTTAAATAATTACCAATCATCGAATTTTGAACCTAGCAACAGAGCACTTTTTGTTGGTTCTACAGAATTTGACTTTGAGGTGGTTCCTGAGTATGAATTAATCATGCACTTTCGATCTCGTAAGTCAGGTTCTGCCGGGGAAGATGATGTTCCAATTTGTTTTATAAAAATGATATTACCGCAAATAATTTCTACATTTACCCACATTATAAATTTTTGTATAACATCTTCATCATTTCCTCATTGCTGGAAGATGGCTAGGATCATCCCTGTGCCAAAAAAACCCAACCCCTCATCAACCGCAGATTTTAGGCCCATCAGTATATTGCCCTGCCTTTCTAAAATATTTGAAAAAGTGCTATCAGGTCAAATGTATAACCATATAAGCTCCCACAATTTATTTTCTCGTGATAAGTCCGGTTTCCGTGCAAAACACAGCTGCTCTACGGCAATGGTAAAAGTACTTGATGATATAAGAGTTCAGTTTGATCAAAACAAATTAACTATTCTCTGTCTGCTGGATTTTACCAAAGCCTAGGTAATATAGGGTAAATCATAGCATCCTCTGTAAAAAGCTTAATCTTTACTTTGGGTTCAGCAGAAGGTCAGTACATCTAATACAAGACTACCTAGATCACCGTAGTCAAAGAGTTAAAGTAGGTGATTCTTTTTCATACCCTCATACATTAACATTTAACATTAAATCCGGCTAAGTCACAACTGATTGCAATATACAAGAAAAAATTTGATACTAACAACATTCCACCTGTTTTTGTATCACGATGTCAACTCCAATTCAGTAATGCTGTTACCAGTCTTGGCTTTAAAATCACTTTCCGCAAAAGATCATATCAACCTGCTGCAGTTATTTACTGTAAATTGGACTCCCTTTCTCATCACAAATTACGTGTTGCTTTCAATGATTTGGTAAGGTATGTATTTAATTTGAGAAGGTTTGACCATGTATCTCAATACCATCAACGTGTCTTGGGATGTACGTTTGAACAATTCCTTGATGCAAGATGTTACATATTCTTGCATAAAATCATTCAAAGAAATACTCCGCCATACTTGTTTGATAGGCTCTGCTTTGGCCAGTCGCACCGAACTTTGAATCTCATTATTCCTCCCTTTGTTTATTTGAATTCATCTAGACTATTTTTTTGTTTATGCAATTAGACTCTGGAACTCTCTACCACTGGTGATAAAGCAAATAATAAGAATCTCTGAATTTAAGAAAGCAATTTTTAATAATTTTTAGTAGGTACTTTCATTACAATTAAAAAAAAAAATTAAATATTAACTTTAATCTAATTAAACTTTTTCTTTTAAAGATCTTAATTTTTGTAAATATGTACATAAAACTTAAATTAAATTAAAATTTATCTTTATCTTTATAAAGTTTATGACCACTTGTATTGTAAAGTAAATTATCTAGTTTTGTTTTATTATATAGTTAACTTAAGTACTATAAAAGACTATGTCTTATTTGTACACCGATTTAAATAAAGAATTGAATTGAAATTGAATTGAATTGAATTAAAACCATATGCTCTTTCGGACGCATCCAAAAAACCATGTATCTCTTTCCTTATGCATTCCGATGTACATATCCATCTGTCGATTCTAACATTTTGTAAGAATGTTATTTCTTTCCAAAAATCTGTCCACCTTCCATCAATTTCTTTCGGTAACTCTTCATCCCAATCTATACTCAGAAGCCAAATATCTTGAACAAGAATCTTTCCAACTATTGTAACGGGAGCTATAAATCAATTAGGATCGTATAGTTGAGCAACACAGCTCACAATTTTTCTTTTCGTCATCGTCCGCTCAGTCACTGGTGTCTTCACCACAAATGTGAACTGATCTTTCTCTAATTACCATTTGATACCAAGTATCGAAGCCTTTTCATCATCTTGAAACAAGATTGATTCTTTCTCTTCATAATTCATGTCCTTCCCAAGAGCTCTGGAATTAGACTTCCATTTTCATAGCTCAAAGCCTGCTTCCTTCAATATATGTATATTCTATCTATTTCGATAATTCTATCGCCTCGAAGTCAGCACCTGTGGTGCAGTCATCCATATACAAATCTTCCCTTATTGCCTTTGCAGCATATGGGAATTCCATCTCTTTCGCGCACTCAATCAGTGCTCGTACAGCATTATAAGCTGACGATGTCATACCATACGTTACGTTTACATTACGTTTGTTATGTAATTAAAATAATGAATTATTATTTGGCAGCATTATACATGCATTTGAAAACATATGTTCAAAAATGTACTTGAAAGTTAACGAAGAAATGTCAACCTCATGAAATATCCGGCAATCTTCATTCTCTTTCGTTTTCAGCATTCCAAGAGGCAAGAACTAATTATATACATATGTATATCAAATAAACTTATAATTGAGAAACTTTGAATTACGAGATTTCTTCTCAACATACAACGTTACATACACAACAATTTGGCGACGAGGATGGGATATTTCCCCATAACTATTCAACAAAATACAATAATTAGTTTGCGTCACCTTTAAAAAACCAAACAACAATCTATACACTTAATGCCTCGGAAACAAGTTGAAGACGTTGAAGACGATTTACAAGATAAGAGTGGTGATCCAGAAAGAATTCTACAGATTCCAGCTAAAGATAAAATCATCCAATACAATGACCTCCGTACAAGCCAGTTTCACCATAGAGATGCTCGACCCTTCTACATCAAATTGGGACCGCTGGATGCAACGTCTAGAGGGCTCTTTCAAAGTCTTTCAAGTCAACGATCAGTTCAAGATCCACTACCTTCTTCATTTCATTTTCATGGGTGCCACCGCATATGATATACTCTGTGATAAACTTTCACCCGAGCTACCTACATCAAAATCCTACGAAAGTCGTTTCATTAGAGAAAGCAACGTGATGGATAGAGTATTCAGGAATTTATTACCTCTCTAAAAAACTCAGTATACATTGTAAATTTGGAGCTTATCATCAGACAGCTTTGCGAAATCAGTTCGTGTTTGGTCTTGCAAGCAAGCGTACTCAATCCCGGCTCCTAGAGAGCAAAGATCTTAAGCTGGATGACGCAGTTAAGACGGCTATTGTAATCGAACTTTCTGAAAAAGACGCAAATCAGTTACACGGAGATCTACGAACATCTGGTAATACAATCAACCCCATTACATCACATAAGAATACCCCCAGAAGCAGCAGCAGCACGCGCAACAACAACAGCAACTCGAGACACACAACTTGTTTTCTCTCTCGTAGCGAGCGGTTGTGCTTTATAAGCTCCGCTTAAATTAAGTTCAAAATTACTAAATAAACGCATAAATATTGAACAATTAATAGTGTCGGTGCAAACCCAAGAAAAAATAAACTCACTGAAGTTAAATATTATTGTGTTAAAATTTTAAGTTTGAAATATTCAATAAAAAAAAATCTAAATCGAATAATTTGTTCTCTTCGATTTTTATTCTAAAATGAGTGATAAAGTTGTCGATTGCGGTGAGCCTAGCTGTACCAAACAAAAAATGCTTTGTATATATAAACTATAGTACTCTCATGGTGGAAGTCGAATGAGGCGACACCTAAAGTATGCCGGCAACCTTTACTCCTTTTTTTTGCGGAGAGCTTATGAGTTTTTAAATGATATTTATTGATATTTTTTGGATGCAATAATCCAAAAAATAGTCTCCTCTTGCCCCTACCACAAATTTCCGATGCTTAAAGACTCCCATAATCGAATTTTTTACACCTCACATTTTGCAGCGCCACCACAAGGGTCATGACAACCCTTAAAAAAACTCGCCGTGATAGTACTATAGTTTTCATATACAAAGAAAAATGCTTGCAAAGCAAACGATGAAGTGCAGTGGTGTGTGCGGGAAAAAATATCATGCAAAATGTATCAACTTATCTGAATACCATGTTTTGATGCTTGATACAAAGCCTGGTCTAAAATATTTTTGTGATGCTTGTAACAATGTGTTAACAATAATTAGTGATAAACTTTCTGATATTGCTAAAGTAAATAATGAATTGAAGTAAGCAATTGAATTGCTTACTAAATCTAAATACGATGTCGGTGCGAATGAAGTGTCTGGTCTACCCCCAACAAACCAATTAATTTCTCCCTCGAGTTCATATGCTCAAATATTGAAAGACAAGAGTGAGTGCATTGTTTTAAACCTAAAGCTAATCAAAACAACAACAAAACTCATGGCGATATTCGAAGTGTAATTGATCCATCTAATATGGCATTAAAAATTAATAAAGTAAAAAACATTCAAAATGGTGCTTTACTTATACAAGCGAATAAGGAATCGATACATAAAATTGAATAGGAAGTTAAATCAAAAGTGCATGAAAATTATGATGTTAATATTCCACCCCAAAAAAAAAACACGCATTCTCGTAGTTGGAATGAAAGAAAAAATTTGTGATATCTAGCTTATTCGTGCCCTTAAGTGTCAAAATCAGCTGAGTGATCATGAAATTAAATGTTTCAGTGTTTATTTGTCTCCAAAAAGAAAATGGTATAATGCCATTCTTGAAGTGGAAAGTGTTGCCTTTGCCCAAATAATGAAATTAAGTAGGATTTGCATAGGGATTATTGCATAGGATTATTGTAAAGTTTACCCCCATTACAGTGTACTAAGATGCTTTAATTGTTGTGAATTCAATCATATAGCAAAAGATTGTAAAAAAGAAAAAGTTTGTAATGAGTTAATGTTGAATGGCGTGAAGTTCGATAAATTAACAATTAATATTAAAACACCTTTTTAACTTCACTTGAGTCGATGCACTTTTGTTCACAAATTACATTTAACAAAAAACAAAATTATTAAACACAATTAAAAACAAATGCGACACGTACCTGAATGCATTTCGAAGCAGTTGCGCTTCATCTTCAGCAATCACGACTAAAACATTGCATCGTCATCAAAGCTTAAAGTAGTTTCCTATTTTTTTTTTTTCCTCTTCCTTCTATGCATCATAGCCTTGTGTTGTTGTAAGCTATGACCAACGGTCAATAAATTATGTCGTTGTTAAATATTGTTGTTACATATAATATTAATCAAGCAAGATTCTATATTGCCGTTGTCTAGGTTCAGTGCACTTGGGTCTTTTTGGATGAAAATAGATTCATACGCATCTAATCTTCTATGGTCGTTAACTTGTTTTAGAAGAGTTAGATTTTCGATGTTTATGATTTCATGTCCACTATTTAACACATGAGATGCGATTGCAGATTTGTGTGGTTGATTGAGGCGAATATACATATGTCAAATGTTCTTTAAACCGAGTTTCGATACTTCGTTTCGTTTGTCCATAATATTTTTGTTTACAATCACTACATTCAATTTCGTAAACACCAGACTTGCTCAAAATAGGTGTTTTGTCTTTTGTAGATCCCAATAGATTTACCATTTTTTTTTTGTCGTTTTTATAAACAATGTCAAATTGTTCTTCATTAAACACTTTTTTTAATTTGTTTGTTATGTGGGGTACAAAAGACAATGAAACCCTTTTATATTGCGTTATTTCTTTTTGTGAAAAGAAGGTTGACATATTAAAATTATTAACTTTTCGCGAGTGTTTATAAGTAAGATTATCCACGATTTGTTCGCTAAAACCGTTTATGCAAGCTGTTGTTTTTATGTATTCGTACTCCTTTTAGTAATTTTTTAACGATAAGGGCAGACGACATAATCTGAGTATCATTGAATGATATGCGGACAATTTGTGTTGGATTGGACAGAACGAATCGCTAGTGATAGTTCTCATGGTGCTTGTTGGCTTATGAAAAACACTAAACTCAATTTTATTTTGTATGTATTGAACTTCCAAATCTAAGAAAGCTAGTTTCCTATCTTGTTCGATTTCATACGTAAATTTTATTGAATCAAATTGGCTGAAGTGTTTAGTGAAGATGAGTTGAAGTTATTAAATAAAGGTTTAAAATTTACCCCAACTCCTTACAAAACACAAATCCTAGACGTAGTAGTTGATATCGAAACAGTGTTAAAATATAAATTACCTTCAACTCAAAATGATATCCGTTCATCCGCTGCAAAGGTGATAGAATCAAATATAAATCAACCAATAAAGTCAGATACAGCAAAAGTTCAAAAAGAAATAATAGATAAATTGAATAAAAGAGATGTTATGTATGTTAAAGCACATAAAAGTAACCAAATTGTGATTTTGAATAAAGGTGATTATGAACAACGCGTTTATCAGCTTATATCAGAATGTGGTTATAAGCAGATGGAAAAAAATCCCATTAAACGAATGATAAGGCAAGTCGACGCGGTAAGACAAAAAATAACAAAAGTGTTTAGTGTTCGTGTAAGTAGATCGTTAATCGTTTCGAATCCAAGTTTACCCAAAATGTATGCGCTTCCCAAAACGCATAAAGAAGGAAAGAAAATGCGCCCAATTGTGTCAAATATTAATGCTCCAACGTATGAATTGGCTAAGTGGATAGTGAGTGAAATAAAAAAGTTACCAAAAATAGAAAATTGTTCGGTAAAAAATTCATTTGAATTTGTTGAGAAAATTAAGGATCTAGTGCTTCAAGAAAATGAATTAATGATCAGCTTTGATGTAACATCCTTATTTCCAAACATTCCGGTAAGCGTAGCCCTTGATGAATTCAAAAAATATCTGAATAATCTTGACTGTGAAAGTGAGAAAAAGAACGTTTATTTCGAAGCAACAAAACTTTGCATGGACCAAAATTTCTTTCAGTTTCGTGAAAAAATTTACCGTGTAGAATTCGGTACTAATATGGGTAACCCACTCAGTCCATTAATTTCTGAAATGTTTATGTCTGCTTTCGAAATGAATTTGAAAAAACAAAATCTCCTTCCGCGGGTGTGGCTTCGCTATGTGGTTGACGTGTTTTCGGTAGTACAAAAAGATGATATTGAAAAAAACTTTAAAGATTTTGAACAGCCAATTTGATTCAATAAAATTTACGTATGAAATCGAACAAGATAGGAAACTAGCTTTCTTAGATTTGGAAGTTCAATACATACAAAATAAAATTGAGTTTAGTGTTTTTCATAAGCCAACAAGCACCATGAGAACTATCACTAGCGATTCGTTCTGTCCAATCCAACACAAATTGTCCGCATATCATTCAATGATACACAGATTATGTCGTCTGCCCTTATCGTTAAAAAATTACAAAAAGGAGTACGAATACATAAAAGCAACAGCTTGCATAAACGGTTTTAGCGAACAAATCGTGGATAAACTTACTTATAAACACTCGCGAAAAGTTAATAATTTTAATATGTCAACCTTCTTTTCACAAAAAGAAATAAGGCAATATAAAAGGGTTTCATTGTCTTTTGTACCTCACATAACAAACAAATTAAAAAAAGTGTTTAATGAACAACAATTTGATATTGTTTATAAAAACGACAAAAAAAAAATGGTAAATCTATTGGGATCTACAAAAGACAAAACACCTATTTTGAGCAAGTCTGGTGTTTACGAAATTGAATGTAGTGATTGTAAACAAAAATATTATGGACAAACGAAACGAAGTATCGAAACTCGGTTTAAAGAACATTTGACATATATTCGCCTCAATCAACCACACAAATCTGCAATCGCATCTCATGTGTTAAATAGTGGACATGAAATCATAAACATCGAAAATCTAACTCTTCTAAAACAAGTTAACGACCATAGAAGATTAGATGCGTATGAATCTATTTTCATCCAAAAAGACCCAAGTGCACTGAACCTAGACAACGGCAATATAGAATCTTGCTTGATTAATATTATATGTAACAACAATATTTAACAACGACATAATTTATTGACCGTTGGTCATAGCTTACAACAACACAAGGCTATGATGCATAGAAGGAAGAGGAAAAAAAAAAAAAGGAAACTACTTTAAGCTTTGATGACGATGCAATGTTTTAGTCGTGATTGCTGAAGATGAAGCGCAACTGCTTCGAAATGCATTCAGGTACGTGTCGCATTTGTTTTTAATTGTGTTTAATAATTTTGTTTTTTGTTAAATGTAATTTGTGAACAAAAGTGCATCGACTCAAGTGAAGTTAAAAAGGTGTTTTAATTGTAATTGTTAAATTAAAAAGTTTGTGTTAAATGTGCGGGAAATCGCGACATTAAAAATTGCAGCTTTGAAATTAAGAAATGTGTTATTTGTAATGCAGCTGAAGCTAACTTACATCTTGATATCAATACGGATCACGCAGCTAATGATCCCAATTGTCCATCCCTTCTCCGAAAAATAAAAGTAGCTAAAGAACGAGTGCACTGCTAGCAATTAAATTCTCTTAAGTGTGTTTTCTTAAATGTGCAAGGACTGACAAATAATTTTTCTGAAATTCAGTGTTTGGTTGACAAATTTAATATTGACGTATTAGTTTTAACCTTTGTATATGAAAACTATAGTAATCTCATGGCGAAAATTTTTTAGGAGGACACGTAGTTGTTTGGTGGCGCTGTTGACTGGAGTGGAGAATTGCATGTTTTCAGCAGAAGAAAAGAAATTTTATATTTTCCATAAGGCTCAAAGAGTAAGGGAGAAAATCCATTTTTTGCTATTTTCTTCATTGACAGAATTTTTTGCTTGCTCTGTTTTTTTTCTTGCCTACATACGAATACATTTTTTTCTTCGGTTTGTGCGAGAAAGAAAAGTATGTGTATGTGTTTATAAAATGTAGAAAGTAGATAGGTACCTACATATATTTTAGTTTATTACTGGGGCAGGTTGGTAAGTATTCTTTATTTATTTGAGTTCAAATTTTCCGGCAAGATTTCGATTCGATTTTTGAATGTATGTAGGTATGTAGGTATGTAGGTATTCTTTATTTATTTGAGTTGAAATTTTCCGGCAATATTTCGATTCGATGTTTGAATGTACTTATGTACATATGTACATATGTATGTACGAACGAGTATGTACATAGGTTGGATTAAAATGTGTTTTGAGTAGTTAGGTAGGTATGTGTGTAGCTATATGAAGTTGTAAAAAACATCATCGGTTTGTTTATTTTTTTTAAGTGTACTACTTGTACATAGAATGTCAGTTTATTAGACTTGACCATTCTTTATTCCGTCAATTTCATTGAATTTTTGTGAACAACAACAACAACTTAAAGGCACTACCACTAATTGTTTTTTAATTTTCTTATTAATTCATTTATGTATATTTTTTTATTTGTTTGGAATTGGAGGTTTATTTTTTTATTGTTTTTAAGTAATTCACCAAACATCAGGATATTAACCGTTTTAAAAAGGAAAAACTATGTCTTTTAAAAAGTAACAAACAAAATTAGCCATCAGAAAATTTTAATGCAATTTTTTATTGATACAAGTACCTACTTATCTTTTTTTAGTCAATTTTCGACACTTTTTCATATTTTTTTATCGGGTTGGTTAAAAATAGCTAAATTTGTAAGCATAAAGAAAATGTTAAATTTGATTTTTGGGTGGGTTTCTGACTTTTCAAAGTACGCTATAACCCGTTATATTTGCATATTACATCTAGTTTAGAAAACACATGAATGGTCTGATGCGTTTAACTGTATAACTTTGTTTTTTTTTTTAGTTCGCAAGTAATTATTCAATAATTATTTTCATATATCATACATAACTGTACATGCTAAACAAGCTTCACAAATAGAATCAAAAAAAAATAACAACCAAAAACAATACAATATACTAATAGAAAAAAAAAAAACAGATTTATTTATCGCCGACCAAAGAGTCAGCCGATTTTTGTCACCAACTTACTACCCCAACCCTTTTGAAATGTTGCCCAACAATGCTTTTTGATCAATCTAACAGGTGAGACGCCAAAATTGGTAATATTGATTTGGAACGAACAAAAAAATAGATTAAAAAAAAAAGATATTGATTAGAGGTTAAGAAATGAATTTATAATTTATAAAATCCTTAACGGATAATCAAGATTAAGGCTTTGAATTTAAATTTATTTAATTAAGATAAACATAAACTTTGCAAAAAAAATTATGCGTTTCTACACGAATACACTGAAAAAATTAAAAAAAAATAGTTTAAAATCTGAATAAAATTCGAAACAGAGAAGAAAACTGTATTAATATTATTTGCTGTATTTATTTTCAGCAATTTGTACACAAAAAAATTATTTGCATTTCTTTCAAAATTTTGCGTAATTATTAAGGTACCTAATTATATATTTATATAAATTCAATGCTTCTGAAAATAAATAAAAAATGAAGATTGTGAGCATAATTTTTCTGGAAAATGGAAAAAAACACATTAAAATGTATAGATTAAAGGAGAATGGGCATTTTGGTCTATCTAGTGGCCACGAATGAGATAATTATATCGTTGAAAAGCTTGGCCCTAGTACATCACTTTTTTTGAATGGACATAAGGCTGTAAGTCATTGGGTTTAGGCAGAATATTGAAATGATTTAACAGATTAAATGAATTTGAATAGTTGTGCGTCAAGAGTCCACAAACTACATATGTATATTACGTTTGAAAGCTTAGTTCAAAAGCTTCATTTTTGAATATAGACACAATATAGGGTCTCGCAATATATCAAAAAAAATCTGTGACCGTTCGGTATTGCACTTGTTAAACAGGACATCGTACGATCGGTACGTGTGCAGGGGCACAAGAATAGTCGACTGGCTATAAAGTCTTGCAAACTAGCAGCAGACTTATGATTTAGATCTACGATAAAGCTTAATTAGCATTAGCAGCATTATTTTATACCTACCAAATATTAAGTTTTAAAAAAAAATTTATATAAAAATGTATAACAGACTTAATGGTTTATCTACAAACAGTGTGTGTGATGAATAAGAAACCAACAACTTAATGGGTAGAATAGGTGCAATTAGGTTTTAAAGTTATAGGACCTTCGATTATATGATAGTATAGAAAATAAGTTTCTTAACATAAACAATAAAAAAACGTTGGCCATATCGAAAAACGTTATTTTTGCTACACCCCATCTTTGGGACCATTTTTCTCACAACCTATTGATGGTCTCTGAATTTTTTTTTTGTATAGTATAAAATGAGGAACAATTGATGGCTTCAATTTTTTTGAAAAGAAATTATATTTTTGAAGTAAATTGCAATAAAGTGAATTTGTCCGTTAAAGTTCTCCCCTTAAAGTTAAGCTACTTGGGTCTACTCCTATACCATTTTAATGTTTCTGTTCACAATTTTCTTCCAAGATCTCGGGGTGAATATTTCTGAATGCATTGGAGTACCTTTAGTTATTTTAATGCAAGATCTTAGATTGGATACCTATTTGAAATCAAGTCGCATTTTATTATGTTTGTTGTTCAAAACTTAAAATTTATTCAATTTTTTTAAATATAACAAATAATAATAATACGATTCACAGACAGTTAAAAGCTAAATCCTACCTCTAAAGTTATACAATAATAAAATGAATGGATATATCAGTCTCCTTGTCAATGTTTAAATATTACAAGAAAAATTGAACATAAATACCCACTCTCAAAATCTTGCAAGCAAGTTATGTACATAGGTACCTAATAACATTTCTTTTCAAAGATTTCGAATTTTAACTATAAAAAAAGCAATTATATAGGCACCTACATGCCAAAATAATTTGGAAAGTAAATTTGACGTTGGGAAACTATTTCATTGAGTTAAAACATAGAGTAAGAATATAACAAGAGTCCAAATCTGAAAAACCAGCCTTGCGTATTTCATGAGCTGCGGGACGAAGGCACAAAGGGGCACATCAGTCATTAAAATCTCTCTCTCTCACGCTTTTTTCTGCTTGTGTTTTGTTCTGCTTGTGCTCTCTTTGCTTGTGCTCTCTGTGCGTATTATTTATGCTTGTCCTTGTTGTCAAAGAACAACAAAAATACCAAATAACAACAAACGAATATTTTTTAATTTTGTCGGCAAGTCTTATGTGTTTGCTATATTTTTTGTTTTACTTTTTTTTTCTTTAAGAAAGAAAAGAAAAAAAATTCTGTGCATTGGATAGATAAAAAAAATAATTCGATTTATTTCTCTTATTTCAAATATTTACATAGTTTACATAAAAAAATATTGATTAAAAATCGTTAAGGCTTGGCTATGCCGTCTGCCCGATTGACATCTTTTAAGAAAATTGTATAAGATTTACTAATGTATACATTTTATTAATTCATAAATAAGTGAATAAAGCTATTTGTTTTGTTTGGTAAATAGTAACTTTTGAGTTGTGCATTGACTAAAAGATTGAATAATTCACATTGAAACAAACGTAGAGGTCATTTTCAAATTTCATAGTTTTTATTAGAAAAAGAAAAAAAAAATATTAGTCTGAAAAATAACAAAGTGCTGAAAAGATAATTTATAAAAATTATTTTTTAAAAGTAAGGGCCAGTATTGTGTCATACGATTTTTTTTCAGGGCGGTCTTTCAAATATTGAAGTAAAAAATTAATTTTGATGAAACTATTGGTTTATCTAGTAATTTTTTTAAAATGGTGGACTAAAATCAATATTTTTTGGATGCACAAAAAAAGTTTTATTACTGGTCAATATTTTGGTGAAAAAATAAAAAACATAAAAAATCAATTATGGACGAGGTGAGCAAAACAGTGGTCCAAAGCAGGGGTTCGGGCAAATTTCAAAAAAACAGCCGTTACTCGAAAACTGTTATGATTTGGGATGAACAAGTTACCAAATTCCGAATGTTTATGTCCTGGCCTATCACCATATTTAGTTTGGACCATCCTTTACGGGACACCCTGTATAATACACAATGTAAATTTTAAGCGAGATGATACTGTACTCAAAATTTATAAAGAATCAAATTTTGGAAATAATTTTATTTCATAACATTAAAAAGATTTTTTCCCATTAAAAAAATGGTACATAAATTCAATATTATGACATTGTGTTTTGAATAAAAAGTTCGAATTAAGAACTTTTCTTATCGAAATCATTATGATATCAATGATAAGAATATTTTCTTTTCAACCTGTTAATTTTTCTTGCATAAAACAACAATGTGTGAAAGAAAGATCGTACAAAAACAAATAACAACATAATTGTATTGATAAAGCAATAATACAATAATATTACAAAAACAAAACAAAAAAAAACATACAGCACAAAGCAAATACAATAATATTGCTCTCTCGAGTGTGACAAAAAAAACAACACCTTTTCATTGTTTTGTTGCCTGCTTATTTTTATTTCTCTCATTCATGGGCATTCATTCATGTTGAAAGGGATCAGCACTCAATTGACTGTTGAACAAGTGGGACGGAAATATTTAATTTAAGAAAAAATGTGCAGCAGTCCTGCCTGATCAACAGTCAAACGAATACTGAACCACTGAAGTCTGAAGATCTGCTTGGGTTTTCGCTACTTGCTTGGGTTTCGCTGCTTGCTTGGGTGTTCCACAAACACCCAGCATATAAAAATTTCTTTGCATGGGATTCGGACTCTTGTTATATTCTTACTCTATGGTTAAAAATAGGTAGGTATTTGCCAAGGTCATGCCATGCGTAGGTATTTGAGTTAAATTTCTTACAGGATTTTATGTGTTGGATAGGTGATTCAATTGAAGCTTTCATTTCATTATTGTATCTACCTACCTCGGTAGGAAGTTAATAATTTTGTTGTTCAAAAAATAAAATTGAAATATCGATCAAATTTTACATAAATGACGCAATAAAAAAATGAAGCATTTAAATTGCCCGCCAAATCAATCAAATCTTGCAAAACAAAATTAATCCTCAACATCAAAACAAATAAACACAAAATACAAAACTGTTGAAATAAACAACATTTAATTTTGTATAACAATCATTATGTTTAAAGCTTAAAACTATTTTTCACTTTTACTGTACCTTACAAACCTGCTATAATTCTACATTCTATTATTAATGTACTTGCTATAATTATATCTACTTTTTGTACTTAACTTAACCCTAATTACTTTTATCCTTTTATATAATAAACTGAAGTCAAACATAGTCGACGTCTTTTAATCTTCTTTTTCAAGAAGCATCCTACAATATTTCAGACAGGTTATGGGCCCAGTCCCTTCGGAATAAAAAGTAAATTAAAGTTAAATAGTTATTTTTGATATAATGACTTTTTTTACCGGAAAAATCCCACTTTTTAATGGGTTAAATTATTTTACTTGGAAGCCTCAAATGGAGGCAGTTTTGCACAAGAATCGTCTATTGAAGATCGTGCAGGGGCTGGAAGTTAAACCTACTACAGATGCTTCTACAATTGAAGAATGGAATACCAAAGACATGGATGCCAGATGCGAGCTTATTATTGCTATGGAGCCCGCACAAGTTTCTCTTGTAAAGTCGTACACTACGTCCAAGGAGCTTTGGGATTTTTTGAAGGCGACGTTCGATCGAAAAGGAACTCGACAAAAGGTAGAGGAATTCCGTAAGTTAATTAACTTCAAAATGCTTGAAGATGAAAGTATGGAACAATATCTCATTAATTTCAATTCAATTGTAACACGGTTGCGAGAAATGGATGCCAAGCTGGATGATGAACTGTTGGTGATGCTGTTGCTGGATGGACTGCCAGAGAGTTATAAGGACATACAAGCTGCCTTTGATGCGTCAAACGAATTCCTGAAAATGGATGTACTACGAACGAGACTTCTGGAGGTGAGCGATAAAAGGAAACCAACTTTGGATCGGAAGGAAGATGTCCTTAAGGTTAAGTTCCATAGAAAAAAAACACATGAACAGCAATCAGGTACGTCAAAACCTAGTTTTAATTACAATTGTCACCGGTGTGGTCGCAAAGGCCATATGAAAAAAGATTGCCGTGTAAATGTTCAGAAAGAAAAATTACGGTTTGTTGAAAATGTTTCACATGAGGAAGGTTTTATTACAAGGGAATTTGAACAAAGTACTCCATTAAAGGGAATCACGCAAAAGGTTAGCTCAATCGACAATAACTTGAATAGAAAAATTTGGTTCATAGATAGCGGAGCCACCTCGCACATGTGTTGCGATGAAAAATTTTTCATAAATTTAGACAATAACTACTCCGGACAGGTTCAGGTTGCAAATGAAAAATCAGCTAGTGTCAAGGGCATAGGAACGGTTCAGTTAGATGTCAAAGTTAACGGAGAAAATAGAACAATATGTTTTTATCGTACTCTCTATGTTCCAACTTTGAGAAGTAATCTGATTTCAACGAGCAAGGCCACTGATAACGGATGCAAAGTACTGATAGAAGGAGGACGTGCACATATTTCTCGGGGTGATAGGTTGTTGGTAGAAGCTGTAAAACGTGAGGGGCTTTACTCAGTAGTACTAGCATCGGAAGAAGATCAATGTAACAAAGTTGAGAGTATTGAGCAGAAAAATAACCTTTTAGAATGTTGGCATAAGAGATATGGCCATTTGAACTGCACATCACTTCGCAAGTTAAAAGACGACTCAATGGTTAAAGGGTTGCCAAAGTTTAATAATAATAAAATAGATTGTGTTGCATGCATTAGAGGGAAACAATCAAGACTTCCATTCCCTCCAAAAACAGAAAAGTCTTCAAAGCAGATACTAGAAATTGTGCACACGGATCTGTGCGGCCCAATGAATGTGGAATCAATAAGCAAGAGCCTTTATTTTGCTACATTCATTGACGACTATTCTCGCAAGGTGTTTATCTATTTTTTGCGAGAGAAGAGTCAATACTTGAGTGTTTTTAAGAATTTTAAACAACTGGTTGAGAATGAAACAAACTTTAAAATTAAAGCATTACGGAGTGACAATGCTCGCGAGCTTTTGAGCAAAGATTTTTCTTATTTTTTGAGTGAAAATGGTATCAAGCGACAACTAACTGTTGAGTACACTCCTCAACAAAACGGTGTAGCTGAGCGCTTTAACCGAACATTGGTGGAGATGACTCGTTGTTTTATGATCGAATCCAACCTTCCGAAGTTCTTATGGGCTGAATTAATTCTCACTTCAGCGTATATATGGAATCATTGCCCTACAGTGATTAATAATGAAAAGACACCTGAACAAATTTGGACAGGTAGGGTGCCCAACGTTAGTCACTTTCGTCAAATTGGGTGTCGTGCTTTTGTTCTTAACAAATCTCTCAGCAGATCTAAATTAGATCCAAAAAGTGATGAATTTGTGCTTATTGGATATTCTGTAGAGTCTAAAGCATATCGCTTGTGGAAAAGAGGATCTAAAAGTGTTATTAAAAGCAGGGATGTTCGATTTATTGAACAAATTAATGCCGAACCAACTGAAAATGAAAACAGTAGTTTTTATGAGTTCAAATCTAGCAATGAAAACAAAATGGAAAGGAAAGAAGTACCCGGAATAATTAATAAGGTAGGAGGTCAGGGAATTTTATATGAAATTGAAAAGAAAGAAAAAGGAGAAGATGAAGAAGATAAAAACGAAGACCCATATAAAAATTCCGATGATAGAGATGATGGTCAATGGAATCAGACAAAATGTGAAGACAGAAATGAAGTTGAAAACATTAGCAGCAGGCTAAGATCACGTCACCAGTCTGAAAGTCTAGAGAGGAAACAAACAAATAATGGTGTTGAAAATATTAGCAGCAGGCTAAGATCACGTCACCAGTCGCAAAATGTAGTTGAGTTGGCTTTGACTACGAGTTTTCTTGAAGATCCGAGTAACTTTAAACAAGCTATGAACTCTCCAAATGCTAATGAATGGGCAGTCGCTATGAAGGAAGAATATCGCTGCCTCATGGAAAATGAAACCTGGACGTTGTGTGAACTTCCATTAAATCGACAAGCGATAGGATCTCGATGGGTTTTTAAGTCAAAATACAAGCCAGATGGAACGATTGAAAGACGCAAGGCGAGACTCGTTGCTAAAGGCTATAGTCAGAAGTTTGGCATCGATTACGTGGAAACCTATTCTCCAGTTATACGACAAAGTTCACTACGACTTATATACGCACTGTCTGTGCAATACGAACTAGAACTTCATCATTTAGATGTATCAACAGCATTTTTAAATGGAAATCTTAACGAGGAGATTTTTATGAATCAACCTGAAGGTTTTGTTGATAGTGACCACCCGCAAAAAGTATGTCGCTTAAATAAAGCACTTTACGGGCTTAAGCAGGCAAGTCGACAGTGGCACGCAACTTTAAACGAAAAGCTAGAGGGTTTGAATTTATCACAATCTAAATATGATCATTGTGTTTATTTTAAAATCAACAAAGAAGAAACTACTATTTTGGGAATTTATGTAGATGATATCGTAATAGCATCAAATTCAAAATTAAGAATCAAGCTAATAAAAGGAAAACTTAGTGAGAGTTTTGATATAAGAGATCTTGGGCATCCCTCTCTTTGTATAGGCCTTGAGATCAAAAGACAAAATAAAACTCTATCAATCTCTCAAACTCGATACATAAATAACCTTTCTATAAAATACAATTTACAAAACGCTAAACCAAACTTTATTCCAATGCAGGTAAAGCTTACACTTGAAAAAGAACCAGTTATCATCGGAGAACGTGCTGCTATTGAAACCCAGAAGTATCAGGAGTTGATTGGATCATTGTTGCATCTTGCTGTGTTCAGTCGGCCTGACATTGCATACAGCGTAAGCAGTTTAGCACAATTTGCTCAAAGTCCTAAGAAACAACACTGGAATGCTGCTCTCCGTTTGATGCGTTACCTTACACACACAAAGCATGCAAAATTAGTTTATCGAAAAACAGATCTACCTTTGATAGGCTATGTTGACGCTAGTTGGGCTGAAGATATAAATGATCGAAAATCTCAAACCGGTTTCTGTTTTATACTTTCAGGTGCTGCTGTCAGCTGGGAATCGAAAAAACAGCGAACAGTGGCAACTTCTAGTGCAGAAGCAGAGTATATTGCACTATCCGAAGCTGCCAAAGAAGCCTATTCTCTTCGTTTCTTATTAGAGGAACTAAAAGTAAGTGTGGCAGAACCTACGTTAATCTATTGCGACAATCAAAGTGCACAGCAAATCGCAAATTATGGAGGCAAGCAATCACGAACGAAGCATATGGATTATAAATACCATTTTATCAGAGAGGCGATTGAGAATGGCGCAGTTAACATCGACTATCTTCAAACTGAACTAATGGCAGCAGATGGGTTGACAAAAGCGGTTCCAAGAGATAAGCATCTTTTCTGTTTCCAAAAGCTTGGAATGGATTTCGAATTTAAATGTTGACGAGGAGTGTTGAAATAAACAACATTTAATTTTGTATAACAATCATTATGTTTAAAGCTTAAATCTATTTTTCACTTTTACTGTACCTTACAAACCTGCTATAATTCTACATTCTATTATTAATGTACTTGCTATAATTATATCTACTTTTTGTACTTAACTTAACCCTAATTACTTTTATCCTTTTATATAATAAACTGAAGTCAAACATAGTCGACGTCTTTTAATCTTCTTTTTCAAGAAGCATCCTACAATATTTCAGACAAAAACTAAATCAATGCCAATGCGAGCACACAAAACATATACCTTCTGCTATAGATGTATATTTTTTGCTCGCACACCATAATAAAGCACAAAAAAAGACATAAAGGCAACACAGTATAGCCCTTTCTCGTTCTTATTCATAGTTCATTTCGTAGTCTTTAATCTGAAGGAATTCTTCCATTTTTAGTCTCCAATCTCTAGAAATGTCTCCATTTCTCATACTCCAACCTCAAAGAGTCTCTCCACGATAACATTACATTCAAAACAACTAGATGTCGTTATGTTCGTTTTTCACCATGAGAGTACTATAGTTTTCATATACAAAGGTACTATCATGGTGGAAGTCGAATGGGGCGACATCTAAAGTATGCCTGCAACCCTTACTCTTCTTTTTTTGCGGAGAGCTTATGGAGGTTTTAAATGATAGTTATTGATATTTTTTTGATGCAATAATCCAAAAAATAGTCTCCTCTTGCCCCTACCACCAATTTTCGACGCTTAAAGGCTCCCTAAATCGAATTTTACATCTCAAATTTTGCAGCGCCACCACAAGGGTCCACGCAACCCTAAAAAAAACTCGCCATGATAGTACTATAACATGCCATATCCAGAATTTCGCCGAAAGAGAATTCCTTTCAACTCTGTGTGGTTTCAGCAAGATGGTGCAACTCCTCACATAGCCCGGCCTGTTATGACAGAACTGCGACGAAAATTTCCCAATAAGCTGATATCCAGAAACTCCACATTCCGTTGGCCCCCCAGGTCGCCTGACCTTACTGCACCTGCCTTTTTTTTATGGGGGTATTGCAAGCAGGAAGTCTACAAAACAAAACCAAGAAATCTGAATAAAAAAAAATTAATTTCATACACTGAAAAAAAAGTTATTTCAGTTTTTTAATGTAGCAATATTCATCAGCCACCCTGTATAATTGCAATAGTCAAAAACACAGACATGTCGATTACAGAATCCGCAAAACTCGATCCGCAATGATTCACAGTGTAGTGTTCTCTTTTCTTCTCATGATAAATGAATAGGTGGGAAACAGAGCTCTAACTGCGGATCGAGTTTTGCGGATTCTTTAATCGACATGAGAAACTAATATAATACTCAAAACACTTAACGAATACCACACCAAACTTAATTTTACTCTTGAAATAGAAAACAATAATACGATTCCATTCCTGGACGTAAAACTAATCCGAAATAATAACAAAATAGAATTTGATTGGTACGCTAAACCGATGTCATCAGGCAGAATAATAAATTTTATGTCTTCACTACCGATGAAATATAAAATCAACACAGCAAAAAACCTCGTAGATAAAATTATAGACATCAGCGACACTCATTTCCATCAAGAAAACATAACAAAAACAAGAGAAATTCTACAAATTAACAATTTTCCAAATCAAATTATTAATGATATTATCAATAACAATATACATCAAAAACAAAATATAAACAATCAAAGTAAAATTACAAAAAATAAACCTGGCAACCCTAGATACCTCTCCTTCACATATATCCCGCTCCTTACTGATAACCTCTCCCTAAACCAAACAATAGAAATTGATTGATTGACATTAAAAAGATTTTTTCCCATTAAAAAAATGGTACATAAATTCAATATTATGACATTGTGTTTTGAATAAAAAGTTCGAATTAAGAACTTTTCTTATCGAAATCATTATGATATCAATGATAAGAATATTTTCTTTTCAACCTGTTAATTTTTCTTGCATAAAACAACAATGTGTGAAAGAAAGATCGTACAAAAACAAATAACAACATAATTGTATTGATAAAGCAATAATACAATAATATTACAAAAACAAAACAAAAAAAAACATACAGCACAAAGCAAATACAATAATATTGCTCTCTCGAGTGTGACAAAAAAAACAACACCTTTTCATTGTTTTGTTGCCTGCTTATTTTTATTTCTCTCATTCATGGGCATTCATTCATGTTGAAAGGGATCAGCACTCAATTGACTGTTGAACAAGTGGGACGGAAATATTTAATTTAAGAAAAAATGTGCAGCAGTCCTGCCTGATCAACAGTCAAACGAATACTGAACCACTGAAGTCTGAAGATCTGCTTGGGTTTTCGCTACTTGCTTGGGTTTCGCTGCTTGCTTGGGTGTTCCACAAACACCCAGCATATAAAAATTTCTTTGCATGGGATTCGGACTCTTGTTATATTCTTACTCTATGGTTAAAAATAGGTAGGTATTTGCCAAGGTCATGCCATGCGTAGGTATTTGAGTTAAATTTCTTACAGGATTTTATGTGTTGGATAGGTGATTCAATTGAAGCTTTCATTTCATTATTGTATCTACCTACCTCGGTAGGAAGTTAATAATTTTGTTGTTCAAAAAATAAAATTGAAATATCGATCAAATTTTACATAAATGACGCAATAAAAAAATGAAGCATTTAAATTGCCCGCCAAATCAATCAAATCTTGCAAAACAAAATTAATCCTCAACATCAAAACAAATAAACACAAAATACAAAACTAAATCAATGCCAATGCGAGCACACAAAACATATACCTTCTGCTATAGATGTATATTTTTTGCTCGCACACCATAATAAAGCACAAAAAAAGACATAAAGGCAACACAGTATAGCCCTTTCTCGTTCTTATTCATAGTTCATTTCGTAGTCTTTAATCTGAAGGAATTCTTCCATTTTTAGTCTCCAATCTCTAGAAATGTCTCCATTTCTCATACTCCAACCTCAAAGAGTCTCTCCACGAGAACATTACATTCAAAACAACTAGATGTCGTTATGTTCGTTTTTCACCATGAGAGTACTATAGTTTTCATATACAAAGGTACTATCATGGTGGAAGTCGAATGGGGCGACATCTAAAGTATGCCTGCAACCCTTACTCTTCTTTTTTTGCGGAGAGCTTATGGAGGTTTTAAATGATAGTTATTGATATTTTTTGGATGCAATAATCCAAAAAATAGTCTCCTCTTGCCCCTACCACCAATTTTCGACGCTTAAAGGCTCCCTAAATCGAATTTTACATCTCAAATTTTGCAGCGCCACCACAAGGGTCCACGCAACCCTAAAAAAACTCGCCATGATAGTACTATAACATGCCATATCCAGAATTACGCCGAAAGAGAATTCCTTTCAACTCTGTGTGGTTTCAGCAAGATGGTGCAACTCCTCACATAGCCCGGCCTGTTATGACAGAACTGCGACGAAAATTTCCCAATAAGCTGATATCCAGAAACTCCACATTCCGTTGGCCCCCCAGTGCACCTGACCTTACTGCACCTGCCTTTTTTTTATGGGGGTATTGCAAGCAGGAAGTCTACAAAACAAAACCAAGAAATTTGAATGAAAAAAAATCCATTCGAGAAAAAATTGCGGCTATTCCTACCCCAACTCTACAAGCAGTAATGAACAACTTGAATGAACAACGAGCGGGGGGCATTTAAAATCCATTATTTTCAAAACCAATTAAGCTATGTAAAATAAAATTTAATGAACTTTAATCTGAATAAAAAAAAATTAATTTCATACACTGAAAAAAAAGTTATTTCAGTTTTTTAATGTAGCAATATTCATCAGCCACCCTGTATAATTGCAATAGTCAAAAACACAGACATGTCGATTACAGAATCCGCAAAACTCGATCCGCAATGATTCACAGTGTAGTGTTCTCTTTTCTTCTCATGATAAATGAATAGGTGGGAAACAGAGCTCTAACTGCGGATCGAGTTTGGCGGATTCTTTAATCGACATGAGAAACTAATATAATACTCAAAACACTTAACGAATACCACACCAAACTTAATTTTACTCTTGAAAAAGAAAACAATAATACGATTCCATTCCTGGACGTAAAACTAATCCGAAATAATAACAAAATAGAATTTGATTGGTACGCTAAACCGATGTCATCAGGCAGAATAATAAATTTTATGTCTTCACTACCGATGAAATATAAAATCAACACAGCAAAAAACCTCGTAGATAAAATTATAGACATCAGCGACACTCATTTCCATCAAGAAAACATAACAAAAACAAGAGAAATTCTACAAATTAACAATTTTCCAAATCAAATTATTAATGATATTATCAATAACAATATACATCAAAAACAAAATATAAACAATCAAAGTAAAATCACAAAAAATAAACCTGGCAACCCTAGATACCTCTCCTTCACATACCTATATCCCGCTCCTTACTGATAACCTCTCCCTAAACCAAACAATAGAAATTGATTGATTGACATTAAAAAGATTTTTTCCCATTAAAAAAATGGTACATAAATTCAATATTATGACATTGTGTTTTGAATAAAAAGTTCGAATTAAGAACTTTTCTTATCGAAATCATTATGATATCAATGATAAGAATATTTTCTTTTCAACCTGTTAATTTTTCTTGCATAAAACAACAATGTGTGAAAGAAAGATCGTACAAAAACAAATAACAACATAATTGTATTGATAAAGCAATAATACAATAATATTACAAAAACAAAACAAAAAAAAACATACAGCACAAAGCAAATACAATAATACTGCTCTCTCGAGTGTGACCAAAAAAACAACACCTTTTCATTGTTTTGTTGCCTGCTTATTTTTATTTCTCTCATTCATGGGCATTCATTCATGTTGAAAGGGATCAGCACTCAATTGACTGTTGAACAAGTGGGACGGAAATATTTAATTTAAGAAAAAATGTGCAGCAGTCCTGCCTGATCAACAGTCAAACGAATACTGAACCACTGAAGTCTGAAGATCTGCTTGGGTTTTCGCTACTTGCTTGGGTTTCGCTGCTTGCTTGGGTGTTCCACAAACACCCAGCATATAAAAATTTCTTTGCATGGGATTCGGACTCTTGTTATATTCTTACTCTATGGTTAAAAATAGGTAGGTATTTGCCAAGGTCATGCCATGCGTAGGTATTTGAGTTAAATTTCTTACAGGATTTTATGTGTTGGATAGGTGATTCAATTGAAGCTTTCATTTCATTATTGTATCTACCTACCTCGGTAGGAAGTTAATAATTTTGTTGTTCAAAAAATAAAATTGAAATATCGATCAAATTTTACATAAATGACGCAATAAAAAAATGAAGCATTTAAATTGCCCGCCAAATCAATCAAATCTTGCAAAACAAAATTAATCCTCAACATCAAAACAAATAAACACAAAATACAAAACTAAATCAATGCCAATGCGAGCACACAAAACATATACCTTCTGCTATAGATGTATATTTTTTGCTCGCACACCATAATAAAGCACAAAAAAAGACATAAAGGCAACACAGTATAGCCCTTTCTCGTTCTTATTCATAGTTCATTTCGTAGTCTTTAATCTGAAGGAATTCTTCCATTTTTAGTCTCCAATCTCTAGAAATGTCTCCATTTCTCATACTCCAACCTCAAAGATTCTCTCCACGAGAACATTACATTCAAAACAACTAGATGTCGTTATGTTCGTTTTTCACCATGAGAGTTCTATAGTTTTCATATACAAAGGTACTATCATGGTGGAAGTCGAATGGGGCGACATCTAAAGTATGCCTGCAACCCTTACTCTTCTTTTTTTGCGGAGAGCTTATGGAGGTTTTAAATGATAGTTATTGATATTTTTTGGATGCAATAATCCAAAAAATAGTCTCCTCTTGCCCCTACCACCAATTTTCGACGCTTAAAGGCTCCCTAAATCGAATTTTACATCTCAAATTTTGCAGCGCCACCACAAGGGTCCACGCAACCCTAAAAAAAACTCGCCATGATAGTACTATAACATGCCATATCCAGAATTACGCCGAAAGAGAATTCCTTTCAACTCTGTGTGGTTTCAGCAAGATGGTGCAACTCCTCACATAGCCCGGCCTGTTATGACAGAACTGCGACGAAAATTTCCCAATAAGCTGATATCCAGAAACTCCACATTCCGTTGGCCCCCCAGGTCGCCTGACCTTACTGCACCTGCCTTTTTTTTATGGGGGTATTGCAAGCAGGAAGTCTACAAAACAAAACCAAGAAATTTGAATGAAAAAAAATCCATTCGAGAAAAAATTGCGGCTATTCCTACCCCAACTCTACAAGCAGTAATGAACAACTTGAATGAACAACGAGCGGGGGGCATTTAAAATCCATTATTTTCAAAACCAATTAAGCTATGTAAAATAAAATTTAATGAACTTTAATCTGAATAAAAAAAAATTAATTTCATACACTGAAAAAAAAGTTATTTCAGTTTTTTAATGTAGCAATATTCATCAGCCACCCTGTATAATTGCAATAGTCAAAAACACAGACATGTCGATTACAGAATCCGCAAAACTCGATCCGCAATGATTCACAGTGTAGTGTTCTCTTTTCTTCTCATGATAAATGAATAGGTGGGAAACAGAGCTCTAACTGCGGATCGAGTTTTGCGGATTCTTTAATCGACATGAGAAACTAATATAATACTCAAAACACTTAACGAATACCACACCAAACTTAATTTTACTCTTGAAATAGAAAACAATAATACGATTCCATTCCTGGACGTAAAACTAATCCGAAATAATAACAAAATAGAATTTGATTGGTACGCTAAACCGATGTCATCAGGCAGAATAATAAATTTTATGTCTTCACTACCGATGAAATATAAAATCAACACAGCAAAAAACCTCGTAGATAAAATTATAGACATCAGCGACACTCATTTCCATCAAGAAAACATAACAAAAACAAGAGAAATTCTACAAATTAACAATTTTCCAAATCAAATTATTAATGATATTATCAATAACAATATACATCAAAAACAAAATATAAACAATCAAAGTAAAATTACAAAAAATAAACCTGGCAACCCTAGATACCTCTCCTTCACATATATCCCGCTCCTTACTGATAACCTCTCCCTAAACCAAACAATAGAAATTGATTGATTGACATTAAAAAGATTTTTTCCCATTAAAAAAATGGTACATAAATTCAATATTATGACATTGTGTTTTGAATAAAAAGTTCGAATTAAGAACTTTTCTTATCGAAATCATTATGATATCAATGATAAGAATATTTTCTTTTCAACCTGTTAATTTTTCTTGCATAAAACAACAATGTGTGAAAGAAAGATCGTACAAAAACAAATAACAACATAATTGTATTGATAAAGCAATAATACAATAATATTACAAAAACAAAACAAAAAAAAACATACAGCACAAAGCAAATACAATAATATTGCTCTCTCGAGTGTGACAAAAAAAACAACACCTTTTCATTGTTTTGTTGTCTGCTTATTTTTATTTCTCTCATTCATGGGCATTCATTCATGTTGAAAGGGATCAGCACTCAATTGACTGTTGAACAAGTGGGACGGAAATATTTAATTTAAGAAAAAATGTGCAGCAGTCCTGCCTGATCAACAGTCAAACGAATACTGAACCACTGAAGTCTGAAGATCTGCTTGGGTTTTCGCTACTTGCTTGGGTTTCGCTGCTTGCTTGGGTGTTCCACAAACACCCAGCATATAAAAATTTCTTTGCATGGGATTCGGACTCTTGTTATATTCTTACTCTATGGTTAAAAATAGGTAGGTATTTGCCAAGGTCATGCCATGCGTAGGTATTTGAGTTAAATTTCTTACAGGATTTTATGTGTTGGATAGGTGATTCAATTGAAGCTTTCATTTCATTATTGTATCTACCTACCTCGGTAGGAAGTTAATAATTTTGTTGTTCAAAAAATAAAATTGAAATATCGATCAAATTTTACATAAATGACGCAATAAAAAAATGAAGCATTTAAATTGCCCGCCAAATCAATCAAATCTTGCAAAACAAAATTAATCCTCAACATCAAAACAAATAAACACAAAATACAAAACTAAATCAATGCCAATGCGAGCACACAAAACATATACCTTCTGCTATAGATGTATATTTTTTGCTCGCACACCATAATAAAGCACAAAAAAAGACATAAAGGCAACACAGTATAGCCCTTTCTCGTTCTTATTCATAGTTCATTTCGTAGTCTTTAATCTGAAGGAATTCTTCCATTTTTAGTCTCCAATCTCTAGAAATGTCTCCATTTCTCATACTCCAACCTCAAAGAGTCTCTCCACGAGAACATTACATTCAAAACAACTAGATGTCGTTATGTTCGTTTTTCACCATGAGAGTACTATAGTTTTCATATACAAAGGTACTATCATGGTGGAAGTCGAATGGGGCGACATCTAAAGTATGCCTGCAACCCTTACTCTTCTTTTTTTGCGGAGAGCTTATGGAGGTTTTAAATGATAGTTATTGATATTTTTTGGATGCAATAATCCAAAAAATAGTCTCCTCTTGCCCCTACCACCAATTTTCGACGCTTAAAGGCTCCCTAAATCGAATTTTACATCTCAAATTTTGCAGCGCCACCACAAGGGTCCACGCAACCCTAAAAAAAACTCGCCATGATAGTACTATAACATGCCATATCCAGAATTACGCCGAAAGAGAATTCCTTTCAACTCTGTGTGGTTTCAGCAAGATGGTGCAACTCCTCACATAGCCCGGCCTGTTATGACAGAACTGCGACGAAAATTTCCCAATAAGCTGATATCCAGAAACTCCACATTCCGTTGGCCCCCCAGGTCGCCTGACCTTACTGCACCTGCCTTTTTTTTATGGGGGTATTGCAAGCAGGAAGTCTACAAAACAAAACCAAGAAATTTGAATGAAAAAAAATCCATTCGAGAAAAAATTGCGGCTATTCCTACCCCAACTCTACAAGCAGTAATGAACAACTTGAATGAACAACGAGCGGGGGGCATTTAAAATCCATTATTTTCAAAACCAATTAAGCTATGTAAAATAAAATTTAATGAACTTTAATCTGAATAAAAAAAAATTAATTTCATACACTGAAAAAAAAGTTATTTCAGTTTTTTAATGTAGCAATATTCATCAGCCACCCTGTATAATTGCAATAGTCAAAAACACAGACATGTCGATTACAGAATCCGCAAAACTCGATCCGCAATGATTCACAGTGTAGTGTTCTCTTTTCTTCTCATGATAAATGAATAGGTGGGAAACAGAGCTCTAACTGCGGATCGAGTTTTGCGGATTCTTTAATCGACATGAGAAACTAATATAATACTCAAAACACTTAACGAATACCACACCAAACTTAATTTTACTCTTGAAATAGAAAACAATAATACGATTCCATTCCTGGACGTAAAACTAATCCGAAATAATAACAAAATAGAATTTGATTGGTACGCTAAACCGATGTCATCAGGCAGAATAATAAATTTTATGTCTTCACTACCGATGAAATATAAAATCAACACAGCAAAAAACCTCGTAGATAAAATTATAGACATCAGCGACACTCATTTCCATCAAGAAAACATAACAAAAACAAGAGAAATTCTACAAATTAACAATTTTCCAAATCAAATTATTAATGATATTATCAATAACAATATACATCAAAAACAAAATATAAACAATCAAAGTAAAATCACAAAAAATAAACCTGGCAACCCTAGATACCTCTCCTTCACATATATCCCGCTCCTTACTGATAACCTCTCACTAAACCAAACAATAGAAATTGATCGAGAGAAAACAATATTTGCACAAAAACCCAACTCCTCACTTCATACAATATTCACCAATACCAAACCACTCATCAAAATCACCGAACAACATGATGTCGTAGTCGTGTATGAAATCCCCTGCAAAGGAAAACAAAACGGAGCTTGTGACAAAATATATATTGGTACAACAAAACGTGCATTAGGAGTGAGGTTGTCAGAACATGAAGCTGATACATTCATTGAATAAGAAGTACAGGAAGAGGCATACCGAGAAAAAAGTGAAGTAGTTTTCATAATTGTGTGAGTTACACAAACACAAATGCATTGACACAGGGTTGGAATGAAGGTGGATGGCTATTTGCTGGGGCGCCGAAAGGAATATTTTTCTGAGTTTTTTTCTGGGTGGTTTTGTAAAAATTTGTGCAGCTAGAAGTACTGGAATATGATTGTCATTTTCTCAGAAGGAGCATAGCTATTACTGTAAGCCTTAAAAGAATTTTTTTTTTAATTTGGTTAAATTTATTCGATCAAATAATATTTGAATGAGTTGACTTGAAGTAATAAAATTAAACTTACCTCTTACAGGAACCTGATAATCTTAAATGGATAAATGAAAATATAGTTTTTAGTTTTATGTATAATTTTAATGAAAAAAAAACTATCACCGATATTTTCCTTAGTCAAATACATAATTTGAAATCACAATTTATTTAATACATACATAGCTATATTCCTCTGAAGTGAACTGTTTTTGTCAATTTAGTTCTAAGTTCAAATCCATCCACCTTAGTGCTTTCCATTCATCTTTCGGAAATCTTGAAAATTATTAAAGTAGTAGAGCCTTTTTTACTTAAACAAAATCATCACAACTGGACACAAATACTTCTTGACGAAGATACAAAACCGACACAATAGACAGGGACAATCGCAGAAATATTGAAAATACGTAGTATATTTCCAAAACTAAACCGCGGAAAAATAACTTTGCACTACGGGCGCTTAACGCTCCTTAGCGCCTTGCCATCACCAACAAAAACTTATCCGTCCCTGTACTAAAATTTCTAATTTGACATTACAAGTTCATTTGTGCAACATGATTAAAGTATATTTTTATTTTGAACAATATTGCTATTTTTATCTTAAAATATCATGAAATAACAATATAAAAGTATTCTAAGATAACGTATTTACCAAAATAACATCACTTTAAGTTACTTTTTGTGGAATATGAGCCAAGACTTACTTGTGAAATGAAAACTTTTTGTTTTTCCGGTTATACAAGTTTTTACAACTTTTCACGCAGCCCCTCATTTTTATTTTAATAATAATATGCTTCAATTTTCAACACAAATTGGTTTTTATTTCACTTTTTTATTAGTTTTGTAGTACGTTTTTCACTTTTTTTAAATCTTTCTACTTCACAACACTAACTCTCAGCAAGGCAAAATGACAGATGAAGTTCATTTTTTTTTTTTTATTTTAATACTTCACTCACGTACACTGTACATGTGCCAAAAGCCTCTTCCTCTATTTCTTATTCAATGTGCTAGAACATCAACACAACGCAGACTTTGACAACGTCAGAATATTAGACAAGGAAAGAAGGATTAACACACGGTTCACTTTGGAAAGCCTTGGAATCCAACAAAAAATAAATAAAACGATGAACCAAAAAGAAGACATTGATGACATAAGCGCCACTTATAGTGTTGCCATATCAGATTCTAACCTGTGATATTAGTTCTAAATATGTTGCTTGTTAATAAGACGTGTTTTAGTACTTTTTAATGTTTAACAATTTTTAAAGTTTATTTAAATCAATAATTAAATTTAAATGAAAAACAATAATTATGAATATAAATTCAATAGTATCAAAAGTAAGTGCAATAGTTTCATATAATCACTAAAATTAGTAAAATCAATATCAAAATATTATGTTTTCATTATTTTTATTTATTCAAAACTTTGTTTGTATTTCGTTTTCTCAAGAATTAATAAATCTAAGCCCCTGATGAAGCCGGAAAAAACCGGAGAAACGTTGGGAAAGAATAAATTTGTTTTTATTGATTGCATTGTTTTCACATCGATCATTAAGCCCAATTAATTAATCCACAATAAATATGAGTGTTTAGGAAATAACAGAAGATAGAGAACGATGTATAAAATTGGAATGGAAATTTATGGGAGTTGGAGGGAGTTAGGAAAAAAGACTCTTATTAATTTTTTTTTTCATTGTCTTTCTTGCAAAGGGGAATTATTTGATTTTTTTTTGCTAGGTAGGTAGGGAATGAGCAATGAAAATTCGTGAAGAAAAAACGATTTTGTTTTGAAATTTTTTAAGCAAAAGGCCCGTATGCACTTCGTCACTTTGCACATAGAAAAATATTCTTAGGATTATTTTCTTTCTTTTACAATTGAAGTAAGTATGAAAGGAGTTTCTTAATATTTTATTAATTGTTTTTTAATTTCACGTAGTTGTTTATACTTACATACGTGATATTTTAAAATTATTGAAAGTCGACATAAAAAATATTGCTATGAATAATTATTGAAGTAAATTTAAATTTTTTTTTCAGTTAGGTATTTGAAAATTCAAGTAACATTTTCAAATTGAAACGTGAGTTATTAAAAGATGTTCAAAATTCAGGTTAATTTTTAAAATTATTAAATTCTGTTGAAAATTAAAGTTAAATTTTGAATTTACTTAAGAAATTTAAAAATTCACTTCAAAGTCTTAATTTACTTAAGAAACATATGAAAATCACTGTGAAAATTTAAAATTATTAATTTCTTTTGAAAATTCACGTGGTATTTAAAATTTGTTTAGGACTTGAAAATCCAAGAATTTTTAAAATTCCCGTAAAATATAAAAACAGTGAGCAATAAAATGACGTGTTTTTAGAAAACTGACGTGAAATTTATAAAATGTTCTAATTCTTTGGAAATACACCTAGAATAGTAAAATTAAGTAAGTTTTTTGAAAACTACGTGTTTATTCAAGTTCCGTGTTTTTTTTTGAAAATTCAAGTGAAAATTACAAAATGATATAATACTTTGAAAATCCATCACGTGAACATTTTTAAATTATTCGGAACATTTAAAGTTCACAATTAAAACTAGGTATGAACATTTTTTTAATGATTAAAGCTTTTGAAATTTCACTTGAAATTTTTGGAATTAAATATGTACATATGTATTCTTAATTTACTAAAGAACTTTTTAAAATTTTAAATTTCATTGAGAACTATGAAAATTCACGTGAAATTTTTAACTTCATTTGATTTACAAAAACTCAAGTGAAAATTATTTAAACTTGAAAATTCAGGTGAAATTTTTCGATTTGCTTAAAATACTAAAATTCATATGGTATCTCAAATTTACTTAAGAATTTTGAAAATTGAAGTGATATTTTTTGTTTAAATTTTACTGCTGAAAATTCGTACAAAAACCTTTTTTTTAACAGTAAAGTTCAAAACAAAAAAATTGTTGCTAAACTATCAATTCTGTTATCCTTTTAATTTTTCCAATATCTAGCCATTTCTTCAGATTTGAGAAATTAAAAGGATATCATGTATTTATAAAAAAAGAAATAAAAAAAGAAATCATAAAAATATGACTGTAAACAAAATGACAAAAATCAAATACGTATTGTACAATTCTATCTATTACAAGAAAAAAAATATAAATGTTTCTGTAAAACATGAAAATTCGCAAGGTACATAGTTCACAAAAACCAATTACGTATAGCACAATTCTACCACTAGCAAGAAAAAAAAGTTTAAATGCATCTGTAATACATGAAAATTTGCAACATACATAGCTCTTATCATCTTCTACATATAGCAAAAATCGTCCTATGCAAAAAAAGCCGTTGAATAAATCCACAGCCTATAGAATTCTTTTCATTTTCCCCTTGTTGCCATAACACCCATCAGCTGACTCACCTATCTCCCTTACCCTGCCTAGTTGTTGTCAGCAACTATTAATTAATCCTCTCACTATAGAAATAGAGATTTCAATCTTTCAAAATTTTTACTCCGTTATAGAATAACTACACATTCGACAACGAATCAGTCACCATCCAAAATGATATTCGGCCGCGAAATAAGATTGCGATTGAATTTAATGCTACCTCAAATACCTGATATAAAAAATAATAGCGTTCCCTATGATGACAAAGCAAAAAGAACTATTCAGAGTGGGACGAGGGTTTCTGTTAGAGATTATTTTGACAAAAATATGAAATGAAAATTTGGCAAAGTTAAAGAACAAAAAGGGTTATTGCACTATCTTATTGAGTTAGATGATGGCAGAGTATGGCACAGGCATATTGATCGGATTCGAGAAATCGGTGAAAGCACACCGAAACAGCCTGTATTTCAAGAAATTGTACGATTGAATAACGAGTTTTCTTTTCAACATACAACGTTACATACACAACAACCCTTCAATCTTTCGTTTGGATTTTTCCTCCAAAATATTCTTTGGAGATCCCATTGTTCTTTCGCAACCTTCACCATCCGAAACATCATCGGTGGTTCTTGACGAAGCAGGAAACCCTGCAAATTAAAAAACGCGCTGAATATCGTCCAGATTAATCTGAAGCACTCCAAATGTACTACTGGTGGCATATGGATACTGCGACCACAACCGACGATTACCGCCTGAGGAGATGAAGACCCTGGTGGATGCAGCAAAACTGCAGAAGACGAACCCCTGATTGGTTGTGATGCGAACGCACGTCATTCTCTCTGGGGTAGCTCTGAAATCAACGAACGAGGTGAGTTTTTTTTTGATTTTATTGTTAATAACAATTTAACTGTTTGTAACAGAGGTGATAAACCCACCTTCGTTTTCCCATGTTCGAAAAATTACGACGGTTGGGAAGATGTACTTGAAATCACTGTTACAAACAACTGTAAATTGGTGGTGGAAAACTGGAGAGTATCCTCTATACGCTCCTTCTTGGATAATAGTTGGATCCTCTTCAACAGAGGTTTCAAGGTAGAAACCCCCCCCCCCTTTATAGAAACCCTAAAAGAACTGACTGGAAGAAATTCAGTCAGATCACGAAATCCAAAATAGGAAAATTACCAATTACTAGAGTAGAAACTTTAGAAGTTCTTAAGAAAGGTAAAGACCTTTGAGGCAGCCATTAAAATTGCTTTCAAGGTCTCTTGTCCAGTTAAATATAGCCGCAAAAAATTCCCTCCTTAGTGGAACGAAGATCTTTCGGCATTAAGAAAAATGAGCAGAAGGATCTACAATATCTGTCACAAGGAAAAATTCTTTCAACCGTATAAAGACTGTCTTAAAGAGTACAAGAGAGCCATAGCAGGGTGCAAGAAGCTTGGTTGGAGAGAACAATGTCATTCCATAGAAGACATTAAGGATTCTGCCAGACTAAGCAAGGTGTTATCAAAGGAACATTGCAATTGGAAATGCTAATGACAGCACACATTTTCCGGGCTGTGAGAACAGCGACGCCGAAATGCTGAGTACTATAAGCACCGATCCAGCTCAGGAGGAGCTAGTCAATTCCATTATAACAGGAGATAGTATTTCACAGGCCATTAATACTTTCTTCACTTACAAATCACCAGGCCTTGATGGCATAATACCAATTATGCTGCAGAAACTGCAAGACATAGCAGTGCCCTGGCTTGAAATGATCTTCAGAGGTTGCCTCTATCTCAATCATGTACCCGAGTCATGGAGACATGTTAGAGTGGTCTTTATTCTGAAGGTAAGTAGGCGAGGTCACGAAACCGCGAAGGATTTCAGACCTATTAGATTAACATCTTCGGTTTTGAAGACACTAGAGCGCATCCTTGATACGCATATAAGAGTTTTACTAGAGGGTCGTCCTCTTGATATATCTCAGCATGCATACCTCAAAGGTAAGTCTACTGAGACTGCCCTGCATGAAGTTGTGGGTACAATCGAGAGGACAATTCACTACAAGGAATATACCCGCGCAACATTCCTAAACGTGGAGGTGCGTTCAACAACGTCCTAACTGAACCCATTCGGGAATCACTTACTCACTTCGGCGTAGATGACTTCATTTCAAAATGGATAATTTCTATGCTAAGTGACAGAAAGATTCAAGCTTCGTTAGGAAACACTACTGCTACTAAATATGTCAGTAGAGTGGTGTCAGGGTGGTGTTCTCTCCCCTCTTCTGTGGCTTCTAGTCATGGACAAAATAATCGGCAAGTTAAGAGGTAGTGGTGTTAAAGCAGTAGCGTATGCTGATGATTTGGTTTTATTGGTCTCAGGAAAGTTTACCACAGTGATTAGTGAAATCACTGAGTCGGCTCTGAAAAAAGTTAGCAACTGGGCCGCAAGTAGTGGACTTAGTGTTAATCAGAGTAAAACGGAACGGGTGCTCTGTACTACCAAAACTAAAATACCTACCTTCTCCCCACCTCGACTTAACGGCCAAACCCTATCGTTATCTTCCAAAGCCAAATACCTTGGGGTTATTCTTGACCCCAAATTGAACTGGAAGGTAAATATAGAAGAGCGGGCCAAAAAAGGCTGCATTGCTTTCTATGCCTGCAGGAAAACATTTGGTAAGAAATGGGGCCTACAATCTAGGATGATTCTACTGTGGTTCGACCAATTTTGTCATACGGATCGATTGTGTGGTGGCCTGCACTTAGCAAACAATATAACATCAATAAACTTAAGAAGGTTCAAAGAACGGCTAGCGTTGGCACTACGGGAGCTATTCGATCCTGCCCAACAGATGCCCTTAACGTTATCCTGAACCTCCTACCACTCGACCTTCACATAAAATATCTAGCGGCATGCAGTGCTGTAAGACTAAAAGAATCAAACTTCTGGTCTTCCAAGCCCTATGGTCATGGAAATATCACAAAATTGATTCCTCCGGACCTCCGGATATTTTTCTGGCTAACACCGACTACTGCGTACCTTCTCTCAGACTCATTGAAGATTTGAAAGCTGTTTTTCCTACAAGAGCTGATTGGAAAAACGATAGACGAAAGACTTGGACACAACAATCTTTACTGATGGGTTTAAGATGGAGTGTGGCGTTGGTTCAGGTATTTTTTCCGAGGCACTTAACATTTCCGACTTGGAGAAAGACTTTTTCAGACTACCAGACTTTGCAAATGTATTTCAAGCTGAACTACTAGCAATTACAGAAGCATGCAAATTGCTCAAATTAAACCAAAATCAATCTGGAAACATAGGAATCTGCTCTGACCGCCAGGCGGCCATTAAAGCCATCAAATCAACTGATTCAACCTCATTACTGGTCCAGCAATGTCGAGACGAACTACCGAGTCTAGACATTGGACGCCGGGTCACTCTCGTCTGGGTTCCAGGTCACAGTGACATAGAGGGTAATGAATGGGCTGATGAGTTGGCTCGACAAGGCTTGTCACAGCTCACTAGCTGTAAATGTTAATATCCCTCTTGGTGCTGTGAGGGGACGAATGAATCCAACCTTAGGTGGAGCAGGCTTACAAACTGTGTCATATGCAGAAAGATTTGGCCTACCAATAACCATTCTTGTTTTAAAGATCTATTATGTAGACCCAGGCACGACATAGCCAGGATCACAGCAATTTGTAATGGGCATTGGCCCATTGGGCGGTCTGCCATCAGCCGAATAGGGGGAATAACATGTAGCATACGAAAACATGCACGTGCCGTAACTATTCGGGACTGGTGGAAGTGTGATCATAGCCTCTTCGCGGCGGCCGCTAGAAACAAACCTCTAAAAGGTTTGGCTAATATGATCAGGCTAGTTCCACAGGTTGGCAACGGGTTGATTCCCTGTTCCGTAAAACAAACGAATCACGAGACCTGCAACAAGCCTCGGAAACGGACTGATCTCACGACGACAACCCTTGCAACGAAAACGGAACAACGATTTACGAATTTTCTTATGGAACGTACGATCGCTCTATAGAGCTCGAGCTGCTCAGCAGCTAGCCGATACCCTGTCAAAATATAAAGCTGACATAACAGCACTGCAAGAAATAAGATGGACAGGGAATGGTGTTTTGCAAAAGAAAGAATATGACTTATATTACAGCTGTCATACAAAACACCATGTGCTCGGGGTAGGCTTCCTGGTCAGCGAAAAAATGAAGTCTACCGTCATCGGCTTTAACGCTATAAGCGAAAGGCTATGCACCCTTCGCGTGCGAGGCAAATTCAAGAACATCAGCCTCATTAACGTTCACGGACCTACGAAGGAGTCCTCAGATGAAGAAAAAGAGACTTATTATGAACAAGTCGAGTGGGCCCTCCATGCCTGTCCAAGGTATGATGTCAAAATCATCCTTGGGGATTTGAACGCTAAAATAGATCGGGAGCCGGTATTCAGGCATTACGCAGGCACCCATAGTTTGCATGAGAACACTAATGACAATGAACTTCGAGTCCTAGAATTGGCAGCATCGAAAAACATGGTCGTTGCGAGTACCAGGTACCCGCGTAATGATATCTACAAAGCCACCTGGGTATCACCTGATGGAGTCACTCGTAACCAAATTGACCACGTGTTGATAGACCGTCGCCACTATTCGAACTTGATGACGGTACGAACGTACCGAGGTGCCAATATCGACTCGGATCACTATCTTGTTGGTATGGTTTTCCGAGGGCGGATCGCCTTGCGAAGACGTATTGCATCCGCCGATCAGGTTCGAATCAACACGGCTGCACTACGCAATGAAAATACCAGTAACACCTTTGGACATGAGTTAGGACTCGCCCTGGAACCCTCGATCCAGGGAGAGTGAGTCCTGGAACTAGTATGCTGGGCGTAGATGAGAAGCCTTAAAAACACTGCCATTAGTACTGCCAACTCCATCTTAACCAGCAGTCGTAGAAGTCGGAACGACTGGTTTGATGATGAATGCAAGCTAGCGACTGAACGTAAGAATGTTGCGTACCGAGCAATGCAACAATCTCATAGAACGCGGGCACGCGAAGATGAATATAAAGAGCTCAGAAGAATAGAAAAACGGCTTCACAGACAGAAAAAATCAGCCTGGGAGAAGAACATCATCTGTGAGTTTGAAAGAAGCCGAGAGCGAGGTAAGTTTTACCAATCCGTCCGAAACATGACGCAGTACACACTACGCTGCACTTACTGCAAGGACGGAGAGGGAAATCTGATCACCGATCCCCAAAGCATACAGGAGCGATGGGAAGTGTACTTTAATGAATTGCTAAATGGTCAGCTCACTGCAGAAGTAGAGGCTCCACTACTTCAAGAAGATTACCCTATGTTACCGCCACCAAGCATAGAAGAGGTTGAGAAGGCTATAGCCCGGCTTAAGAAAAACAAAGCCCCGGGAGCCGATGGCATACCAGCCGAACTATTCCACCACGGCGGGCCAGCCTTACGCCAAGCAATTCATGATATTCTAGTGCACGTATGGGAGCAGGAAGAAATGCCAGAAGACTGGCGAAAAGGTATAATTTGGCCCATACATAAGAAAGGAGATGTCACAACGTGCAGCAATTATAGAGGTATCACGTTGTTGAGTACCGCCTATAAGATACTCTCCTCTATCCTACATGAACGGATAGCCCCATACGCTAAAACCATAATCGGCCAATATCAGTGTGGTTTCATTCCAGGCAAATCAACAACTGATCAAATCTTTACCCTTAGGCAGGCGATGGCAAAATGTCTAGAATTTAACATCCCAACATACCATCTGCTTATAGACTTTAAGGCCGCCTATGATAGCATAGCCAGGGTAGAACTTTACAAAGCCATGAGAGAATTCGGCATCCCAAATAAATTGACACGACTTTGTAGGTTGACCATGACAAACGTAACAAGCCAAGTAAAAATAGCCGGATTGCTATCCAGACCAATCAACATCTTTAATGGACTCCGACAAGGGGATGGTTTGGCCTGCCTCCTCTTCAACCTGGCGTTGCGTTGGAGAAAGTAATCCGTGACTCTGGCACGGCAACAAGAGGGACCATCATCAACAGGTCCAGCCAGATACTGGCTTACGCAGACGATATTGACATTATCGGAAGAACCGAACAAGCTGTACACGATTCCTTCATCCAGATCGAGCAGGCGGCACAAAATCTGGGGCTGCACATTAGTGAAGGTAAAACAAAGTACATGGTGGCGTCGAATGCGTCAAACAATCAAGGTAGGGGAGCACGAATTTGAAGTGGTGCAATCCTTCAAATACCTTGGGTCAACAGTAGCAGCTGATAATAATTTAGAAGAAGAAATACGCGGCGGCTGCTCAATTCCAACAGAGCCTACTATAGTCTGTCAAAGCTCTTCAAATCCAGAAATCTCACCATAACTTCAAAACTGCTGCTGTACAGGACCATGGTCCTGCCAGTACTCACGTATGGATCCGAGACTTTGGTGCCTAGCAAAAGACACTCCGACCTCTTCGCCGCGTTCGAGAGAAAAGTCTTAAGGAGAATTGTTGGCCCCATATGTGAGGAAGGACGATTCCGGAGACGGTACAATCATGAATTGTACGCAATCTACCTTGAAGCAGACATAGTGACAAAAATTAAGCTCCGTAGACTCCGGTGGGCAGGGCACCTAGCTCGCATGAGTGAAGAGGAACCTGCTCGGAAAGTCTTTTGTGGTACATTCTATGGTAGACGGCAGCGTGGTAGACCATGCTTGCGCTGGAGAGATGGCGTAGACCAGGACGCCCGAAGCCTTGGGGTGTGCAACTGTATGGCGTTGGCTTAAGACCGGGATAGGTGGAGAGACTTGTTGAAGGAGGCCAGGACCGGACCCCGGTTGTCGAGCCGATGATGATGATTGGCCCATAGGGGAGCATACTGGAAGCTGGGAATTCCCTACAACTCTCACTTTCGGAGCTGTGGAGACCCACAAGAAAAAGAAACGGTAGTTCATTTTCTCTGCAACTGTCCCGCCTTACCCCATTCTAGATTGACTTCCTTTGGGAAGGCATTCCTTGATGACCCAAGTGAGCTTTCAGAGAAGAAAATCAAAGATCTGATTATCTTTCTGAATGCGACGAAATGGCTTTAATAAAAGTTCTTTGAAGTCTACAAAACCATATAATTCCATCCAAAATCCCTACTAGGTTGACACGAGTAAATGATATCAAAACGGGGCTTCCCAGCGCTAATTGACTCGCAAGGCCAGGGCTAGCGGCTGCCATCTCTACCTACCTACCTAGAACAATGGCTTAAATTGGGCTATAGACCTGGGTAAAATTGGCGAAGATGTAGTAGGTAACACAAAAATGAAGATTCAATAATACCTACTAAACATAAATTATAGAAAACGTTTGAACACTCCAAAACACATTTACTCGTTTATAATTTAATTTTAGTTAAAGTAATAGATGTGAAGTCCTACAAAAATAACCTTTCGTGTTTTATTCTTTGAAAACACTTTATCATTTCTCACTTCAAACTGTCTGTTTTCAGCTTGTTGGCAAACCGATAGATAGCTGAGATTTCCTGTATCTATATTTGTTCAGTCTTCAAAAACATTTAAAAGATGACTAAACAAATTCAACGTTGCCTACTTCAAAGCGGCCGCGCGCTTGTGTAATGTAAATTAAGTTATTTGACATCAAACACACAGAGCTAAATGTTTCATCGCCAGATTTGTAGCATTATTTGAGGCGGCTGATTTCAAAATTTGAAAATAAACGATTTTATGGTGAGTGGTTGGACATGCTCGCGATGCTCGGCTGGAGCTCGCCGGATATGAATGGAACTTGTCCTCTCACTTAACCCTCAACTGCCACTTAACATTTATGATGCCATTTCAAAAAAAGACAAAATACTAATCTAAAACATTAGAAGAATGTAATAAATAATGGAAATGGACGGACTTTTACTCCTAGAGGGCGCCGAGGTGTTATTCAGCGTAGGCCTGACCCACCTACCTTGGAAATTATTGTGGCCTCGTATAAATAACTTCCCCTTTACTTGTACTCCAGTCAAAGCGTCGTGAAAAAGGGTCTGACCTTGCGATGAGAGACATGGTCTTTTTTTATTTCATGGATCGATAGGGCCTTATTTGAAAGGCTTAAATCCAAATTTGCACCACTTGACAACTTTTTTTATCAAAGTTATTGGTAAAAATGTGTTTTTTGCCATTTTCGGGTCTTTTGCGAATATCTTGGCTCCAGTATGTCGCACAGTAAAAAATGAAACATCATTTTATTAACAATAACAATAGTTATTATATTATGAAAAAAATAATTTGTTTAAACAAATAAAAAAAAAGTTATAGAAAGTTAAAAAAAAATTTTGTTGTTTGAAAATCACTTTTTTGCAATTATTAAGAAAAAAGCTCATCTTAAGATGCCGTTTTTATTTTTTTATTTTGAAGCCCTTGTAATTACCTACAATTTAAAAAAAAATCAGCTCTCTAACGTTAACAAGAGTCGAGTAATAAATTACTAAAGATAGGTAAGTCAGCGCACCCACGCAATTTTATGTTTTTATGTTTTAATTATTATCTCAGTCCCAGTAAGTCGCAAATTAAAGATTATTGCTTTAAATTGTATATATGAGACTCACTATCAATTATGGTTAAATTCAATATTTTTGAACAAATAGATAAAAAGTTACCGTTAGTTTAAACTTTTTTTTGTTGTTTTTTTTTACACCTTTTTCGTAAATATTGTGAAATAAAACTGTATTTAACGGTACTTTTTTTTATTTAATTTATTTTGTATAGTCCAAATAATTATCTATAAAATAAAAAAAAAATTGCCGATGTGAATGATGGGAGCCGAGTAATTCATGAATTAAACATCACGTGTCAGTTTACTGATGTATAACATTTCTCTTCGGTTTTTTGTTAATATGTCGGCCCCTGTGCAGACAATATACAGAAAATATTTTTAATAATATCCGTTATATTTTTGAAAGAATTTTATTTTTTAAACAGATAAGTTAAAAAGTTACAAGCATGCTAAATTTTTTAAAATTTTCATAATATCCTTCTTTTGAGCAACGGGAACGAACACAAGAACTCTTTTCCGCACCACCCAAGAGGTAGAGTATTAGGTGCGTTTTTTTTTAATATAGTGGTATCCCCTGTAGGCCTAATCCACTTTAAAGCTCAATTCAATTCAATTAAATTGGCCTTGTTTTTAATCGTTTCGGGCGTGATGGCATTTCGCTTTCTTCATTTGAACATTCTGATAAATTTTCGCTTGGATAAGACTTGGATGTGAGCTCAAGGTTGTAGTCTTCTTCATCTCCGGATTCCTCTTCAATTTCAGCTACGTTGGAGCAGCTTTTCCCGCAGCACATCTTGCAAATTGCTGAACATTTTAGCCCAGCTTTCCGACAGCCACAGGCTGCACCGCATTGTTTTGTGCAGGAGCAGGAAATTATGTCGATGAGTGTTGGTGGGATCGTCACTCCCGAAACAAATACTGGCGACAAACCTCTTGCACTTCTTTTCCAGCCCCATCCTTCTGGGTCTAATGTGTTTCCCAGCCAAGTTTGTATCTGATGGTATGTTCTGAATGTATGTTGTTCTGCTGCAGATTCTGTAGGTGGCAAAGAAGAAAGATCAAATTTGATTTTGATGCTTGCACGAGAGAAAAGTTTAAATCTTAAGTTGTTTAGCGATTGTTTCTTACTTCCCCCTCCATACAGTGCAGCAAATACATTTTTTCCAACTAACGCGATATCGTTTTGATTAGCTTCTTTGGATTTAAAAATCTTCAAGCTTTCCATCAGGTCTGGAGTTTTTTACCCTTAGGTTGATCATGTCTTCGATGTAAGAATGGGCTGATTTTGCGTAGTTGAAATGTCCGGTTGCGTGGAAAAATGGCAACATTTTTTGGATTGTGTCTAAGTGCAGTTCCCAGTTTCCGATGCGTTCCGCTTCAAGGAACTGCTTAAGTAAAGTGACAAGGTTAAAGTAGAGAACCCAGAGTTTTCCTGTGGGCCCGAAGCTCTCGATTTTTTCCATAGTCTTCGAAAATTTACCAGACAGGTTTTGGATAATGTTCAATTCATCTTCGGTGAAAAATGAACACGAATCGTATTTCTTTATAATCGAGTGGAATACTTCACGGTCAGCGTTCGAAAATTTTGTTGAGTCAAAAATAATTTTACTGAGAGATAACTGAACCAGAATATGTCCACGTACAGCTCTTGAGTATGCATGTCCTCCCATGATTTTGTCGACGCTCTTTTCAGCGTAAATAGTTTTAAATACATCCTCCAATCCACTACCAATCATGATATTACCGATGGAGCCCATAAATGACATCAGGAGATGAAACCCCCCAAGTCGGAGAACAACTTTACGTAACGGAGAAAGAGAATTTGCGTTTGAGATGATGTCATAAGCTTTGTGGTAAAGCTGTTGGTCGAAAGTCACAAAAGTATATTGTTGCCCACATCCTAGACTTTTCAACCGCAAAGTTTAGGGCAGTGTACAATGTGTTATAGTCAGTGGGGGGGCCTCAATGAACGGGACTGTCACAATCTTGGACACAGCGAAGTTAGTACCTTGATTAACTTGCTCCATGAACCCATTCCACCCAGGGATTCGCGGGTTGTATACCCATTTTCCATAAGTCCAGATTATATCTTTCAGAGTAGGTTGAATTTGGAGGTTAATCGAACGAATTTCGTCGATATCGTGAGCTCTAGGGAGCTCGAAAGAAGAAATTCTATTTTTCGAATAAACTTGGATTGGCAATGTTCCGAATTTTCCGAGTTCACTTGCGAGAGGTTGAACCTTCTTTCGATCTACGGGATTTTCAGTTGCTAAAGCGTCACGAGGGGTAATGCATTGGATACCTCCAAGAACGTGAAAAGTTCCCTTCCCATCGAGAGTATTTGTGTTCCAATCCGCGTTATCAAACACAAACTGGACAAAAGCGTTAGGGAGAATTATTGGTTGTGGACGCGTGATGCATAGTGCTTCAAACTTGCGAATTTCACTATACGATGCCGAAAAACCCAAATTATATAAGACTTGGATAAGATCTTTAGATCCTACTTTCTTATAAAGAAATGCACCTATACCCAGTTGCAAGGGAGACAGAAAAGATGTGGGTCTAGCTGCTGATATTATCGCATGTGCGATCGCTTCGCATTTTCTTTTCCACTTCTCGACACTTCCGCGCTTGAATTTGACAATGATTTCGGACAGGAAAAGACGTAAAGTTTCCGGGACAAGGCTTTCTGCATGTTCAAGGAAATTTTCGCTCGGTGGGTACTCAGTGACGTTGCAACACATTGACCTTATATCCTCTGATATAATTGCGGCTGCTTCAATAACTATTTCTCTTGGTCTTTTTATCAGTCATTTTCCTCTCGTAAAATGTCTTTGCAAGAACTTCGTAGCCATTATTGCGAAGACACACGATGGTTGGCTTTCCTTTCCGCTCAAAAACAGCAATATTATCTCCATATCTCAACTTCAGACGAAATAAAATTGTGCGACTTTGGGGAACGTAACTGCCTCGAATTTTTGAGATTAAATCATTTATCACGAATTGACATTCATCAGGATTATCTTTGATGTACTGGTAAATGTCTTGCATTGATTTTTCGACTTCATCAGTGAATCCATTTTTCTTCTCCTCAGTTTTGTTCGGTGAAGTACGTTTGAGAACCAAATTGTTCTTGCATTGTGTATGAAATTTAGCTCCGACTGCAACTAAATCTATGACCTTCTCAATTCGTTGTTTCAAATCAGCATATTCAAAACTTTCGCTGTGTCGTTCATTTAAAACTGCGAGTATTGTGTCCTTAACCGAAGGGTTTTTAACTGCATACAGTTTTTCAGGATTTTCTGGATATTTTTTAGCGCAGATAAAACAAAGGTCCTGAAAATCAAAACTCACCTGTCCATTCATAGCTAATTGGATTGTATTTCGGCGATGAGCGGTCTCACTAAGGCTTTTCGAGTAACTTTTTCTGCAGTTTTGGTGAATTTTTATAGTAGCTACATTTTGCAAAATTGCTTTGTGGTCGTCACGCCCCCGTTCAACACTTCTGGCAAGCAATGTACGAATCCCTCGTTCTTTGACCTCCACACTTTCACTTACACTTAAAGAATTTTCACAAATAAAACACGTGCTTATTACATGATTACCGTTAGTATTTGGAAAAAAAGCTTTGAATATTTTTATTTGTTATAAACATGCAACAGGATATTTTACTCATAAAACAGCCATATAAAAATAATAGGAACTATACTTGAAGAACTTGCATACAAAATTAGTTTTTAAATTTCTAAAAGAATTATTATAAACACAGGAAAATCTTCACACTTAAAACCTCAAATATGATGTTATGTGGTCAAATGAAAAGCTTAAAATGAGAACAATACTAACCAAACTCAAAACAAACGCATCGGTTGCATACAAATTTTATTTGGGGATTAACGGGATTGGCTTGATTTTTTTAACGGATTTAACACGTGTTTGTTGCATATTGTTGCGGGCAACGCCAATACATGAACATATTTTTCATTTACTGTCCTGTTCAGCGTCGCCGAATCTGTATAATTTTTGGGTCCTTCAGTTACCGTTCGTTGGGTAAAGAGTTCTTGTGAATGTACGTAAGTCGGTCAATTCCCGTTGCTCAAAAGAAGGATATTATGAAAATTTTAAAAAATTTAGCATGCTTGTAACTTTTTAACTTATCTGTTTAAAAAATAAAATTCTTTCAAAAATATAACGGATATTATTAAAAATATTTTCTGTATATTGTCTGCACAGGGGCCGACATATAAACAAAAAACCGAAGAGAAATGTTATACATCAGTAAACTGACGCGTGATGTTTAATTCATGAATTTCTCGGCTCCCATCATTCACATCGGCAATTTTTTTTTTATTTTATAGATAATTAATTGGACTATACAAAATAAATTAAATAAAAAAAAGTACCGTTAAATACAGTTTTATTTCACAATATTTACTAAAAAAGGTGTAAAAAAAACAACAAAAAAAAAGTTTAAACTAACGGTAACTTTTTATCTATTTGTTCAAAAATATTGAATTTAACCATAATTGATAGTGAGTCTCCTATATACAATTTAAAGCAATAATCTTTAATTTGCGACTTACTGGGACTGAGATATTAATTAAAACATAAAAACATAAAATTGCGTGGGTGCGCTGACTTACCTATCTTTAGTAATTTATTACTCGACTCTTGTTAACGTTAGAGAGCTGATTTTTTTTAAATTGTAGGGCTTCAAGGGCTTCAAAATAAAAAAATAAAAACGGCATCTTAAGATGAGCTTTTTTCTTAATAATTGCAAAAAAGTGATTTTCAAACAACAAAATTTTTTTAACTTTCTATAACTTTTTTTTATTTGTTTAAACAAATTATTTTTTTCATAATATAATAACTATTGTTATTGTTAATAAAATGATGTTTCATTTTTTACTGTGCGACATACTGGAGCCAAGATATTCGCAAAAGACCCGAAAATGGCAAAAAACACATTTTTACCAATAACTTTGGTAAAAAAAGTTGTCAAGTGGTGCAAATTTGGATTTAAGCCTTTCAAATAAGGCCCTATCGATCCATGAAATTAAAAAGACCATGCCTCTCATCGCAAGGTCAAATGCCGCTTTGACTGTACTATTGGCTTACCTTTTATTTTCGTTCAGTCCATTTTTCCACCAAAAGGTTTTCTTGCCGTCCACATCCCCTAAAAATATAAAAACCTAGCACGCCATCAAGCTATGTGCTTGATAAAAAAAGACGAAATCTCATCCATCATGGTGCAATTTACAAATGAGTTTTATTGAACATTAACAAACAAATTTTACAACATCAGAAGAACAAAAAAAAAAGCTGTTACTAACAAACTAGTAAGGTGGTAATCCTTAACATATATGTAAAAAAAATAATTTTTAATTCAATAAATCTTAACAATACAAAATGAAAATCAAAAAAAAAAAGAAAAATAAGTAAATAGGAATTTACTTTCCACCAAAAACAAATAAGTCGGAAATTTTCTTAACTTCCTAAAAAATAGAAAGCAAATAAGCTCCCTATCAGCTGCCCTGCCTAAATCGAGCTCAAATTAGGTAAGTAGGTATCTGATAATGAACAAAATAATGAATTATCAAAAAAAAAGAAGAAAACTTATCTCCAAATCCGCAGATTTAATTAAAAAACAAAAAAAAATCTATAAATTCCAATGAACTTTTACAGTAAGACATTTAAATAAGTCATGAATATGAATTAAAAAAATTTACATTAAATTACAAAAAAAAATTATTGCACCAAACAAAAACAAAAAAAAATCATTAATTTTACCGGAACTTGGGAACAGAACATATAATGAAGAAGTATGCATATGTATATAACGTCGGTATCTATATACATATATGCGGGCAGATACACTGCACTATATATTTATATATATTATGTACATATAGTAATAGTAAGTATGATTTTTTTTCTCTTTTTTGCGTTTATCTTCAAATACTTAAATTCAAAACATTAACGAAACAAACAAAAAAAGGAATGAAAGCGGAATCTAGGTAGATAAATAGAAACATCTCCTCTACTTCCTTTTTTTTAACTTCGGCATTTGCTTGAAGTTTCTTGGGTTCTTGAATTATAAAGACCCGTAAAAAAAAGTTGGAAGGGCGATCACGACTTCTTGATTGTTTACTCAGTGACCGCCAAACAGCTTTGTATATATAAATTATAGTAGTATCATGGCGAGTTTTTTTTAGGGTTGCGGGGACCCTTGTGGTGGCGCTGCAAAATTTGAGGTGTAAAATTCGATGTAAGGAGTCTTTAAGCGTCGAAAATTGGTGGTAGTTGCAAGAGGAGACTATTTTTTGGATTATTGCATCCAAAAAATATCAATAAATATCCATAAGCACTCCGCAAAAAAGAAAGAGTAAGGGTTACGCAGACACTTTAGATGTCGCCCCATTCGATTTCCACCATGATAGTAGGTTTGTTCGTTGAATTTTACCCAGGGTTGACCCAGGTTTTCGTGACAACCCTAAGAGTTGTCAAAAAAACTTGGGTTTTTCAATTCTCAAAAAACACTTAAGGGTTGTCAATTGTTACTTTTATATTCAAACCAGAAATTTATACTCTGTGCTGTAATAGTTTAAATTGAAATTTGTACGGATTCACCCGTTGCACAGTCGACAACATCAAATGTTTTCATTTCTACTTCTATTATTGTTGTATTGAATTTAATTTTTCGATTTATTTCTACTTAAATAATAAACAATACCTGCAACACGTAAATTCACAGCAAAACAAATGCTTCAAACTCGTGTCACTTTGACAATTTATTCTTTACCTCAACTCGCCCAAGCTAAAAACCTAGTTCTACTTCAGGGCGAGTTCAAGGCGACCCCAGGTCTCAAAAAACACAGAATTTCAATGTCAGGGTGAGTTCAGGTTTTTCAAAAAACGCTTTAGGGCGACCCCAGGGTGACTTCAGGGCTCAACGAACAAACCTAGTACTATAGTTTTTATATACAAAGCAAACAGCATAAACCCTATAGTAAAGAAAACAAAACAAAATGTTCACCATAGAGAAAAGACTTACCTAGAGAACCGACCGGTACCCCTCTTGCTTCTTAAACCCGCAAATTTTATTTGAAGTTTTTCTCCTATCGGTGTGTACATGTAAGTTGTGAAAAAAAAACTAAATGTCAGATTGGACTACAAAAACAACTAATGGACTTTTTGTTATTTGTCAAAAATGATAGACTTACTGAGGTTTGTATTTTGCTTTAATATTTTTGCAAATTGTTTTTATTAATTTATTATTCAACCAATTCAACAGGTTCATCAACAAAAAAGATATCAAATTCAACAACAACAGCAACAAAAGCAAACATCTGTCTCCAATTACCAAAAAAAGCAGCAGCAACAGCATGTTGTTACGATAGGGCCGAGCGTTCCTGCAGGAAATACACCAGATTCCTCGCCAGCTTTATCGGCTGCTGGTTCGGAGGTACCGAGTCCATTTGGCGACCGAAAATCAAATGTGATAAAGAATACAACCCAAGAGACCCAAGTAAGTTTGATTATTTTCATATTCTCGCATTTGATAATGTTTTAAATCACATACATATTTCTTTTTCTTAGCAAATAATTCCACAAAAAGTTGTCCAATTCTATCCGAAACTTGATCCTGTAACATCACTTTCAGAATATTGTGTTGTAAGGCGGTGTGCGCAACCTGAATACACTGAGTTACTGGATATTGCCGGCAAGGTTAAGTGTGCCACGATGGCGATATGACGTTTTTTAGCACCACATATTAAAAATCAAGGAGCAAATATACTCTCATTGGGTTTTGGTTTGAGCGAAGAAGACGCACAAGATAAAGTTTGTAAATTAATATAAACTAAAGAGCGAGTCTAAATCGTTGTTTTATTTTTAGATGCAAGGAGCATTTACTATTGCTGCTGGAGCAGTTGAAGGGTTTATTGTAGTACAGTTTTTAATGGACTTGAAGAATCAGCAAAAATTCTAGGCACAAATTTAAACAACAATTCTGTTAAAATTATTGAGCACAAGTAAAGCAATCGCTATTGAATTACAATGTATATTTAAAATGTTTGATTTTTGGATTTTTATTCAGATACGGACCATCGGCGGGACAAGTTGGCTCTGAAACTTGATACTCTTGGTAATGCGTTTACTGTTAGCCAGAACGTGAAATACATCACTCCTAAAGGAATCACAAGACGAGTTGCAAAAAGCACTGGTAAAGGAGTTTTTGAAATATATAAAAATGGACAGCGTCCAGAATCGCATTATGTACCAGTTGGAGTTTTGTATCCAGATTTGAGTGAATTAAAGGAACAGTATTCTATTGTTAAATCGTTAAATAATTAAATACATAAATGGTCAGCTCAATTAACAAAGAACATTTATTTCGTATAGTTTTAAAAAGACTAATAATATTTTCAGAAAAAAGATTATAAACAACAAATTCTAAGTTAACTCAAAAACTTAAATATAAACAAGTTATTAAGCTGGTTACAAAAATAATTAAAACTCAACATATTCAAAAAAGTAGATTCTCATAATATTGATATTAGCCGTGTTTTATGAACAATTGATAGCAACTCAGCAAAAATTTTTACACACAAAAACAATAACAAAAAAGTGATTATAAAAACTTTGTTATTGTTTCTAAGCAAAACAAAAAGTGAAAATAAATTTATTTGTTATTGTTTGTGTGTAAAAATTTTACTGAGTTGCTATCAATTGTTCATAAAACACGGCTATTATAAAACAAATGTATGCATTTGTATCTCATATCAGCCCTATATGCGTGGTATCTCTTCAAAAAATAAAGTAGTACGTACAGTATTTTGTCAATGATATCCTCATCAGAGGTTATTTATAATTATAAATGAACGACCCAAGTAAGAAATGGTTTATGACCAAAACATTTTGTAACAAGCAACTGGCTTGCGATTTAGTCAAGTTTTATTTGACGTACATATATAGATTAATATCCAATCAGATATCTTTAAAAAAAATAGTTTTCCAAAAACTTTATAAACCCAACAAAAACAATCTCACAAAAAAATAAGATTTATCGAAACGACATTGATAAAAAACTAAAAAATAAATCAAGTACCACTAATCAATTGATTTATGTTTTATTTATTTCGAATTGCGAGTGATTAACGCATGATTATTTTTAGAGGATGCAGAAAAACAAATATACATTTCCTAACTTTGGCTATGGTAGATATCAATTGAATAAAATTGTATTGGGATCTTCTATTTCATTTGCTTAACATGCCGAAGTACATCTTTTTTGGTGATCACATCAAGTAAGTAAACGACTAAAGAAAAAGAAGATACATGAAGTGAATTACTTTTTGGTATGTGTGTATTCATTTGTTATTCTCACCAACTGCAGCATCTTTTCATAATTTCAATCAATTGTCTTGTCGTCAAGAAGTTTGAATTCTTTCGCAAAAAAATTTAACGGTGATCCACCAGGCACAAGTTCCATCACAATCAATTTTGGTTTTCATGGTTCATGGAGTTCAAATTTGTATAGCCATGTTCATGAAAAAAATCACCATTAAAAAACACATAGAGGAACCTGTATGCGTAGTTTGAGGGTGCTTTTCCAAATTAAAACTTTTGATGAAAAAATTTAAATGCTACTTGTAACAACATCATGTGCTGATTCCAAAAAGATATCATTCATCTCTCTACGATTTACGGTTGGCCAGATACACTGCAAAACGTTTTCCAACATCCTTACTTTTTTCTGTCAAGAAGAAAAATCAAAAACATTTTCGAGTGTATCTTAGCACCAGTAAGCCTTAAGGAGATGGTAATTGATGCTCTACAAACGAGCATCAAAATTAATTAAAAAAGAGTTACCATTAAAAAAAATTAACTTTTGGCACTTTCACATTGCAACCTGTAAAGGTGGTTTTAGGGTGCTTTTCCAAATTAAAACATTTGAGTACGAGATTTAAATGCTTCTTGTAACAAAATTAAGTGCTGATTCCTAAAAGGTATCATTCATCTCTCTACGACTTACCGTCGGCCAGATACACTGCAAAACGTTTTCCAACTTCTCACTTTTTGCCATCATGAAGAAAAATCAAAAACATTTTGCAGGGTAGCTGGCCAACCGTAAATTGTACAGACATGAATGATACCTGTTAGGAATCAGCACTTAATGCTGTTACAAGTAGCCTTTAAATCTTTTACTTTATCTTTTACATTTTAAATTCACTAGATTTATGGTAAAATGCATCAGTCTTTGAGCAAAAATATTCAACAAAATTTCATTTTTGTTGTTCACAAAAAATTCAATTTCATTTAAATTAGTTTTATTTCTCGTCATTTTAACTAAAAAAAAATATGCCTATTCAACTTACAAACAAAGAAATTAAAAAAAAAGTGCTTGGCTGGAATCGCAAAATAACCGCACAAAATATCTAAAAAAAACACAATCGATCAAACTGTTGTCTTGAGGCTTTGGCATGTTGGTATTGTCGTGCTTGCCCTGGTTGTCTAGGCGTAGCCGGATATTCAAAAATACTCTGTAAATGTTGTGATAACATTTAACTTAAATCATTTCGCATAGGATCGGATAAAGGCTTATCTATCCAATCTCATCCATGTGAATCCTTTACATATGAACGCATTTCCATTTCGATCGCCCAACAATGGGTTTGTGTTCGTTCTTTGAAATGCTAAATCCACGCGCCACACCTCATCAGCGAGTTCTTTACTATGGATACATTTGCAGCTTTCATATCGCAATGCAATATCTGAAATTATTGAAACAAATTTTAACATTTTTACTATGCAGTCTCATTGTCAGAACTTACCTTTTTACTGTGAATGTAATGCAATCCATTCAAAAGCTGTTGCCTGACTTTCTTGATCTCTCACAGACTGAATAGAATGTGGACCTATATTTGGTTATGATGAGTCGCCTGTGTTCTGCAGATTTCTATAAGAATGATGACATTCTCGTGTTTTAGGAGTTGCAAAAACTAGAAAACAGATATAATATTAATAGGAACACCATCATGAGTTATTTTTAAAATACACTTTACTTACACCATCTTTTTCATTGTCCATGAGGACTTTCTTCTTGGCCAAAAATTACTTCATTACAGTATCAAACCAACAATAATACCTCAATTACACTTGAATCGTTGTACAATGAAATAAAAAAATTGCAACAGATGAACGGTGACGCACTTGCAAAGATTAATTCTTTGGAAGAATGTAATGCCGCTCTTGTCATTAAAGTAAATAAATTGGAGTTGAAGCTTAACTTTTTGGAACAAAAGGAAAAGTCATCTTCCATTGACATCGTCGGTATTCCTGATGTTGACAGCTCGAATGTTCATGAAAAAGTAATGAAATTATTAAGTGAAGGTGTGGAAGAACATATTGATGCAAATCAAATAGACATATGTTATTTGAAAAGCAGTATAAGGAAAGACGTAAAAAATTCTCCAAAAAACATCGCTTACGTTAAATTTAAGTCAATATCAATAAAAAAACTTGTTATGAGTAAGGTGCGGGCGAATAAAACAAAGTCTTTTAATAAAGTTTTTGGCAGCGACCATAAAATATTCTTCAACGATTCCTTGACTATGTATACAAGGTCTCTTTTACGTCACGCAAAAAATCTTAAGCAACAGAACAAATGCAAGTTCGTTTGGATCAATTATTCTAATGTTCTTGTACGGAAGGGAGAGGGCGGCAAAATTTATAAAATTATTTGTTTTGAAGATTTTTCTAAATTTAACTTAAATTAATTTTATTATTATTATTATTTTTTTTATATTTTCTCAGTAGGTATTATTTTTTTTTTCTCTTTACTTTAAAAAATCAAAAAAAAAATTATTTATAAAATCATGAATGATTATGAAGAACATACAAATAATTGTTTTTGCGTTGAACATCCAAGCATTGAAATGTTTTCTGGTTTTTCAGTGATACATCAAAATATTAGAAGTATTAGAAAAAATTTCGACAACTTTTTGTCTCTTCTTGCATCTTGTGATCATTTGCCTGATTTAATATTCTTATCGGAAATCTGAATATTTGATTTTGAAGTTTCCAATTATAGTATTCCTAATTATATTTTTGCAGCTGCATGCAATGATTCCTATGCTGCAGGGGGTGTTGCACTATTTTATAGGAGTGATATAATTTGTGAAATACTTAACCCTAAGTTAAACACCGCAGATTTGATGTGCTTGAGTTTAAAAATTTATGGTAACATTTATTGCTTTGTCGCTGTTTACAGGTTGCATAGTTATAGTATAAATGCTTTTATTGATGAGTTTTCCGTTTTTTTGGAAAGTCAAAGGTCAAAAAACATGATTCTCTTGGGAGATTTTAATATAGATTTATTATCTACCACATCAGATACTGATTACTATTTGTCGGCACTATCTGCTTTCGGATTTGAATCATTAATTAACAAGTTACAGTAAATATATATTCTGATTTTAATGGTAGGATATTGAAACACTTACCCAAATATTCCTTGGCCAATTTCGGCAATCTTTCCGTATTTTCCAGATTCACCGCAAACTTCTATGTAATTTCGTTTTTCGGCCAGAGTTAGTTTTTATGATTGTAGATGATCTTCTCGGCCACATGAAGACATTTTTTATGGAATGTTTTTTTTTTCACTTGATTGTAATGAACCAACTCAAAAGAAGTTCGGCGCGTACGCACTATCTACATTTAGGACGCGCTTATACTTTTTAGTTGAATTTACTTTTTTTTTAGCAAAAACAATTATAAAACTATAGAATTTGAATGCCAAAAGCCACAAAAGGTTATATTTAGACCAATATACACTGAAAGTGAGTCGAAACATGCATTTTTATACAAAAAAAAACTATAATTGTTTTCAATTTTTGAATTCAACGGATTCTTTTAAAGGGGACTGAGCAATTTGGCCTATTTGAGCTAAAGCAACAACTAATACATCCACAGATGCTCGATCCCATAAGAAATGCATTGGATAACTAACGCATTCACACCTCTGTTGCCTTAATCAGTTTGTAGGGCGATAGCGAACGAACCCCTCGAGTCGGTTCTCTAGGTAAGTCTTTTCACTATGATGTTCACTATCACCATTTGCACTATATATCACTTTTGCATTTTTTTTCTATTCTTTCGTTTATTTAATTTTATTCAAAAAAAAATAAAAAAAATAAAATCACTCACCAAATTTTACTTTTCACTTAATTGAGCGATGTCAAGTAAACTTACGATTTCCTTAGTTTTCAACAAAAAAGAAATATTTTTATTTGTATTTAAGTTCCAAAATTTTTATGGTTTCAACTTTTAGTCGGTATGAACTTTTTTTTTCTTTTTTTTAAGAAATAGGCAATCCGAATGAAAACGGCGCGGCGGTTACTACAACTATGACTACCCATAGTGTCAAAGCGGAATGTACAATCCCACCCGCTCCCAGAATCCTCTCAATTCAACGGATCCATCATACCATATAACCTGCGAATCAAATTGGTATGCACCATCATCAGATAATAATAAAAACAAAATTTCAAACTAGTTCTCAACTAATAGTTTGAAAACGACGTCAACTCAAAAACGACATCTAGTTGTTAAAACGTGCAAAAAAAAAATAGAGCAGCCATTATTGTTTCGCTCAGTTTCGCGAAGTGTCAGAAGAGGACAAACACATCGGGCAAATTCTTAAACGCAAAACTTGCGCAAATTATGCTAAGCAAACAATTCCAAAATGCAAACGTAAACATCCCTGCTAAGCAGATTGTCCCTAAATGTAATAGATTTTATTTTCATGCGCAAATGCAAATGTCAAAAATATCTTGCGCACTTCACTTGCTTTGCCTTTTCAACTGCATTCTTCATTTGCTTTGCATGTGGTTTGCTTTGCAAATGTTGCGTTTAAGAATTTGCCCATCTCTTAAACATGAAACCAATGCAAAAGGAAACAACAAACAAAAAAACAAATATAGTCAAAACAAATTCCTCCAACATGGCCGTGGACGCATATATGTAAGTAATACATATGACAAAAACAATTATTGACAACAAATTTTATTATACAGGGTGAGTCATGAGCAATGCGACAAAATGCTAGGGCGTGTAGGTTACGTTGAGACAAGAAAAAAATCGTATGGGAGGGGGGGGTCTATTCCCCCCCGTTTAGCCGGGAGGGGCAATTTTCGAAAAAATTGACTTAAAATGGAAAAAAAAATTATTTAAAATCAACGGCTTCATTCAAAATGCTATGCGATACCTTTTTGAAAAGCTAACAACTTTTTCTTTCATTCTGTGCTTAAATAAATCTATTCTAAGAAATAGTTTTTGAAATATTAATTTTCAAAGTCAAAATTTTGAAAAAAAAGTGGAAAAAAAATATTCAAATTCATTTTTTTCAAAATTTTACGTAATTAAGTGCTAATTTTAATTTCAAAATTAAGTGCTGTTATTAATTCTAATTCAAAATCAGAAAACCGGATGCAAAAAATTTATGTCGTTCTCAAGAAATTAAAAGAATTCTAAAGCTAAAAATAAAAAATTAATGATCGCTAAACTTTTTAAAACAAGAAAATGATGATTTGCTTTATTTATAAGTCCTTCCAATAAAAAATATAGTAAAAATAAAAGGAATTTTTAGAGCAAATCATCATTTTCTTGTTTTAAAAAGTTTAGCGATCATTAATTTTTTATTTTTAGCTTTAGAATTCTTTTAATTTCTTGAGAACGACATAAATTTTTTGCATCCGGTTTTCTAATTTTGAATAAGAATTAATAACAGCACTTAATTTTGAAATTAAAATTAGCACTTAACTATTACGTAAAATTTTGAAAAAAATTAATTTGAATATTTTTTTTCCACTTTTTTTTCAAAATTTTGACTTTGAAAATTAATATTTCAAAAACTATTTCTTAGAATAGATTTATTTAAACACAGAATGAAAGAAAAAGTTGTTAGCTTTTCAAAAAGGTATCGCATAGCATTTTGAATGAAGCCGTTGATTTTAAATAATTTTTTTTCCATTTTAAGTCAATTTTTTCGAAAATTGCCCCTCCCGGCTAAACGGGGGGGAATAGACCCCCCCCCTCCCATACGATTTTTTTCTTGTCTCAACGCAACCTATACGCCCTAGCATTTTGTCGCATTGCTCATGACTCACCCTGTATAAAACTTATAGTACTATCATCACGATGATTTTTGAGTTGTGTTGTGTGGTCGTCTGGGGGCGCACTTGTATATACACAGAAACGGCAACCTGAAAATTAGTTAGTTGTGTGATCGCCAGGGGACGACGTGTGGAACGTGCTGATGATAGTAGATACTATCTAAATTCATATACAATGACTATATTGTAATTAATTTTCAATCTCTTCTTTTTTTTTTGTTTCATTAAATAGTGACAACGGAATGCGCATGAAAGGGAATGTGCAGGTAAATATTTGTAGCATAAAAAAAAATCAAAACTAATCATTTCTTTCTACATCCTTCTTCATACAGGTGTCCACAACAGATTTCATTGCGTTGGACAGGTCTATTATTTCGTCCATTTATGTGCAGTAAAAATTAACAAAATTCTTCTTGAAATTGCACTGCTTGACGAAATTTCAATGGATTATTCGGCCTTAAATAATTCTTAATTCTCATCCCAAGAAAAAACTTGTAATGCTTTCAGAGCTCGCTCCGAGCTCACATCGAACGCAGGGTAAATAGCTGCCTTTGAAAAGAGACCGACCTGGGACTGACAGACCTAAAATAGTTTGATCGTCATTCTTAGTGATGTATCAAACCGAACATTTTTCAAATTGAGTTGCGATTTAGGTAAACAGCGTTGCAAACTGAAGTGGCTAACTCAAAAACTGCTACTTTTAAATAACTCAGTTCGGTTTTGTTTAGCGTTGACTCGGTTCGGTTCTACTCGGTTTGTTCGTTGACTCGGGCTGAACAAAGAACAAATCGAAACGAATAACTAATTACACCGAGTTAAAACGGTAATACATGAAAACAAAAAAAAAAAGATGAAAACTTTTGAACTTTTCAGTTTTTTTAATACTCCAGAAAAAATATTTTATGGGAAATTAGGTGCCATTCGGAATGAAATAATGTATCGTATCGCATGAGTTCTAGTAACTCTGCAACCGATGTTTGAATAGAAGCTAATCACACTAAAATATAACGAAGATTTTTTTAACGAAGAATCGGTCTATTCTGCGTACTAACCGAAAGGAAAGATTAGTCTTAGGAAGGTTGAAGAAGGCGAAGGTTGCCCAATAGAGACAGTGTTTTTTTTTAAATATTTTTCCACTTAAAAAAGTTATGGTTTTTATTCCGATCTGAAATATAATTTGAAGGTTTTTTACTAAGCTACGATACATTTGGTCCATATCGAGCCGGATTGTACTAGTGACGGGAAGGTACGATGGTAATTTTAACGTAAAAACGTGGAAAAAAAAAACAATAAAATAAAATAACAATCGTGTGTGCGATGGAATTATGAATACCTTCCGAAGGGCATAATATATGGAGTGGAGGAAAGATTTTAGAGAAAGGTAAAAAAGTCTTACAAAAAGTAAGCATTTTCATGATGGAACAAGTATTTGGTAAGAGTATTCTTATAATTTAACAATTGATTCAAAAAATTAGAAAGTAACGGTCCACTGCTTCCACCTGAGCGTCAAACTTGCCGAGTTGTAGAAGCTGAGTAAGGTTAATGATTCTCGAGTGTATGGTGTCAAAACTGTCCGCCGTTAGTCCTGTGTTGTGTATCAGTGGGGAGGCTGGGGTCAACCCTGGCTCCTCTGCTGGTGCAAACCAGGACGGAAGTAGGAAGGTAGTAATACCTAATTTCAGGCGAGGAAGAGTTGTTGATAATGGCTCCTCCTCTTCTAAAGAGAGTAAACCTCTCGAAAATGCAACTCGACAGGGAGCCCCTCCCGGCGGTGCAGGGACTGTGAATAATGGCCCCGGCGCGGTCGGGGGGAGCTCTCTGCCGGGTTCCTCGCGTAAGGACACACGTAGGTCCAAACCTTCTAGGAAGGCCTACAATCAGAGGCGTTATGCTGCGAGGATCCTGAAGGCCTCTGGTTCAGCACTGGGGGTCCAGGGTGAATCGAAGCAGGACGCCAAAGTGAAGTGGGCAAAAAGCATCATCGCGAATGCTAAGACCAATGACGGCGCAACGTCAAAACGAGAACGGTCCTCGGAAGAGAATGTTCCAGTGCCCAAAAGGCCTCGTGTGCTAAGCACCAGCATACCCTAAGAACCTTCAGTGACGTTCTCAAAAATAAAATCGTGGTTGCGGTTATTGACAGGAGTGACATTGATGGCACAATATCCCCGGAGCGTTGGCAGATGGTAAAAAGGAAACTCCTGATTGACTTCCTGGGTGTCATGACGGAGAATCCCGGATCACCACCTATCACTAGCGATGGGGGTTGGCATCAGGGTCACGTCAAGCTTGTCGTGTGCGATGATCAGAGGTCATGTGATCTCTATAAGCTTGCTGTCGGTAGATTGGGGGAAGTATGGCCAGGTGCAAGACTCGAGGTTGTTGCTAAGGAGGATATCCCATGCAGACCAAGAGCTCGTACTTGGATCCCAGCTGAACCTGACCTCCCGGAGATTATTCTCCGAATAATCAAGATTAGCAACCCGAAACTGCCGATTCACAAATGGAAAGTCGCGAAATTAGAGGAAGTAAGGGGCTCTTATAGGAGCGCGATCATCGTGGTCAATAAGAAGTCCCTTGCCCCTATGACTCAGACCAAAGGTGAGATTCGGTATGGGTATGAGACGATCACCCTAAAGATTTATAAGAAAGAAGAGGTCAATGCTGATGACGGTTTCTCCGACATGGAGACCGAAGACCTAGATAGCACAGCTCTTCTGAGTGACGAGGAGGAGCAGAACACTGTGGTGGAGGTTGATCTGCCTGATTGTAAAAAAAATGCTGCAGTTAGTCCAGATTAATCTCCAGCACTCCATCAAGGCTTCGGCCTCCCTTCTTCTCCGCCTAGCCAATAAAGAGGAAGATATAGCCCTTATACAGGAGCCCTGGATCGTGAAATCCATGGTCCGAGGCTTAAGGACTCCTGGCTACTACACACTCTATGCAACTGATAAAGGTGAACCTAGGTCTTGCATCTTAGTGAAAAGTATCATAAATGTAAATTTACTCCCTAATTTCAGTGATAGAGATACAACGACAGCTAGGCTGGAGACAGCCAAAGGAAATTATTGGCTAGTGTCGGCATATCTCGGCCACGACCACCTTGGCCCTCTGCCCGGTAACACACTGGAAAGAGTAATCGCTGAAGCAGCACGGCAGAAAGAGGTGAGTCTCTTTTTGATTATATCTTAAACACTAACCTTATAGTAAGTAACGTAGGAAATGAACCAACATTCGTTACTAAAAATCGACAAGAGGTCCTAGATATCACCCTTGTCTCTGATAATATTCAAAACTTAATTCTGAATTGGAAAGTATCAAATGAACACTCTTTTTCTGATCATAGATATATCCAATTCAGTATAAATGATGAAGCCCCTAAGCCGCTAAAGTTTCGTAATTATAGGAAAACTGATTGGGCTAAATATAGGAATTCTCTTGAAAGTTTTATCAAACCCGAACTCTTTATTCCGCCAATCAGCACTAATGAACTTGACGATAAAGTCTCAGTTATCACTTCAGCCTTGAATAAATCAACGGAAATCTCCTGTCCACTCATACAAGTAAGGGGCAAGAGGAAACCACATTGGTGGGTCTCAGGGCTGGAGACGCTCAGAAAAGATTGTAGGAAAATCTTCAATCGTGCAAAAAGCACTAGGGAGTCCTCAGACTGGAACTTATATAAAGAGTCCCTAAAAACATATAAGAAAGAACTGAGGAAGTGCAAAAGATCCTCCTGGAGATCCTTCTGTAGTAACATAGAAGAAACCTCAGAAGTATCTAGACTGAGGAAAATCCTCTCTACAAATCCTAGCATGCCAAGTTGCCTGAAGAACTCTGACGGCTCCTGGACTAATTCGTGCGAAGAATCGCTCAACTTGCTACTGGATACTCATTTCCCTGATAGCTCTCAAACGATTAATACTATGAACCAGTTAAGGTCAAGTAATAATTTAACTTTTCCTCAAGGTCTGATCACTAGGGAAAAATTACACTGGGCTCTCAACAGCTTCAAACCATATAAATCCGCTGGGCCAGATGGAGTCATACCAGCTGAACTCCAGACAGTAGAAGACCTCATCTTGCCAATCCTTTTGGTAATTTTCAATAGTTGTCTTAATCTGGTCCATGTACCGTTGATGTGGAGAGAAGTTAAAGTTGTATTTATACCCAAAGCGGGGAAATGTTCCCATGTCAATCCTAAGGATCTCAGACCCATAAGCCTATCGTCATTCCTTCTTAAAACCTTTGAACGTTTGATTGATATACATTTACGCGCACACATAGATACGAGACCTTTGTCTTTGTCTCATCGTGCGTACCGCAAAGGGAAATCAGTAGAGACAGCTCTACACACTTTAGTTCGTATTATCGAATATTCCCTTCAATACAAAGAGTACACTATGGTTGCTTTTCTTGATATAGAAGGAGCCTTTAATAATGTCGCAGCGGCACTGTCATCTCTGCAGTAGGAGAGTTGGGTCCGGGAATTAATTAATCAAATGCTCACTAGCAGGATTATAAATTCAAAACTGGGCGAATTCTCTACAAGAAGATCTGTCAGCAGAGGCACGCCGCAAGGAGGGGTTCTTTCCCCTCTTCTATGGAACTTGGTAGTGAACGAACTATTAGTTTCTCTAGAGGCAGAACGCTACAAGGTGATTGCTTATGCGGACGATGTTGCTATTTCAGTCTCAGGAAAGCACCCAAACACCTTAAGAGATCTCTTACAAAATGCTCTAAATATGCTAACAAGATTTATTCCGAAAGTAGGTAGGAGAGGTCATGAATCCGCGAAGGATTTCAGACCTATTAGCTTAACATCTTTTGTTTTAAAGACACTAGAGCGCATCCTTGATACTCACATTAGAGTACTACTAGAAGTCTGTCCTCTTGATGTATCCCAGCAGACTTACCACAAAGGTAAGTCTACGGAGACTGCCCTGCATGAAGTTGTGCAAGGGTACACAACCTTCCTAGACTTGGAGGGTGCTTTCAATAACGTCCTAACTGAATCTATTCGTGAATCACTTGCTCACTTCGGCGTAGATGGATTCGTATCTGAATGGATCGTTTCTATGCTAAGTGACACACGCTAAGTGATTCACGCTTTGTGAGGAAACACTACTACTACTAAATCTGTTAGTAGAGGAACACCCCAAGGAGGTGTTCTTTCCCCTCTTCTGTGGCTGTTAGTCATGGACAAAATTCTCGTAAAGTTAAGAAGTAGCCGTGTTAAAGCAGTAGCGTATGCTGATGATTTGGTTTTATTGGTCTCAGGAAAGTATACCACAGTGATTAGTGAAATCACTGAGGTGGCTCTGAAAAAAGTTAGCAACTGGGCTACAAGAAGTGGACTAGGTGTTAACCAGAGTAAAACGAAACTGATGCTTTTTACTACCAAAACTAAAATACCTACTTTCACCCCACCTCGACTTAACGGCCAAACTCTATCTTTACTTTTAAAGCCAAATACCTTGGAGTCATTCTTGACCCCAAACTGAACTAGAAGGTAAATATAGAAGAACGGGTCAAGAAAGCATGCATTGCTTTCTATGCCTGTAGAAAAACATTTGGTAAGAAGTGGGGCCTAAAATCTAAGATGATTCTTTGGACGTACACTGCTGTGGTTCGACCAATTTTGTCATATGGATCGATTGTGTGGTGGCCTGCACTTAACAAACAATATAACATCAATAAACTTAAGAAGGTTCGAAGAACGGCTAGCGTTGGCACTACTGGAGCCCTTCGATCCTGCCCAACAGATGCCCTCAGCGTTATCCTGCACCTTCTACCACTCGACCTTCACATAAAATACCTAGCGGCATGCAGTGCTGTAACACTAAAGGAATCTAACTGTTGGTCTTCCAAGCCTTACGGCTATGGATGTGTCACAAAATTGATTCCTCCGGATATTTTTCTAGCACCGACTGCTGTGTACCTCCTCTCGGACAAATCGGAGATTTGAAGGCCATTTTTCCTACAAGAGATGATTGGAAAGACGACAGTGTGACGAATAATTTCGACACAACAATCTTCACCGATGGGTCTAAGATGGAGTGCGGTGTTGGTTCAGGAATTTTTTCCGAGACCCTTAACATCTCCAAGTCCTTCAGACTACCAGACTTTGCAAGTGTATTTCAAGCTGAACTACTAGCAATCAGAGAAGCATGCAAACTGCTCAAATTAAACCAAAATCAAGCCAGAAATACAGCAATCTGCTCTGACAGCCAGGCGGCCATTAAGGCCATCAAATCATCCGCATCTACTTCATTACTTGTCCAGCAATGTCGGGACGAACTATCGAGTCTGAACAATAACCTCCGAGGGAAATGAACGGGCTGACGAGTCGACAAGGCTCGGCCCTTCATAGCTCATTAGCGATTAATGTTAACATCCCTCTTGGTGCTGTGAAGATACAAATCTTCTCGATTTTTCTCAACGAATCCAACCGTAGGTGGAACAGTCTCACAAACTGTGTCCTATCAAGAAAGATATGGCCAACCTACAACAACACACGTTCTAACGATCTTTTATGCAGACCCAGGCATGATATAGCCGGGATCATAGCAATCTGCACGGGGCACTGGCCCATAGGAGAGCATGCAAGAAAGCTGGGAATCCCCTACAACTCTCATTGTCGTAGTTGTGGAGACCCACAAGAAAAAGAAACTGTGGTTTACTTTCTCTGCAATTGCCCCGCTTTAGCCTATTTTAGAATAACTTCCTTCGGGAAAGCATTCCTCGATGATCCAAGTGAGCTTTCTGAGAAGAAAATCAAGAATATGATTATCTTTCTGAATGCGACGAAATGGCTTTAACAATGGTTTTTTAAAGTCTATAAAAACCACATCATTCCGTTTTTAATCCCTATCAGATTGACACGAGTTAATGGTATCAAAACGGCGCTCTCCAGCGCTAATTGAGTCACAAGGCCAGAGCTAGCGACGACCATCTCTATCTATCTATGCTAACAAGATGGGCAGATCAGTGTGGATTGGGGGTCAACCCCCAAAAAACAGATCTTGTCCTCTTCACCCTCCGTCTATTAAAGGCATACCACTTATTTTTACTGACCAAGCCAAATATTTGGGCCTAATTTTGGACAAGAAGCTAAGCTGGAAACCTAATGTTCAAGAAAGAGTTAAAAAAGCCACAGTGGCACTCTTCTCATGCAAAAAAGCCATTGGTAATAAATAGGGTTTTCAACCTCGCATTACGCATTGGCTATACATTTCGGTTATTAGACCGGATCTCACATATGGTGTGTCTGTCTGGTGGACTGCTTTGGACAAAGCCATAAATTGTGGTATTTTAAGTAAGGTCCAGCGAACATCAGGTTTGTGCATTAGTGGATCACTCCGCACAACTCCTTCCGCTGCCCTTAAAGTGTTACTTCATCTGACACCCTTAGATATATTTTGTAAACACACAGCTGCGAGTACTGCCATCCGTCTCAAAGCCTCCTCACAGTGGATCAATAATGAAATTGGCCAGTCGGTCATTCCGAACTTATTAGGAACAATTCCCAGGTACATCGATTACTCCATTCCGCGACTTCAGTTTGACATGAATTTTCAGGTTTCAATACCCTCTAGATCAGCCTGGGAGGATTTGTCATTCCATGAGGATAATTGTGTCCACTTTTATACCGATGGATCAAAAACTGAGGACCGGTGGGATGTGGGGTGTACTCTGACAAGCTTAAACCAAGCCTATCCTTCCGTCTTCCCAATCATTGTAGCGTGTTCCAGGCGGAAATTCTAGCGATCAAAAAAGTTCTGTCTTGGCTTAAAGAAAACGTGATATCAACTACTGATATCCGCATTTTCTCTGACAGCCAAGCTGCCATTAAATCTCTTGATTCTGTCTCCAGTAACTCACTGACTGCCCTCAACTGCCGATCATCTCTCGCGGAGATGGCGCAGCAGTTTAACATTCACCTATGTTGGGTGCCGGGCCACAGGGATATTAAGGGCAATTGCAAGGCTGATGAACTCGCTAGAAATAGAACCACCCTACCAATCGCACCATGTATGGAAAATACATGTAAACTCTTGCTGGTGCAAGAAGCCATTAGGTTAACAAACCTTAGGTGGAACACCATCACCACTTGTGTGGCGACAAAGCAGATCTGGCCATTGATAAATCCTAGTCGATCTAAATGCTTGTTGTCTCTGAGTAGATTGCACATTGGATCCGTAATTGGTGTCATAACAGGACACTGCTTAATTGGAAGACATGCAGAAAGGCTGGGTGTTCTCTCCAATGACTTTTGCAGAAGCTGCATGGATGAGGTGGAGGAGGAAACAATTACTCATCTTCTCTGTACATGCCCTGCTCTACCCCAAAGACGAAGGGTTCATTTGGGAGAATACTTTTTCAACGACCCTAGCGATCTTGCTAACAAAAACGTTAACAATCTCTCACGCTTCATAAGAAGCTCCAATTGGTTCAACGAGTAGAGGGGAAAAATCTCTAGATTCATGCGGTATCACAATGGGCCAATCCTGGCCTAAGTGTGTCGGTTCATACTGACAGCCACTTCAACCTAACGGTCCACTGACGAAAGAATTGGCTTGGCCATAGTACTATCATCAAGATGGTTTTTGTGTTGTGTGGTGTGGTCGTTTGAGGGCGCACTTGTATATACACAGAGACAGCAACCAAAAAATTAGTAAGTGGTGTGATCGCTAGGTGGCCGATGTGTGGAACGTGTTCATGATAGTACTATGCAAATTTATATACAATGGCTACGTGATAAACGTTGCAAACCACAAGACATATTATGCACAGTATATAATATATACTGCATACATAGAGGTATAGAGAAAAGACTTACCTAGAGAACCGACTCGAGGGGTTCGTTCTCTATCGCCCTACAAGCTGCCCCGTGCATTTTAAATGAAGGCTGAACCACCTTTAGCTCAACGAAAAGGTTCATGTGCGGAACTTAATTGTGGTGGATAAGTGGGCCCAGATAATTTAAAACCAGCATCCGTTAAATTCAAAAATTTAATATTTTTTAATAAAATTGCTTTTTTAAGCATTTTTGAACAAAATATAATTAAATATTGCCATTTATTAGTTCTGGTATACTAATCCCTTGCCATTTATGTATATTTAATTACAAATAAATAGAAAAAGTATCAAAAAGTAGAAGAGTAGCCTAAAAAAATACTTGCAAGCAGCCCATAAGCAAATGAGCACAACACATATGTTAAAATACTCACCTTTGACAGATCATACAAAAAATAAAAAAAAGTGTCAATTGTGTTGAATTTTCAGTGATTTTCAATTTTAATGGTTTACATTTTCACTTTTTTCAAAATATTTTTTAATATATTACTAATAATAATTTTTGTCGAGCGTTTTTCGTTTATTTCTGCAAACAGGTAAGTGTTTTACAAAAAAATTATATTAGTTTAGTTATATAACCAGTATTTTAGTGGTGTAATCAGGTGTAAAATTTTCATTTATTTTCGTTAAGAGGCCTCCGTCCTTGTTTTTGAAATATTATCTTTTGAAAAATTACAAATTATCTATTTTTCAACTGTGTTTCTTAGTAACAAAAAATGAACCAAATAACACGAAACTTTTTCATAATGACACACATGTTTCAATAAACAAATTTACTAAAAAAAACTAGCAAAAAAACAAATATTTTGTAAGAAATAACACATTTTCTAAAGGTCTTTTTTTCAATAAAAAGTCGTTATTTTCAAATATTTCGAATTTCTAGTAAACTTATTCGCCAATAGATGGCCTAACTTCGAAATGGACATGTTGGTAGACAAAAAGTGTTGAAAGTTGCAACATAAAAAATGCAACACAAATGCGAAAGCGAATGGGAGTTTGTGTATTGTATTTAAGGTTCAGATGAGAGTGAGAGCGAGAGGTGCCAATATGTCTACTGTTGGAGTGAAAGGTTTCTTGTGTGGCGTGAACAAGAGTTTGAGGTAGGTCTGGTGATATGCCAGTGAGTGATGCAATATTTTGTATACCTATTTTTTGTTTTTTGCTTTGTGCAGTGATCTAACGAACGATCATTTGAGTGAGCCTTTGGTAAGTACATAAGGAAGAATGACAATAATTGTAATGTGAAGGGAGCACACTAGCGACCACTTAAATAATTAATTCATTAATTGTTTTGAATCCAACCATGCTTCGATACTTGACACTTAAGTTCCCATAACATACATTGCCCTAAGCACAAGATACATTCAATCAAAATATAATGTAAAGCATTGGCTTGCCTTCTACGTCAGGGTAATTAAAAGATATACTCGAGCATATATGTGACTCGTAGTCAACATTATAATTATCAAAAAATATCATATTACTCTGATGACACGAACTGAAAGAATATAACATGAGCATAATAAAATATTAATGATCTGATGGTATGCGATCAGCGGTCATTTGTTTGGACTGAGAAATATGTCAACTAAACATTTTGTGGCTGGACGTTCACCCTCGGTGTATCGTACAAATTATGCTGAGTATCGATTAATAGGTTCAAGAATCGAAGTGTGGGTCGATTTCAATAACAAATCATTTTATATAAATAGGAACTACATTTTTGAATAAAACTGTCTTCGTCTGTAGACACTAAAGAAGAAGTAACGTCTTTTTATTACTTGAGAAGCTTACGAGCTACAAGTACAATTTGACAATTATTTCAATTGGTTCTAAGGTCAAAACCTCGAGTGCGTTAGCCAGAGGTCTGAGCTGAGGCATTTATGCCAGGCGATTTGATACAAGGATCCCTTTGAGAAACGTCAGTTTAAACATTACATGGCGATCTTGCCAGTTCAGTTTAAACATTACATGGCGATCTTGCCAGTTCAGTAGATTACTGAATTGGAACCGACCAACTTTGCATGGTTTTGAAAATCTACTGATTGAGCATCCAAGTATGTCAGTGTACCATAGTATTAGGTCAGCTCAAGAGGTTGCCGAAAGTTTTGTCAGTCTTGATCTCGGGGTGGAGGAATCTCAAAATGTAACAAGAGTCATTGTTGAACAGCCAACAAGATGGAATCAATCTGTTGCCCCTCGTGTTGCAAGGAATCGTGTTGAACGGCCTAACGCTACACAGTGCAAAATGGAGTTGCTAACCCGCTCTGCACAAAAGGTCCAAGACAAAAAGGAGCGTCGAACTATCTGTCGTGGAGCTATCAAGCGTTCGAATAAAGTACGTGAGTATAACAGCAACAGCAATCGCCAGCGTCGTTCAGACATGCAGCACAGCAAGGTCAGCAGCGATGCCAACAACAACCGTGGCGTTAATGCTAAACGGCCCAAAAATGCTTTTTCTAATAAATTTTAATCGTCATTGAATGCAACCATTGCTCTCCACATAAATGACATCAGGACAAGAACATAATTACTATCAATAACGAAAAAAAAACGCACCCCCACAACAAACTAAAAACAACTTAAAAACTTAATTTAATTTAAACAAAAAAAATTAAATATGTGTATAGTTTACGTAGAGTTAAAAAATTAATACAAAAAAAAAAAAAAATATAAACACATACAATATGAATGAAAATGTGAAAAAAAAGAAACAATTATCGAAAAAAAAAAAAAATTATTTAAATTAAATTCTTATTGAACTTCAACTTTTGTATGTAAATTTAATCGTTAAATAGTTTCAATTTAATTCACTTATCATTCTTGTAACCCATGCAATTGCCCGAATACCAATACTAACATCCACATTTTTATTTTGTATTCAAATTAAAAGAAATTTACAAAAATTAAAATTGTGATATTGTTGAGCACAAAAATGTGCGAGAGAAGAGAAAGAAAAACAAAAACAATAATATTAAAAAAAAAAAAAAATATTTTATGATTTTTATTAAAAAATAAAATAAAATTAAATTAAAAATTTATTAAACTCTTTCGGAAGACGTTTTAAAATATTAACCGATCATAGGCCTTTAGTATATCTATTTTCGCTTAAAGAACCTTCCAGTCGATTAACCAAATTTAGGCTTTTATTAGAAGAATATAATTTTTATGTAGAGTATTCACCAGGAAAAAATAACTGTACTGCAGATGCTCTGAGTAGACTACAAATTAATTCAGAAGACTTGCAAAAATTATACGTTTGTGTGACTACAAGAGCACAATCAAAGAAATCCGATATAAAGCAAGATAATCCCAAAAATGAAAAGTTAGAAAAAGAGAAAATCATTAGTGAACTCTTGAAACCTCCAGAAAAGGGTTTGAAAGTAGTTGAGTTAAAAATAATTAACAGTTTCAAAGAAGAAGATGAAGATTTTGCTAAATTAAAGGGTACTAGAGTAGTAGGTCCAAGTCTAATATTAGGATATATTCCAGGAAGTAATTGTTTGATTTTAAATCGGTCCAAGGTAAGCACTAATGCCCGATCGACATCATTTGACAAAATGTTGTTGAGGGACGTGCAGAAAAACTGTGAACCGCAAATAAATAATGAAAAGGAATCCAAGAATGGCACTATTGACCGATCGACATCATTTGACAAAATGTTGTTGAGGGACGTGCGTACAATTTGCGGACCTTTATTAATTAAAAATATTTATATAACTAAAGAAGAATTAAGAAAATTATCAGACGGCCGTCGTAAAGAAAAAATAAATATATTAAAGAAACAGATAGAAGAAATATTTAAAGAAAGTAAAATAAAAGTGCACATAATAGATGAATCGATTAAAATAACGGACCCTTGCAAAATAAAACTAATACTAAATGATTATCATATGTTACCAACGAGTGGACATGCTGGTATTAATCGCATGTTACGTAATATTCGAAAAAAATATTTTTGGACAGGCATGCAAAACGATGTGACGACATACGTTAAGCACTGCCCAGTATGCCAACGTAACAAATATATACAACCAAAGAAGCAACCAATGACTATCACATCGACAGCCGAATCAGGTTTCGATAAAATTTTTCTTGATTTAGTTGGACCTCTTGACGAATCAGAAAATGGGTCAAAATATATTCTCACTCTTCAAGACGAATTGACGAAGTTTATAGAAGCTATACCACTACCAAACAAGGAAGCCAATACTGTAGCTAAAGGACTCGTAGAAAATTTTATCCTAAGATATGGAATCCCAGGAACTATAGCATCTGATCAAGGTACAGAGTTTATTAATAAAGTTTTTAAAGATATGTGTAATTTGTTAAAGATAGAACAACTACAGTCTACCGCTTACCATCATGAAAGCATTGGAGCATTAGAGAATTCCCATAAAGTTTTAGGAGCTTATCTTCGGAGTTATGTATCAGAAAAACATACAGATTGGAGCAGTTGGTTGCCCTATTATGTTTTCTGTTACAACACTTCAGTACATTCGGAAACAGGGTACACACCTTTCGAATTAGTTTTTGGAAGACAATGTAAACTACCTTCCAACCTTACCAATAAAGTAGATCCAGTGTACAACTACGAAGATTATGTGATAGACTTAAGACACAAACTACAATTAGCTCATAAAGACGCTAGGGATACCCTGATAAACAAGAAAATTAATAGGAAAACGAGGTACGATACAGATGTAAGAGCAAAAGTTTCAGATTTTAATACAGGTAGTCTAGTTTTGCTTAGGAATGAAAATAGAAAGAAGTTAGACCCAATATACATAGGACCATATGAAATATTATCACAAAAAGGAGTAAATTGTGAAATAAAATATGGTGATAAGAAAATGAATGTACATAAAAATAGACTAAAACCTTTTTATATATATATGCTATTATTGTAAGATTATTTTAAAACCTATGCAACACACACATTAAATAACATAAATGATTAAAAAGATGTAAAAAGTAATATACAGATTATCACTTAAATTTTTCTTCTCTTTCATATATAGCCGGCATAGAAACTAAGTAATATTTTTAAACAAATATAGAATATAGTATACGTTAACAAAAACAAATTAGAAGAAGTAAAATGTATTTAATAAGTCACGTAAAAATTAATTGTATGAATGAATGAATGATTGTACATAAAAAAAAAAAAAAAAAAAAAAATATATATTTATATATACATAGGTATACACTTTTATATAAATATAATATTATATACATGTAACATAAATAATAATACAATCTAATATATGTTCTATCCCAATGAAAACAAAAAGAATTAAAAAAAAAAAAAAAAAAAAATTAATTAAAAAAAAAAAAAAAAAAAAAAAAAAAAAATATCCATAACTGTACAAGTGGCGCGTAAAAGAAGAAATCAAGAGTTGTCATGATTTCTCCTTTTTCCCCAGGAAGGGTGGTGTGAAGGGAGCACACTAGCGACCACTTAAATAATTAATTCATTAATTGTTTTGAATCCAACCATGCTTCGATACTTGACACTTAAGTTCCCATAACATACATTGCCCTAAGCACAAGATACATTCAATCAAAATATAATGTAAAGCATTGGCTTGCCTTCTACGTCAGGGTAATTAAAAGATATACTCGAGCATATATGTGACTCGTAGTCAACATTATAATTATCAAAAAATATCATATTACTCTGATGACACGAACTGAAAGAATATAACATGAGCATAATAAAATATTAATGATCTGATGGTATGCGATCAGCGGTCATTTGTTTGGACTGAGAAATATGTCAACTAAACGTTTTGTGGCTGGACGTTCACCCTCGGTGTATCGTACAAATTATGCTGAGTATCGATTAATAGGTTCAAGAATCGAAGTGTGGGTCGATTTCAATAACAAATCATTTTATATAAATAGGAACTACATTTTTGAATAAAACTGTCTTCGTCTGTAGACACTAAAGAAGAAGTAACGTCTTTTTATTACTTGAGAAGCTTACGAGCTACAAGTACAATTTGACAATTATTTCAATTGGTTCTAAGGTCAAAACCTCGAGTGCGTTAGCCAGAGGTCTGAGCTGAGGCATTTATGCCAGGCGATTTGATACAAGGATCCCTTTGAGAAACGTCAGTTTAAACATTACATGGCGATCTTGCCAGTTCAGTTTAAACATTACAGTAAGAAAAGGATTTTTACAGCTGATTGTTGTTGCTGTTTGTTGTTTTGTTTTGGACTGGAATTTGTTCCGGTATTTTAACTGAAATTCTAGCAATATGTAATAAAATAGTTTGAATATTTTCAATTCATTATAAATTTGATATTGAACCAAATTTTCAATCCCTCTATGCCTCTAATACTTTCGTTTTCTTTTTTTTTAATTGAAAATATACTCAGCCAAAAGAGTAGTTTTGCAGCAGATATATTTATTATGTCGATTATTTTTAGTATTTCATGAAGAGCTGTTTTTCGAAATTTAAACACAATTGAAATTTTCACATTATCACATTTTTATTATGATCATTTTTCAAAAACATTCTTCAAAAAACACTTAAAAAGTCAGATAAAAAATCGTTCCCTTTTTTTAAGTATCTATACAATTGATTTCTAAAAAATAATGTATACATATGTATGTACATACATACCTACATATATTTTCATCATCAAAAAAAAAACACAATTTCCAACCCAGATAATCACTTTTATTATTTACCCTCAAAAACTCTTGAAACCACTTCTTTACTATCCAGAATTTTATCCTTATCCTTTACCTACCATAACAACATCCGAAAATCTAAAATCATTCAAGTTCACGATCAATTTGAAAAAAAAAATACCTCATTCAATAAATGCATAGCCTACAAATAATTTGCGATTTTTGAAACTTTATAGTACCTACCTACAGTTGGAAAAAAAATATAAAGAAGAAAAATATAAATTTGATTGTAAAAATAATAGCCTGGTTATTCTTGAGAAAAAAAATCAAAACAAATTTTCCTGTCTAAGACAAAAAAAAAACTCCACAAATAACACTTCGCGCATCAGAAACAAAAAGAAATATAACAATATAGGTATGTATGAGTATATTCCTTTCCACACAATTCATTAACAAAAACTTTTTCCATATACGCCATATACCCAAGACGAAATAATGACAAAAATACAAATCGTCCACTCTGGTTTGTGCGCTGCTTGTTCTTCTTCAAAGAAGTATAAGTACATTATGTAGGAAAAGGATGGGAACAAAAAACAAGTTGTGTCGCTGTGCTCGCATACCTTTTTTTCTTTCTGTCTCGTATACCTACCACTCCAGAAATGTTTGTTCGAAGTTCAAACATGTTCCTTTGTATATGAAAACTATAGTACTATCATGGTGGAAGTCGAATGGGGCGACATCTAATTTACCTATGCAACCCTTACTCTTATTTTTTTGCGGAGAGCTTATGGAGGTTTTAAATGATATTTATTATTATTTTTTGGATGCAATAATCCAAAAAATAGTCTACTCTTGCCCCTACCACCAATTTTCGACGCTTAAAGACTCCCTAAATCGAATTTTACATGACGGTTTATATGTGGCGCTGCTAGTGAGAATTTCAAGGAAAATCCTCAAAAAAAAATTGTAAACCAATCTCTAACTCCGAAAGTTCTGATTAGATTTTGATAATTTAAACGTTTTTCAGTTATAAATGATGTTCTGGTAAGAGATTCTTTTTTGCTGAAAATTATTTTTTTTTTCAGCGCCATACTCGGCTACCTGTGATCCATCTATTCTGATAACATTCATTAATATGGTTCTCTTTAAGCCCCAAATACACCCACCGGTGACTGTAGCCCTAACATATATACTCAGAAAACCATTCCACATTATGAAGCAAAGGAAACTTGCGATCGTAAGTAATCCAATCTTATAGCTTATTCAATCCTAAAAACACTAGAAGGAGTTTGGTTCGACAAGCTACTTTAGATGTATACAGTTTTTTTTTTTTACAATTTCTTTGCTTTGAAAATGTCTTTAAAAAAAGTTCTTTGACTGAAAATATACCATCAATTTACAGATTTAACCAATTCATCCCGGTGATGCTAAGCTGGAATGAATCCTAATGGTATGACAAACACCAAAGACGGACATGGCGGCGGAGGTCACGATGAAGAAGATATGTCTGAGATATTTATTCATGAGGGTATACTATACATACATACAATTGAATATGTTTTTGGATTCCCATACGTTCCATGTCCCATACTGCTTCTTATCTTCGTTTTTGTCTTTGGCTCATGCTCGTCAGTAAAAGAACATCTTCGTGCTTGAGTTTTTATTTCTAAATCTTCGTTTTTCTTTCAGAACTTGCTGAAGTTTTGTAACTATGGTTTTGTCGATTGGATGGCGTCAAGATAGCTGGGTAGGTGGTATAATGTTGTGGATAGTGTTTTCATATTGGGCTATTCTAACTGTTGGAATGTTGGTGTTGATGGAAGGCTTGTCGGCTTACTTGCATACTTTGCGTTTGCATTGGTACTTTATAAAAGTAAAAAAAAAGAAATAATGTTCTGAAATATGTTCTTTTTTTGTTTTACAAGGTTGAATTCCAGAATAAATTCTATGCTGTCCAGGGATATGCTTTCACACCATTTGCATTTAAAGCTATTTTGGAAACTGGCGCTGTTACAACAGAAGAATAAGTTTAAACCAGTTGAAACTATTTGTTGAATTTAAACAAAAAAAAAATAAAAACTAGAGAATTTATTAATTATAAATAAATACAAAATAATATACCAAGAACATTTGAGACTATTATTATGACAAGCAAATGACAAATAATAACATAGTTAAATATGTATGTATCTAATTCAACTTGCATTAAAATAATTATGCTATAATATAAAAGTGTGTAGCACAGTTTATTTAGGTATCTTATTCATCAATTCATCATGCTTAAAATATATGAACTTACATATTCTAGTGGAACTTATGCCTATAATAATATTAATATATTACATAATAACTTCAGATTGTTTATTTATTGTTGATAAAAATAGATAGTTGTAAAAAACTGCAAATAATTGTAGCAATTACATATACATATGTATTAATAAAAATCAGTAGTTTTACCCTCAAGGTTAAAATTGAGTTTTTTGTTTAATTTTTCAACATGTTTACAGGTATTTTCTAGAGAAGGAGAGATCTGTCAAAACTTCAAACAAAAATATATTACTCCATTTTGCAGTAGATTTGTTCGAAATTCGAAAAAAATGCATTTAACCATAAATCTGGTGCATTTAAAATGTATTGGATATGAGATGCTACTTGTAACAACATTATGACTGATTCCAAAAAGGTATCAACCATCTGTGTAAGACTTTCCGTTCGTCAGCTACACTGCAAAACGTTTTTGATTTTTCTTCATGATAGCAAAAAGTGAGAAAGTTGGAAAACGTTTTGCAGTGTATCTGGCCAACGGTAAGTCGTAGAGAGAAGAATGATACCTTCTAGGAATCAGCACTTGATGCTGTTACAAGTAGCATTTAATTCTTTTCATTAAAAGTTTTAATTTGGAAAAGCACCCTTACACCAAGCTTACAGGTTCCAATATGAGAGTCCAAAAAGTTAAAAAAGCAATGATCAACATAGCTGAAGAAGTACATTTACACCTATAAGCATAGTTCATCATTTTGGCGATTTCGTCAGAATTGACTCCAAATAATAGCCCAAAATATTTGAGTGGACTCTTAAATAATGATTTAAATAGGTAGTTGATCCCAAAAAATTAAAACACCTAGCATGTTTCACTATTCATTAGAACCCATCCAATAATGATACATTTTACTGAAATATTTTATTCGTTTCAAAATTTGATAGTACACGTCAATGAACATATATTTATGACTGAATTAATTGACACGTTTTAGGCTTTGTACAAGACAAAATACTTTTGTGTTCCTCTGTCGGAAAAGAAAAAATGTATATTTGTATAAATAATTATTATGGTTTATCTCTCTAGATGTACATAGATAACATTTTTTGCTTTAAATTAATGGCGCTGAGGAAAACAATAAATGTTAAAAATAGTTTTACAGATGTGCTGTTTTCGTAAAAGACACACTTTCTCAACCTTTTAACAATTTTATGATATTTTTGTTTTTGTAATAATGTACCTACTTGTAGTAAAAATAAGAGAATTTGTATAATTATATGTATTTATGTTTGTGTAGTGGAGAATACGTAAATAACAGACAAAAAAATGAAACAAAATCTAAAATCTTTTAGACAATTTCATATTTATCCACAAACAAAACTCATTCGGTTGAGTGCTTTACTGGGGTTTCATCATCTACATAACCACATCTCTGGCATGAATATCAGCGAAAGGAGTTTTCGAAACAAATGTAACCTGAAAATGGACAGTTGTAAGTTAAATTTCAGGAGATAATTTAGTTAAAAAATAGATATTTACTTGTAATGGGAAAAAGTCCCCTGGAATGGATGAGGCACAACTGATCCAGCTTTGTTTGAAGCATCAATGATCGGGATGAGCCACTGGAGAACATGCTTTCTTGAATCACAATTGTAGCTTCCATCATATTCGCCTAGTGATGGTTGAATATTCAAATATGTTTTATTTTACTTTTGTTGGCGAATACTTTTGAATTGGAATGACTTACGGCAGGGGACGAGCAATGCAAACATCTTGCAATTCAAAACGCTGTGCCTCGAGCTCATACTCAATGTTGATATCACAGCCACCATCCCCATTTTCTGAAGGCCAACTTTTAACTGAAAAATAAAGATTGATGGTAAAATTGTATGTTTTTTTAAATACTTGTAAGAGGAATAGCTGAATCATCTTGTGTGGTGTAACGCCACTTGAGAACACCAACATCTGTGTTCAATGGGAATGGCCTAGCTGGATTTTTTAGACCGATTTGTGAGCGTGTTTTGAAGAGTAATTGGATTCTATGCTTGTCCTTGTTTTCCAAAATTACCTTAATCCGTCCGAAGGACTCATCTGAGATTCTCAGCATTAGTAAACCTGAGAGTTGGAAAGTTTGCAATCCACCATCGCGACCCAGACGAACAACCAATTTATCTTCCATCATAAGATGAACGCTGGAAAAATGTTTCGAAGTATAGTAGAGAATTAACATAAATTTTGGATATATATAGAGTTTCTACATACCATCCTGGCCAAGGCCAAGAGTACCCATCAAAAGAATCGGTGAAGAAACATAATTATTAGTTAAAAAACTTTAAAATTGACGAAAATGTATAAATATCACATTACTTGAATTTTTATATTTTGGCTAAACAACACTATATTTAATAAAATCAATGAGTTTTTGCTTAAATAGATTTACATTTGTTTCGATTTTAAGTTACTCGGGTAGATTATTGTAATAAATAATACCATCATATAAGATGGAGTTTTGAGTCCTGCTTAAACGACATCGTTCCGGTCTTAAGTCATTACTATTCCTTAAGTTGAACGATTGGACTTCAGATACTTCTGATATTCCATCAAATAAGTATTCCGGCAGCTTACCATTACGCATTTTATAAATAAAAACCATCGCATCATAGATGAGTCTCTGTTTAAAATTCATCCAATTCAGACAGTCCAGCATGAATCGAATCGGCGTGTAAATGTTCAGCTTCAAGATAACTCTCATTTCCTTGTTGTGAAGTCTCTGAAGTCTTAATTTGACATCTGCATTGGATCCGAACAGCAAAATTGAGCAATAATTAAAATGTGGCATTACAAGGGCATTATATAGAAGAATAGAAGTTTCAAATGTCAGTTGTTTTCTTATTCTACTCAAAAAATATATTTTCTTCGAAATTTTCTCACAAACATGATTTGAATGTTCCTTAAAATTAAGCTTCTCATCTATGATAACACCTAAGTATTTTATACTTTCAACACAGTTTATTAATGCACCATCCACACATACATTAATTTCATCATTCATTCTAAATTTCATACATTTAGTCTTACTCACATTCACTTCCAATTTGTTCATTTTTAACCACTTATCAACTCTCATCAAGTCTTCATTCAATCTTTCACACATTGTTTCACTCTTTTTTCCACAAATGTAGATCAAACTATCACATTACACTGCAATACTTCAAACATTTTTTAAAATCGTTCATATATAAAAGGAAGAGGAATACCCCCAAAACAGAACCCTGTGGGACCCTCAGATCATTATTTATCTCACTGAACATTTCATCATTCACTCTAGTTCTTTGGCTTCTATTCGTCAAATATGACTCGAACCATTACAACTCACGACCATGCACTATACAAAAACAACTTTTTCAATAAGATATCTCTATCAATAGTCTCAAAGCTCGTTTCAAGTCCAAGAAAACTGCTATCACCGAATTTCCACAGTCAATTTGTCTTTTCCACTTCCACACAACATAATTAATAGCAGTTTCACATGAATGCGCTCTTCTAAAGCCTGACTGTTCCTCAATTAATAAATTATTGTTCTCTAGGTAATTCTGGAACTGCTCCGCAACGAACTTCTCCAATATTTTCTCACATGTAGGCAACATATTCACTGGCCTAAACTCTTCACATTTATTTGTATTATTCACTTTTTCAACTGGAATAGCCACAGATTCCTTCCAAACTTCAGGAAATTTACCTGTCTCTAATGACTTGTTAATCAGCTTTAAGAGAACAGGATCGATAATTTCGATTGATTGGAGAATTATGTCTCTATTAAGTCTAAACACGTCATTTTTATTATTTAAATTTTTAGTTAACGTATTTAGCAATCTTTCATTACAAAAACCAAAAGTAAAAGTAGAACTGCAATTTATTTCTGGCGACACAAAACTTATATTTTCGATTGATGGATTTATTTCCCGAATACTGTTCACAAAGTATGTATTAAATTTTTCAGCGATTTCATTTGAAAGAGTTGTCGTCTCCTCTCCGAATTTTACACTATCAATGACATTCGTTTTGATATTTTGAACACGATCTTCTTGAGTGTCTTCCACATTTCAATTTGATTTCCAGACTTCACCATAATCTGAGATGTTATATAATTACTTTTAACAATTTTAATTTCATTCTTATAACTATTACGAATTGATTTATATATTGACCAATTATCAGCTGTGCTAAAATAAACAGCAGTGTTATAAGCTTTGATTTTTTTTAATCTTTTTAAGTGTGAATTGAAACATGCATTTTTTCTTCTAGTTTTTCCACTTTTTCGATTGTCAGTGCTTCACAACATGCATTTAATTTTTCACAAAAAGCATTAGATAAAAGGTTTAAATCGTCTTCAAAGTATACATCAGAAAAACCATTTTCGTTTAGAAAAGAATCAAACCGCGGTTTCGTATAACGAATAGTTTTGTATTTTCTTTCCTGTATAACTTGTTTTTGTCTAACTTGAACTTCCACTCTTATGGTTTCATGATCTGATATTTTATCATCTGCGATTGTATCAACTTTAACTTTAGATTTCAAATCCATATTTGTGATGACATATTCTATTAGTGTAGTCCCTGATCAGTAAAGAGATCCAACACTTTTTCCGTATTGCGGTCCTTTGTAAGTAAATCTATGTTAAAATCACAAGTTATTAAAATTTTGCTTTCGTTTTCTAGAGAATCACCAATCAGATAAAAATGTTAAAAATTCCGCTGCTGAGGAGCTAGGAGATCTATAAAACACTGCCAATGTCCACTTTTCTTCATTCAACCACACAAACATTTTTATAACCCATACATGATTTATAAAATTTGAACTGCCTTTCACTTGAAATCGCATTCCTTTTTTCACATAAAGTACTACTCCTCCAGTATGCCTAGAGTGCGAAGTACAAATTACATTTTTGTAACCAAGAATTCCCACTCCCGAGTCATCTATTCTATTAGTGATGCAAGTTTCCGATAGCATTACAAAATCAGGATGATAATTTTGTATTAAAATTTCAACTTCACTCTTATTGGCTAACAATTTTTGGGAGTTTAAATAATAAAATAAAAACGATTCTGAATCCGACTTTGTTTGCTACAAGTATCTACCTTGCACGACTTCAAGTCTCCTCTGATACACTTCACAGTCACTATCAAAAGCACTGTGATTCGTATTTAACTTCCTATCATTCAACTTTAGTTCATTCACTCGCACACAATTCACACAACTCAGACATTCTGCTTGGCATTCAGACCCAATATGACATCCACCACATTTAAAACACAACTTCTTTTCAGCCTTGCAGTCTTTACTATTGTGATTAAAACCCAGACATTTGAAACATCTTTTAACATACAGCGACTCTTGAACAAAACTTTTATTTATCACTTTATCAAATTTAACGCCTATTTCCTCAAAATTTTCTTTTATTTTATTTAAATCGTACTCAGTAAGGTTGATACATTTGGGATGGAACAAACTTCCACACCCGCCATTGCATGCAACCAGTGCTGAGTCCTTTTCTTTGTTATTGCGGTTGAGCTTTTTACACTCCCCGCAAATCCCACTGCCACTCATACTTGCACATTCACTAAAAATTATTTTTATATAAGATCTCTTTGACTCCTTCTTTTATTTTCACTCAGTATTTTTATTGTATGCACTATTGTTTTTGTATATTCACTGTTGTCAATGTTATATTTTTTAGCACACAGACACCAGACTCTACATTCGCTAGGTTTATCACTGAATATTTTGATTCGATAGAATTCGACGTTTTGAGAGGTTAAATTAGCGAACATTCGCTAATTGTAATTGGTCGATAAGCAAGTTCGATAATATTTTGACATATGAAGCGAATTTGATTCAAGCGAATCGATACTCATAATACAGAGTTATCGAATTCGCAAGTTTTTAAGCTCGCTTCGCTATTCATAATGAGGGCCTTAGACTTCCTCCGCGTTGGGCCGATTCCATGCGTTGTCGTTGCAATTTCTTTGCCTTTTCTCTCATCTTTTGTCGAGCTTCACGTTCTTGAGTATCTCCTAGACCTTTAATACGGGCTTTGGCTGCACATTGATAATTGCTGTAACATTAAATAGATTGCAAACCATTGAATAATAGTAACAATTTGCAAAAATATTAAAGCAAAATACACAAAATACAAACCTCAGTAAGAACTGTCATTTTTGACAAATAATAAAAAGTCCATTAGTTGTTTTTGTAGTCCAATCTGACATTTAGGTTTTTTTCACCACTTACATCTATACACCGATAGGAAAATTGAGATAGTTTCCTCTCACTCACCTCATATAAAATTTGCGGGTACCGGTCGGTTCTCTAGGTAAGTCTTTTCTCTATGCATAGAGGAAAGAACGCTTTGCTGAAAATGGAATATATGTATCTGTATATTCCTTTCTTTTTTAAACACACGACTCGTATAGTAAATACAGTACTAAACAAGTCGAACGAAAGACCTAGTGGCATACATAAAGATCTCGTCAATTAATCTTGCGCTTCACTTGGAAGTCGAAAAAAATGGTGTATATTAACCAATTTTTTCGACTTCCAAGTAAAGCGCAAGATTAACTGACGAGAGAACATTCGAGAAGATTTCCCTCTTCTTGTTACTAAAAATTTTGCAACACGCAAAAAATCGAAAGAAACAGAGAAAGACAAAATAAGGAGAGACGAGAGGCACATAATGAAAAATCTCCACACAAGCCGCGCGCTGTGGCAAAAAAGTGATTCGAATCGAATTAAAATTCGAGTCAGTTCTTGTTATACAGCCAACGCGACTGGTGGGACAAAATTAAAAGAAAAAAAAAAAACAAATAAACAGCACAGATTTTAGAAGGCGAAAGACAATTACAAAATATAAATAATTCCTTATTTTTCAGAAGGCGAGGCAAGACTTCGAGAAGGACGAGCAGTTATGTCCCAACTGTTTGAAGACGGGGCACACTGCAAAGGCATGCAATCAGGGTCCATGTATGAGATGCCCTGGCCAGCCACTTCACAACAGCATGCTTTGCCCTATGAAGGAGTTCGGGAAGGTAGAGGCAAAAATCATGCACTTGCAGGAGATGGGAAGGAAGAGAACAAGCAAACAGGAAGGTGACTGCAAAAACAGAAACAGCTCCAATTGACAACTACCGTCACCCGAGAATCGCTCTCGGCTGGAAGGCGAAAGAACGAGCGATGGCAACATGAAGGAAATCGAAAATAGAAATTATTTAACTTCTCTTAATTGTAGTTTAGATAATGGTTTCAGCTTGATGCCAACAGCTCAGGTGAGAGATTAGTTTGATATAGAAGGAAGTACGGTCCCATGCGTGCCCTCTTAGACACAGGGGCACAACCGAATTTGATAAGCTACAGATTACAGCACGTGTTATCGCTACCAAAGGTACCGATTAGTAGAAGGTTAATTGGTGTGGCGGGTGAGCCGTTTTACATCAGACATAAGGTAATTTTGAAGGTTAGTCCATGGTTTAAATCAAAAGATTCCATAGAACAAGATTTTTATGTGCTACCAAAAGAATGGAAATAGCAATCGATGGTACCCACAAACAATTTTGAGATTGGAAGGATGGGAGTATCAGGTCGGCCATTGGCTGATCCTGAATACTGGAAGGCAGGTCCAGTGGATCTATTATTCGGATGCAAGGCTATTGCAGAAGCATTTATTTCAGTCTTAGGACGTCACACTTGCGGTACGCTCTGCATAGAAACAATTTTTGGAAAGATCATTCTTGGTAATTATGAAGGGGAAATGAATGTGAAGGACATTGAGCAGGGGTTACATGTCGTGTGCATGGATAATAACCAATTGCATGATGCGCTTAGGCGATTATGGCAATTAGATGATATTAATATATCACCGGGCAGGTCGAAAGAGCAAGGGAAGGTAGAACAGAGTTTCATCAATACGTTTTCACGTGAAGATTCTGGGAGGTTTATTATTACGATTCCTCTGAAGGAATCAGCAGAAGGCATTGGAAGTTCAGAGCTTATTGCTAAGCGTAGGTTTCTGGCTTTGGAAAGAAAATTAGAAGGGGAAAGAGATCTGAAGAAAAATTATATAGACTTTATGAGGGAATATGAAGGCTTGGGACATATGACACCAGTGACTGGTATGTCTCATGGAAAAATTATTGCGTAACGAAAAAAATTAGAGTGGTATTTGATGCTAGCTGCAACAGGATGTCTCGCTCAATGAGAAACTGCAAAAGGGTTTACATGAAATCTTAATGCGGTTTAGAAGGCATCGTATCGCTATCAGTGCAGATATTTTTTCGACAGCGACGCTGACCTCAGCGCCATCATCCAGTTTATCGGCATCTGGTCCCTGATTCTCCAGGATTTTTATTCTGGCATGCCTGATGCCGAAACGCAATTTATATCCGGCCTTCTCAAGAACCCTTCTGCTATCCTCGCTGTTCCTCAGAAGGTATGAAATACTGGTCTTTTGCGGCTCCTCCGCCTTGATTAAAGCCCAGTCTTGCATGGGGACCAGTGGATTCAACCTCTGAAGACCACGGATCAGCTCCTGCCCACTCGGCTTCATACTCATGAGGGGCAACCAAATGCGAGCCTTTGGTTGTCTTGGGATCTTCTTAGCTGGGATGAGCTTAGGCTTCGAGCCCTCCCACTCATTGCTGACCTTAGCGATGCTTTTCCTAAGGAATTTCCTTGAAAACGCATTCTCGCATTTGATCACCCTGTATTACCCCGGCATCCCTTTCGTGACTAATTCCCTCAGCCTCATTCTTAGTAATCTTGCCAAGAATAACTGGCCTTTAGGAACTGGTTCTTTAGAAGAATGCCCGAAGATTTCTTCTTACCACGTTTCGCAATGCTTTGGCTGGCATTGCTGCACGATGGCTTGTCAGTATCGGTCGGTTTGGGAAGCACAGGAGTACTATGGCTGGTACTAGCTATGCTCCCTGAAGGTTTGAAAGACAATTCGTCAGCACAGGCATCTGCGCTTAGAAAGCTTCCGGTCAGTATCTCTTGGCTAGAGGCCAGGAGTTCGTCTTCGTTATCCGTTGTGTTATCAGTGTTTGTCGTCATACTGTCCATTTTGTTTATTAAAATTAAACTTGGTTCCCACGAATAGGTCGGAAAAAGAGGTCAGTCCCGGCAGAGCCGATATACCGGGGTAAGGCAACATTTAAGACGGACCCGGCCAGGGCATCCGAATGAGCTCGTTCGCGACTGGTTTACCCCCAAACTTTCACGGATTATGTATAAAACGCTCACACCACCACTGACATTAGGGACCCCGTATCTATGGTCAAATTGCATTGCTAAAGGTTGCTACTATTAAGGAGTAGGAAACTTCAGTAATTCAACCTGACCTTAGCTGATCCCCATCTTGACAACGTACAAGATAACTGTGGTGATCATTACCGCCCAATTCACTAGGAGGGTTTTAAACGAGGATTTTTGCCGGGCAGCCATTGTTCTACATTCACATAAGATCAAATGAAATGAATTGCAAGGAACATTAAATTTTATTAAACTTAAAAAAATAATAATAAAACGGGATCACACATCACAAAAAACAGGTAATGCACTTTTAGTTAAATCAACAAATAGATCCAAATTGCCTCCTAAGAATGGGTCCATTTGGGTTTCCTTTTTTCCAAAAAGCTCTTCAGTCCTTCTTTTCCATCATTCAAGTCTAGATTTTTAACCATAACCTGCAAAAAAATACGATACGTCAAGAAATTTGTTTTCGAAAATAGTTAGAAGTATTTAAAACTAGCTGACCCGGCCAACTTCGTTTTAATATTTTTAAATACTTATTCTGCTATTCAGGATTCCGGGTCAACTAGTAAGATAAAAAAAAAAGAAAGTTGATAGTTCAACAATTACATTGTGTCCAAAAATTAAAATTGAAAAAAAAAACATTTAAAATTCTTTTAATGGTCACTAAAAAATCACGATGAAAATTACAATTTTTAGATTTTCTATTATAATACCTACTTCATGATACTACTTTATTTCATTTTATTTTTACTTATTCTAAATTAAGTTTCATTTTTATTGTAACCTAACCTAGATATGGAGGATGGAGCCAGCACGATCGACGTTGATGACATCAGTGATGTCTGTTCGGTCGCTAGCTCGAGCTTCTCCAATGCTTCAAGACTATGCAAAATTACGAATAGTAAAAGAACGGTCAAGAGGCTGGGAAAGATGGAATGCTCGTGCCTTTCTGGAGAGGGAAGGTTTGGGAATAGACAGGCATACCGCTAATCAAGCACCAAACCCCCTCTCTCCGAAAAGCCCTAGCGTAAAGCCCTTGATGGGTCCACCCGCTCCCATCGTTGGTTCAGTACGGAGTAAGGTCGGGTGCATCCCATCGTCGGCTGTCGCAGAAACTCCAAAAGACAAACCAGGAACGCTTGTTACTGAACAAGTTAGACAGACGGTACGGACAAACAATGGGACGTCAACCAAACCACCTGCAGATCCGGTGATCGCAATGATATCAGTTGGTAAAGCAGGTGAGGAGGTTACTCTTAATGAGGGTAAGAACGAGAAGGTTTGTGAAGGCAACTCTCGTGGCGGCAGCCCAAGAGTCGACCTTAACATAACCATCAGCTCCGAACCCGAAAACCGTAGGATCAACACGACGGTCGACAGCCTTGCAACAGTTATTGACAAAAGGACGAAAAAACGCAAAGCTAAGACACTTAACGAAAACGAAATAAGACGACGACAAAAACGAAACGCTGAGAGGATTGTACGGCGACCATCCATGGGTTCAAGGTGATGGATTGTGAGAATGAAGCCACCCTAAATTGGCTCCAGACATTCACTCAAAAAACTGCAGCCCCATTAAAAACCTATCAAGACCAATAGGTATACTATTGGTTAAAGGTCCAACCCTTCCAATTGATCGGCTAGAGAGATATATCGTATCACTCAACCATGATCCAGCCAGGAATGGGAAATTATCAAATGCGATAAAACGAGTGAAGGCACCGAGGTAATGGTAAGATTGATACACAAATCGATACCATTACTGAGGAAAGTGGATTTCAGAGTGCGCGTTGGCATTACTAGATGTAAACTCAGATTGACATCAAGCAAAAGAAAACAGGTTAGTAAGGCGATGAATTATTCTTTACTATTTAAATGGAATTGAAAATCTTACAAATCAATCTTCAACATAGTAAAGCCGCCAGCGCCAACCTGGTCTACTTCATGGAGAGTAGACAATATGACGTGGCCCTGATTCAAGAACCCTGGGTAGCAGGTGGCATGATAAAGGGCCTAAACTCCAAAGACTTCGTACTGCACAAGTCAAACCTTGACAGCCAAAACAGTAATCCTAGAACTTGCATAGTAGCCAAGAAACAGTTTAATCTTTTTCTTCTAACTACTTACAGCAACAACGACCAGACCGCAGTTATTCTAGAACGCGAAGGGCTATCAACGCTCATAATAGCCTCCACGTACATGCCGTATGATGGAGTTGAAGGACCACCAGCGGATTTAACCAGCCAACTGGTATCATTCGCAAGTAAGAAAAACTATAACATAATTTTAGGATGCGACTCCAAGGCCCACCATGTGCAATGGGGAAGTACCGATACTAACACCAGGGGCGAGCCCCTTTTTGAATTTATCATTGATAACAATCTATGTGTAGCGAACCGATATAATAATACACCCACCTTCTTCACGAAAAATCGAAAAGAAGTGCTTGATATTACCCTTTCAAATAACTCAAACTCCTGTGATGTAGATCACTGGAAAGTTTTGGAAGAACCTTCTTTCTCAGACCATCGTCTAATTGAATTTATGATCCCTAACGATGTCAGTCAACAGAATCCCTTTAGGAATAATAGACGCACTGACTGGCATATCTTCAATAAGGTGATCAGAAATAACATAAAACAAGTAAACACTACCGCTATTCAGGGACCAAACAGCTTAGAAAAAGCAACAGTAGACCTAACTGGGGTACTGCGTAAAGCTTTTGAAATGAGCTGTCCCATCATAACGAAAATGAAGAAAAACAACAGAACTAGCGGAAGAAAGGGTGAACTGGGCAATTAACTCTTTCTCCCCTTACAAATCGCCAGGGCTAGACGGCATCTTTCCTTTAATGCTGCAGAAAAGCAATGAACTTATCACACCACATCTGATAAACATATTTCTGGGTAGCTTAAAATGGGGATATGTTCCAATGACTTGGCGTGAAGTTAAAGTTGTCTTCATTCCTAAGGCCGGCAAGCCCAGCCACACGGAACCCAAAGACTTCGGACCCATTAGTCTCACCTCTTTTATACTCAAAACACTGGAAAGACTAATTGACATACACATCCGTAGTAATCTAAAACCGGAGTGCATATCACTATTCCAACATGCATACACAAAAGGCAAAAGTGTTGAAACAGCATTACACTGCGTAGTTAGAACGATCGAAAGGTCACTTGATGTTAAAGAATACACTCTTGCCTCATTCTTGGACATTGAAGGAGCTTTCAACAACGTTCATAACAGTGCAATTGAGAGGACACTCAGTGATCTCAAAGTAGAAGATACAATTATCAAATGGATCATGTATGTATATGTTGCAAAATAGACAGATACATAGCGAGCTTGGTAGCTCACAGATCAAAATGCACGCTTCTAGAGGTACCCCGCAAGGGGGAATTCTTTCACCTCTTCTCTGGATCTTGGTAATGAACGAGATCCTGCTAAAACTCAAAGATAACGGCATAATAGTGGTTGCCTACGCTGATGACTTGGCGTTTTTGGCGACTGGAAAATATCCTACCACTATAAGCGAACAATTAGAGAATGCATTATCCATGGTCAGTAACTGGACCAAGAAATGCGGTCTAAAGGTAAACCCCTTTAAACCAGAATTGGTACTTTTCACAAACAGAAGGAAAATTCCTCAGTTTGAATTACCAAAAATTGATGATACCCCACTTAAGATTTCCGACAAAGCAAGATACCTCGGTGTGATCTTAGACCCTTAACTGGGGTCCTAATATCCAAGAAAGATACAAGAAAGCCATGATTGCATTATACTCATGCAATAGGATTCTCGGTAGAAACTGGGGACCTAATCCTAAAATTATCATGTGGATGTACACAGCCATTGTCAGGCCAATTCTAACCTATGGTAGTTTGGTGTGGTGGAGCCCTGGAGAAATCCACGAATTTGAAGACCTTCACCAAATTACAAAGAATGGCTTGTATTAGTACAACTGGAGCGATGAGGACCACCCCTACTGCGGGTTTAGAAGTAATCCTCAATCTCCCTCTTTTAGATCTATTTGTTGAAGAAACAGCAGCAAACAGCGCCCTTCGATTAAGTCAAACTAACATCTGGAAAACTAGTCAAAGTGGACATGCTTCCATTCTCACAAAATATATAGGCAACAGTATCTATACTGATTATATGACCCCTTACCTAGATTTCAACAAATCTTTTAATACCAGCTTCCCCAACAGAGTAGATTGGGATAACAATGTGCCGCACATTAATGAGTCGACAACTACCATCTTCACTGATGGCTCCAAAATGAACACTGGAGTGGGTGCAGGTTTCTTCTCGGAAAACCTTATTCTTGCCGATTCATTCAGACTTCCTGACCATAGCAGCGTCTTCCAAGCTGAGATCTTGGCAGTGAAAAACGCTGCTAAACACATATCCATGATGGCGATATCACATGCGGACATCACTTTTTTCATTGATAGCCAAGCAGCAATAAAAGCGATCTCTGCCACTCAAACCAAGTCAAAGCTTGTTTCTTGCTGTCGCGAAGAGCTGAAGGTTCTTGGCATGCAGCATAATGTAAGACTTCCTGGCCATAGCGGTGTGCCAGGTAACGAAAAAGCAGATGAACTGGCGAGAGAAGGCTCAGCACTCGATCCCTCTCTTATAGACCATAGCATAGGAATCCCACTATGCGAACTGATACAAGACATCAATAACATTGTTGTGCAAAAATCCAACGAAAGATGGAATATCCTAGAAACATGTGTTAATACCAGGAAACTATGGCCTAGACACGATAAGAAAAGGTCCGATAGGATTTTAACTCTTAACAAAAACTCTTTGAGATGCCTTATAGGCATTATAACGGGACATAACCTTCTTGGTTATCACAAAAAGAAATTGGGACTCAGTACCGATGATATTTGCAGAGGCTGTGGTGACGAAGATGAGCATGAAGACACTGCTCACTTTCTCTGTCACTGTCCATCACTCTGTCAGACTAGAAATAAAACCCTAGGTAATTACTTCTTCAATGAATTAGAAGAATTATCAGAACTCTCAAGCAAAAGCTTACTGAACTTCGTCAAAATCTCCAAATGGTTAGACGAACCATAGGACTCATAGGTTAATATCTCAAGGAGTTTACAACACTTCAGGGTACCACAATGGATCTACATTGATCTAAGTGTGACGGTATCAAGACCAACTGTCAGCCCATTAAACCTAACCTAACCTACTTATTCTAAATTAAGTTTCATTTTTATTGTAGTACTTTATGGTACACGATATTTTTTTGATTACTTGGCGCGTAATGCAGATGGTTTTCCAACACGGAAACAGGCAACATACAACTAACCATGTGAGCAACATGGATTTTTTAGATTGATACTACACTTAATGACTACCCTGGGATTTGTTTTTATTCATAGCGAAAGCAAGCCGTACTGGAAACTAGTCGTTTAAACTCAAGTGGTACGTAATTCGGAATAGTTGGAATGGGTATCAAAACGTCTTCTCCTTTACAAAGTTTCGGTTGGTTTATATTTTGTAATAGAGCTCTTGATTTCGACCGGGTACCCGGTACACTGACCGGGTACCCGGGTAACTAAATTTCCGGGTATTACCCGGGTAGCCGGGTATCCGGGTACCCGCACGTGTCGGGTACCCGGGTACCCGAAACATGATCGGGTACCCGGGTACCCGACACATTGCCGGGTACCCGTCAGGTGTCGGGTACCCGGGAATTTGTGTAATTGGTCCCAATGAACCATTATAACTCAGATGGGAGATGAAAAAATAACAATAACAACAGGGTGCTTCTTAAAGTACAGGTAGAAATAAAAAAGTCGTTTTCACAAAATTATTTTCTATTTTTTCAAAAAAAAAATATTAGGGTGGTGCAAAAAAAAATTTTTTTTCGTTTCAATATAAATTCAAAGTGTAACTTTACACAAGCTGAAAAACACATTTTTCACATATGTGACACGTTTTATTTGGCCGCCATCTTGTTTTTTATGAAAATTTAGATTTTCGCATATAACTCGCGTAGTTTTGATTCTAGAAGAAAAAGTTATAGACAAAACTTTTAAAACAACAAATTTTCTACAAAAAATGTTAAATAACTTTTTTCGATAACTGCTTTTGTTTTTTACCCGGTTACCCGGGTAATACCCGGAATGTCCGGGTACCGGGTACCCGGGTATCAAGAGCTCTATTTCGTAACATTATAATTACAGATCCAATTTTTAATTGAAGATTATAAGGCGGTAATATTGCCCTATCAAGTGAGTTTAAAAATAGTTTAAGACATCATCTTCATTAATTGCCGTATCAACTAATTTATAACCTTTGTCATTGCCAAATTCTTGGAAATGTTGCAGGTTGGAGTTTCGTTGCTTTGCATATTCAATGGCAATTTTAGAGCTGAATGGGCTGTTCGACCGCCTTCAAATAAAGTCGCTGCATTGGCTGACGAAGAAAGAGCTGGAGCAATTATTTGTCCACCGCCTTATAGGAGACATATTTAGTAAGTCTCACTTTTTTAGTTTTATAGAAATTTGTGGCTTTTAGATTCAGTAATATTATAGAAGCGGAGCAAAGAGGCGTTTACATTTTAGTGATATTTTACCATAGACAATTTGTTTTTGAGTAATGTTACCATGCATCGTATTGACATTAATATTTATACGATACTAACGTCACTCAAAATTGTTTTACCTTCCCGGAACCGCTCTACTAACACTTAAACTTTATCGTACGATATTAAAGTTCAAATTGACTTTTAAGTAGTATTATTTACGAATCTTTTGTATGTATTTCGTTCCGAAAGTCAATCCTATTCAAAAGTGCTTTTCGTTCCGCTTTTATTTTCGTACCTTGTAAAACATTCGAAACGGAAAAAAATAGTACTTAATACTTTTCCCTTTTACGGATTAGTTGTTTCGAGTCTCGAATTATTTCTCATGAGATCTGTCAAATTTATAAATAAAAAAAAGGATTTGGTTGCGCTTTGGATGGATGCAGAAACCAATGAAGAAAAATTATACGGGACAAACCAAATATAATGGAAATGTATGATAAAAGGTAAAATTTCATTTGTCGAAAAAAAAATATTTCAGTATTCAACTAGATATTGTTTATTTTAGTTTTGTACAGAACTTTCGCTTTTTTGTATGTGTTAAATGCCATACAAGGTGTACTCTCTGCTCCTTTAAGATCAACTGCAGTTCCAGCCATCTTAAAACTAGCTATTATACCTTAAAGTTCTTGGGACAAGGAGGCTATCATCACCAAATAGGACATGGCTATTCCATTATTCCATTGGCATGCCACAACAAAAAACATCAAGTTCTATTGCGGAGGTCTGCAGTGCGATAGAAAAAATATTGTATTCAATACACATAAACTTCAAAATTAATGAAATAAAACGGCGGGAAGCTAAGCAATTTTTCCTAACTGTTTTTGTTTTGTGTGCATATTTTTGCTTGAAGATTCCCTGTAATTGCATTGATTTGCTTAAATTGTTATTTTAACTAATATTTTCAAAAAAAACTTACATTTTCAGACAGTCGAATTCAGTTTCGTTAGAACATTTGATGTAGAAACAAATTTTCCGTTTTAGAATGATTTTGACATTCGGAAACGAGTTGCAAGGTACGAAAATAGTAGTAGTTTAATGTTTCATAAATTAATTAACTTAAAAGTCCAGCCTCGTTTAAATAGAAAGAAAGGTGGTTTTGTTTTTTTTTTTATTTCTTGAACAGGACATACAATTTTTGAATCCGGTTTTCTGGTTTTCACTTAAAATTAATAACAGCATTGAATTTTGAAATTAAAATAAGTACTTAATTACGTAAAATTTTGAAAAAAATCAGTTCGAAGTTTTTATTTCAATTTTTTTTTTCAAAATTTTGAAAATTAATTTTTCAAAAACTATTCCTCAGAATATATTATTTAAAACAATTTAAATAATTACTTTTCCATTTTAAATTAATTTGTTTTCAAAAATTGCCCCTCCCGGCTAAACGGGGAGGAGTAGACTCCCCTCGCATACGATTTTTTTCTTGTCTCAACTCAACCTATACGCCCTAGCATTTTGGTGCACTGCGCTTAATATTTTCTGAAAATTTGAGCTTAATTGGTTTGAGTCTTTTTTTAACTTTATTTTAGATAAAGACTTAAAGCTAACAATATTTAGAATATATACAAGCAATAAATTAATAAGCAATAGCATCATACTCCATATAAAACAGTTAGGAACATCCTGTTGCCCAAAAGCAAGAGGCGGATGCACCCTTAATTTACAAAATTAATGATAAAAACAATTGATGGGGATCATTTATAATGTAAGAAAATTAATATAATTACAATAATTCCATAAAAATTCCAGCAAAGAAATTAAAGTTATTATTACATATTTTTAAATAATAACATGCAATGGCGGTCAGCCATCAGCCGAATAGGGGAATAACATGTAGCATACGAAAACATGCACGTGCCGTAACTATTCGGGACTGGTGGAAGTGTGATCATAGCCTCTTCGCGGCGGCCGCTAGAAACAAACCCCAAAAAGGTTTGGCTAATATGATCAGGCTATTTCCACAGGTTGGCAACAGGTTAATTCCCTGTTCCGTAAAACAAAAAGAATTACGAGACCGTCAACAAGCCTCGGAAACGGACTGATCTCACGACGACAACCTTTGCAACGAAAACGGAACAACGATTTACGAATTTTCTTATGGAACGTACGATCGCTCTATAGAGCTCGAGCTGGTCAGCAGCTAGCCGATACCCTGTCAAAATATAAAGCTGACATAACAGCACTGCAAGAAATAAGATGGACAGGGAATGGTGTTTTGCAAAAGAAAGAATATGACTTATATTACAGCTGTCATACAAAACACCATGTGCTCGGGGTAGGCTTCCTGGTCAGCGAAAAAATGAAGTCTACCGTCATCGGCTTTAACGCTATAAGCGAAAGGCTATGCACCCTTCGCGTGCGAGGCAAATTCAAGAACATCAGCCTCATTAACGTTCACGGACCTACGGAGGAGTCCTCAGACGAAGATAAAGAGACTTACTATGAACAAGTCGAGAGGGCCCTCCATGCCTGTCCAAGGTATGATGTTAAAATCATCCTTGGGGATTTGAACGCTAAAATAGGTCGGGAGCCGGTATTCAGGCATTACGCAGGCACCCATAGTTTGCATGAGAACACTAATGACAATGGACTTCGAGTCCTAGAATTGGCAGCATCGAAAAACATGGTCGTTGCGAGTACCAGGTACCCGCGTAAAGATATCTACAAAGCCACCTGGGTATCACCTGATGGAGCCACTCGTAACCAAATTGACCACGTGTTGATAGACCGTCGCCACTACTCGAACTTGATGACGGTACGAACGTACCGAGGTGCCAATATCGACTCGGATCACTATCTTGTTGGTATGGTTTTCCGAGGGCGGATTGCCTTGCGAAGACGTATTGCATCCGCCGATCAGGTTCGAATCAACACGGCTGCACTACGCAATGAAAACACCAGTAACACCTTTGGACTTGCGTTAGGACTCGCCCTAGAACCACTCGATCCAGGGAGAGTAAGTCCTGGAGCCAGTATGCTGGGCGTAGATGAGAAGTGGACACGCCTTAAAAACACTGTCATTAGTACTGCCAATTCCATCTTAGGCAGCAGTCGTAGAAGTCGGAACGACTGGTTTGATGATGAATGCAAGCTAGCGACTGAACGTAAGAATGTTGCGTACCGAGCAATGCAACAATCTCATAGAACGCGGGCACGCGAAGATGAATATAAAGAGCTCAGAAGAATAGAAAAACGGCTTCACAGACAGAAAAAATCAGCCTGGGAGAAGAACATCATCTGTGATTTAGAAAGAAGCCGAGAGCGAGGTCCGCACCAGGCGCGGAAGTTCTACCAATCCGTCCGAAACATGACGCAGTACACACCACGCTGCACTTACTGCAAGGACGGAGAGGGAAATCTGATCACCGATCCCCAAAGCATACTGGAGCGATGGGAAGTGTACTTTAATGAATTGCTAAATGGTCAGCTCACTGCAGAAGTAGAGGCTCCACTACTTCAAGAAGATTACCCTATGTTACCGCCACCAAGCATAGAAGAGGTTGAGAAGGCTATAGCCCGGCTTAAGAAAAACAAAGCCCCGGGAGCCGATGGCATACCAGCCGAACTATTCCACCACGGCGGGCCAGCCTTACGCCAAGCAATTCATGATATTATAGTGCACGTATGGGAGCAGGAAGAAATGCCAGAAGACTGGCGAAAAGGTATAATTTGCCCCATACATAAGAAGGGAGATGTCACAACGTGCAGCAATTATAGAGGTATCACGTTGTTGAGTACCTCCTCTATCCTACAAGAACGGATAGCCCCATACGCTAAAACCATAATCGGCCAATATCAATGTGGTTTCATTCCAGGCAAATCAACAACTGATCAGATCTTTACCCTTAGGCAGGCGATGGAAAAATATCTAGAATTTAACCCAATCTACGATCTATTTATAGACTTTAAGGCCGCCTATGATAGCATAGCCAGGGTAGAACTTTACAAAGCCATGAGAGAATTCGGCATCCCAAATAAGTTGACACGACTTTGTAGGTTGACCATGACCAACGTAACAAGCCAAGTAAAAATAGCCGGATTGCTATCCAGACCAATCAACATCTTTAATGGACTCCGACAAGGGGATGGTTTGGCCTGCCTCCTCTTCAACCTGGCGTTGGAGAAAGCAATCCGTGACTCTGGCACGGCAACAAGAGGGACCATCGTCAACAGGTCCAGCCAGATACTGGCTTACGCAGACGACATTGACATCATCGGAAGAACCGAACAAGCTGTACACGATTCCTTCATCCAGATCGAGCAGGCGGCACAAAATCTGGGGCTGCACATTAGTGAAGGTAAAACAAAGTACATGGTGGCGTCGAATGCGAGAAGAACAGTTGGTCAAACAATCAAGGTAGCGGAGCACGAATTTGAAGTGGTGCAATCCTTTAAATACCTTGGGTCAATAGTAGCAGCCGATAATAATATAGAAGAAGAAATACGCGGGCGGCTGCTCAATTCCAACAAAGCCTACTATAGTCTGTCAAAGCTCTTCAAATCCAGAAATCTCACCATAACTTCAAAACTGCTGCTGTACAGGACCATGGTCCTGCCAGTACTCACGTATGGATCCGAGACTTGGGTGCTTAGCAAAAGACACTCCGACCTCTTAGCCGCGTTCGAGAGAAAAGTCTTAAGGAGAATTGTTGGCCCCATATGTGAGGAAGGGCGATTCCGGAGACGGTACAATCATGAATTGTACGCAATCTACCTTGAAGCAGACATAGTGACAAAAATTAAGCTCGGTAGACTCCGGTGGGCAGGGCACCTAGCTCGCATGAGTGAAGAGGAACCTGCTCGGAAAGTCCTTTGTGGTACATTCTATGGTAGACGGCAGCGTGGTAGACCATGCTTGCGCTGGAGAGATGGCGTAGACCAGGACGCCCGAAGCCTTGGGGTGCGCAACTGGATGGCGTCGGCTCAAGACCGGGATAGGTGGAGAGACTTGTTGAAGGAGGCCAGGACCGGACCCCGGTTGTCGAGCCGATGATGATGATGATGATAACATGCAAAAGTGTATCTATCTCACTGTAGTTCAAAGAAAATAGAAAAAAATTAATACATCGTAAGAAAGTTGATTCGACTCTCACGCATCTAATAATTTTTGGCAGATTATTAAATAAACGAGGTGCAGTATCTAAATAAAAGTGACAGAAGTGTGCTTTTTTAATGATAGGTACAGTAACCAAATTCATACTGTTGACACGTAAACTATGAGATCCATACAATCTCGCAGCCGTATATCCAGATTTTTCGAAAAATATTTTTAACACTTCATAGAGTGTTAATCAGCCTTATCACAGGCCCCGTCGTAATAGATTCGTAGTACGAACCCCGAAAAAAAGTATCATTGGTCCCGTCGTACTAAAAACATTTGCTACGAAATTCGGAGTTCGTGTGGCAATGCTTTTTGGATTTCATTCGGGGCCTATGATGTAAATATATTCGTATTCGTAGCGTAGAAAAATTTTCGGGGACTTGTTACGAGGGACTCTGTGATAGGGGTGAATAATTTATAGAGTCCAGATAATTAAGATTCTTGATCAAATCAACACTTGGAGTTCTACGATTAACCCTAGCAATAATTCTGGTGTTCATGCATGTTTTTGGTTAACAAGTAAAGGCTCAATTTTGTTATAATGCGTTCTCTTTGATTTAAATAAACCATTGTAGACCAATTTTAGAATAGGCAGGCTACAATACAGACTAAGGTGGTAGTTTTTCTAACAACTTTGTTTAAATTATCTTTTAAGTTAGAAATGTGGTTTGCACAACTCATCTCAAAATCTATCACTATACCTAGGTATTTGAAACTTTCAACGCGCTCGATTTTAAAAGAGCCATCAGAGCATCAGGTTTTCATTATAGAAAGAGGTATAATCATGCACGCAATCATTATTAAGCTGATTTCGAAGCAGAAAGGTGAATGATAACTTATTGAAATATCTTCAAAAATATTACCAATTAAGTTAAAAATCATAAATTTTGTTTTGTCGCTTATAATAAGTCGATGAAATATAAAACCATTTGCGCAGTGTCTCAAGATCATAATTCATATCAATAAATAATTGGAAATAATTTTTTGAATATGACAAAGCAGTATCATCAGTAAAAGCTGTGATACTGCCTTTAAAAGGTTGAACAAAAAGCGATTAAACAAAGATCAAGAGAAGGATGCTCAAAACAGATCCTTGGGCAAAACGCATATTAATAAACTTCTCTGAGCTGAGATTATTCCGAATTTTGACCCTTTGTTTTCTTTTCATTTAATAAAATTTTAACCAAACAAACACGGTTCATCTTAGCTGGCTCTATACAATTTATCAAGCAACAAATCATGATCCACCGTATCAAAAGCCTTAGTTATATCAATGAACAGTGCCTCAGAATTATTCAAGCTGCTATAAACTTCACCACAGAGTTTTAAAACGGCGTCCTCCGTAGACCTGCCAGTCACAAAGTCATGTATATAGTCACTAAAAAAATTTGTTTTTTTTTTCAGAAAAGATAACATTCTGCACTTCATCCCTTTTTCAAAAATTTTTGAAAAAACTGATAGAAGGGATATGGAATGGTAGTTATTTAGGCTCGTGACATCTTTTTTATTAAGTGGTATAACTACGGCTTTTTAAAAAAAAAAAGCTGAGATTAAAAATGAGTCTTAAAAAATCTGAAATATAAAATGAAATTTTCTTGAGAGTTATACTGGAAATCAAATCATCCGAAAAAGAGAATTTTTTAATGACATTATTATTTTATGAATTTCTTACTAACAAGAGTTTACAAAGAAAAAACTTCTTGGTTGAAAGCAATCAACAATGATAGTGTTATTACAACACCAAGTATTATCAAAAGATGGAAAATTTGATAAATTTTCACTAATGTTTGAGAAGAAATCATTAAACAGGTTTGCAAATTTTTTAGAATCTGTTTCAGTAGAGTTTTCAGTATCTATTACGATATTCACCTCGGACATGTTTCTTTTCAGAATACCAATTACTATTTCCCATTCTTTTTTCAAGTTACCTAAATTTTCAGCAACTTCATAACCATAAAAAGTGTCTCTACAAAGGGGAATTTCAGTTTTAAGCTTAAGAAACAATTTTTATAGAGAAGCTTTAGCCTCGTGTTATTGGTATGTTTTTTTAAGACAGCCAAATAGTTTATTATTATTCTTAATATGAAATGGAAATTTCACCAGAATGAGGTCAAAGGCAACTGACGGATTCTCTGCTACATAAACTTCATCCCAAAACTCATAAGTTAGAGCATTTATTTAAGAGTAACAAAATTATTTTTTTGGAGTTTTTTCGAGTACAACTGTCTGTTTCTGGAAACAAAATTATCAAACTGAAACTCACCAAATTATGGTCAGTTATTTTAAGGTCAAATACATCCGCTCTATAATTCATGTTAGTATTTCTATGTAATCTTAAGAAAATACATACGATCCAAGCATGAAGTACATCTGGTTGGTTTATTTACCAGGGACACAAGCCCAAAGCGAGATAAAACAGCTAGAAAATTGTCAGCATCAAATGATTTATACAAAATATCAATATTGAAGTCACCTAGGAGGACTTGGTTCTTATAACTTTGATTTTCCAAAAATAAAGAAAATTCACCAACAAAAGCCTTAATAGTGAAAAAATGAAATCTGTACACACAAACAAAACAAAAGCGAACCCCAGATATTTCACAATTAACGACAATCAAATCAGAAGTTTTTAGGTATAGACTAAAAACAAAGCTAAATAATTGAATTGAATCATATATGTATGTATGTACATATTTTATTCATTTATCAAATACTAGAAATAGGGATGTCGTATGCTTTCGGCAGGCTGTAACCTGGCAACCTACGTTTTTCTGAAAGACTATAAAATGTCCCAAGATGGCAGAACTTTTGGTGACACCGACTTCCTGGCTATTATGTACGATTGCCACGGCTGTAAGTTTAGAGTTCAAAAGCATTTGGAACACTTCTGGACAACCTATACATTTTTTTTGGTCTATATAATAAAATTGAAATAGAAATAGAAAAAAAAATTACTTACTTCAGAAGCCTTAACATAAGCTTCGGATAAATTTAACTCCATCTGTTTATAGTAAAACTCTTTACCAAGTTGTATTACTGGTCGACTTTTGCTTTTAATTGAATCGCATATCCTGCCAACTTCTTCATCTAACTTATCGTTTGGGGTTACAGCACTGACCAACCCTTGAAAGATGTTTTTTTTCAGGATATAATTATTGTAGGTGAAATAAAAACGCAATAATTATTAAATACCTGATACATAAGCCTCTTTAGCACTTATTGCAAAACCTGTAAAGAGCATATAAGAAGATTTCATGCGAGGCATAAGACGTGATATCGCCACTGCTGGAGTATGACAGAATATACCAAAACTGGCTCTATAAAAATTGTAAATTTTAGCTTTAAAAATTAAAAAAAAAATACATCTTACTTACGCTGGAGTAGAGAAAGAACTTTTCTCTGTGCAAATAAGCATGTCACAAGATGCAACAAATTGACAACCTGCTGCTGCAGCTAAACCATCGACTTTAGCTATGATTGGGACTGGAGCTCGTTGGATTTTGTGAATTAATTCTGCACATTTATCGAACATAGCACGTTGACAATCAGAACCTTTTTCAGGTTTCTTTGGAAATATCAAGTAAACAGTTCATTACATATTAGTTCGTGCATATATGTATCTATTTTTATCAAGCCTCAAATGGAATCTCAGTTGTTGAACTCACCAATTCATTTAAATTGTGTCCAGCGGAAAAGACAGGTCCAGTAGAAGAAATGACAATGCAACGCAGGGATTCATCATTTATGTTCTCAGTTATTCCATATAGGATCGATTCCATCATAGCCATAGAGAGAGGATTTCTTGAATAATAAATATAAATAATAATTAAATGCTTGTTGGTTACGATAATGACCTCTTGTAAATAAGGTAAATGGTCATGGGGGCATTCATAAAACGTCTCTGGTTTACCATACCATCCATACGTGGATGCTTAAATACATCTTTTAGGTTTCTTATCGAAAATGTTTCACCGTATCAGTTGAACTAGGGTGTACTCGTAACTCAGTTTATTTATTTATAACCTAATATAATCATATTCGTCTTCTCTCATGCCAAGATAATTAAAATACAAAAAATATTCAAAAGTAAATATAGGTATAAAACAATATTTTACCTTGTCCTCGGTCGGTTAAGCTTAATTTCTCGGACGCCATCAATATTAGACACAATAGTCAGATCTTCGTTTTCAACAGGTGACTTTAAACAAAAAGTTCTTATGGAACATCCACGCTTAAATATCTGAAATAAATCAAAAACATAGTATCAAAACTCTTTTAAGATTTTACGTGTCTCCTTACTAAGGAATTTCTAGAAATGCTCAACATCTCAAACTCAAATTAAAAAAAAAAATTTTTAAATATAGTTAAAGTTCTCAAATTAATGAAAACAAAGCTTGTGCATAAAAGAAACGAAAAATTCAAGCAAAGCAATTAGCATATTAGCAATCATTTTAAATTGTCACTAGGTCTGTTTGGTTACACAAACTTCGTACAACGTCGTACGACGTCGCACAACGTTTCACAAATTCCTGTTTGTTAACTCAAGAAAGTTGAAACAAGAGAGCACAATGAGAGAGTAAAAAATTTCCCCTCCATGAAAAAACTTGCAACTTTCTGCTACAAGAATTTACGAGTGCAAGAAGTTTAACAACTGTCAAAATTAGCAACTGCCATTTGTGTCATTGTCACTTGTTTCTTTTGTGCCTTTGTGGATTTTTGCGATTTGAAAATTTGAAATTTAAAAATGGAAAGGGAAGGTAGTTTTGATGCAATTTCTTTTTGCACTGCTTTCTTGCATTGCCTCGTCTATTAAAAATGAATCCACGGCTGAATTATCCATCATTTTCAAAATTTACTCGGTTATTATTGAATCATTTTCTGATTCACTGGATGTCGACGAATTCAAAATTTCCAACACCACGATTAAAATACTTTCAAGACATTTCGGTTTTATAAATAAATCAAAATTTCACAAAAAAGATTCATACTGAGATATCATACTGACGTTCATGCACAAAATGAAACAAAAGCGTTTGGTTACTTTGCGACAAGTTGTACTCTCTCTGAGATAATTTTCCCCTCTTTTCAAGAATTTGACAGATTAAACACTTCGTGCTACAGAAGTAACCAAACAGACTTACTATCAGTCGCATCGCAATAAATGCAAGATGAACAGATAGAAAACCATGATAAATAACCCTTCAAGCAAACGAGTCCGTTTTGGATCCACAAACGTAGCCAACAACGTATGTGTATGTGCTTGGCTACACGTTGATTTTTCAATCGATTGAAAAATCAAGTGCGGGTCCATTTTTCAATTTCGTTTGGGGGAACGTAAAAATAAATCATTTTTGTTTGACCACACGAAAAAAATTATTAATGTTTTTTTTTAATAAAAATGCATGAAAATAGCGAAGTGCTATAATGCGTGGCAATTATTTATACATCAACTCGTCTTCTAATTATATTTTTTCAACACATTAATCTACACCTTTAAAATTCCAATGAATGACAAAATTGACATTGTTATTGACAAAAAGCCGGAAAAAAATAAACAAACGTCGAAAAGAAGAACAATTTAGCAATGGAACTGTATTGCGCACTCGAAAAATTCAGTTCCCTTCGTGAGCATTTTCCTCCTTCACTCCTCATCCCTATTGACTACACAGTACACACAGTACTGTGTTGACTACAAAAGTAAAAACTGACTGATTAGGCAATTGAAAAATCACCGTGTAGCAGGGTTGCCGCAACCAAAATTATTAATGAATCCCTTGGCATAAAAAAAGAGTCCTTTTGAAAGAAAAAGAGTCCCTTTGAAAATACATATATAAAAAACATTTAAACAATAGCGATTTTATGTATTTTACAGCTTTTTTTATTTTGTAAAACAAAACTTAAATAACAATAATAATAATAATAATAATAAAACAATACAAGATAAAGAAGCATAAAAAAACGAGTTCATGAATTTTAAGGGGGGTCCAAACTTTTTCCGTAGAATCATTTTCAGAACAAAGTTCTTTAGCAAACATGATGGCCTCAACAGTTTCCATATCTTATCTATTAGACTTTTTAGTTTTTATCAATTGCAGCTCTGAAAATTTCTCAACAGCTGCGGAACTTTGAGGGAATGTCATTAATTTCATAATAAAATTTGAAACATTTTCAAAAATTGGTTCTTCACATCCATTTTTCATTTTGAATACTTCCATCCAGAACTCTTCAATATTGTTTATATTTAAATGTCCAATTGATGAAGATGAAAATGCAAGAAGCTTATATTCTGAAATAATCACGTCGATTACAGAATCCGCAAAAATCGATCCGCAATGATTCACAGTGTAGTGTTCTCTTTTCTTCTCATGATAAATGAATAGGTGGGAAACAGAGCTCTAACTGCGGATCGAGTTTTGCGGATTCTGTAATCGACATGATAAGCTCAATACTCTGTTCGAAAACAAGTCGTCACCCCAAGAACAAGTGGATAGACCTCACAAGCAACCTCACAACAAATTCACCACAGTAAAGGAGATTTTTTTATTTCGAATCTAACAGCTGATTATAAAAAAAAACGAATCAAATTCAAGTGAAATAGAAACGATGAATGAAATAATGGAACGTAATTTTGTATTTTTAAAGATAAAAGAGGACCAATAAACAAAAATTAATTAAATATTTTAGTAGCAGACTGTCAGGGTGCCAAACGCACAACGCATAGAGAAATTACTTAGGGGCGAGTTATAGCGAACAGGAAAATGGATCAGGAAAATTTTTCTGATGGATTATTTAGTAAGTTCTCGATCGATTTGAAACACATAAGCTGAAGTAATCGATGACAAATGACAATTTTAATGCACTATGTAAAAAAAAAAATTATTGAACGTAGGATTTTTGATAAAAAAGCATTTGTTTATTTTCCTGATGCAAGTTCATCAGGAAAACAAATAAATGCATTTTTATCAAAAAACCTTTGTTCAATCAGTTTTTTTTTTACATAGTGCATTAAAATTGTCATTTGTCATCGATTACTTCAGCTTATGTGTTTCAAATCGATCGAGGACTTACTAAATAATCCATCAGAAAAATTTTCCTGATCCATTTTCCTGTTCGCTATAACTCGCCCCTTACCTAGAGAACCGACCGGTACCTCCCTTACCTCTAAGACTCGCAAATTTTATATGAGGTGAGTGAGACAATTTTCCTATCGGTGTATACATGTAAGTGGTGAAAACAAACTAAATGTCAGATTGGACTACAAAAACAACTAATGGACTTTTTGTTATTTGTCAAAAATGACAGTTCTTACTGAGGTTTGTATTTTATGTATTTTAATATAATATTTTCGCAAATTATTATTATTCAATTCCATCAAATCTAGAGATGTCCTGGGTCTATCCACTTGTTCTTGGGGTGACGACTTGTTTTCGCACAGAGTATTGAGCTTATATCTTCCCTGATATGGAAGCTGATGAGCCAGAAACCGCATTTGGAATTATTCTAGAAGGCCAAGAGCCAGCGTACAATCAATTTTCGTTAGATTTAATCGAAGCCATAATAACTGCAGAAGTTATGGAACTTAAAGAAGGACCGTCCCGTGGTCCGCGAGATGTTAGTACAACTGTTTTGAAGACCATCGTTGGTACAGCTGATTTTATAGCAAAAAATCTGGTGAAAGGAGCTGAAAAAATTGGAGAACTTATGGTCAAATCAACTCCATATTTGATATCAAAAATGACTAAAGCCCCTCCTGATACACCTCCAGTTTCCTCTAAAGTTCAAACTTCAGTGGAAGTTGCGAAAAATGTGTCTGGAGCAGCAGTCGGAGTTACTGGATATTGCCGGCAAGGTTGGGTGTGCCACGATGGCGATAGGACGTTTTTTAGCATCACATATTAAAAATCAAGGAGCAAATATACACTCAGTGGGTTTTGGTTTGAGCGAAGAAGACGCACAAGATAAAGTTTGTAAATTAATATAAACTAAAGAGCGAGTCTAACAGCCCGATTCTCCCCCTTGTGAGGAGTCATAAGTCACAAGCTCTTGTGACTATTCCTTGTGAGGATTGTTGTGATTCGATAACATTTTGCTATTCTCCCCCTAATCGTCACAGCAAAACTCACAACGAAACTCACCACTGCAAAGGTGAATTTTTTTGTGACTTTTGGAACAGCTGATTGCTGATAATTAAAAACAAAAACAGATTTCCAATTTGAAAAATCAAACATACATTTTCTTTTATAATGCAATCACCAGGTAACATTATTTATGTATATATTTTTTTAACAATAAAATGGGATCAGATTCTAGCAGAGGGTTTTTGGGAAGCGAAAAAATTTGAGGAAAATGCTTTCTTGTAGGGCAAGTCGTTTGCATCCCTCAAATTTCTTAAGAGTCGTCTTCGCTCTAATCTACAAATATGATAGATTTGTTAAAAATTATTTGGTGCCGTAAAATTCGTACTTTTCGTTTTCGGATGAAACACCTTGAATAAGATGCAATAAAATAAAATCCATTTCCATATTATGTACTTATCTCACAAATGCAAAATCTGAAACTTTTCTACACCGAAATGTCGAAACATAAGTAATTTGTGAGTTGTGACCTGCCTAATAGGAGATCACAATTTCGATAGTTTCTGTGACTCTCACAAGTTGTGACCGTGGGCATTGTATATAAATTTGCATAGTACTATCATCAGCACGTTCCACCACGTCGGCCCCAAGCGATCACAGCGCATACTAGTTTTCTGGTTGCTGTTTCTGTGTATATACAAGTGCGCCCTCAGACGACCACAGCTTACAACTCAAAAAACATCGTGATGATAGTACTATAAGTTTTATATACAATGACCGTGGGGGAGAATACGAAAAAATCACAAAATCAATTTCACCACTAGTTGTGACTTGTGAGGTATCAGTGATGTTGGGGAGAATAGGGCTGTAAATCGTTGTTTTATTTTTAGATGCAAGGAGCATTTACTATTGCTGCTGGAGCAGTTGAAATCTTTAGTACAGTTTTTAATGGACTTGAAGAATCAGCAAAAATTCTATGCACAAATTTAAGCAACAATTCTGTTAAAATTATTGAGCACAAGTAAAGCAATCATTATTAAACTTCAATGTATATTTAAAATGTTTGATTTTTGGATTTTTATTCAGATACGGACCATCGGCGAGACAAGTTGCCTCTGGAAATTTTGATACTCTTGGTAATGCGTTTACAGTTAGCCAGAATGTGAAATACATCACTCCTAAAGGAATCGCAAGACGAGTTGCAAAAAAGTTTTTGAAATACAATATATAAAAATGGACAGCGTCCAGAATCGCATTATGTACCAGCTGGAGTTTTGTATCCAGATTTGAGTGAATTAAAGGAACAGTATTCTATTGTCAAATCGTTAAATAATTAAATACATAAATGGTCAGCTAAACTAACAAAGAACATTTATTTCGTATAGTTTTAAAAAGACTAATAATATTTTCAGAAAAAAGATTATAAACAAAAAATTCTAAGTTAACTCAAAAACTTAAATATAAACAAGTTGTTAAGCTGGTTACAAAAATAATTAAAACTCAACATATTCAAAAAAGTAGATATTATAAAACAAATGTATGCATTTGTATCTCATATCAGCCCTATATGCGTGGTATCTCTTCAACAAATAAAGTAGCACGTACAGTATTTTGTCAATGATATCCTCATCAGAGGTTATTTATAATTATAAATGAACGCCCCAAGTAAGAAATGGTTTATGACCAAAACATTTTGTAACAAGCAACCGGCTTGCGATTTAGTCAAGTTTTTTTTGACGTACATATATATATTACTATCTTTAAATAAATAGTTTTCCAAAAACTTTATAAACCGACCAAAAACAATCTCACAAAAAAATAAGATTTATTGAGACGACATTGATAAGAAACTAAAAAATAAATCAAATACCACTAATCAATTGATTTATGTTTTATTTATTTGGAACTGCGAGTGATTAGCGCATGATTATTTTTAGAGGATGCAGAAAAACAAATATACATTTCCTAACTTTGGCTATGGCCATTGTATATAAATTTGCATAGTACTATCATCAGCACGTTCCACCACGTCGGCCTTAAGCGATCACAATTAGTTAGGGGTGTGATCGCTATGGTCATTGTACATAAATTTGCATAGTACTCTCATGAACACGTTCCACACGTCGGCCACCTAGCGATCACATCACTTACTAATTTTTTGGTTGCTGTTTCTGTGTATATACAAGTGCGCCCTCAAACGACCACATCACACAACGTTTGGAACGTGTTCATGAGAGTACTATGCAAATTTATATACAATGGCTATGGTATCAATTGAATAAAACTGTATTGGGATCTTCATTATCCATTTGCTTAACATGCCGAAGTACATCTTTTTTGGTGATCACATCAAGTAAGTAAACGACTAAAGAAAAAGAAGATACATGAAGTGAATTACTTTTTGGTAAGTATGTATTCATTTGTTATTCTCACCAGCTGCAGCATCTCTACATAATTTCAATCAACTGTCTTGTCGTCAAGAAGTTTGAATTCTTTCGCAAAAAATTTAACGGTGATCCACCAGGCACAAGTTCCATCACAATCAATTTTGGTTTTTAATGGAGTTCAAATTTGTATAGCCATGTTCATGAAAAAAATCACCATTAAAAAACACATAGAGGAACCTGTATGCGTAGTTTGAGGGTGCTTTTCCAAATTAAAACTTTTGATGAAAAGATTTAAATGCAACTTGTAACAGCATCAAGTGCTGATTCCTAGAAGGTATCATTTATCTCTCTACGACTTACCATTGGCCAGATACACTGCAAAACGTTTTCCAACTTTCTCACTTTTTGCTATCATGAAGAAAAATCAAAAACATTTTGCAGTGTAGCTGACCAACGGTAAGTCGTAGAGAGATGGTTGATACTTTTTTGGAATCAGTACTTAATGCTGTTACAAGTAGCATCTCAATGCATTTTGCGAATTCGAACAAATTTACTGCAAAATGGAGTAACATATTTTTGTTTCAAGTTTTGATAGCTCTCTCCTTCTCTAGAAAATACCTGTAAACATGATAAAAAATCAAACAAAAAACTGAATTTTAACCTTGAGGGTAAAACTACCGATTTTTTATTAATACATATATGTAATTGCTACAATTATTTGCAGTTTTTTACAACTATCTATTTTTATCAACAATAAATAAACAATCTGAAGTTATTATGTAATATATTAATGTTATTATAGGCATAAGTTCCACTAGAATATGTAAGTTCATATATTTTAAGCATGATGAATTGATGAAAAGGATACCTAAATAAACTGTGCTACACACTTTTATATTATAGCATAATTATTTTAATGCAAGTTGAATTAGATACATACATATTTAACTAGGTATGTTATTATTTGTCATTTGATTGTCATAATAATAGTCTCAAATGTTCTTGGTATATTATTTTGTATTTATTTATAATTAATAAATTCTCTAGTTTTTATTTTTTTTTTGTTTAAATTCAACAAATAGTTTCAACTGGTTTAAACTTATTCTTCTGTTGTAACAGCGCCAGTTTCCAAAATAGCTTTAAATGCAAATGGTGTGAAAGCATATCCCTGGACAGCATAGAATTTATTCTGGAATTCAACCTTGTAAAACAAAAAAAGAACATATTTCAGAACATTATTTCTTTTTTTTTACTTTTATAAAGTACAATGCAAACGCAAAGTATGCAAGTAAGCCGACAAGCCTTCCATCAACACCAACATTCCAACAGTTAGAATAGCCCAATATGAAAACACTATCCACAACATTATACCACCTACCCAGCTATCTTGACGCCATCCAATCGACAAAACTTCAGCAAGTTCTGAAAGAAAAACGAAATTTAGAAATAAAAACTCAAGCACGAAGATGTTTTTTTACTGACGAGCATGAGCCAAAGCATTGTATATAAAAATCATCACGATGATTTTTGAGTTGTGTTGTGTGGTCGTCTGGGGGCGCACTTGTATATACACAGAAACAGCAACCCGAAAATTAGTTAGTTGTGTGATCGCCAGGGGGACGACGTGTGGAACGTGTTCATGAGAGTACTATGCAAATTCATATACAATGGCGAAAGACAAAAACAAAGATAAGAAGCAGTATGGGACATGGAACGTATGGGAATCCAAAAACGTATTCAATTGTATGAATAATAAATATCTCAGACATATCTTCTTCATCGTGACCGCCGCCGCCATGTCCGTCTTTGGTGTTTGTCATACCATTAGGATTCATTCCAGCTTAGCATCACCGGGATGAATTGGTTAAATCTGTAAATTGATGGTATATTTTCAGTCAAAGAACTTTTTTTAAAGACATTTTCAAAGCAAAGAAATTGTAAAAAAAAAAAAACTGAATACATCTAGAGTAGCTTGTCGAACCAAACTCCTCCTAGTGTTTTTAGGATTGACTAAGCTATAAGATTGGATTACTTACGTTCGCAAGTTTCCTTTGCTTCATAATGTGGAATGGTTTTCTGAGTATATATGTTAGGGCTACAGTCACCGGTGGGTGTATTTGGGGCTTAAAGAGAACCATATTAATGAATGTTATCAGAATAGATGGATCACAGGTAGCCGAGTATGGCGCTGAAAAAAAAAATAATTTTAAACAAAAAAGAATCTCTTACCAGAACATCATTTATAACTGAAAAACATTTAAATTATCAAAATCTAATCAGAACTTTCGGAGTAAGAGATTGGTTTACAATTTTTTTTGAGGATTTTCCTTGAAATTCTCACTAGCAGCGCCACATATAAACCGTCACTATTTTAGTTCCACTGGTTGGATTTTGATGATTTAAACGTATTCCAATTATAAATAATATCCTGCAGGTGTTTTAAAAAATTTTAAAATATTGAATTTTATGTGGCACTAGTGGGAATTTAAAGGAAAACCCTCGAAAAAAATGAAAAAAAAAAAAAAATGTTAACGAAAATAAATGAAAGTCTTACACCTGATTACACCACTAAAATACTGGTTATATAACTAAACTAATGTAATTTTTATGTAAAACACTTAACTGTTTGCTGAAATAAACGAAAAACGCTGGACAAAAATTATTATTAGTAATATATTAATAAATATTTTGAAAAAAGTGGAAATGTAAACCATTGAAATTGAAAATCACTGAAAATTCAACACAATTGACATTTTTTTTATTTTTTGTTTGATCTGTCAAAGGTGAGTATTTTAACAGATGTGTTGTGCTCATTTGCTTATGGGCTGCTTGCAAGTATTTTTTAGGCCACTCTTCTACTTTTTGATACTTTTACTATTTATTTGTAATTAAAAATATATAAATGGCAAAGGACTTGTATACCAGAACCAATAAATGGCAATATTCAATTATATTTTGTTCAAAAATTGTGAAAAAAGCAATTTTATTAAAAAATATTAAATTTTTGAATTTAACGGATGCTGGTTTTAAATTATCTGGGCCCACTTATCCACCACAATTGGGTTCCGCACATGAACCTTTTCGTTGAGCTAAAGGTGGTTCAGCCTCCATTTAAAATGCATGGGGCACTACCACATGGTCTACGAATCGGTACAAATCAGCTTGTAGGGCGATAGAGAACGAACCCCTGGAGTCGGTTCTCCAGGTAAGTCTTTTCTCTATTGCACAACGCTTGAACAGCTGGAGCACTTCATTCCTTTTGTTGGAAAATACACAGAGCTGATGGCCAACAAAATGAAACTATAAAAAAATATCTAATACCTTCTTCAAAGAGATGAACAAATGCTGCTAACAAAAGGCAATGAAGTTTGCTGGTTGTCATGAGGCTTCAAGTTCTGAATCACATCCCAGCACAATGTCTTTGGAAAACGAAAAAACTTAATAAATGTACTATTTTTTTACGTGTCTCGTAAGGATATTAAAATTCGTCGGCGCTGCAATCTAACCAACACAATAAGTTAATTAGAAAAAATATAATAGCAATTGAAAAAATCTTACTTTTCATTTTCGGATGCAATTTCTGCCATAATATGCACAAGAACTAATTCTATTTCCATTTTTTTTTCATAAAATATATCGAACCTCAAATATATCAAAACTCTAGTAATTTGTGAGCTATGATCTACACTGAAGAAGATGAGATCACAATATCAATAGTTCTTGTGATGCTCACAAGTTGTGAGTATGCTGTTAGAATACGAAAACCTCACAAAATTATATTTACCTCACCTTGTGACGTTGTCGTGACTTGTGAGGTGTCAGGGAGGTTTGCCAGAATCGGGCTGTTATTATATCTGACATGACGCCATGTTGAAAAGTGATGACGTAGGAATCATCTCCAATTTTGACATTCTAGTTTGTTTAGTTGTAAATTTCTATTGATTTTATATTTCGTGAGCTTGTGGTTAAATACATAAATAAAGTTTAAAATGTGAAAAATAACTGTAAAATGGTTGTATGTATATGCTGTTTTGGGTTGTTATAATTCCCCAGGAAGAAAAATAATGACAAAAATTAAAAAAGTTTGTGGAAATAAAAACGAATATTCCTTGATAAATAGTCTGGTTTCCTCGGAACATTTTGTTAAGAATGATTAAAGACTTCAGGATATTTTAAATGTCCTGAAGATAAAAGAATTTCGTAGATCGCTTCAGTTCCATCCGAAAAATTACCAATTGAGAATAAACACTTGTCTCTAGACGAGAAATCAGAGACAACAAAAAGATCGTGAGTGAATGCTTGAATGCTTTTGAAAAGTAAATATATTGAATTTACCATTATCTATTCTTTATAATTCATTGACTTTGTTTTAAACGGTTCCTTAAAACCCTCAACAGAAGAAGAATCTTTTAATTGTGATCAGGAGAATTGTCCCAATGGTATTAGTACTGTGACAAAGTAAATTAATATGGAACACGGTTAAGAGATGATTACTTATATCAACAATCATGTTTTACTTTCTTGAATAGAATTGAATACAACTGCTCTAAGGAATTGCGAATCCTGCAGTTGGAAAAAGAAGTGAAGATATTAAAAAAAGCCGTTAAGAGGAAGAGACATTCATAATAACAACTGATGCTTCGAATGTTGCCTTAGGAGCAGTACTATTACAAGGTGAAATAGGTAAAGATCTCCCGATTTCATATGCCAATAGAAGTTTAACCAAGCATGAGCTGAATAAACCAATAATCGAGAAGGAACTGCTTTGCATACATTGGGCAATAAACTACTTCAGACCATACGTATATGGAAGAAAATTCACTGTGGTAACAGATCACAGACCGTAAGTAAGTCTCTTTACACACAAAAATACATCATCAAAGTTAACAAGGATAAGATTGGATCTAACAGATTACACCTTTAATATTATTTATAAACAGGGATCAATGAACACAAATGCTGATGCGTTATCACGTATCAAGCTTGATTCTGAAATATTAAAAGAAATTATCCCAACTTCAAATGTAAATATTAGGGGTATTCATGCAACGGTGGAAAACTCGGATAAACCTCAGAAACCAGATAATTTTATCTCCGCAGAAACGAGCTGTCAAAATTTGTATGTGAAAAATATTCTGCAAACCACATAAATTTATCTCCCAGATTTGATGCAGAAAGCGAAGAAATAAACCTCATAAAGTTTCGAGAAGTAATTTGTGACGTTTAGTTGTGACAGCTGATTATTTCTCACATTTATGCAAGAATTTTTATGGGTTGCTCATGCAAATGTGAAGCGGAAAATTATATCTTTCTGCAAAGTGGAAAATTATCTCGTTGCATGAATACCCTTATTATGACTAGATCCAAATCAGCTAAAATAGCAAATGAAAATCTAAAAAATCAAAATGTAAAAAATATAGAGTTAAAAACGAATGATACACCTATATACATTTGGGAATGTGGTTTCCTAACAGAAGTTAAAAATAATAAAAAATTAAAATTCAAAAAAGTGCTACAAAAACATGAAGTACATCAGCGAAAATCCTCATATAAACTAAGGTTTAATTCAGGAGAAGCCTGTACAAAAATTCATGTAAACACTACAGATGTGGTGATAGAATGCAGTGATAATCCGAATCTCGATTTATGGTATGGGAGGCAGCGTTGAGTTTTTCCGAGTGATTTTACCCGGGATGATTCTTATCAGAATTGAAAGATATTTGTATGTGTATCATAAAAATGCGCGTCAGCCACCGCGCCCGCGGTGGACCTAGGTGTGAGGGCGGGTCAAAGTGGTAATTTTTTTTTTTCAAAAAGTCATTTTACCCGGCTCCAAAATTTGAGGAATGGTTATTGATGTTCTACTGAATCCAAAAATTGCCGTCAGCCGCATGGATGGCGGTGGAAAGACCGTCAGCCAGGCACCTGAACTTGTAAAAAATTTTGAAAAAAAAGTCATTTTACTCGGGCTGATTTTTTTACAGATGAATCTTCAACCTTTCAAGATAATAAAACAAACCGTCAGCCGCCAGGGTAGCGGTGGAAAGACCGTCAGCCGACGTCATCAACATGACGCCCTCCCAGTTGACCTGAGCGTTACTTAGTCACTTTAAATGAAAAACTGGCGACTTTTATCCCCACTAACATTCGGTTCAAGCAAACTTGTTTATAATATCTAAATTTTAATTCTAAACTGTAATCCTCAATGTTATATATGTGTATGAGCTAAGCCTTTCGGGTAGTTTAGCTAATTTTCCATAAACCAATTCAAAGGGTGATGTACCTATGCTAGAGTGTGGTGTTGTATTGTAACTAAGGACAAAATAAGGAATCCACTCATGCCAATTGTTTTGTTTTGCAAAGGCAATTAGATATTCATTTAATAATCTATGGTTTCGTTCTATAGATCCTAATGTTTCGTGATAAACGTTTTTCATTACTTCGTTGATAAATTCTGTCCCCATGTCTGTTCTTAATGTTCTGAAACTACCGTGTCTAAGAAGGAAATTATCTACCCATGCTTTTGCTACAGTGTTTGCATCTTTGCTTTTAAGGGTGAGTGTCCCATGAAAAAATAGGTTAGAGTTTACGCTAAGTCGTATAGCGTTCACACTTTTCCGAATATTTTAATGAAACAAACGGATATCGATAGGAAATAGGATGGGTAAAATATTTCAGGAGCTTTAAAAAAAAAAAAATTAAAATTGGACCTAAAAATTAGCAAACAGATGGAAAAATCAAAAGAAAATTGTAGAGTGATTGCAAATATGATGGGGCATATAGTAAACAAATTTTTTTATTTTTTTTTTATTTTTTTTCTTAAGAAAATATATCTGCAAGATGAGTATCGGTTTTATTTTTTTTATTTAATTCCAAAAAAAATCTTACAAACCCATGAAAAATGAAGGAAATTTACTAAGTGGTATGAATGTTTTACTGGATATAACTTAATAAGTATAAAAGATAAAGAAGTCAAACTATCTTTTTTACAAAGCCAATAAATAGGTGTGTAATTACTTAACTTTTTTTTTCAATTTTTTCAATTTTTTTTTTTTTTTTTTTTAACAAAAAGTAAAAAAAAACACTTTTTTTTCTTAAAATTTTCTGGTTTGCACAGGGGCTTTTAGAATTATATTTTTTAATTTTTGTGAATAATTTTTTATGAAAGATTCATATATTCTGAAAAAAGTCTCGGTTTTGAAAAAGAAAAAAAACTCATAGGATATATTTCAAAATGCAATTCAATATGACAATATTTGTAATGCCATTGTAAGAGAACGACTGGCAATAGAATTCTGGCATATTTTTTTTATTTTTTTCTGGTATTTTGTTTATCCACTTTTCAAAAAAAATAATTTTTCCGCTTACTATTTATTTAATTTTATTCTTAGAAAAGACGTCTATTTTGCATTTTTTAACAAAAAAATTCCTTGCACACGCACACAAAGAAGTTGTAGTTCCACAAAATTCCACTGCAATATCAGCGCTAAAGAAGAGAATTTCTATCTCTTTGCAAATAAATTTCGCCCGCCCGTTCGCTCTCACATATATTTTGTCTTGTTTTTTTTTTGTGCTTGGCTAAGTTTTTTTTTTATTTTTCTTTTCTTACCCGTCATCTCATAATTATTAGAAAATGTAAAAAAAACCTGCTGTTAGAAATAATTTTTTTTTCTAGATATATTTGATGCAAGGTCATGATTCATGAATGACAATTTGTATATGACGTAGCCACATGCAGAAGAATTTGATTTTTTTTGGTTGGGCAAGTTACTTGTAGGTTGTTACACATTGTATTTTGTTATCGCGATTCATGATATCGCGATGGATATGATCGTTCTTTAGATATAAAACTCAGAAGTTTGAAAAATTAGGTAGATAATTATATACCTATGTCCTGTTTTTTTTTCTTTGTTCAAATCGTAACTCGTAGACTTGATGGTTGATGGAAGTTCGTGTTCACTTCTTGTGGTCGGATCGATGCAGGATTTTTGGTTGAATATTGTGCAGTATAGGTACCTATATATACTTATGTGTATACATTTATACTCATTGGTTGGGTCATTTGTTTGTTTTGCGAAAAGAAATATGTATACATATATATAGGTATACAAGTCATTTTGTATTGTTTTTTCTTCGATAGTTTATGTAAAATAGTGTAATTGAATGATGAATGATTGAAATGCTTGATATCGTTGGTGGAGAATTTAATTTTGAGTAGGTATAGCGATAGATTTGATTAAAATTATTATTTAGTGATTGAATGCAGTTTGCATTTCACTGGGAGGGTAATACCTTCAGATATGTGCAATTAATAATGTCAAGTGGATGGCGCCAAAATATGCATACATATACGTAAGAATCTAGTATACGTAATTTAGGTCGTTTTCAAAACAGTGAATTCTATTTTTTTGTATGATCATTAGATTTTGGGATATCAATGATAAAAGAAAAAACACATTTGAACAATGACAAAATTATATCCCGTTATTTTCCATACCTGTGCCGGCAATGTCTGTAAAAATTGTTTTTTTTTTTCAATATTTTAAAAGAAGACGTTTGTAATTATTTTTATTTTGTTTTAATTTGACCATAATTTAAATACATACTTAGTTGAAACCTTTCAAAAATCACTCCAAAATTTAAAAAAAAATTATCTTGATCTTCAGCATTTTATGATGTGTACTGTACCTACCTTATTTAAAAAAAAATATCAACTATATACCTAGCCCTTCCCGTATAGAACATACATACCTAGGTAGTTTCTCGACCCATACAAAAACTTATACTTTTTTTACTCTAGTTAGGTACCTATAATTTGAATAAATTTCCAAAAATCATGTCTTACCTGCCTAGGTTGCTACTCACTTTCAAAATTTTCAATTCCGTACAATTTTCCTAATTATATTCCAACCTGCAATACAACCGGCAAGAGTATGATAACCGGGGCGCCGAGAAATGATAACGGATTTTTGTAGAACACGGCAATACAAGCATTTTTTACTATGAGAGGGGGGGTCTATCTCCCCCCGTTTAGGCGGTAGGGGAAATTTAAAATATATGTACGTTAAATGGAAAACAAATAATTAAAAAATAACGTTAATACCTACAATTAAGTTTTATACGTTTTTTTAAAGCCAACATTTTATTCTATTAGCCAGTTTTTAAATCAAGTCAAAAGTATGCATAGTTTTTGAAAAACATTGTTTTAAACTCAAAATTTGGACAAAAAAAGATTAAAAAAATGTTTAAAATGTAATTTTTCAAAACTTTATGATTATCTACAATTGTTTTTTTTTAGAATTCGTTGCTCTTATTTGTTTTTGATCAAAAACTGAAAACTAGATGATTTTATGTCTTCTAGTTTTTGAGAAAATTAAATTTTAATTAAATTATTTTTTCCTTGCTTGAGTATTTACGTAGTGTTATTTTGATGGTAATAATCGAATATGGAATAAGATTTACCTAGGATAAATTAATTTTTCTTAAATTCAGCTTATTTAAATGCAAAAGAATCTTTGCATGCACCCCACCTTGCACCCCCCCAAATCATATAGTGAGCCCAAGCAGGGGGGTTTCACCACCCATAGACACCTCGGTGTGGCATACACCCAAACTCGCACCTACCCCAAATCCTACAGTGGGCCCAAGCAGGGGGGTTGCAGGGGGGCAGCATGCCCCCCATACACACCCCACTGTTGCATACACCCAAACTCGCACACACCTCACTGTTGCATATACCCAAACTCGCACCTACCATTTTTACTATCAAAATAAGACCACTCAAACAAAAAAAAACATAAATAAATTGAAATAGTAGTTCTGGTTATTTTCAATTTTCTCAAAAACTATAAGGCATAAAATGATTTAGTTTTCAGTTTTTGATTGACTATTAATAAGAGCAACAAATGATTAAAAAAAAAATTATTTATAAACTTATGGTTTTGAAATATTGAAATTTAAAATTATTTTTTAGCTTTTTTTTACTAAAATTTTGAGTTTAAAATTAAATTTTTCAAAAACTATGAATAGTTTTGACTTGATTCAAAAACTGGCTAATAGAATAGAATGTTGGCTTTAAAAAAAAGTATAAAACTTAATTGTAGGTATTACCGTTATTTTTTACCTACCGCCTAAACGGGGGGAGATAGACCCCCCCCCCTCCCATAGTAAAAAATGCTTATTTTTGGCTGTTCTATACAAATCCGTCATTAAACTTTGTCGCCTGAGTTATCGTACTCTTGCCAAAATTAGCACTTAATAACCAAAAATTTTGAAAAAAATGAATTTGAAATTTTTTTTTCAATTTTTTTTCAAAATTTTGACTTTGAAAATTAATATTTCAAAAACTATTTCTTAGAATAGATTTATTTAAACACAGTATGAAAGAAAAAGTTATTGGCTTTTCAAAAACGTATCGCACAGCATTGTGAATGAAGCCGTTGACTTTAAATAATTTTTTTCCCATTTTAAGTCAGTTTTTTCGAAAATTGCCCCTCCCGGCTGAGCGGAGGGGAATAGACCCGCTCCTCCTATACGATTTTTTTCTTGTCTCAACGCAACCTACACGCTCTAGCATTTTGTCGCATTGCTCATGACTCACTCTGTGTATATCAAGGTACTTTCAATAATTTATATATATATTTTTTTTTATGCAATTTAACTTAAATGTCAAAAATATAAAAGAAGTTAAAAAAAAACATTTTTGGATCAAGTTCCGTGTTGAACATTTCAGCCTCAAACGCAAATAAAATGGGCGGGCGATCTCGACTTCCAAAGTCGATAGCCGATGGCCGCCAAGGCACACAATTATATCCTATTGAATGATAATAATTTATCTTAAACACTTATGCTTCACTATAGGATTTTTTTATTTTTGATTCAAATCAATAAAAAAAATGGATTTACCACTCACCAACAGATTATTTCAAAGAATTTTTCCTTTCTTTTTTTCTTAACTATGTAGATATCCCGTGCAATTTATAACAGTGGTAACGTAAGCACTGATATGCGTAGGCACTAATGGGCAGGTAAAGAGGTAGGTACACTGAAAATTGCGATTTTTTTTTTGTTAGCACTCTGCATTGTATATATAACCTAATAGTACTACTATGGAACACGATTTTAAGTTACCTTTCTCTCTCTTTTGGTGGCGCTGGTGTTGCCTAAAAAGCAGATTGGAGAGTTCGGAATGAAGGTAGGCAGAAAGAATATAAAATAAGTAATAGAGTGAGAGAATTAATTATGTTCATTCTGACAATTGCTGACAACAATTAGGCAGGGTAAGGGAGATAGGTGAGTCAGCTGATGGGTGTCATGGCAACAAGGGGAAAATGAGAAAATGAAAAGAATTCTATTGGCGTGGATTTATTCAACGGTTTTTTTTTGCATAGGACGATTTTTGCTATATGTAGAAGTATAGATATAGCTACATTATTTTCAATTTTCAAATAATTTCGTAGAGCTATTTTATTTGATTTTGTGAGATTTGAGATATTATGAGAGCTATGTTGCAAATTTTCATGTCTTACAGATCCATTCAAACTTTTTTTTTCTTGCTTGTGATAGAATTTAGTATACGTATTTGGTTTTTGTGAACTATGTACATTGCCAAATTTCATGTTTTACAGAAACATTTATATTTTTTTTTCTTGCAAGTGATAGAATTCATTGTATATGGAATCTATTATATATACAATGTAGAATTGTAGGTACAATACGTATTTGGTTTTTTTCATTTGGTTACAGTGATATTTTTATGATATCTTTCTTTTTTATAGGTAGGTACATGATATCCTTTTAATTTCTCAAATCTGAAGAAATGACCATTTGAAAATTAAAAGGATAACAAAATTGATGTACCTAAAATCACTAAAAATAGTTTATGCAACAGTTTTTTGTTTTTAATTTTACTGCTTAAAAAAAGGTTTCCGTGCGAATTTCCATCATTAAAATTAAAAAAAGTTTTTTTTATAAAAAAAATATTTGCTTGAAAGAAAATTTCTTGAACACAATCAAATACATATTTTTAAAAATAAACGTATTTGTATATTCATTTTTCAGTAAATTTAAAATATCACGTCAATTTTCAAAATTTTTAAGTAAGTTTGAGGTACCACGTGAATTTTAGTATTTTAAGCAAATCGAAAAATTCCACTTGGATTTTCAAAAGTTTAAATAATTTTCACGTGAATTTTTGTAACTCAAATGAAGTTAAAAATTTCACGTGGATAGTTCTCAATGAAATTTAAAATTTTAAAACGTTTTTTAGTAAATTAAGTACCTACATATTTAATTCCAAAAATTTCACGTGAAATTTCAAAAGTTTTAATTACTTAAAAAAATTCATAGTTCATAGTTTTAACCTTTTTCTTTTAATTTTGCTGTGGATTTTTCGTAGTTCTCAAAGAAATTTAAAATTTCTTGTGAATTTTCGAGAAATTTCTAACTGAGTTTTCAAAAAAAAACACCGAACTTTAAAAAAACACGTTGTTTTAATATTCCAGGTTATTTCTCAAGAAATTACCTCGTTTTATATTTTTCACGTGAATTTTCAAAAAAAAACACGGAACTTTAAAAAACACGTAGTTTTCAAAAAACTTACTTAATTTTACTATTCTAGGCGTATTTCCAAAGAATTAGAACATTTTATAAATTTCACGTCAATTTTCCAAAAACACGTCGTTTTATTGCTCACTGTTTTTATATTTTACGGGTATTTTAAGAATTCTTGGATTTTCAAGTTCTAAACAAATTTTAAATACCACGTGAATTTTCAAAAGAATTTAATAATTTTAAATTTTCACGGTGATTTTCATGTTTCTTAAGTAAATTAAGACTTTGACGTGAATTTTTAAAGTTCTTAAGTAAATTCAAAATTTCACTTTAATTTTCAATAGAATTTAATAATTCTAAAAATTAACGTGAATTTTAAACATCTTCAATAACTCACGTTTCAATTTGAAAATGTTACTTGAATTTTCAAATACCTAACTGAAAAAAAAATTTTTTAATTTACTTCAATTTTCTATAGCAATATTTTTTATGTCGACTTTCAATAATTTTAAAATATCACGTAAGTATAAACCACTACGTGAAATTAAAAAACAATTGATAAAATATTAAGAAATTCCTTTTATAATTTTTTCAATTTTCAAGAAAAAATAAAATTAAAAATATTTTTCTATGTGCAAAGTGACGAAGTGCATACGGGGCTTTTGCTTGAAAAATTTCAAAACGAAATCGTTTTTCTTCACGAATTTTCATTGCCCATTCCTTACCTACCTAGCAAAAAAAATTCAAATAATTCCCCTTTGCAAAAAAGAAATGAAGGAAAAAGTCTTTTTTCCTAACTCCCTCTAACTCCCATCAAATTTTTTTCCAATTTTATACATCGTTCTCTATCTTCTGTTATTTCCTCAACACTCATATTTATTATTCTTTTTCTTTGTGACTACCCCACTCTCAGGTCTACACTCGTCTCCACTTCAAGTCGGAAAAAGCTTCCGTCCGTCTCATCAGAGGTCGCGTCGTTCGTTCCTCTTCATAATAGTACTATTCAATTCCATATACAATGTTGAACGCTTTGTATATATAATTACATAGTACTATTATGAAGAGGAACGAACGACGCGACCTCTGGGGAACGGGCCCGCCAAAGTAGTCCTACCTTTAGTGGAGATAAGTGTAGAGTAATTAATAGGGGAAGTACAAAGAAAAAGAATAATAAATATGAATGTCTAGAGAATAACAGAGGATAGAGAAAGCTGTATAAAATTGGAATACAATTTAATGGGAGTTCGAGGGAGTTAGAAAAAAAGACTCTTATTGATTCATTGTCTTTCTTGCAAAGGGGAATTATTTGAATTTTTTTTGCTAGGTAGGTAGGGAATGGGCAATGAAAATTCGTGAAGAAAAAACGTATTTGTTTTGAATTTTTTCAAGCAAAAGGCCCGTATGCACTTCGTCACTTTGCACATAGAAAAATATTTTTAAGATTATTTTAATTTTATTTTTTCTTTTACAATTGAAGTAAGTATGAAAGGATTTTGTTAATATTTTATTAATTGTTTTTTAATTTCACGTAGTTGTTTATACTTACGTGATATTTTAAAATTATTGAAAGTCGACATAAAAAAATATTGCTATGGAAAATTGAAGCAAATTTTAATTTTTTTTCGGTGGTATTTGAAAATTCAAGTAACATTTTCAAATTGAAACGTGAGTTATTGAAGATGTTTAAAATTCACGTTGACGTGAAATTTTGAATTTACTTAAGAACCTTAAAAATTCACGTCAAAGTCTGAATTTACTTAAAAAACATGAAAATCACCGTGAAAATTTAAAATTATTAATTTCTTTTGAAAATTCACGTGTTATTTAAAATTTGTTTAGGACTTATAAATCCAAGAATTTTTAAAATTCCCGTAAAATATAAGAACAGGAGCAATAAAATGACGTATTTTTGGAAAATTGACGTGAAATTTATAAAATGTTCTAATTCTTTGGAAATACACCTAGAATAGTAAAATAAAGTAAGTTTTTTGAAACCTACGTGTTTTTTAAAGTTCCGTGCTTTTTTTTGAAAATTCACTTGAAATTTATAAAATTATGTAATTTCTTGAGAATTAACCTGGAATATTAAAACTACGTGTTTTTTTAAAGTTCGGTGTTTTTTTTTTGAAAACTCACGTGAAATTTCTCGAAAATTCACAAGAAATTTTAAATTTCTTTGAGAACTACGAAAAATCCATAGGAAAATTAAAAGAAAAAGGTTAAGACTATGAACTATGAAATTTTTTTAAATAATTAAAACTTTTGAAATTTCACGTAAAATTTTTGGAATTGAATATTTAGGTACTTTATTTACTAAAAAGCTTTTTAAAATTTAAAATTTCATTGAGAACTATCCACGTGAAATTTTTAACTTCATTTGAGTTACAAAAATTCACGTGAAAATTATTTCAACTTTTGAAAATTCAGGTGAAATTTTTCGATTTGCTTAAAATACTAAAATTCACGTGGTGTCTCAAATTTACTTAAAAATTTTGAAAGTTGACGTGATATTTTAAATTTACTGAAAAATGAATATATAAATACGTTTAAAAATATTTGATTTTGTTCAAGAAATTTTCTTTCAAGCAAATATTTTTTTATAAAAAAAACTTTATTTAATTTTACTGACGGAAATTCGCACGGAAACCTTTTTTTAAGCAGTAAAATTAAAACAAAAAACTGTTGCATAAACTATTTTTAGTGATTTTAGGTACATCAATTTTTTTATCCTTTTAATTTTCAAATGGTCATTTCTTCAGATTTGAGAAATTAAAAGGATATCATGTACCTATAAAAACGAAAAAAAAAAGATATCATAAAAATATGACTGTAAGGAAATGACAAAAATCAAATACGTATTCAATTCAATTCTATCTATCGCTTGCAAGAAAAAAAAATATAAATGTTTCTGTAAAACATGAAATTTGGCAAGGTACATAGTTCACAAAAACCAAATACGTATAGTAAATTCTATTACAAGCAAGAAAAAAAAAGTTTGAATGTATCTGTAAGGCATGAAAATTTGCAACATAGCTCTCATAATATCTCAAATCTCACAAAATCAAATAAAATAGCTATACGAAATTATTTGAAAATTGAAAATAATGTAGCTATATCTATACTTTTACATATAGCAAAAATCGTCGTATGCAAAAAAAACCGTTGAATAAATCCACGCCAATAGAATTCTTTTCATTTTCTCATTTTCCCCTTGTTGCCATGACACCCATCAGCTGGCTCACCTATCTCCCTTACCCTGCCTAATTGTTGTCAGCAATTGTCAGAATGAACATAATTAATTCTCTCACTCTATTACTTATTTTATATTCTTTCTGCCTACCTTCATTCCGAGCTCTCCAATCTGCTTTTTAGGCAACACCAGCGCCACCAAAAGAGAGAGAAAGGTAACATAAAATCGTGTTCCATAGTACTACTATAGTTTCTATATACAATGTTGAACGTTAAATAAAAGTATGTACATTCCGGGTACCTCGATTATGTTTATATCGGTTTACAGTTTCGATTTTCATTACGTTTATTTTCATTGGATTATTTAAATGCGTGTATATTGCATCCATCATGCCAAAGACATTTTTAAATGCACTCGAAATAATTCAATTGTACTAATAAAGGTATATTAAGAATGAATAAAGAAATAAATTATGAAAACAATTAAGACAGATAAGCTGATAAAAAAAAAATAAATAAATCAACAAAGATATAAATAACATAAAGCAAAGTTATCAAAAACGATATATAAATATATACATAACTTCTTGATGAAATGAAGTAAATAAATTATTGAAACAAAATAAATAGATGAACGGATAATAAATCCAAAAATTTAGTAAATAAATAAACCAATAAAGAACAAAAATAAAGAAAATATTAACAAAAACAAATTAAATGATGAAACAAATTAATAAATTAACATATAAAAGAAGAATTTAACGAATAAATAAATAAATAATTTGACAGATAAATAAATAAACAAAAAAAATAAATTAATAGAAAAACAAATAGGTACCTATTTTAATAAATAAATAAATCTTTGGAACAAATCATTTAATAAATAATACGAAAAGATAATAAATAAGTAAATAAATAAATAAATTTGGTAATAATAAATAGATAATTAACTAAACTAAACCTAATATTGCAAACTTAACCTAAAATAAATTAACATAAATATCACAGGGTCTGAAGAACTTTACTGTTTACATAAATAATCAATAAATTAACATGGAATTACCTAACATGGCAACTAATAACTAAATTGAACCAAAAAAAATAAATAATTAATGCTATTAAACCATAAATAAATTTGAGATATAATCTCATATACATAAATACATAGATTAATTACAACATAAATACTTAAATATACAAAGATAGCATAAAATACAAAAACTATTAATACATTAAGGAAAATAAATAAATGTTGCCATAGCAATAAAAAAAAATTTCATAATACTGATGATATTAGTTAATATCATTGTTTAATATCTTTGGCATGATAAATACCAATGTTTTTACCCGATAAGTTTTCTAATTCATAGAGGTTTTTGCCAGCAGCCTTAACGATTCTACATTTAACGAATTTAGGACATAGTTTAGCACAGAGGTATTTCGAACTATCGCTTAAGACGAAGTTTCTTCGGAATACCTCTTGGCCAGGAACAAAACGTATATCTCGAGTACGGGTATTATATTTTTGGGCACTTTTCTCACCAGCTTTCGCTATGCTAGCTTTAATTTTTTCTCGCATGCATTGCAATCTATTTTGACGTGAAAGAGTCATAAGCTCACCATCCTCAACTGAATTCAATTTTTGAGCTAGCTTATAACAACTACCGTGAGTCATCATATTAACGCCAAAAAGGGCAAAATATGGTGACACACTCGTTGAAGTGTGAACACCACTTCTAAGAGCACAAGCTATTTCGCTCAAATGCAAGACCCAAACTCACTGGTCGTCTTTAAGATAGGATTGAATGGCGGCAAGAAGAGTTCGGTTCACTCTCTCCGACGCATTCGATTGAGGCGAATAATTTGCTGTTTTAAAATGTCGGATTCCATTAGACTGCATAAAATTTTGAAAGTCTTTCGCTAAAAACTGTTTACCATTATCAGAGTGTATAATTTCTGGCACTCCGAACATATGAAAGACATCTTCTTGCAAAAATTTTATAATACTTGAAGTGTTAGCATTTCGTAAGAACTTCAAAAAAAGAAACGTGGACATATGATCAAGTACGACAAAAATGTAACTATTACCAGATTTAGAACGCGGATACGGACCCAAAAAGTCAACATATAACTTTTGAAACGGACGATCAACGCTATACACACTTGACATAGGGGGACGAAGGACTTGATTTGACGGCTTGCATTGAATACAAGTATCACAGTTCGCTATATACTCCCGTATTTGGACGGTCATATTCGGCCAGTAAAAATACTCGCGAATTCTTTGTAGCGTTTTCGCTATACCCCCATGAGCAACTTGTGGAGGATTATGTGCACGAACAATAATATCGTTAGTTAGACCAGACGGTACCCATAATCTCCAAGTATGTTCAACTGTGGTGGAATCTTCACAAGAAGGAAATGATTTTTTGTATAAGAAGTTATCTTCAATTTTCAAGTCAAGGTTCAAGGTGTTCTTGATTTTCTTTCACTGTTTTTAGCAAACTTTTATATTCTTCCGACTCAAATTCATTTGATTGTAGATCGATTAAGGGAGCGACATTTTCTATTTCGATACTTTCGACTTCCATATAGACTCTTGACAACATTTAAACTACCTTTGCGATGTTCTATTTCAAAGGAAAAAGCTTGAAGTTGCAAACTCCACCGAGCAAGTCTTCCGCTCAAGTCCTTAAGGCTCATGAGCCATTTAAGGCTCGAATGGTCCGTTATCACAGTAAATAACATTCCTTCAACATAGGGTCTATATTTTTGTATTGCCAATACAGCCGCCAGGCATTCTTTCTCAGTTACACTGTAATTTTTTTGACATTTGTTTAGTTTTTTGAGAGAAGAATGAAAGTGGTACTTCTTCCTCGGCGTCGTTTTTTTGGAAAAGCACCGCCCCTACCCCTGTGTCAGATGCATCACATTGAATATAAAAACGCTTGCTGAAATCTGGATGCGTTAACGCTGGAGCTTCTGCTAAGGCCTTCTTCAACCTCCCAAAAGCCTCCAGAGCTTCTTCGGTCATGTTAAATTTTGTGTTACTTTTTTTCAGAGTGTCCGTGATTGGAGCCGTCAGAGACGAAAATTCCCGTATAAACTTACGGTACCACCCTGCTAGACCAAGCAGTCTGCGAACTTGTTTTGCTGTTTTCGGGACCGGGAAGTTTTCGATCGCCTCCACTTTGGCTGGATCCGTCTTGATATTCCCACCACCAACGATGAAGCCCAAGTACTTCAATTCTTTGAAGCAGAATTTCGACTTCATTACGTTGATGGTGAGGCCAGCTTTATTAAGACTCTCAGCCACTTCATCCAACACAGTGATGTGTCTCTCGAAATCCGGAGCAATGACGAGCAGATCATCGAGGTACACGAAGACACGATCCCTTAACCTTGAGGGAATGACCTTGTCCATCAACTGACATAACCTTTGGGCCGCATTACACAGTCCAAAAGGCATGACAGTAAAATGATACAAGGGCCGTCCCGGTATTGTGAAAGCAGGTTTTTCTCTACTCTGCTCCTCCAACGGTATTTGCCAAAATGCGTCTTTGAGATCGATAATACTTATGAAAATAGTATCTTTAAGACGACTGAAGATACCTTCGAGATTGGGGAGAGGATACGCATTTTTTTTCGTAACGGCGTTCAGCTTACGTGAATCAAGACACGGGCGATTTTTGCCGGGCTTCTGTATCAAGACCACTGGCGAACTCCAAGGGCTCTCACTCTCCTCAATTACTCCAAGATCCAACATTCGATCTATCTCGGCATACATCAGGGCTTGTATCGCTGGAGAAACAGGATAATGACGCTGTTTAACCGGAACCGCCTCTTCGGTTTCGATGACATGCTCGACAAGATTCGTTTTTCCGAGTCCGTATTTGGTATAGCACAGGAACTTCCTTCTGACTGCATCCAATCTCATTTGTTGCTCTGGAGACAATTAACTCCATTAACGTAACTGAAATTTCGCTAACTATTCCAGGGGCAAGGTTGAATGCTCTCCAGAATAAAGTTCCTGATCCAAACTCGGAACAAGGTAAAAAGTAATGTTATGTAAATTATTTTTATATTGGACATCTAGTTCTATTTTTCCAATGATGGATTGACATTTCCCATCTGCAGTCTTAACATTAGATGTAAATGGAGTTATTTGAACGTTCAGTTCATTTACAAAATTCCTACAGCCATTGCCAAGTATACTGACGCTTGCGCCACTATCCAGCAAGCCTAAAATTTCTTTGCCAGCGATTTTGACTTTGGCATAAGGCCTAGGATCTGCAGATACATCTATAATGGTCGATAATAAGTTGAATTTTATTTGTTTTCTTAGCTTATAGCTAGGAAAAGCTTTAAGTATTTTATTACTAACTGTACTTACTTTGAATATTCTTTCTTTTGCTTTATTATATTCCTGAATTCTTATATATAATGGTTTTTTACAGCTAAAATTATTATTTACGTTTTCTTTAACATCCTTATTAATTCTTTTTAAAATCGTTATCTGTTTTTCCTCAATATTTTCAACATTTCGCCACTATAAAATTGTCCTCGCCGCATTTAAAACAAAAAATATTTTGTTTAGGCGATGGACGCTCCCAATATAAATGACCACCATTTTTACAATTCCAGCACGTAAGGACTTTATTTGCTGGTCTTGGTCTATTGCTATTTATGAATTGCATCGCTGCGATGTTATCATCATATTGATTTTGATCTTCTTCAAAATATTGCAATTCATTGTTAGCTAACTTTTGAGTTGGTCTATAAAACCGGTTAGGATGGGTTGTAGTTATTGGGAAAGCATTTTCAGCTTCCTTACATGCAAACCTCAACTGATCCATAGAGAAAATGGCCATCGGGTAGACAAGTTTACCAATCCTATCATTAAGATTTCTCTTAAGCATTTTTATCAATTCAGATTCTGGCATAGGTGTTTTCAATTGAGATCGAATTTTGAAAACCGCTGAGATATAGGTATCACATGACTCATTCGATCCTTGCTTGCGATCAGAAAGCTCGCGCATGATCTCATAATCCGATTTCGTGTTTCGGAAATGAAGCAATAAGGCTTCACGCAACATTTGCCAGTCCGGACGGAAATTGGATTTTTGGAAACCCCAATACCAATCCTGAGCGTCTCCTGTGAGAGTGAGGTGAAATTGTTTCAGAATCTCAGACCATGGACACTGATATTGACATTGAAGTGTTTCCAAACGGAAGATGAAATCTTCAACTGTCAATATCTCTGGTTTGCCTTCAAATTTCAAACCCCATCGGTCGATTTTTATCTGATCTCTGTAACTTCTTACCGGATTTGGGTTCGAATCAGGATTCGGATTTGACAAAGATTGCCGATAAATCATAAGGGTTAACTAAATCATTATAATTTCGAGAAAAATCATTTGGATGTTGTACCTCAGGGTTATGAATAGGTTTGAAAGTGTTCAATGGTTAAGAAAAAGCAGAATGGTTAATTTGGAAATTCTGATTAGGTTTTTGTTGTTGTTGCAAGGGAAGAGAATTCTGTGAAAATTGTTGTTGGTAGGAATCACTTCGGAAATTTTTTTGCGGCGGAAAATTTTGATTAAAATGTTGTTGCACAACCTTTTGATTAGTTTTGTCTTGCAGTCGATTATGAATATTTGTATTTTGTAAGGGTTGGTGTTGCTGTAAATCATAACTTTGAAAAGACTGATTCGGAAAATTAGCATTCTGAAATGATTTGTTTTGGATTTGGTTATACAATTTCTGTTGCGATTGAGAATCCTTTTGGTGCAATGTGCGTTGTTGTTGTGAATGTGGTTGCTGCTGAAAATTAGGTGACGGTTTTCGAATATTATTAGTGATAGAAACTTGCTTGGCATTCGCTTCTTCACGTCTCAACGGCCGAGTTGAAGAATTTATATCACCTAAGAAATCGATAAAGTTATCTTTGATTGATTTCTTTATACTTTTGGAAATATCCGTCTTCATAGATTCCGTGTAGGACGAAAATGCATTTAAAATCGCTAAATTCACGTAGGGTTTGAGATCGTTAGATACCGAATCGTTGTTTTTAACCTTTTCATGACTCATGATTCTATTGTCATCTATTTTTTTCGTTTCTAACTGTCTGAATACTGTGGTCAAGATCAACGTATCCAGCCCCTAAATTACTCAGACTACTATAAGACGGAGCTCTAATTGACTCTGAGTCCGCCGACCCATCGAGTGGTCGGACACCTAAAATATTATCCATCGTATCAATTACTTCTTTTTGCTGACCTTGATTTTGACTTCGACTTTGAATTTGTTCTATACTTTGAATTTGCACTTGGTTTAGACCAACGTTGTTGCTTACAATTGGTGTGCGTGCCATCCTGGGACGCGACTGGAGATCATTCGATGGACGGTTAAGATTGTTAGTTTGATTAGACTCTGCTCCGGAACTAGAACCTGGTTGATTGATGTTGATTGGATTGTCCGGAACTTGAGGACTCAAGCTATGTAGTAACCGTTCTTGATCGTCAGTATTTAACCTTGCTGAAGATCTTTGACCCTTCTTTTTTAACGTCCCCGTTTTGGAAGATTGACTCATCGTTTAATTTTTTAGTAAAATCAAAAGTTTTAATTCAAGTATATTTTTTTTTTTTGGATTTTTAGTTTGGTTTGTACCGTAATCTGTTTTTATTAGAGGAGAAAAAATGTTTTGATAGTTGAAAAAAAAAGGAAAAGTGCGCCAAAAGAAATAAGAAAAGTAAAGAGAGTTTATAAGTGTTACTATAAACACTTAAACAAAAAAAATGTATAGTTTTGTTAAAACACTGAGGAATTTTGTATCGAACGAAGAGATTTTTTTTGTATTTAATATAAAAAAAAATAACAAAAATGTTGAACTATTTTCTAAGATTTTAAATATATTTAAGAAAATTGATTAATAAATGATATTATTTAAATAAAGATATACATGTAAAGGTAGATATATGTTTTGTATCTATCTGTATATGTAACTTGAAGACGAAAAAAAAAGTTTTAATAGATTTTTTTTTGTTTATATTATATATTTTATAATTTTTTTTTGTTTTTCGACAGCCTGATGAATGGGTTTTCAGTATCTATATTATATCTAATATGCAGCTAAATTAATTAGATGCAATATATTTATGTGTATTTTTTTTATATTGAAATAATATTTAAGTAAGTTGTATATACAGTGGTGGACACATAAATAGCACATTTTAACTTCCATTAAGTGAATTGCATACAAATCTCAGCTCTTCTGTTAAAGTAACGTTGTTTCTCATTGGTTTGAACTCATGATGGTTAGAGAGCATAAAACCGTTATATGTTATATGTTTTCTTATTGACAAAGGTTTTATGAGCGATAATCGCTACAGATCATTATTTAAGCTTGGACATTTAATTAGCACAGAGGAAGTTTCGCTCTAAATAATCCATATTTCCATTGATTTGATATCAATATTAATATTTTTATTTTATTCATCGACCGGTAAGTGTTTATTAGTGGATATAAAATAAAAATTTCTATAAAAATTTGCTAGACATGGGAAGAGGACCACATTGTTCAGCGGATAAAAGAGCTTTAATAAATGAGTGGAAAGCTAATGGAAAGACGGTTTCAGAAATCTCAGAGTTATTAAATTGTTCGAGAAAGCTTGTGTATAACGCAATCCGACATTGTGAGACATTTGGAACAACACAAAAGGTTCCAAGAGCTCCACGTGCAAGAAAAACAACAAATAGAGAAGATCATTTAATTCAGAGAGTGTCGACTGCAGATGCGTTTAAGTCTTCAAACCAAATAAAATCCGAAGTGGAGTCACATTACGGTATTTTTCTGTCTTCTCGAACAATAAGGCGACGGTTGAATGAAATTCAATTAAGAGGCTGCATAGCGCAGAAAAAACCACTTGTGTCAAAAAAGAATTTGAAATGCCGCATTCAGTTTGGAAAGGAAAACCTTAGAAAACCTCTTAATTTTTGGAAGAACGTGCTATGGAGTGATGAATCAAAGTTCTGCAGATTCGGATCAGATGGAAAAAAATATGTTTGTCGTCGACCTAACCAACAATACAACCCAAAGTACACTCTCAAAACAATTAAACACGGAGGAGGAAATGTTATGGTGTGGGGAGCTTTCTCTTGGCACGGTGTTGGTCCAATTGTTAAAGTACACTCAAGAATGGATCAGCAAATTTATAAAAGCATTTTGGAAAATCATATGATTCCTTATGCTGATGATAATTTGCCCGTGACATGGCGTTTTATGCACGATAACGATCCAAAACACACTTCTCGGTTAGTTAAATCGTGTTTAGAAGAAAATTGTGTTAACGTTCTGAAATGGCCGGCTCAGTCTCCCGATCTCAACCCGATTGAGAATCTGTGGAATGACATTGAGCGTCAATTGGAAGGCAAAAATCCCAAAAATCTTGATGAGCTGTGGGAAAACATAAAAAACGCTTGGTATGCTACGCCAATAGATCGGTGCAGGAAATTGGTGGGAGAAAGAAATTCGCAAGGAGAAAATAGGCTTTCTGATTTAGCACTACTATCTATAGAAAAAAACTTCTTTTAAAAATAAAAAGTAGACCTGAGTTTTACGAAAAAGTTCTTGCTGAATTTAATAAAAAAGATCGTAGAATAGCCTTAGAATATAAATAAGAATAGAACAGTTTAGTAAAACTTTTCACATATTTAATTTATTATTAAAAAAAATGTCAATTTATATTTGTTGTATAGGTATATCTTATGAAGAGTTTAATTTATTTTATTTATTTTTTTAATTTATTGATGAAGAAATATTTGTGAAGTTCCTTATTTTTTTTTTAAATACCAAAATTTTATTTAAGATATCGCATTTGCATCTGCCAAAAAGGTTTCTTTCGAAGCCGCTTTTATTATGCCTTGAGCTCATTGTAACTTTCTACATTAATGACTTGATGGTATAACAAAATTGGCTTGAATTGCTCAACTTTTTAGGCTTGATAAGCAGATATACATATGTACATTGCACGAAAAAATTTCAAACATACATTTGCAGTTTACTTTTCTGGTGGCTAATTTTTCTTCGACTTACCTTTTGAGATTATTCACGCCACGCCACGCCAATGGGATTTGATTTTTGGTGGCACTGGACAGCTGAAATGAAAGCAGTAATAATAAGATGAACCAACAAACAAAAACCTACTTACCCACGAAAGTGTTTTGATTGTTGTTGTCTTCTGCATGTACCCAAGTGGTTTGTTGTCTGATTGTAACTGCGAAAAGAGAAAATATAAACAGAATTTCAAGAGAATATTATTTGCTATCATATACATTATTATGCCAAAGAATAGATATTTTCCAACAAAATGAAGAAAAATCAAAAAAAAATATTTCAACTCACCATTTTGCAATTATTTTGTTTCCCAAATAATTTTTTTTGGCTTCTCGCCGGCCATGTTTAGAATTGTTTTGATATTTGATGACTTTTTTTTTGTTGACACATTGTATATATAACCTAATAGTACTACTATGGAACACGATTTTAAGTTACCTTACTCTCTCTTTTGGTGGCGCTGGTGTTGCCTAAAAAGCAGATTGGAGAGTTCGGAATGAAGGTAGGCAGAAAGAATATAAAATAAGTAATAGAGTGAGAGAATTAATTATGTTCATTCTGACAATTGCTGACAACAATTAGGCAGGGTAAGGGAGATAGGTGAGTCAGCTGATGGGTGTCATGGCAACAAGGGGAAAATGAGAAAATGAAAAGAATTCTATTGGCGTGGATTTATTCAACGGTTTTTTTTGCATAGGACGATTTTTGCTATATGTAGAAGTATAGATATAGCTACATTATTTTCAATTTTCAAATAATTTCGTAGAGCTATTTTATTTGATTTTGTGAGATTTGAGATATTATGAGAGCTATGTTGCAAATTTTCATGTCTTACAGATCCATTCAAACTTTTTTTTTCTTGCTTGTGATAGAATTTAGTATACGTATTTGGTTTTTGTGAACTATGTACATTGCCAAATTTCATGTTTTACAGAAACATTTATATTTTTTTTTCTTGCAAGTGATAGAATTCATTGTATATGGAATCTATTATATATACAATGTAGAATTGTAGGTACAATACGTATTTGGTTTTTTTCATTTGGTTACAGTGATATTTTTATGATATCTTTCTTTTTTATAGGTAGGTACATGATATCCTTTTAATTTCTCAAATCTGAAGAAATGACCATTTGAAAATTAAAAGGATAACAAAATTGATGTACCTAAAATCACTAAAAATAGTTTATGCAACAGTTTTTTGTTTTTAATTTTACTGCTTAAAAAAAGGTTTCCGTGCGAATTTCCATCATTAAAATTAAAAAAAGTTTTTTTTATAAAAAAAATATTTGCTTGAAAGAAAATTTCTTGAACACAATCAAATACATATTTTTAAAAATAAACGTATTTGTATATTCATTTTTCAGTAAATTTAAAATATCACGTCAATTTTCAAAATTTTTAAGTAAGTTTGAGGTACCACGTGAATTTTAGTATTTTAAGCAAATCGAAAAATTCCACTTGGATTTTCAAAAGTTTAAATAATTTTCACGTGAATTTTTGTAACTCAAATGAAGTTAAAAATTTCACGTGGATAGTTCTCAATGAAATTTAAAATTTTAAAACGTTTTTTAGTAAATTAAGTACCTACATATTTAATTCCAAAAATTTCACGTGAAATTTCAAAAGTTTTAATTACTTAAAAAAATTCATAGTTCATAGTTTTAACCTTTTTCTTTTAATTTTGCTGTGGATTTTTCGTAGTTCTCAAAGAAATTTAAAATTTCTTGTGAATTTTCGAGAAATTTCTAACTGAGTTTTCAAAAAAAAACACCGAACTTTAAAAAAACACGTTGTTTTAATATTCCAGGTTATTTCTCAAGAAATTACCTCGTTTTATATTTTTCACGTGAATTTTCAAAAAAAAACACGGAACTTTAAAAAACACGTAGTTTTCAAAAAACTTACTTAATTTTACTATTCTAGGCGTATTTCCAAAGAATTAGAACATTTTATAAATTTCACGTCAATTTTCCAAAAACACGTCGTTTTATTGCTCACTGTTTTTATATTTTACGGGTATTTTAAGAATTCTTGGATTTTCAAGTTCTAAACAAATTTTAAATACCACGTGAATTTTCAAAAGAATTTAATAATTTTAAATTTTCACGGTGATTTTCATGTTTCTTAAGTAAATTAAGACTTTGACGTGAATTTTTAAAGTTCTTAAGTAAATTCAAAATTTCACTTTAATTTTCAATAGAATTTAATAATTCTAAAAATTAACGTGAATTTTAAACATCTTCAATAACTCACGTTTCAATTTGAAAATGTTACTTGAATTTTCAAATACCTAACTGAAAAAAAAATTTTTTAATTTACTTCAATTTTCTATAGCAATATTTTTTATGTCGACTTTCAATAATTTTAAAATATCACGTAAGTATAAACCACTACGTGAAATTAAAAAACAATTGATAAAATATTAAGAAATTCCTTTTATAATTTTTTCAATTTTCAAGAAAAAATAAAATTAAAAATATTTTTCTATGTGCAAAGTGACGAAGTGCATACGGGGCTTTTGCTTGAAAAATTTCAAAACAAAATCGTTTTTCTTCACGAATTTTCATTGCCCATTCCTTACCTACCTAGCAAAAAAAATTCAAATAATTCCCCTTTGCAAAAAAGAAATGAAGGAAAAAGTCTTTTTTCCTAACTCCCTCTAACTCCCATCAAATTTTTTTCCAATTTTATACATCGTTCTCTATCTTCTGTTATTTCCTCAACACTCATATTTATTATTCTTTTTCTTTGTGACTACCCCACTCTCAGGTCTACACTCGTCTCCACTTCAAGTCGGAAAAAGCTTCCGTCCGTCTCATCAGAGGTCGCGTCGTTCGTTCCTCTTCATAATAGTACTATTCAATTCCATATACAATGGTTGACATTATTTTGGTTTTTATTTCTATCTCAGATGTCGAAATATATTTTTCTCTTTCCTTGGTGAATTGAACGAAACTATTATTTTTGATAGTTTCGTATATTCAATAGTAGATGTCGCTTAATTTAGTACAAAATTTTAATCTGCTTTTGCATTCAATTCATGGAATTGATTTAAGAGTAAATCAATACGGACTTATTGCAATTAGGGTTTATTGATTGGTCATCAAAATCGACTGATTTTGCCGTTCGAGAGATTAGAGCGGATGGATATGAACTTGGTTGACTGGTTCTGGAATAGAATGCAAATGACATAAAGGTAATAACCGTCACCAGAACTAGGTGGCACGATTTTGTTACTAAAAGAACAAATCAATGTTCTGAACCAAAAAATTGTATCTGTTCAAATTTCAATTTATACCAAAGGAAGAAAAATAAAAATAAAAAGGAAATACGCTGAAATTTATGTAGGTGGAATAAATAAATAAAAATCATAATGAAACCCTACATTTAAAAATTTAAAATAAAGTGCTATGTAGAAAATATTTTAATCAGAGTGCTAACAAAAAAAAAATCGCAATTTTCAGTGTACCTACCTCTTTACCTGCCCATTAGTGCCTACGCATATCAGTGCTTACGTTACCACTGTTATAAATTGCACGGGATATCTACATAGTTAAGAAAAAAAGAAAGGAAAAATTCTTTGAAATAATCTGTTGGTGAGTGGTAAATCCATTTTTTTTATTGATTTGAATCAAAAATAAAAAAATCCTATAGTGAAGCATAAGTGTTTAAGATAAATTATTATCATTCAATAGGATATAATTGTGTGCCTTGGCGGCCATCGGCTATCGACTTTGGAAGTCGAGATCGCCCGCCCAGTTTATTTGCGTTTGAGGCTGAAATGTTCAACACGGAACTTGATCCAAAAATGTTTTTTTTTTAACTTCTTTTATATTTTTGACATTTAAGTTAAATTGCATAAAAAAAAATATATATATAAATTATTGAAAGTACCTTGATATACACAGAGTGAGTCATGAGCAATGCGACAAAATGCTAGAGCGTGTAGGTTGCGTTGAGACAAGAAAAAAATCGTATAGGAGGAGCGGGTCTATTCCCCTCCGCTCAGCCGGGAGGGGCAATTTTCGAAAAAACTGACTTAAAATGGGAAAAAAATTATTTAAAGTCAACGGCTTCATTCACAATGCTGTGCGATACGTTTTTGAAAAGCCAATAACTTTTTCTTTCATACTGTGTTTAAATAAATCTATTCTAAGAAATAGTTTTTGAAATATTAATTTTCAAAGTCAAAATTTTGAAAAAAAATTGAAAAAAAAATTTCAAATTCATTTTTTTCAAAATTTTTGGTTATTAAGTGCTAATTTTGGCAAGAGTACGATAACTCAGGCGACAAAGTTTAATGACGGATTTGTATAGAACAGCCAAAAATAAGCATTTTTTACTATGGGAAGGGGGGGGTCTATCTCCCCCCGTTTAGGCGGTAGGTAAAAAATAACGGTAATACCTACAATTAAGTTTTATACTTTTTTTTAAAGCCAACATTCTATTCTATTAGCCAGTTTTTGAATCAAGTCAAAACTATTCATAGTTTTTGAAAAATTTAATTTTAAACTCAAAATTTTAGTAAAAAAAAGCTAAAAAATAATTTTAAATTTCAATATTTCAAAACCATAAGTTTATAAATAATTTTTTTTTTAATCATTTGTTGCTCTTATTAATAGTCAATCAAAAACTGAAAACTAAATCATTTTATGCCTTATAGTTTTTGAGAAAATTGAAAATAACCAGAACTACTATTTCAATTTATTTATGTTTTTTTTTGTTTGAGTGGTCTTATTTTGATAGTAAAAATGGTAGGTGCGAGTTTGGGTATATGCAACAGTGAGGTGTGTGCGAGTTTGGGTGTATGCAACAGTGGGGTGTGTATGGGGGGCATGCTGCCCCCCTGCAACCCCCCCTGCTTGGGCCCACTGTAGGATTTGGGGTAGGTGCGAGTTTGGGTGTATGCCACACCGAGGTGTCTATGGGTGGTGAAACCCCCCTGCTTGGGCTCACTATATGATTTGGGGGGGTGCAAGGTGGGGTGCATGCAAAGATTCTTTTGCATTTAAATAAGCTGAATTTAAGAAAAATTAATTTATCCTAGGTAAATCTTATTCCATATTCGATTATTACCATCAAAATAACACTACGTAAATACTCAAGCAAGGAAAAAATAATTTAATTAAAATTTAATTTTCTCAAAAACTAGAAGACATAAAATCATCTAGTTTTCAGTTTTTGATCAAAAACAAATAAGAGCAACGAATTCTAAAAAAAAAAAATTGTAGATAATCATAAAGTTTTGAAAAATTACATTTTAAACATTTTTTTAATCTTTTTTTGTCCAAATTTTGAGTTTAAAACAATGTTTTTCAAAAACTATGCATACTTTTGACTTGATTTAAAAACTGGCTAATAGAATAAAATGTTGGCTTTAAAAAAACGTATAAAACTTAATTGTAGGTATTAACGTTATTTTTTAATTATTTGTTTTCCATTTAACGTACATATATTTTAAATTTCCCCTACCGCCTAAACGGGGGGAGATAGACCCCCCCTCTCATAGTAAAAAATGCTTGTATTGCCGTGTTCTACAAAAATCCGTTATCATTTCTCGGCGCCCCGGTTATCATACTCTTGCCGGTTGTATTGCAGGTTGGAATATAATTAGGAAAATTGTACGGAATTGAAAATTTTGAAAGTGAGTAGCAACCTAGGCAGGTAAGACATGATTTTTGGAAATTTATTCAAATTATAGGTACCTAACTAGAGTAAAAAAAGTATAAGTTTTTGTATGGGTCGAGAAACTACCTAGGTATGTATGTTCTATACGGGAAGGGCTAGGTATATAGTTGATATTTTTTTTTTAAATAAGGTAGGTACAGTACACATCATAAAATGCTGAAGATCAAGATAATTTTTTTTTAAATTTTGGAGTGATTTTTGAAAGGTTTCAACTAAGTATGTATTTAAATTATGGTCAAATTAAAACAAAATAAAAATAATTACAAACGTCTTCTTTTAAAATATTGAAAAAAAAAACAATTTTTACAGACATTGCCGGCACAGGTATGGAAAATAACGGGATATAATTTTGTCATTGTTCAAATGTGTTTTTTCTTTTATCATTGATATCCCAAAATCTAATGATCATACAAAAAAATAGAACTCACTGTTTTGAAAACGACCTAAATTACGTATACTAGATTCTTACGTATATGTATGCATATTTTGGCGCCATCCACTTGACATTATTAATTGCACATATCTGAAGGTATTACCCTCCCAGTGAAATGCAAACTGCATTCAATCACACAATAATAATGTTAATCAAATCTATCGCTATACCTACTCAAAATAAATTCTCCACCAACGATATCAAGCATTTCAATCATTCATCATTCAATTACACTATTTTACATAAACTATCGAACAAAAAACAATACAAAATGACTTGTATACCTATATATATTTGGCAAAACAAACAAATGACCCAACCAATGAGTATAAATGTATACACATAAGTATATATAGGTACCTATACTGCACAATATTTAACCAAAAATCCTGCATCGATCCGACCACAAGAAGTGAACACGAACTTCCATCAACCATCAAGTCTACGAGTTACGATTTGAACGAAGAAAAAAAAACAGGACATAGGTATATAATTATCTACCTAATTTTTCAAACTTCTCCAATAGTGTTGGAGATTCAGTAATTGTAGAAAAAGAAATTGAAAAAAGTTAGTATAATAACAATTATTATAAGCAGGGATGGGATTTTGTGGACCTAATAATTTAAAAAGAAGGCAAAGTAAAGCACCCAAATAGTCAAAAAAAAAGCATTTTCCAAAAAAGAAAGAAGAAACATAAATATTCAACTTAATTTTGGTGGTTCTGAATAGGTATAGTAGTTTCTTTCGACGCTGCACACGCGCACATCGGCACCCAGTTTATGATTGTCCGTTGAGGAACATGTAAGGACATACAAGATAGGTAGGTACCCAATATTTTTTCTTCATTTCTAAGCTTCATAAGTGCACACAAAAAAGCTCACTAAAATTTTTTTGTTGACCTATTTTTTGAATGTGATGTATGCATATGCAATATGCATGCATGTATATTGTATATTGCACATTAAGTACTTAAATAAGCTTTTTGTTTGTAGATTTGAGTCCTTTGTACATATGTATAATTTAGAAAGAGGCTTAAATGATGGGAAAAAGCAAAAAAGGCAATAACGGAAGAAAGGCAAGAAAAGGCCAAAAAAAGCAAAATAAAATGCATTATAGGTATGTATTTGTCATTGAAACATGAAACAAAATCCTATCCCTGATTATACCTAATTCTGCAAATAAAAAATAAGATATTTGACAAACAGAAACAGCCCATAGGAATCAAGTACCTATTTTGAATTACTACGTAACTATCGATTTGGGCATTGCCTTCCGATTGTTTTTTTTTTTTTTAAACATGCACAAGTCCACTTAAAGTGATTTCCCGTGAAGTATAGTCTTAATATTTAATATTTGAAAAAAAAAAGAACTAATCTAATCTAAAGTGATTTCGTGAAAAATGAAAGTTCACTTCCTATACAGAATTAGGTAAAAAGAGAATGAATATGTAATTCAAAAACACAGTTTTGTAACGCATCATTTTCTAAGACCAAGATCATATTTTAATTTTTATTTCATGAATAAAAACACTTACCTAAAATAATTATTTTAGTGAAAAAACAATGTTTGATTTGTGCCATTTTTCCAAAAAGGATGTGACTTGTGTCTTTTTTTGTGAAAATGCCGAATTTGATTTTGATTACTCTTCCAACAAAGGGCGACATTTTTAACTGTCAAAATCAGAAAGAACAACGACAACGTCAAAATACAGGATAGCTCATAACACTGGCCTTGACTTTTCCATACAAATTATCGATAATAACAATAGTTTTTATAGTATATAGCTAACTCCATATAATTATCTAGAGTTAATAAATGTCTATATAGACATAAATGTTGTTGCGTTTAATACGTAATAAATTACCTACTTTGCTTTTTTATTGTGTTTTGCATAATTTTATTTGGAGTTTGAAAGAACACACCTCATATCATCATTAGTTTAATTTTGAATTGAAATACATACCTACAATATGTAGTTTTTTTATTTAAAGAAATCTTTGTAAGATTTAGGAGCAAGCCCCTCCCGAAAAAAAATCCTGGCTACGGCACTGATGCACACATCTGTAAAAAAAAAATAGAAATGGTGGTTGTTATCGATGACTTTTGTGTGGAAATGAGAAATTTTAATAATTAATTAAAATAGTTTAAACTTATTTCCTCAACCTAAAATTGTGAAATTAAGTGATATTAAGTGATTATCTATTATATAAAAATAGTTTGGTGTACAAATTTGGTGGTCTGTAAAGTAAAGTAGAGCCAAATTCAAATGAAATTTTTCGATTTGCTTAAAATACTAAAATTGACGTGGTATTTTAAATTCACTTAAAAGTTTTGAAAATTGACGTGATATTTCAAATTTACTGAATAATGAATATAAAAATACGTTTATTTTTAAAAATATTTAATTTTGTTCAAAAAATTTTCTTTCAAGGAAATATTTTTTTCTAAAAAAAACTATTTTTAATTTTACTGATGGAAATTCGCACGTAAACCTTTTTTAAGCAGTAAAATTAAAAACAAAAAACTGTTGCATAAATTATTTTTAGTGATTTTGGGTATACACTGTTTAAAAATTGTTATTGAATTGAATTATTATTGATTTCACGTAGATTTATTAAATTTTATGAATGAAATCGAAAAGACAGACAAAAAATGTGTAATCTCTGGTTGTCAAGGACGCACAGTGTAGCCGCCAATCGCGTTTAAGGATAAAATTGGGTTTTCGTTTCATGCGATACGTTGATTGAAACAAAATATGTCATATCAAAAAGAATATTCTCAGTGAAAATGACAGAGATTGAGAATGAAATATATACAACAATTCTCAAAGAAATAAAAATTGTTGTTGTGACGCCTTTTAAAAATACAAAAGCAAATAAAATTAAATTAATTTCAAAAGTCAAAGCTATCACTTTGTAAAATTGAGAAATCGAATCCAAAAATTTTCATTCTTAGAGTTTTGACAGTAGAATTGATAAATTTGTATGAGAATTTTTGTTTATATTTCTGAGAATACGAAGATCTCTGAGATCTTAGAAATATAAATTGGCCAAATGTCTAAAACGTGCCTAGTGTCTAAAAATATTTTTGAGGAATGAGGAATTGAAATATTTTGGCCAAACGTTCAAAAACAATTGGGATTCCTATGAAACACGAAAAGAAATTTGTAAATTGAGGTTTGTGTCGTATTTCTAAATGAATTGTAATATTTTGATAGAAAGCCAAAGGGAAATTTTCCTGACAAAAATTATGTAAAACAGATTGCATATTTTTAGTCAAACTGCAAATACAAACTTTGTAAAATAGCTTTAGTTTTCAAGTTTATTATATTGTTTCTGAGCCATCAATTATTATATCTCTAGGTAGTCTAGTGTAAGAGTGTTGGGTTCGTTTCGTAGGCCGAAAGGCATCATAGAATTAAGAATAATGGATTAATTTAGAGTGCCCGCCTAGGGCCAGTAAGTTAGATTTAAGTTATATGATAATTAAACTAGTTTTTAAGAATTTTTGTCTAGTTTTAACATAATTTTAAGATGAACAGAAAATAAAAATGAATTTAAAAAAAAAAAAAAAAAAAAAAAAAGGGTTGGGTTCGCAACCCTGATGTACTATGTTCGGACCCACCGTGGTGCATGTACTTTTTTTTAAGTTTTTCTTTTTATTACTAAGTTACTTTATATTATGTACTATGTAAGTATGTATTTACTTTTATCTTTGAAATTGTAAGTCCAAAAAACTATCCAGTTTTTAGTGTTTGGTAAAAAATTGATAAAGCATTAAATATTGAAAATAAAAATGGCACTTAATGACCTATAATTTTGAAAAAAATGGGTTTTAACAAATTCAGTTTCTATTTTTCCAAAACTAACAACCTCGGTCATTGCAACCACTGAAATTAATTTAATTTTATTTGCTTTTGTATTTTTAAAAGGCGTCACAACAACAATTTTTATTTCTTTGAGAATTGTTGTATATATTTCATTCTCTATCTCTGTCATTTTCAATGAGAATATTCTTTTTGATATGACATATTTTGTTTCAATCGACGTATCGCATGAAACGAGAACCCAATTTTATCCTTAAACGCGATTGGCGGCTACACTGTGCGTCCCCCAGAGATTACACATTTTTTGTCTGTGTTTTCGATTTCATTCATAAAATTTAATAAATCTACGTGAAATCAATCATAACACACAATCGAACGCTTTAGTTTCCAAAAAAAAAATCCAAAGTACGCAACACTTTTATTATCATTTTGTGAGGGAAATTTAGGAATTTCCCCTTGAGGAACTGGTTCATGTATTGGTTTTCGTTGAATCATTGTATATCAATTTGCATAGTACTATCATCACGATGATTTTTGAGTTGTGCACTGTGGTCGTCTGAGGGCGCACTTGTATATACACAGAAACAGCAACCAGAAAATTAGTATGCGCTGTGATCGCTTGGGGCCGACGTGGTGGAACGTGCTGATGATAGTACTATCATTGTATATGAATTTGCATAGTACTCTCATGAACACGTTCCACACGTCGTCCCCCTGGCGATCACACAACTAACTAATTTTCTGGTTGCTGTTTCTGTGTATATACAAGTGCGCCCCCAGACGACCACACAACACAACTCAAAAATCATCGTGATGATAGTACTATAAGTTTTATATACAATGAGTACTATGCAAATTGATATACAATGGTTGAATTTAATTTTTTATCAAAAGTTTCGTTGTGGGCATTGTATATGAATTTGCATAGTACTCTCATGAACACGTTCCACACGTCGGCCATCTAGCGATCACATCACTTACTAATTTTTTGGTTGCTATACAAGTGCGCCCTCAAACGACCACATCACACAACGATTGGAACGTGTTCATGAGAGTACTATGCAAATTCATATACAATGGTTGTGGGATGAGTTCTACTTCCGGGGTCAGTTGTCCCGGGACCAGTTGTCGTGGGACCAGTTGTCGCTTGGGACCAGTTGTCTGGGATAAGTTGTCTTGGGATAAGTTGTCTTGGGATAGCCTATACCCAACCCCATGTACCTACCTATAAAAAGAAATAAAAAAGAAAGATATCGTAAAAATATGACTGTAACCAAATGACAAAAACCAAATACGTATTGTACAATTCTATCACTTGCAAGAAAAAAAAAATATAAATGTTTCTGTAAAACATGAAAATTCGCAACGTACATAGTTCACAAAAACCAAATACATATAGTACAATTCTATCACTAGCAAAAAATAGCAAGAATAAAATGTTTCAATTTTTAACTGTAATTAGTTTTTATTTCACTTTTTTATTTTCTTTTATAGTAACGTTTTTCACTTTTTTCAAAATCTTAAATTTCACAACATTTGCACTCTCAGCAAGGCAAAATGATGAACCTGTTTCTGATTTTTTTTTTAAATTTTAATGCTTCACTCACGTACACTGTATATGTATCAAAAGCCTCTTTTTCTATTTCCTATTCCTATATAAATTTGAGAAATATTCAGCTGTCACAACTAAAAGTCACAAATTACTTTTAGAAACTTTATGAGGTTTATTTCTTCTCATTTTTCATAAATTCTGTGAGATAAATTAATCTGCTTCGCAGAATATTTTTCCCTACAAATTTTGACAGCTCGTTTCTGCGGAGATAAAATCTGTCAAAAATTGGATTGGATTTCATACCATGTTTACAAGAGGTATTGAAGCGAGCTTCAAGCTCGCTTCGCCCCTTTGTATACCTGTGTTGAGTTAAAATGAGCTGCAACAAGTCGAGTCGAGTTGTAATTTGTACTGAAAAACCCTTACAGCCATATTTATAATCAAATCTTAAAGGTTGCTTAACTCTAAGAAAGCTCTAAGAATGGTTTAAGTAGAAAATCCATATTTATAATCAATTTGAAGATCTAAGCAAAGTTACTTAAAGGTGTCTTAAGTTAAGTACGAAATTGTTTGTTTAAAGCTTACTTAAATGTTGACATTTATTTAATACTTCGAAATAATCATTTTCTTATTTTGGTGAATTTGATATTTCTATTATTTTGTGAAATAATAATTTTGGTGATTTTAGTTAAAAAAATAGAAATGGAAATCCAACATGAGAAAAATAATCGAACTCGTACGAGCTGATTTAGATGGTGCCAACAGGGGTGGCCATATCGATCCCGATCTCCAAGTTATGGCTGCCATCAGGTATTGGGGAAGGAATGAGGTACATACTCAATGTCAACTACTATTATTGCCTTGAATTCTTTTAACAAACTATTTTATATATATTTCAGATACAGGATGATGGAGCGGATATGTATCCCAATTTTCGGATCTTTGTCGTTTATTTTCATTTGAATTTGCCATCTTTATTGTTGTGTAATTAACTTCCTTTAACGGTGTTTTTTTTTGTTTTTGGCAACTTTCAATTTGACAACTAAAACCTAATAGTTTCCAGTAATAGAATCCTCGTTTCTATTACTTTTTGGACAGAGACGTCGCTTAACTAAGTAACAGTCGAAAATCGATTATGAATAAGTATTTAAGTAACGTTACTTAAAGGCAACTTACATTTTTAAGTATACTTAACTAATTAACGTCTTAAATTGCTCTTAAGGAATCTTTATAAATATGGCTGTTAGAGTATATATAATATGGAGTGCTTGTTCCTATATCAAATACATTGTAACGCCAGAAGCACAGATAGGGAGCGCTAGTATCTACTTTCTTACAGTTTCGTGTTACCCGAAACTGTAAGAAAGTAGTAGCGCGGACTTGTCAAACATCAATCATAGTTTTTTTTTGTATTTTTTTAAGAGGGATGGAAATTTAAAAAAAATTAATTTAATTTAATTAAATTCTGGAGAGGGATAACCACTAATCAGTGGGGATAGCGCACTCTTATTCGAGGTCCGCGCTTTTGCTTCCCGAAATTAAGTGAAACTAGCGCCCCCTATAAAAGCTTCACGTTTGAAATTGAACAAGCACTCCATGTTATATATGCTCTAAGGAAAAACCTGAGTTGAGGAGTTGGTATGGCATTGGTAAAATGTCTGACGTTTGTGTGAGTGCAAATAGTTAGAACAAATTCTTTTTCACTCGTAACGATCGGTCTATTGAATTTTGTAAATAAAGATAAAATTAAAAGCAATAAATAATAATAAATAATAATAATATGAGACATTACCAAACTTTTTGCAAATCAAAATAAAAAAAAACAATACTGCAATGACTTGAGAGACACCAGCAGCTGGCATCTCAACATATTTTTAACTAAACTCTATTTGGAATACTCAACTCAAATGACGAAAAACCTGGGTCGAAAATTCGACCTTAACTCGAGCTTTCAATTCTGCTTGTAAACGTGGTATCAATGGATTGCAAGGCAATACTTCTAAAATTGTAGTGAAATTCTGTTTTTAACTAAACAGAACTGCCAAATTCTTTATGAATAGCAGCTGTTTCTAACCTGTGGGCATTGTATATAAATATAGATTTCTTATGCAATGCCTGTGTGTTAACTTTAGAGTTTAGACTCGAAGCCAGTTGGACTCGGTTCTATTGGCACTTGGTAACACAACACCTGGTAGTCAACGCGTGAACCCTGAATTGGAGATAGATTTTTTTTCGATTTGACGTTCAATGTATTTCCCATAAGAAAAAACCAAAAAAGGGTTCGAAAAACATTAATTTTACTAATAGAATTCATATGAACGGGTATAAATATTATGATTGTAAAAGCATAATAAAATGTTTTTATTTGCAAATCAGGTGAAAAATATATAAAACAAAAATAAATAATCCTGTGTAATTTGCTCTCAAAAACTTTAAACAAATCATGTTTTTTTTTTATTTTTACATTTTTTTGATTATTTCTTTATTTATTTATATTGCTTATCGCACTAATTGTTATTGTTTATCAGGAAAATATGTGTTTTGGTTATCAACTATGGTCATTGTATATAAATTTGCATAGTACTATCATCAGCACGTTCCACCACGTCGGCCCCAAGCGATCACAGCGCATACTAATTTTCTGGTTGCTGTGTCTATGTGCCTGGCTACACGGTGATTTTTCAATCGATTGAAAAATCACGTGCGGTGACTACACAGTGTTGTGCCCAATCACATTCCACTTTTCCATTTCGTAAATAAATGAAAAGTAATAAATATAAAAAAACTTTTGAAAACATTAATCTACACTTTTGAAATTACAATGAATGACAAATTGACATTCTCATTGAGAAGAAGCCAGAAAAAAAATAAACAAACGTCAAAAAGAGGAACAATTTGTATTGCGCACTCGGAAAATTCAGTTCCCTTCGTGAGCATCTTCCCCCTTCACTCCTCATCCCTCTTGACTACAAACTGGCTGGTTAGGCCACCTTTGAAATTACAATGAATGACAAATTGACATTCTCATTGAAAAGAAGCCAGAAAAAAAAATAAACAAACGTCAAAAAGAGGAACAATTTGTATTGCGCACTCGGAAAAATAAGTTCCCTTCGTGAGCATCTTCCCCCTTCACTCCTCATCCCTCTTGACAACAAACTGGCTGGTTAGGCGATTGAAAAATCACTGTGTAGCCACCGCACGAGACTATTTTTTGGATTATTGCATCCAAAAAATATCAATAAATATCATTTAAAACCTCCATTAGCTCTCCGCAAAAAAAAGAGTAAGGGTTGTATAGGTAAATTAGATGTCGCCCCATTCGACTTCCACCATGATAGTACTATAGTTTTCATATACAAAGGTTTCACCAAGAATATGCCCCCCTGTGTGCTGTGTTAACTTGCCGATTGAGACTTAAAAAAAATCATCTAATGTCGATTTCCATGCAACAAAAAAAGCGCTACTTTTTACAAAAAAAGCGCTCCTTCTGAAAAAAGGAGCGATTTGTTTAGAATTGTTCAGAAGAAAAAAGCGCTTCTTTTAATAGAAATGAAATCTTTCAAATTAGAGAGATTTATGTCGATATGCAACAAAAAAAGCGCTACTTTTTACAAAAAAAAGCGCTCCTTCTGAAAAAAGGAGCGATTTGTTTAGAATTGTTCAGAAGAAAAAAGCGCTTCTTTTAATAGAAATGAAATCTTTCAAATTAGAGAGATTTACACAGACTTGTACAAATACTATGAAGATTATTTGACATTTCCCAAAAGTCAGAACGCAAAATAATTTATTTTGCCGGGATCGAGGAAGAAGTTTTTTCAACAAAAATATATGTATATTATAAAATTTTCGCATTTCCCTGGTTTGAAAATACTTCTTTTTCCATTTTAAATCGTATTGTTTGTTTATTATTTTTAATTTTGTCTGTAGCCAAGAACAATTTGCGCCAAAATGATTTTTTTTCTTCTTTCCTAAAAAACTTCAGTGACTGAATACACACACACAATCACAAAAAAAAATCGATTTCATTTTGACAAGTTCCATGCAACGAAAAAAGGAGCGATCTTTTTTGTAAAAAGTAGCGCTTTTTTTTGTTGGATGGAAATCGACATAAATTCACATACAATTTAACGTTGCCAAACGCACCAACATTCCTCTTGCTACTAACTTCACACTTAAACTTTTGTTTTTTTTTTCCACGCTGTCAAAAGTCGACTACCCGCCAACTATAAAAAAAAACATCTTTAATAGCAAAAGCGAAAAGCTCCATTTATTTTAATTTTTCTTAAATAAGCACTTGGTCAGTTCCGATAAATATTGAAGTAACAGATAATTGTTTGCTTTGTACATAAACTACTTAATCTACCTAAAAACCAGATGTATTATAAAATAGTAACGTCATAATCAGCTAAATTGTTCTTATAAAAGACGAAAGTCGTTGTATTATATAGAATATTTTCTGTCACTAGTCCGTGCGGTTGAGTCAAGAAAAAATTTTATGAATTATTCTTAAACTTAAATATTTCACTGAAACTGAAAGTCCATCGAAGATAAAAAATAATTAACAACGTTCTACTGAACAACACATTCAACACTATTAAAACCAGTGGCTGGGCGTCAAAATTTCATTCAACAAACTGTAAGAACAAATCTAAAGGTCATCAAAGGCAATGGACGACGGTGCGAAGGTCCTTACAAGAGCAATCAACAATGCACTTGGTAACCGAGAACCATGGCAGATTATGACGATTACAGCAACCACCGTACTTAGTGCAGTTTGGCTTTGGAATCTTATATATCAGGACGAAAGTAAGTATAAGTAGAAAGTAGATGGATTTAATTAGAACAGATAGAAAGAATTGAGCCACTTTATTAAACCTTTGAAATGTAAGAAGTGTGCCTTGCTGTGATAGATTTTGCAAGACTTGTTATGCTATCTGTAAAAATGTGCCTTGCTATGATAGATATTGAAAAATGCGATTTGTAATCTGGAGTGATAACGGCTCAAGATACGATAGTCTATTGTGAATTCATTTTTCATGCTCAACATTCACAAAGTGAAAGATGTTTTTTTTTCAATTGAAGACGGTAACCATAATGGCTACAATTCAATTTCTCATAAAACAAAGTCTTATCATGAGATATATTTTACACATTTTTTTATTATATTCTCGCAAAAATGTACTGTGGGACCTCAGCATGGTTTTATTAGTCTTTACTTTCTATATTTTTTTTTGTAATATCAACTAGGTCAAATTTTATTTTTTTTTTCCAATCTCAGTCCTCAAGAAAGCGAGCAATTCTAGCAATTCCACCCATGAATATATATATAATCGAGCTTTTATTTTTATCAAAATCAACGATAGCCTTCCATGAATCAAATTATCTTGAATTCTGATATATGTATGTATGCAGCTCGATGAGACTTTTCCAAATCTATAGATTGTTTCAAATATTGTTTCAGAGGTATATTTACTTTTGGAAAAGATAAGATTCTACCCAAAATTATTTTGAAAAGGTTTTTCCACTTAGAAGCTTGATCAAAATATAATAAAAAAAACATTGTCAACCCGGTTCAAATATGCTTATTTTCCTATATTCTGTTCAGTGAGAAAATTTCCATGTCGGAGGTTTGAGTTCGATTTCCAGCCTCCTTCATCTAAAAAATAGAAATGGTTTTTCATGGGCTGCTGCTTCTCATGAAAAATTGACAAGTTCTCTAAGACTATCACTTGTTAAGAGAGTGACACAAGAATAGTTGAAAGCTGTAAGTTAGGCCTTGGTTCTTCATAGACTGTAGCACCACGAAATTTATGTTTAAGATCTATTGCTACATTGACCAACAACTTTTTTTTTATATTCCTCTGTCAAATTTTCTTAGTGTAAATTGCGTTAGTAAATTAAACATTAGACGAGTCCAACAAAAAATTGTTTCTTAGAATACACCCAAATTATGGTTGATGAATTAAGCAACCTTGTATTTGGAAATTTAAATGAAGTAATGAACTTTTTCCCAAGGTATCTACAAGCGCACTAGAAAACATTTCTTCCGTATAATCAAGAAAATACCAGCAGTTAGAGCACGTATCGAAAAAGAAATTGGAAGTACTCGTGATGAATTCCGGAAAGATATGGTAAAGAGGTGTCATGGACTTTTATATTCTTACAAATTACCTGAAAAGGGCCTATCCAAAGAACAAATTTTCACACTAGTTGACCAACACATTGAAAAAGGAAACTACGATTGGCAAGATGGACGTGTTTCTGGAACTGTTTATGGATACGAACCAGATGTTATTGATTTGGTTACAAAAGTATATGGAAAAGCTTCATATACAAATCCACTTCATCCTGATATTTTCCCAGGAATTTGTAAAATGGAAGCTGAAGTTGTGAAAATGATAAGTACTTTGTTCAATGGCGATGAAAATACGACTGGCACTGTATGACTTTTTAACACAAGTTAACTACATTATATATTCAAAAATTGTTTTCCTTAGATGACTACAGGTGGAACTGAATCAATATTGTTGGCATGCAAAGCTTATAGAGATTATGCACGTGAAACAAAAGGTATAACAAAACCAAATATGATAGTTCCATTTAGCGCCCATGCAGCATTCGATAAAGCTGGACAGTTCCTGGGAATTCATGTGCGTTCAATAAAACTGAACAAAAAAACAACAGAAGTTGATCTAACTGCTTTTAAAAACGCAATCAATAGTAATACAGTTATGGTAAGTTGTTATATAACTTATTAAATTTAGAATAATACTTATCATATCCGGATTTATTATAAACATCCGGATGATTAAAAAATATCGGAAAGTGGATTTCATCTTATATTTTAATACTAGATAAGTATTCAAGTTGTAATATGACAGAATAATTCCCTTGATCTTAAAAAAATGCTAAATGAGAGACAAAAATATAATTTATACATATATATATTTAGCAATAAAAATGTTATTAAAATGTCAGGCCGAATTACTGAAAAGATCTAGAAGAAATTAAAAGGTACTTTTATACATAAATGTATATGAACAAACAAAAACGAGCGGATTAAAAATGCTAAATCACTGAGTTTGACTAAACCGGTTTTTAAAAGAACAGTTCAGGCACCAAATAATTTAACTATATGTATTTAATCAGTCTGCTCTAGTCAAATTGTAAATTAAGTGAATAAAATAATTTTTATTCCTCTTTATTGAATTTCAAAAATATTTTTTTTTTGAAATTCCATATTTCATAAAAGGGTATTCAATTGATTTAATTAAAATTTTTAACCGGGTATGTGCACATTAATATTAATACTATATATATATTTGTATAGCTATTTTTTTTCTTAAAAATGTTAAAAGAATTTATGTACAAGCAACCTTTTCTTTAAATATAAAGGGTCCGTCATCTAACGTTTTTTTTTTCAACTAGTGCTTATTTCGTGAATGGAAACACTTAGCTCATGTCTGATTTGACAGATAATTAGTTGTATCCTTCCGCTGAACGAATATGGTTGTGTATACGCTTGAACAACGCTGAGAAATATTGCGCCATCAACATCAATTCACCGTCGTTCTCAACAATTGAACATTTCGGAGACATCATTGAGACGAATTTTGCATAAAGACCTTGGTATGACGCCATACAAAGGCCAATTGGTTCAGGAGTTTAAGCCAACTGACTATCAAATGGATGGATAAGTGTTACGCCGACAAGCCAGAGACAATTGACGCTTTAAAGGACAATATTCGTGAAGCCATTGGTGAAATACAGCTGCACACAAACGATAATGTGCTTAAAAATTGGACCAATCGTGTAGGCTACTGCATGGCCAGCCGAGGCAGCCATTTGAATGAAATTATTTTCCATTATTAACCCAAAGGATTATTTTTAATTAGTTTAAGCAGGCTTTTTTGGTCAATTTGTTTTTGAATGCAAATAAAACAAGTTTATTTCATCTTTTCCCAACGTTTCGTCGCTATCCACGACTTCTTCAGGGGTTTATCTAGATTATTTTATTTGTATTTAACTTATTACTTTACGAAACAAACAAAAATTATCACAGTAGTATTTCAGGTACTTATTGAATTGTTAAAGCATAGCTCACGATCGTATTGTCTCTATCCTCTTGTGTATAGATAGAGACAATACGATCGTGAGCTATGCTTTGGCAATTCAATAAGTACCTGAAACACTACTGTGATAATTTTTGTTTGTTCCGTAAAGTAATAAGTCTTTTTATGTTAAATTATTTCAGTGTTAATTTATTTTGTTCTGTTTCCATTTTCATTCAAATTCAAAAAATCAGTAAGTCTTCCTTTATAAAAATTATCCAAATGTAAAATTATTAAATAAATACAAATAAAATAATCTAGATAAACCCCTGAAGAAGTCGTGGATAGCGACGAAACGTTGGGAAAAGATGAAATAAACTTGTTTTATTTGCATTCAAAAACAAATTGACCAAAAAAGCCTGCTTAAACTATTTAAAAATATAATAAAAAATAATTGGTCCCTTAAAATAATCCAAAGTATTATACTTTCACATAAAAAAAGAAATTTGAGAAAATATTCAGTAGTTTTTTTTTATAGCATTTTCAAAAAAAAAAGTTATTTGGCGGACTCTTTACTTACCAATGATTTTTATTTCTTTTTATGAATAAATATAAAAGAAATCAAAACTTAAAATAGCCGATCTAATAACCTTTTTCTAATTTCATTGATTTAATTTTAATAATGTATACACTTGGGTGGGGCTTATTTTATCAGTGTCGGAATTTCTTTCATGTCCGGACCTTAAAATTTTAAGGATAATAAATAAAAAAAAAACTGCAAAATTTCATTAAAATCGGTTAACGTTAACACGTGCCACCGAGATCTTGAAATTTCCCATACAAAATGTATGGAATTTTTTAGTGTCTTACTGAAAAAAATTCGTGAGGGCGTAATAGTTGATGTATAAAATTTAAACTTGGCAAAGATCTTATGTTATAAAACAAAAATATTTTCATATTTTATTAAAAATTTACACAATTAAAACGAACAATAAATATGACTTTTTTTTCACTTTTTGATCATTTCAAGCCTTTTTGTACAAAAAAATTAAACTGAAGGTGTTAACGGTATATTCTGCGATCTTTTATTTCTTTTTAATTGCTTAATATTTTTTTTTTCAACAGCTATTTATAAATTTGAGAAAAAAAACAAAATAAAATATTATTTAATGCATAAAGAAAGAAATTTAAAGCATAATTCAACAACAGACTTGCATTTTTGATTGATGGTTTTTTTGTTTATATATATCTGGAATTTTTTTTTATATTTGTCGAGACCTTGAATAGCGTAATGTTTTTGCTCTTCATCTGCACTTAAAGTTTGTTTATATTCTGAAATTAATTAATTGCCTCTTTCAGCCACATCGTTTACTACCCTTAAATTTTTAACCAATTTTACACCGCATTGGTAGTTTTCACGTCTTTTGAAAAATCTTATAGATTCAGGACTGATAAAAAAGTCCATACCTTTAGAAAACAAAAAGTTTTCCAGTACCGATCGGCACATTGAACGCTCACGACGTTTCACCTTCTGTGCGGTATTGAAAAAAAACTATCAGAATAAGCAAACGATCTCGTTCCCCTTGTTGTGAAGACATCATGTCTTCCAACAAAAAAAAATCCAAAATATTGGATACCCTTACAAACTCATCCTGATACGGGCATAGACATTGAATGTGATGATGAAATAATTCAACAACCAATTTCAAATAAAAAATCTAAAATCTAAAATTCCTTCGGTATGTGTTCTTCAACAAACTTGTGAAAAAGTGCAAGGTTTACTATCTGTTTAAAGTTAGACAATTATAGCCTTAAAAAAATGTCCATTGACATTAAACTTAATTGCGACAATTTTTAAACCTACGATAAAGTGTGTGCTGAGTTGAAAACAAAAAACTGGCAATATTATATTCATGATCTTCCTTCCGAGAGGTCATTCAAAGTCATGTTGTATGGTTTACATGAACTAAGTACTACTGAACTAAAAAAAGAACTTATTTCGATTGGACTTAAATGTCAAAACATTAAACTTATCAACAAAACCTATGATCAGTTTGTTGATATATTTTATCTAGTATATCTTGATATCGGTTTAGTTAGATTAAATGATCTTAAAAAGATTGGCGCTCAATTTTAAAGACACAAGTGCGATGGGATTTTGTTCGGCGGCCACGCATAAAAAAAAACTCAGTGGGCAAATGTATGGCCACGGAGAAAAACACTGTCATATTAAGACATATTGTGTTAATTGTTCCGAGCACCATGAAAAGAAAGAGTGCAACTCAAATGTGGAAATTGGAAACCCATAAATCTAACGATCCCACCTGTATAAGTATAAAAAGTTTTTTTGAAATAAGAGAAAAACTATCTGCAAGAAATAAATCTGGCACAATGAACAAGCGAATTTATCACCAACCGCAATAATTTACTTCAAATGTCAATGACTTTTCCGCTCTTAAAACTCACAAGAGCAGCATATCTTCCTCAGCAGCAGCAACAAAATCAACTAACCCCACCAGTAATGTAAATTCCAAATATTGGTCAAACAATGTGAACAAAACCGGTTTTATGGGACACGCACCCACACCCAACGCAAACACAGGAGTACAATTCTCTCACTGCAGAGATAATAACTTTCGGAATAAATGTATAGAATTTTTTGCTTTCTTAAGGGGCCTTCCCCTAGATTTGAGGTAAATACGAAAAAATGGCGAAATGGTGCGCAATTTCCTGAAGTCATTTGTGTGAATATGACAATAATTTAAACGCTATATGAAAGAACGATTCATTATCTTCAAATTGTTGGAATTACTTTTTTCCAAATCGACTCACAGCGGATTATATTTGAAAAAATGTATATCTATATTTTGAGAAATCAGCTGAAACTGCTAATTGGTGCGCAATTTTGTAGAAAAAGTACTGGACTGAGTGAGTCAAATTTAGTATTTTCTAAAAGGTAACAAACATATCTTCAAATTGTTGGAATTAATTTTTTTTAAAAATTGAAAAATTTTGGAAATATATTGACTTAAAATACTGTTTTTCAATTCGGTTTTTGACATATTTGTTTAATGAATTTTACTAAAATTATGATCCAAAATAACAAACCGACATTCTAAATTTAATTTTCATAAAAAAAATATTCAATTTTCTTTTATTTTTATGCGTAAAATAAAATCTCATTATTTTAGCTAAGACACAAATCATTGGATTCTATTCGTTCTCCAAATGACCGGTAGAGTTTCCATGCAAAATAAAACAAAAATTCAAACAGTATGATACACACAATTTGGCAGTAGATAAAAAGGTATCTATGTATGTATATACAATACACATGCAGTCTGTTTATATGGTGACTATTGCGTGATGTTTGTGTAGTGTAGAAGTTTTGTTGTTATTTTTTTTTGTTTTTTGTATTTACTGCTTGTTGGTTTTTTTTCCTATATTTTGTGTACATTCTGTAACTATGATTTACGTTACTATAGGTCAACCCTGACCTGAGAACTCAATCAAAATCATAATAAGATTTTCTTATATGAATAATGAAAGTAATAAGTTTGAAAGCATTTGGTTTGTTAGCGCAGAATTGCGTTTCGATATACGAGTATACCCAGTTATATGTAGAGGCATAGCATTTTTATTTATTTTCAAAAAAAAAAAAATCACTTAAAACAGAAAAAAATATTAAAAATTACGGGTATACTTACAGAGTCATGCTGTAGCATTTTGAAAAGCCAAAAGTCTATTCTTTAATATTATTTTTAAATTTATTTTCAAAGTCAAAATTTTCAAAATTATTCTTTTAAATAACTTTTTTTCAACTCTGATGGAATCAGACATTCTTCTTGAAGCTTTCAAGTGCAGTGTTAAAATAAACGGTGTTAGGTACCTTACAATGCTTGCTGATGGAGACAGCAGTTTATTCAAAAAAATGTTAGAAAATGGTCCCTACAACGGAAGGAAAGTGGAGAAAATTGAATGTTGCAACCATTTGATGAGGAACTTTAGAAACAAGCTGGAAGCTGTTTCTAAAGGTTCAAAAACTGGCTTGAAAGATGCCCTGACAAAAAATTTGGAGCGAATAAGAAAAGTCATCTTGAGCGCGTTAAAATACAGACGAATGAATACGGAAACAAAAGAAAGCTCCTTATTGGCAACCAAACAAGACATTAGGAACGTCATTCATCATGTTTTTGGAGATCATGCGGATACTTTGCATGTGTGGACGTACATAAATGAAAGGTGCAACGTTAACGACACCAATTTGATACCTCTTATGGTGAAGGACGGACTTTATGAATCAATTATGGGCCCAATGAGACGACTTATTTGGAACGCTAAAAGTTTTCTGCTTGGATATACCAATAACCTGGCTGAACTCGATAGTGGCAAAACATGTTGGTGGAAAAAGGATAAACTTTTCCCTTGGTAGTGGATATTCTAACCGGTAAGTAATTTAAATAATATTTTTTAATATTCCTGTAACAAAATAATAATTTGAATTTTATAATTAACATCTGTAATAAACTATTTTTTCCCATGACAGATGTTTTGCAGCTGTAGTTCAATTCAACGCGAAGTGTCAGATGTCGGAACTATATCCTCAAGTTTATAGTTCTAGTCCAGAAGCCAGAATCCGTTGAAAGAAAGTTGAGCTACGTCGATTGAGAAGCAATGAGAGAGGGAGAAAAAGAAAAGTTTACGTCAAACGGAGAACATATTTCAGCATAAACCGTGCTTATAATTCGAATGATATTGGTTATGGAGATGGTTCCAGGCAACCAGATATGGGTCTAGAAGAATTTGCTGCTGAAAAGGAAATCATTCTGAAAAGACTTGAGGACAACCAAAAAAAAAGCGATTCCTCCTACAGCATCAAACAATTGGCCAGACAAACAACATCAAATGGAGTGAGACCAGGAAATTCATGCTGACTGATTCTTCCTTCGGCACTATTTGCAAGGCTAAAAAATTTGAGGGACATTTAAAAAGACTCGCTCATGCAACGGAAATTTTTGCAAAGTCTGTAATACATGGAGAAAAAAGCGGATTATTCAATGACGAAAAGTTCTCTTATCTTGGAGCATCACCAGATGGAATTATTGATGAAAACACTATTTGCGAGATCAAATAAATGCCCATTTTCAATTGCTGAATCGGATCCGATTGCAGCCATTAAAGACAAGAAACTAAAATTCATCACAGCTTCAGATGATGGTTGGGTAGGAGGAATTAATAAGAGCCATATTTACTATTATCAAATTCAAGGGCAATTGCATATTTCCCAAAAGAATGTCTGTGTTTTTGCAGTTTGGACTAACAGCAAATATGATCTATACGTTGAAAGAGTTGAAAAGGATGACAACTTTTGGGAACTCAAATGTTGACTAAACTTTTATCTTTTTATATGGATTGGCTTTTACCAGAACTAGTAGATCCATGGGTCCCTCGTGGTATGAAAGTACGTGCTCCCTCAAATAACTGAGAAAGGGTTGTTTCTTTTTGTCTTTATCCTTTTATAATTATGAAACAAAAATAAACTAAAATAAAATAAACAAATAAATTCAAGTAGGTGTAGGTTAAAACAAATGTCAAATTATTCATTGAATAAAAATAAAATCTAATATTGAATTAAATCGATTTACTTATTATTTTATTATTTTGACACTTCAAAGACCCTTCTTGATATAAAATACAGAATGGTTTTACTTTCATTCCAATGGGACCTAAAATTTTTTTTTCGAATCAATCAATTATTTTTTTAGTCACAATTTTAAATTGGTACCTAGTTTTTCTCTAAAATTTAAAAATCAAACATTACATCCTAACATGCATCCACCCCTACTATTCTACTTTTTCTCAACATTATTGGCATCGGCTTCGGCAATCTAAAATATATATTTTTCATCTGAATTTTTTTTCTTCTCAATCGCAATATGTTCAGTAAAAGCGTATCATGAAGATTTTCAAAACAAATCTCAATCAGTCAAATTGGTATGACCAATTGCTATAAATTTACGACACCTAAATGGTAAAAGTGTCATATTTTTTAACTATTGACTCAAACGCTTATTACATATTTTAAAAATCTTGAACAAAAATAGATTTATAATTTTCGTATTGCTGAATAATACAACAAAATAAGTTTCCATGAAAGGACTTACAATCTTACACAGTGAAAACAAAAAAAGATAAACAAAAAAATTAATGAAACAAATTTTACGGCAGCCTACTTGGTCACACCAAGCAAGCGAATAATACAGAAAAATACCAAAACCAACCAAACTAGTTTTTGAGAGGTATATGTATATAGAAAACAACATACGAGTAGGTACACATAAAGAATCTGGAAAAATATTTTTACTCTTTTCATCATTAGCGATCGTAATAAACTTTTGTCTTGTACCAAGTGAATGTTGGTGAGTGTTCTTTTTGTGGATTGGTTTGGATTGTATTATCTGATGTTTAAACCTAACATTGGTGAAGAACTCGGATCAATAGGTTCTACTTTTAGGTCTCACTTTTAGGTGAAGGGCTCTTAAGGGTAAGTTTCCTTTGCATTTTGATGGTAGAGCGCTAACTAATTGTTACATAATTCTGTTATTTGTGAAGTAAATTTCCTGAAATTTGGTTTTTATGTAGGTAATAGATACACTCACTTACAGGTATCATTATAATTGTATAAATAACAAATTCAATACTTTTACGAGAATAAGGAGTGATTTATTTTCGTGAAAATTCGAACTCAATTTTCAAAAATGCGGGTCAGCTAAAGTAATTAACTTTTTATTTATTTGATTTGGTTTTATGACAACACATAATATTTTATAATATATAGGCTTAACAAAAAAAAAAAAAAAAAACTTGAAAAAAATGGTTGAATTTATATCACTTTGAACGAACGTTTTTAACTATAACTATATGGTGTATAATTATATAGGATTTACAAAAAAAAAAAAAATATTTAAACATCAGAAATAGCAAAATAATATTTCCAGATGTGCAATGTCATTGTGAAGAAAGCAGAACCTTCACAAGCTTAAATTATTTTTATTATTTTTTTCTGATATATTTTCTACTAGATTCAATTTTAAAAAAAGTCATTACATTCATTAGTTTTTTTTATATAAATTTTCGAAAAAAGGTCTTTTTTGCGTTTTTATACCAAAAAATTCTGTCCACACGCACACAAAGAAGTTTGCAGTTCAGAAAAAATCCACTGCGATATCAGCGCCAACTCATTTTGTTCTCTCTCCAAAATAAATATCGCACATGCGCTCTCATATGTACATATATTTTGTTCTTGTTTTTTCTCATATATCTATATTATATATTTTTTTCTCACAGCTGAAAGTGAATAATAAAAAAAAACTGTTGTTTTACTTCAACTGAAGCAGAGCGGTGGTTGGAAAATTTTTATGATGGATGGTGTGAGGTGGTCGAAGTGTATGCGCTTTAATTTGTTTGTGTGTTGCTGTTTTTAGTTTATAAATTGTTTTTCTTCGTCATTTACTTTCTCTCATCTCATCAGTTCGGTGTATGGATACATATTTATGTATATTGTTAGATAGTGGATGGGAGGTGGAGGACAGTCTAAGTGGATAAAAAGTATATGGCACATGCGCATTGTATATAAATTTGCATAGTACTCTCATGAACACGTTCCACACGTCGGCCACCTAGCGATCACACCCCTAACTAATTTTCTGGTTGCTGTTTCTGTGTATATACAAGTGCGCCCTCAGACGACCACACCCCACAACACAAAAACCATCGGGATGATAGTACTATAAGTTTTAATATACAATGCACATGCGCTCGCATATAATTTTGTCTGTTCTGTTTTTTTGGCTGATATTGTTTTTTCTCCTTTATTTTTTGCATCTCACCGTTGTGTTTTGGATGAATATTTTTTTGTAGGTTTGTGTGTCAAGGTTGCTCAGAAAAATTTTACAGGGAGGGTGGGACATCATTTATCATGGTCAAGTATATTGCACGTACGCTCTCACATTTCTTTGTTGAATTTCAAAAAAATCCTGTCTTACCTGCCTAGGTTGCTACTCACTTTCAAAATTTTCAATTCCGCACAATTTTCTAATTAAATTCCAGCCTGCAATACAACCATATGAATGAGCCGGTAAGCGAAATGTTCTTTCAAACAATTCTTAAAAGAAAACTTACATTTTACATAATACCTACATAACTACGAGGGCAGTCCAATATTTTATTGATGCCGACGATGGAGAAGACTCACCCAGAGTAGAATCCATTTCCATTTTGATGTTGTTTGGGGTAAACCCTTTCAAAAAAAAAATATTTAATGACTTAACGATGACCGATTTTTTCCATTTTTTCAAAACTATCAATATTGTTAATTTCAAATGGCTGCCAAATGCAAGTTAAGTCGCGTAATGTGATGAAATTTAAAACTTAAGCTTTATAAAGGACATTTTTTGAAATACAGTAATTTTTTTTCAAAAAAAAAAACTGTATATTAGTCAGGCCAGGTACTTCTGGGACTGCCCTCGTAATAATGAATATTTTTTTGCAATTAGAAGATCATATCATAACGAACAAAAAAATATGTAGGTACCTCGATATCTACAACAAATAAAAATATCCACCGCCACCAAACCGAAGACCCCTCTCTAGCATTATATTGTTTTTTTCGATGATTCATATTATGTATATTACTATTCTCATTTCTCATAGTATGACATACTCGTAACATCCAAAAGACAAAACAACTACCTACTTATAGCAAAAAAAAACTTTAAAAAACATCAATCGCGCCGTGCCTGTGTCATCGCCACCGGCCGTCGTCGCGTCGTCTTCGCGTCGCGTGGGTCAGGCTCATCTTTCATGTCTCAGCACAACAGGTTCTGTAATATGTATGTATGCCTGTGTGCGCTTGTGCACCTCTGTCTGCTAAAGTGCTAATGCATACCATACCCATATGTCTCTGTGGCTGGCATTATCGGGCTCTGAGAAAAGTATTGCACAAGAGAGAAGTTAGCTTATAGAAGAGAATCATTCTTCTACTAATACATTCAAATGTATTTACATGAGTTCTGAGTTTACTTCTGAGGTAGACCCACCCTTAAGCAAACATAATATTGATGTCAGCCTTGTAAATGAAACATGGTTAGATAAAAATGTAAATGTTTCCAATAAAGAATATACATAAATGCTATAGATTAGATAGAGAAGAGAGAATGGAAGGCGGCGTTGCCGTGATTATTAAAAGAAATATTGAGCATAGATTACTACCAATTGTTAATACTATGGTAACACTAGTTTACAAAATTTTGGGTCACCGATGCTACCTAAAAAAAACATTTTTACTAATTTGGGGTCGCTGAAAACGAAAATGACATTAATTTTTTTTTTCAAAGAACCGTTTTCGAGATATACTCAAAAAAAGTTTTTTTTGGTCTACATTTCGAACACTGGCTTATATCTCTTAAGTTATCTTTTTAATTTACACATAGTAAATATTTTTGGAAAGATAACACTTTCTGCTTTCCAACGGTATACGGTGTGTTATAATCGGATGCGAATTCATTAAGATACAAGCGATTAAAGATTATAAAATAATAAAGTCATTGTCTTAAACAGAAAATTTAGTATATTCTATGTAAATTTGTTATTTTATTACATAAAGTAGTAATATGAAAACGTTTCGTATGGAAAAAATGACTGACTTGTTTTTCTTATTTATTTCATAGCTTCTACATTTCTCGTTCAATTTTAACGAATTTGGTCTTCAAATTTTTGTTATAAAAATATATTTTATTTAAGCCAAAAAAAATATTTTTTATATTTTTTTTTTCTATCCACACGGTTCAATTGAAAATGATAAATTTTCAAAAAAGCTTGAAAAAATCGATTTTTATAATCTTTGATTGGGGTTGGGGTCGAAATCCTGTATGTGCCAAAATCCTGTATTCAAAATCCTGTATGCCAAAATACTATATGTCAAAATCCTGTATGTGCAAAATACTGTATGAGCAAAATACTGTATGTCAAAATCCTGTATTGTTGATAAATATATGTAGGTAGGTACCTAATTAGGAGCTAAGAGAAAAAGGGAGAAAACAAAATTCTACACTTATTTACTTCTTTTTCGTTCACTTCATTTTCCCTCTAAAATTATTTCTTGAGTTCTCTCAATTAGTAATTGTTTGCTTTCTCTTTCTTACTTTTTCTTTTCAATTTTTCTTCTTCTCTTTTTTTGTAAAAACAATTTGATTTCATGAATGAATTATACCAACTTACTTGTCATACATTTGAATGCACATTATTTTAGCCGCGCAAATAAGAAATGTGTCATAATAATATAAACCGATTTTTATCTTTAAACGTGATTAGCCGCAAGCTAAGCGTCCTAAACCCCCTAAAGTTTAAATCTTCAAAAGTGATTTTGGCTGAAATATGCATTATGACATACCCTTATGAACCTATTTGTAGAATTATTTTTTTATTTGTTAATTTTCAAAGGAATTATTTACTTTCTAACTGTTATAAATTATATTTGAATAATGTCAATAAACGAAACACAATTAATATTCAAAACATAGTATTATGCGTATTTTTAACGGAAATTTCTTTAAAAAAAAATACAGTATGAAAATACAGTATCTTGCCGTACAGGATTTTACAAAACAGGATTTTGCAAGTCAGTATTTTGCTCATACAGTATTTTGACGTACAGGATTTTGTGTTTACAGTATAATGACATACAGGATTATGATCTTACAGTATTTTGACCAAACAGTATTTTGTCATACAGTATTTTGACATACAGGATTATGACCCGCTCCCCTTTGATTGCTTGTATCTTAATGAATTCGCCACCAATTATAACAAACCGTATACCGTTGGAAAGCAAATATTTTAAAAATATTTACTATATGTAAATTAAAAAGATCACTTAAGAGATATAAACCAGTGTTCGAAAAATAGACCAAAAAAAGCCTTTTTTTGAGTATATCTCGAAAACGGTTCTTTGAAAAAAAAAATTAATGTCATTTTCGTTTTCAGCGACCCCAAATTAGTAAAAATGTTTTTTTTAGGTAGTATCGGTGACCCAAAATTTTGTAAACTAGTGTAATAGAAAACATTGGTATTAAAATACCATTTGTCAATGGAAATACTGTTAAGATATTTTCTGTTTACTTTCCAGGGGGTTATACCTCAAAAAGAAAAAGATATGATTTAAGAAATGATTTACGTAAGCTTGTGTCTTCAAATAAAACTATTTGGTTGGTGGTGATCTCAACTGTAGGCACAGGAATTGGGGATGTGTGAGAGCCAACGCCTGGGGTAATATATTGTATGATTTAAATACTAGGCACTCATTTAATATTTTGTACCCTCCTTATCCCACTTGTATACCCTAACGATAGAACTAATCCTTCAACCATTGATTTATTTTTAAAAAAATATGCCAGCACTCTTTAGTCAGCCTGTAGTAATAAATAATCTGAGTTCCAATCATCTTCCGGTTATGTGTAGTGTAAATCATGCACCCCGGCAAAATAAAAACATGTTTTATGATTTTAAAAATGCTAAGTGGAGCAGGTTTAAAAAGAAGATGCGTTTTAAATTAGTAAATCTACCGATAAAATTGTTCCTAATGAATTCAACCGTGATCAAATTAACGAAGCAGTTCAAAATTTTACATCTGCTGCATTTGAAAGCGTAGCACAGTCTGTTCCAAAAAAATTGCGTTTCAATGAAAACACAAATTCACTCCCAGTCAATATTTTCCAACTTATTACTTACTTATACTTATACTTATACTTATACTTATACTTATACTTATACTTATACTTATACTTATACTTATACTTATACTTATACTTATACTTATACTTATACTTATACTTATACTTATACTTATACTTATACTTATACTTATACTTATACTTATACTTATACTTATACTTATACTTATACTTATACTTATACTTATACTTATACTTATACTTATACTTATACTTATGCTTATACTTATACTTATACTTATACTTATACTTATACTTATACTTATACTTATACTTATACTTATACTTATACTTATACTTATACTTATACTTATACTTATACTTATACTTATACTTATACTTATACTTATACTTATACTTATACTTATACTTATACTTATACTTATACTTATACTTATACTTATACTTATACTTATACTTATACTTATACTTATACTTATACTTATACTTATACTTATACTTATACTTATACTTATACTTATACTTATACTTATACTTATACTTATACTTATACTTATACTTATACTTATACTTATACTTATACTTATACTTATACTTACACTTATACTTATACTTATACTTATACTTATACTTATACTTATACTTATACTTATACTTATACTTATACTTATACTTATACTTATACTTATACTTATACTTATACTTATACTTATACTTATACTTATACTTATACTTATACTTATACTTATACTTATACTTATAGGCAAGTAAACCATTTTGGAAAATGGTAAAAATAATAAAGAAAAGGAACAGTCAGATTCCGGCATTAAAAAATGGAAACTGTGCTTTTGACAAACCTTGAAAAAGCAAATGCTTTAGCACATGAGTTTTCAAAACGTCATCTTGCAGGTAACAATATGATGAGCAGTGTTCCAACTGAAACTGCTGTAGAGCAATCAATGGAATTAATCAGTTCTCAACAAATTCAAGTTGATGATAATATAATTACCCTGCAGGATTTAAAAGATATATTAGGTAGTTTAAAAAATTTCAAGAGCCCAGGATTCGATGGTTTGAAAAATATTATTTTAAAAAATATAGCGAAAGCGGGTGTAAAATTTTTACAACTTCTCTTTTCAGCTTGTTTTAAAGCTGCTTATTTTCCAAACCAATGGAAAACAGCAAAAATTATTCCCATTCCAAAACCAGGGAAAAATCCCACATCTCCTGCGAGCTATAGACCTATAAGTCTACTTAGCTCTCTGAGTAAGTGTGTTGAGAAACTTATTAAAAATAAAATTCTAAAGCATTTAAACACTCACGACATTCTTCCAGCTGAACAATTTGCGTTCAGAAGTTGTCATAGTACTGTAAACCAAGAACATCGGATATCAAAAGATATTAAAAGTAATCTTGAATTAGGGAGAATCACTGGTATGGTGATTAATGCTGGGAAAACGCAAGCTGTGTTTTTCACAAGAAAAAGAAAAGCTTGTTTCTTACCCAGTATGCTTCAAATTAATGGAATTCCGACTGAATGGAAATCTAGTGCAAAATATTTTGGAGTCTACTTAGACAAAACTTTTACTTTTGGACTTCATATCCAAGAATCAATAAAAAAGGTTAACTTGGCTATGCAAATATTATCATCATCATCGGCTCGACAACCGGGGTCCGGTCCTGGCCTCCTTCAACAAGTCTCTCCACCAATCCCGGTCTTGAGCCGACGCCATCCAGTTGCGCACCCCAAGGCTTCGAGCGTCCTGGTCTACGCCATCTCTCCAGCGCAAGCATGGTCTACCACGCTGCCGTCTACCATAGAATGTACCACAAAGGACTTTCCGAGCCGATTCCTCTTCACTCATGCGAGCTAGGTGCCCTGCCCACCGGAGTCTCCCGAGCTTAATTTTTGTCACTATGCCTGCTTCAAGGTAGATTGCGTACAATTCTTTTGTCTTTTGTTCCAGTAAAAAAACTACCAAATACTAAATTTCCATGTTGGTACTCGCAAACTCTTATTAATCTTTTAAAAACAAAAAACCGGTTTCACAAAAGACTGGGCAAATTTAATAGGCAAGATGATAAGATAATGTTTAAATATTTACGAAGTCAGTGTAAAAAGGAGCTAGACCAATGTTATAAGAAATATGTAGCAAATATAGAGAACAACCTCAGAAATAATGCAAAGTACTTTTGGTCGTATACAAAAAAACTTAGAGCTACTAACTCAATACCATCAATAATGACGTATAATAATGTGACCCATTCTGACTCATTGACGATATGTGAAGCGTTTTCTACGTTCTTTAAACAGAATTACTCGAATACAAACAATAATATTTCAACGTTAAATGGTTCCAATGATTTAGATAGTTTATCCGTAGTTAGTTCAAATATAAGTACTACTGCTGTAAGTTATGTAATTCAAAAATTAGATTGCAATAAAAATGCAGGTCCTGACGGCATTCCAAATGTTTTCTTTAAGAATTGTTTCGAAGCTTTAAAAACACCAATTTGTACATTAATTAACAAGTCACTTCAAGAAAAAAAATTCCCAGAAAAGTTAAAAGAAGCATTTGTAACACCAATACACAAAAACGGCAGTACATCAGAAATATCTAACTATCGTCCGATCTGTATATTAAATTCTTTATCATTAATATTTGAGAGATGTATTTACAACAACTTAATAATTAAAATAAGGCCTTTGATCAACCCAAAACAGCACGGTTTTGTAAGTGGAAGGTCAACGGTGTCTAACCTAGCCTCCATTACACATGATATTGCCAATGCTTTTAATCGTACACTACAAGTCGACGTAATTTATACAGACTTCTCCAAAGCGTTTGATAAAGTCAATCATGAGATTATTTATAGAAAGATGCAAGAAATGGGTTTCCATTTTGACATTATAATGTGGGTAAGATCCTATCTGACAAATAGATCACATAAAGTAGTTGTTAATAAATTTGAGTCGAGTGCTTTTTTTCCACCATCTGGTGTACCGCAAGGTTCAATATTAGGCCCCATCTTATTCTTAATATACATAAATGATATAACAAATAATTTTCAATCTTCTTCATTACTATATGCAGATGATCTTAAAATTTATCGAGAAATTACGTGCATAAGGGATTGCATTCTACTTCAAAAGGATATTAATATTCTTCAAGCTTGGTGTTCGTCGAACGAACTATTTTTGAATGCTAGCAAATGTAGTGTTATCTCTTTTTCACGTCAAAGACAACCAACAATGTTTAGCTACCGGTTAGGTGAAACGGAGTTAACCCGTGTTACTGAGCAAAAAGATCTTGGAATCGTATTTGACTCCAAGCTTTTGTTCGATGTTCACTATAATAATATAACAAAAAGAGCAGCAAGAATAATGGGTTTTATTTTTAGAACTGGAAAATTTTTCCGTAAAGCTGAGACATTTATAACACTCTTTAACTCTCTAGTTCGTAGTGTTCTTGAATATGCATCGACAGTTTGGAATCCAACTTACAAAACCCAGTCAAACAAAATTGAATGCATTCAAAGAAAATTCACAAGAATTTTACAATATAAGTTGTACAAGAACCACTCCGATTATAGTGCTAGGTTACAGTTATTTGAAATGATGTCTTTATCTCAACGCAGAGTTTTATTGGACGAGCTATTCTTATATAAAATCATGTATGATAAAATAAATTCACCTAATTTAAAAAGCATTATTAGCATCCATTTTCCGATTCGTTTTAGTCGTCATTCAGTTGTTTTTGATATACCTTTCTCACGAACCAATTTAATTTTTAAATCACCTTTAATAAGAATTCAAAAGTACCATAACAAAGTTTTCTCAACGTTTGATGTTTTGCATGTTTCTAATGATAATCCTAGATCTGTTATTTTAGGAATTGTTCGTGAAAGTGGCTCATGTTTCATTTCCATTTTTTAAATATTTTTCATTTCCATTTTTAAATTTTTTCTTGCTTTTGGTTTTGGCTTTTCGTTTATTTCTTATTTTTAATACTCTTAATACTTAATTTCGTACAATTATTTCTATATCTTTTTAAAAAACTTTTATAAAACTTTATATGCAATCTCTGTAATAAAATTGAATTAACTTAAAACATAGCTTGTTAAAGGTTTGTAATAGGCGTAAGTTTATTAAAAACTGTTAGCTATTTTATAATCAATAAAAAAAAAAAAAAAAAAAAAAAAAAAATTCATGATTGTACCGTCTCCGGAATCGTCCTTCCTCACATATGGGGCCAACAATTCTCCTTAAGACTTTTCTCTCGAACGCGCCTAAGAGATCGGAGTGTCTTTTGCTAAGCACCCAAGTCTCGGATCCATACCTGAGTACTGGCAGGACCATGGTCCAGTATTGAGCAGCCGCCCGCCGCGCGCGTATTTCTTCTTCTATATTATTATCGGCTGCTACTATTGACCCAAGGTATTTAAAGGATTGCACCACTTCAAATTCGTGCTCCACTACCTTGATTGTTTGACCAACTGTTCTTCTCGCATTCGACGCCACCATGTACTTTGTTTTACCTTCACTAATGTGCAGCCCCAGATTTTGTGCCGCCTGCTCGATCTGGATGAAGGAATCATGTACAGCTTGTTCGGTTCTTCCGATGATGTCAATGTCGTCTGCGTAAGCCAGTATCTGGCTGGACCTGTTGACGATGGTCCCTCTTGTTGCCGTGCCAGAGTCACGGATTGCTTTCTCCAACGCCAGGTTGAAGAGGAGGCAGGCCAAACCATCCCCTTGTCGGAGTCCATTAAAGATGTTGATTGGTCTGGATAGCAATCCGGCTATTTTTACTTGGCTTGTTACGTTGGTCATGGTCAACCTACAAAGTCGTGTCAATTTATTTGGGATGCCGAATTCTCATGGCTTTATAAAGTTCTACCTTGGCTATGCTATCATAGGCGGCCTTAAAGTCTATAAACAGATGGTATGTTAAATTCTAGACATTTTTCCATCGCCTGCCTAAGGGTAAAGATCTGACCAGTTGTTGATTTGCCTGGAATGAAACCACACTGATATTGGCCGATTATGGTTTTAGCGTATGGGGCTATCCGTTCTTGTAGGATAGAGGAGAGTATCTTATAGGCGGTACTCAACAACGTGATACCTCTATAATTGCTGCACGTTGTGACATCTCCTTTCTTATGTATGGGGCAAATTATACCTTTTCGCCAGTCTTCTGGCATTTCTTCCTGCTCCCATACGTGCACTAGAATATCATGAATTGCTTGGCGTAAGACTTGCCCGCCGTGGTGGAATAGTTCGGCTGGTATGCCATCGGCTCCCGGGGCTTTGTTTTTCTTAAGCCGGGCTATAGCCTTCTCAACCTCTTCTATGCTTGGTGGCGGTAACATAGGATTTTCTTCTTGAAGTAGTGACCATTTAGCAATTCATTAAAGTACACATCCCATCCCTCCAGTATGCTTTGGGGATCGGTGATCAGATTTCCCTCTCCGTCCTTGCAGTAAGCGCAGCGTGGTGTGTACTGCGTCTGTTTCGGACGGATTGGTAGAACTTCCGCGCCTGGTGCGGACCTCGCTCTCGGTTTCTTTCTAAATCACAGATGATGTTCTCCCAGGCTGATTTTTTCTGTCTGTGAAGCCGTTTTTCTATTCTTCTAAGCTCTTTATAATTATCTTCGCGTGCCCGCGTTCTATGAGATTGTTGCATTGCTCGGTACGCAACATTCTTACGTTCAGTCGCTAGCTTGCATTCATCATCAAACCAGTCGTTCCGACTTCTACGACTGCTGCCTAAGATGGAGTTGGCAGTACTAATGACAGTGTTCTTAAGGCGTGTCCACTTTTCATCTACGCCCAGCATACTGGCTCCAGGACTTACTCTCCCTGGATCGAGTGGTTCTAGGGCGAGTCCTAACGCATGTCCAAAAAATATTATACCCATTTATAAATCGAAAATCGAAACTAAGCACAGAAAATAAGCTTATAATATTTAAAGTAATTTTTCAAAGCATTATGCTATATGGATCACCTGTTTGGGGTTCGTGCGCCACGACCCATATTCTTCGATTACAAAGAACCCAAAATAAAATAATGCTAAATCTGCCATGGCATTATTCAACCGAAGACCTCCACGTATTAGGCAACACTGAAAAATAGAATAACAAAATTATTATGTTTATTCGAAAACTATATGATCTCAAATTTGGCTACTCAATAAAAAAAAAAATAAAAAAATAATACAAAAACGTAAACGAGAAAAAAAAACATTAAAAATAAGAAAAAACAAAAAAAAAGTTAAAGCTTTATATTTATTATTTATTATAGTATTTATATGTTATATTATTTATTTAAGTACAAATTTTTTTATTTATTTGTTGTTAATTAATTTATTTAATTTTTTTATTTATCTATTTATTTATTTATTTTTAATTTAATTAATTAATTTATTTATTTGTATATTTACTAATTCATTTACTGATTTATTTGTTTATTCATTTTTTTTTTGTTAATTTAATAAAACATGTATTTATTTATTAATATTTTATCAATTTTTTTGTTTGTTTCTTCCAAATCATTAATTTATTAATTTATTAACTTATTTATTTATTTATTTAAGTATTCAAATTATGTACTTACTTTATAATTATCAAATTGTAAAGCATATTTGAGATCAATACTTTTCGGTGCGCACTAGCCCCCCATTCTCTCTAATCTTGGATAACATGTTTCTGAAAATTTAAGAAGTTTTTCTTGTAGCTTTTCCTTCGATTTCTCATTACAACAAACTGTAATAATTGTAATAAAATTTTTATTTTTTTCAGTAGTAAACTAGAGTTATACTAAATCTCTGTAAATTGTGCAATATAGTTTTTAAGAATGAAAAAATGTTAGTAATTTCTGCTACAATAAAATATACAATACAAATTCAAAAAGTTGTCCAAGTCCTGAAACAGCAGCAATGGCATTTTTCGATGAAACTTTCACTGATGACATTAAGAGCAGAGTGGTTTTAAATATAAAAAAAAGAATTCCCGGTAGAAATAGAGAGACAACTTTAAAATCGTTATGATGTGTCTCGTATGCAAAATTTAGACAAATTTCTGTAATAAATGTAAAATATTAATTAAAATATTAATACGATGTGTTTATTTGAAAAGAATAAGTAATCCTAAAAACATAATAAATTTAACATTTAAGAATTACAAAAAATAACAACAAGTACTTTTCAGCAAAGTAAAACTGCAGTAGATTAATGATCTTTGCGTCCAACTTCCAGGTGGTACTGACATCCATCAACCATGGTTCTATACTTTTACAATCGGTCATCCTAAATATGGTCATCTAACTCAGATGCCAAAAGCTCTTCGTTTTCTGTGACGTATTTCCAAAGTTTCATGTGTCATGATGTTGTAATAGGCATTTCAGCTTGAGCAGGTTTTCGGACATCGTAACGCACATTTCGGTTGACTTTTATTATTTTATATGGTTAGCCACTTGCCAATTTCCTCCCAACAACAAATTGAGTGCGTTTTATTGCAACCAAATCGCCTAAATTGTATACATACATGGTCCTTCTTTCGCTTTTTGTTATAATTTTTCTTGTATGATACTTGCGCATTTTGTATTTGTTTTTTGGCTTCCTGATGTATCAGTTCTCTTTCACTGTTGAAATTCTGAAACATCTCTTGTTCTAATGCCTTAACAAATTCGTAGTTAATTTCATTTTTCATTTTCGTCCCAAACATCTGTTCAAATGGTGAAACCTTTGTGGAACTGTGGGTGTGTGCATTGATAGAATTTTGCACTTTTGACACAAACTGATACCATTTTGAAGGTTCGTGCGATGATAATTTTGCAATTATTGATAAAATGGACCTGTTATCACGTTCAATTTGTCCATTATCTCTTGCAACGCCAGTATTACTTACATAACATATGTTCAAACTGTTATCCTTCATGTATTCATCATGTATTCTTCAGAACTTCTTCTTGTCCAGTTGACTTAGTGGGATACAACCAAACAAATTTTGTAAACCCATCTACCATTCACCCTTATCTATGCAATATAATTGACCCTCCTTTTTACCTAACTCTTTGTTGTGAAATATACACTTTATACAGCTATTAATGTACTATCCAACTTTTCCCTCCAAATCTGGTATCCAATAGTTTTGTTGAAAATTGTGTATTGTTTTTTGTACTGCAAAGTGGCCATAGTTGTGACCATCTGCAATAACCTCCCGTTCAATCGACTTCGGTATAACCAGTAAATCATTTCAGTTTATAGTTTTGTAAATTAGATCTGCTTTGATTGTGAAATCTTCATAAGGCCTACTTACAAACATTTCTGCAACTGCTTTTATGTGTTCATTTTTCTGTTATGCTTTTCGAATATGTGATGTTATTTCTGAAGGTATTGTAAGGATATTCTATGGATACCGGCTTGAGCAATCGACATGTTTCATTCTTTTGCTAGATCTATGTATTATAAGTACTTTACTTTTTACTTGTTTGTATTCTAAAAAACCTTAGAACACCTTTTTATAGAAATTATTATTTTGATGTTTTCAATTATTATTATTCTTGAACTGAATTTGAACAGACTTTGTTTCCTAATTATTATTTAAATAAAGAAGCCTTTACAACATCAGAAGTGGGATTAGCTGCATTTATAGAAAAAAACCAATACCATTTTCCGGATATGTCAAGAATGAATAAAAGCGATCTTTTAGCATGGTGTGAAGCCAATAAGGTGCAACCATAGCTCAGCTGCGAGAACTTTATACTGAGCTTACAAAACCCGATGGGATAAATTCCGAAAATTCCGTGTTTCCTAAGCTGTCAACAACTTCCGAACAGGAAGAAAGGACGGAAAATAGTGAAATTTCTGGACATTCCGAGCAACAAAGCGTTCAGCCTAATATATTGATTCCGAGTAACAATACGCAATTAGATGACGAAGAAGCTTGTGTTGAGAAGGAAATTCGTTTGTTAGAAAAGCGAAAAAAATTACTAACATTACGCAACGAATTAAGATTGTTAGAAGAAGCTAGTTCATCAAATAATGGCAACATTTCACAACCTTCTTTCAAAGATATAAAATATTCTATTTCAGAATATTCTGGGGATGACTCATATGATGCCAAAATGTGGTTGGATGCTTTTGAACGAACTTGTGAATCAGTTCATGGAGATTCTACATTTCGATTAAAATGTATCCGTCGTCTTATGAAACAAGGTTCCGCTGCAGAATTATTCGTTCGTATCGATAACTCCAAGACTTATGAAGAATTCCGTGCGAAATTTCTCACAAATTTTGGTCATAATTACTCAATTTCTGATGTAATTGACAAAATGCAGAAAACTACGTTCAACTCTTCAAAATTATCCATCATGGGATATATTTTAAAAATGCAAGAACTGGCTTCCCGTGCGAATATCGATGAGCGTCAAACAATTCAATTTATAATCGATGGTTTCCGCGATCGTTCAAATAACATAGCTGTTTTATATCCTGCTTGCAATCTTGATGAATTAAAACAGTTATCTCACCGTTATTCTCAATTACGTAATATGAATTCCGCTCACGTAAATGTATCTCATTCAACTGATTTAAAACCTGCGACTTCGTCTACAATAATTGGAAAGAATATTCGACAAAATGTTAATACGTATCCTAAACCGACTCTTTGCTACAATTGTTCTGGTGTTGGACATTTTTCATCATCTTGTCCAGAGCGAAAAAGAGAACGAGGATCCTGTTTTCGATGTGGCTCCACACAACATGTAATCAACAATTGCCCAAAACAACCATCAACAAGCCGACAAGTGGCATTAATAGATGAATTTCGATTTGGTTCTGATGCCGAACAAATTAACATTAAAAGTTCCGAAGGAACTACTCCTATTGATGAAATAAATAACGTAAGTGTTAGTTTTATGCCTAAGAGTTCTGTTGCACACTGTAGTACATTTGTCTCTCTTTTCGATACCGGCAGTCCAATCAGTTTGATTAAACGTTCCGCTGTTCCCAAAGAAGTGCAGTTTGGACCCATTCAGCCATCTGGTTTTAGTGGAGTTGGCAATTTCCAAATCTGTACCTATGGTGAAATTAAAATATATGTTACCTTCCGTGAAGTTACCAAACCAATCAAAATTTATGTAATTCCTGATTATTTAATTAAAAATTCATTATTATTGGGCCGCAATTTCCTGCGAGCATTTAAAATTTTCCTATCTTTTATTTCTAATTTAATCCAGAAACCGAGTGTTGAATTGAATAAAGATTCTGACTTTAATAAGATTAAGATTGCCAATAAAGTATTACATTGTGCATACAGTTCGTTTTTGGGTAAAGAATTGAGATTTAATTTCGTATGTTCATTATGCCAACAGCTATCAGACGTATGTGTAACGGTTACTGATAAACCTGATAACATTGATAGTCATTTAGTGCCTGATATTTATGCCATTAATGTATTTGAAAATAATTCCGAAAAGTATAATATTAACCCAGATCTGGTTAGGTTAGGTTAGGTTAGGTTAGGTTAGGTTAGGTTAGGTTAGGTTAGGTTAAGGTGGCTGTTGGCCTGAAAGTCCAACACACTTAGACCAAAATTAGGTCCGTTGTGATACCACATGGATCAGTTGATCAACCTCCATCGTTGAACCATTTTGAGCTCCGAATGAAGCGCAGGAGACAGGTGATGTCGCAGTTTGCCAGATCGCTAGGATCATCGAAGAAGAATTCTCCTAGATGGAGTTTACGTCTTTGTGATAAGGCGGGACAGGTACATAGAAGATGAGAGATTGTCTCCTCTTCCTCTTCGTCCCTGCAGCTCCTGCAGAAATCATTTGCAGGAGCTCCAAGTCGAAGTGCATGTCTGCCTATTAAGCAATGTCCAGTCAGGACACCTATGACATAGCTTATATGCAATCTATTCAGAGAGATCAACTAAGTTTAGGCCAAATTAATTTTGTCGCTAAACAGGTGGTGGTGTTATTCCATCTGAGGTTAGTTCTCTCTATAGTTTCTTGCTTTAGCATAAGTTTGCATGTAGCCAGAGGCATACCCACACTAGCTTTGTGAGCTAGTAGAGGTAAACTTGTTCCTTCTTTTGCAAGTTCATCGGCTTTGCAATTTCCTGGAATGTCTCTATGGCCCGGCACCCAGCAGAGGTGAATATTGAACTGTGTGGCCATCTCCATAAGAGATGATCGACAGTTTAGGGCTGTTAGTGAGTTCGTAGAGACAGAGTCCAACGATTTTAACGCGGCCTGGCTGTCTGAGAAGATACGTATATCTTTTGTTGATATAACGTTTTCTCTCAGCCAGGAGAGGACTTCTTTAATAGCCAGGATTTCAGCTTGGAACACGCTACAATGATCAGGTAGACGAAATGAGAGACTTAGGTTTAGTCTATCAGAGTATACGCCTCCACCAACCCCATCATCCGTTTTTGATCCGTCAGTGAAGAAGTTGATAGGATCATCGTTCAAAAATGATGTATCCTCCCAAGTAGATCTGGAAGGGATAGTCACCTTGAAGCTATTTTGGTTGAATTGAGGATGGGGAATGGTGTAGTCGATATTACTATTTATCGATCTGAACGAATTCAGAATAGCGGAGTGGCCAATCTCATTATTGATCCATTGTGAGGAGGCTTGAAGCCTTATGGCAGTGTTTGCAGCCATTTGTTTGCCGAAAATGTCCAGCGGTATTAGATGGAACAGAACATCAAGTGCGGCGGAGGGGGTAGAGCGGAGTGCTCCACCCATACACAGGCAGGCTGTTCGTTGGACTTTGCTGAGTTTGTCACGATTTGTCGCTATATCGAGCGCAGTCCACCATACCGTTACTCCGTAAGTAAGTATCGGTCTTATAACCGAGATAAATAGCCAATGTGTAATGAAGGGTTTTAATCCCCATTTATTACCAATGGCTTTCTTACAAGAAAACAGGGCAACTGTGGCCTTGTTTATTCATTCTTGAATGTTAGGTTTCCAACTTAATTTCCTATCTAGAACAAGACCTAGATACTTTGCGTGGTCTGAAAATTTAAGAGGTACACCGTTTATATGGGGAGGGTCAATATGTGGGATTTTGTATCTCCTGGTGAAGAGGACAAGTTCAGTTTTATGTGGGTTAACGCCCAGTCCACACCGATTTGCCCAGTTATTGAGGTTATTTAAAGCGTTTTGTAAAAGTTCTTTTAGCGTATTGGGATGTTTTCCCGTCACTGCGATAGCAACATCGTCCGCATAAGCAAACACTTTGTATCCCTCTCTTTCTAGAGTGGTTAGTAATTCATTTATTACTAAGTTCCAGAGGAGAGGTGATAGGACACCGCCTTGCGGCGTACCTCTGCTGACACTCCTTTGAGCAGTAGAATCGCCAAGTTTTGAGTTGATAATCCTGCTTATCAGCATCTGATTTATCAACATACTAATCGATTCATCTACCTTCAGGGATGTCAATACACGTGCAATTGCAGATGTGTCGACATTGTTAAATGCTCCTTCTATATCTAGGAAGGCAACTAAAGTGTACTCTTTATGATGGAGGGAGTGTTCGATTGTACGTACTATACAATGTAGAGCCGTTTCAACCGATTTCCCTTTATTGTAAGCATGCTGAGCTCTTGAAAGGAGGGACTTATCAATGTTTGTCCTCAAATGGATATCAATCAAACGTTCAAAAGTCTTAAGAAGGAATGATGATAAGCTAATAGGTCTTAGATCTTTGGGATTTACATAGCTGGATTTTCCAGCTTTTGGGATAAAAACAACTTTGACTTGTCTCCATGCCATTGGGATGTACGATAGTTTGAGACATCCATTGAAGATGTTTTCTAGGATGGGTATTAGAAAATTGGCATTTACTTGCAGTTCCGCGGGAATTATTCCATCTGGACCTGCAGATTTGTATGGCTCAAAGCTGTTTATAGCCCACTTAATTTTTTCCTTAGTGACTAGACCTCGTGGAGGAGTTAGTGCATTGTCGCAAGTAATTGGTGCAATGCTATTGTTGATGTTGGAGCTACCAGGGAAATGAACGTCTAGTAGCAAGTTGAGTGATTCCTCACATGAATTCGTCCAGAGGCCTGATGCAGTTTTCAAACAGCTCGGCATCACTGGATTTTTGGAGAGTATTTTGCGCAGTCTGGATGCTTCAGAGCAATTATCTATATTGCTACAGAAGTTTTTCCAAGACGATCGCTTGGTTTTCCTCAGTTCTTTTTTATATGTCCTCAGTGATTCTTTGTAAGAATCCCAGTCAGACATATCTCTGGAAGCTTTTGCTCTGTTAAAGAGTTTTCTGCATTCTTTTCGAAGTGGATCTAGCCCGGGGTTCCACCAGTGGGGTTTCTTTTTACCCCTTACTTGTATAAGGGGGCATGCAGTGTCTAGAGCTTTATTTAGGGCTAAGGTAAGATTATTGACTTTGTCGTCAAGATCTTCAATGTTAGAGGGAATATTAAAGAGTTCAGGTCTGACTGAACTGTTCAATATCCCCTCATATTTCGGCCAGTTAGTTCTTTTTTAATTACGAAAGATCTGTTGGCTAGTTGGAACATTCATAAAGTTGGATGTATCTATGATCCGAGAAGGAGTGATCTTCAGATACCTTCCAGTTCAGGATATTATTAATGATGGAGTCTGAGACAAGAGTTATATCTAATACTTCTTGACGGTTTTTAGTAATAAAAGTTGGTTCATTGCCAACATTACTTATAAGTAGGTTAGTGCTAAGAATATAATCGAAAAGAGACTCACCCCTGTCGTTTATATCAGTGCTACCCCACACTGTATGATGTGCGTTAGCGTCACTACCGATGATGAGGCCAATATTAAGCCTTTGGGATTCAGCTACTAATTTCTCCAGGGTTTTGCCCGGGAGAGGGCCAAGGTGATCGTGGCCGAGATACGCCGACGCCAGCCAGAACGTTCCTTTGGCTGTTTCCAGTCTTGCAGCGGTGATATCTCTATTGCTGAAATTAGGGAGTAAAAATACATTTAGGCTACTTTTGACTAATATGCAAGATCTGGGTTCTCCCTCACCTGATACATATAGCAAGTAGTATTTAGGAGTCCTGATTCCTCGAACAATGGATTTTACAATCCATGGTTCTTGAATCAGGACAATATCTTCATCGCTGCTGGAGAGGCGTAGAAGAAGCGAGGCCGAAGCCTTTACGGAGTGTTGGAGATTAATCTGGAGTATTTGCAGCATTTTTGCTACCGTACTCCAGACCAGTCTCCAACACTGTGATGTCGGAGTCTTCGATGTCCGAGGATGAGTCCAGGAGAGCATCCTCGTCTCCAATTGTGCAGTCTTCGGCCTCCATTTCGGAAAAACCGTCGACGGTGAGGGTATCCGTTACTGCCGAGGATGACTGGGATGCATCATCTTCCATTACAGGAAAAGTGATCGTTGCACCCGGCTCCTTGGCAGTCGCTTCAACTAGAGTGGGGGGGAGATGGGCAGGCGAGGGAACAGGGGAGTGGGGGTGAGGGATGGAAGGGGGATGGGGGTGAGGAGGGAGAGGGGGAGGAGGAGGAGGAGGGGGAAGGGATTGAGCTTCGGCCCCATCTTTTTTATAGACCTTCAGGGTTATGGCCTCAAACCCACACCTAATCACTCCTTTCAGCTGCGCCAGAGGGGCAAGGGACTCCATATTGATGATAACAATAGCACCTCTATAGGGTCCCTTTGCCTCTTCCAGTTTCTCAACTTTCCAGTTGTGAGTAGGGAGGGATGGATTTGATAGCCGGATCACCTCCAGGACCTGATCCAGGCCTTCGAAAACAGCCGGAACCATGGTGCGAGCTCTTGGCCTGCAAGGAATGTCTTCCTTTGCAACGACCTCAAGCTTTTCACCAGGCCAGACCTCTCCGAGTCGGCTGACAGCCAGCGACAATAGATCACACGATCTCTGATCATCACAGACCATCAGCTTGATATGGCCTTGATGCCAACCGCCATCGTTTGTGATGGGCGGTGGTCCCGGATTGTCGGACATGATTCCCAGAAATCTGAGGGCCAGTTGACCTTTAATCAGTGTCCAATTCTCGGCAGAGATGGTGCCATCCACATCGCTCCTGTCGATGATCGCGACTATCAATTTGTCTTTCACCACATCACTGAAAGACATTTTAACCTTGTGAGGGTTAGGAGGAGTGCGGGTGTTTTGCACTTTGGGGCGTTTGGGTACTGAGACAGTACCCTCCATAGACCTTTGTCGCTTAGACGTAGAGTCCTCGCAGGTCTTATTGTTGGCTTTGGCTAAGAAGCTTTTAGCCCATTGTATTTTTGCGCAATGCTGAGAGTCCTCTCCAGCGCCTGGTTTTTCACCAAACGTCTGGAGGATCCTCTTGGCATTTCGCATATCCCTGTAGAAGGTCTTAGAGGGTTTGAGCTTACGTTCACCCCCTCCACGACCTTCTACAGGAATTGTATTACCCTTGGTGGTAGAGGGGCCATGCTTCACAACCCCACTACCACCGGGATGAGGACTTGCAGCGGCAGGGCCATGCTTCACAACCCTACCGCCACTAAACCGCGGAGTTGACGTCTTGAGAGGTTTACTCTCTGTAGTAGTGGAAGGGCCATACTTCACAACCTCTTCACTACAAGAAGGAGGTAGCATAGCTACCTGTTTATCCTTGCTTCCGCTGGCGACAGCAGGGCTATGGGTGTCCATAGCCATGTTGGTGCCAGTGGAAGAAAACCCAGATCTGAGTTCCGTTCAAAAAAAAAATATCATTTTAGGAATCATTCACTCAGATTATTTAGACAATGATAAAATTCCAATTATTGAACACGATTACAAGATGAAAATACATCTTACTTCCGATATACCTATAAGTTACGCTCCTCGAAGAATGTCATATGCGGATAAAAAGATCATTCAGAATAATGTCCAAGAACTATTAGAAAAAGGTTTTATTCGTCCGAGTGAATCGCCTTACGCTTTTCCACTAGTTTTAGTTCCAAAGAAATGTGGCGAGAAACGCCAATGTGTAGACTATAGGCCATTGAATAAAATAACAGTTCGTGATAGTTTTCCATTACCTCTTATAGATGATTGCTTAGAAAAGTTAGGAGGAAAAAAATACTTCACTACTTTAGTATGGATGAAGATTCTGTTAAGTACACCGCTTTTGTGACCCCAGATGGACAGTACGAGTATTTAGTTATGCCTTTTGGTTTGAAAAATGGTCCACCTAAATTCCACGATTTATCACTTATGTCTTAAGTCCATTTTTAAAAGAAGGATCTGTGGTTGTTTATTTAGATGATATAACATTGGCATCTGATACAATTGAAGAACATTTTATTTTACTTAAACGTGTCTTACGTCATTTAGCTGGATTCCGATTGGAACTCAAATTTCAGAAATGCCAATTTTGTTACACACAAATAGAATATTTGGGATTCACTGTTAGCGAAGTTGGTATTAGACCTAACAATCAACATTTAAGTGCCATAAAGAATCTTAAATTCCCTTCTAATGTTTCTGAATTACAAAAATGTCTTGGATTGTTTTCATATTTCCGTCGATTCATTAAAGCTTTTTCCACAGTTTCCTATCCTTTAAGACAGCTGATTAAACCAAATATAACATTTAACTTTGATGAAACGTGTAAACGAGTTTTCACTCCTTTGTGTGAACAGTTAGTGACTAGCCCAGTACTAGCTCTTTTCAACCCAACACGTGAAACTGAATTGCATTGTGATGCTAGTTCGTTAGGATATGGGGGTATTCTTCTTCAGAGACAGGATGATGGAAAGTTTCATCCAATTGGATACTTTTCAAAAGCAACTTCCGACTGTGAATCTCGTTATCACCGCTACGAACTAGAAACATTAGCTATAATGTATTCTCTTGAAAAATTTCATGCATATGTTGATGGTATTCCGTTCCGAATAATTACTGATTGTAATTCATTAGCTCAAACTTTAGAAAAGCAGACTATAAATCCCCGCATAGCTCGTTGGGCCCTAGCTTTAGAAAAATATAACTACACAATAAAGCACAGAAATGGGTCATTGATGGAGCACGTAGATACCTTAAGTCGATATTTTCCTGTTTGTACAGAAAATAAATCGAATTCTTTGATATCCGCTATTGATATTGACGACATTGATTTTCAGCTACAAGCCACACAAAATCGTGACGAGCACATTGCTCAATTAAAAGAAAAGTTAGAATTGGAATTAATTCCTGACTTTGTTTTAGATAGTGGACTAGTCTATAAAAAAGATCAAAACGGTCGTTTATTATTCTATGTTCCTCGCGAAATGGCAAGTAATGTTATAAGGGCGGCTCACGAAAAAATATGTCATTTGGGTACTGGCAAATGTCTTGATCAAATTAAGATGAATTATTGGTTTCCGAATATGAAGGAAAAAGTTGAACGCATCATTCACAATTGTTTAAAATGTATTATGTATTCCATTCCGTCGCATTGTAAAAATCGAACCCTTTATTCTATACCGAAGAAACCTATTCCATTTGACACTGTACACATTGACCACTTTGGTCCTCTTCCGTCTATTCGTTCGAAAAGAAAGCATATTCTAGTAATTGTAGATGCATTTACAAAGCATGTGAAGCTTTATCCTGTAAACTCCACTAGTAGCAAAGAAGTTCGTGCATGTTTAGATAAGTACTTCCAATATTTCAGTCGACCTCGAAGAATTATTAGCGATCGTGCTACGTGTTTCACCTCCTTGGAAATAAGTTCTTATTTTATTGATAACAATATTGAACATGTAAAAGTAGCAACAGCGTCTCCACAGGCTAACGGTCAAGTGGAGCGTGTAAATCGAGTCTTAAAGTCTATGCTCGCAAAGCTTTCCGAACCAATTCAACATTCTGATTGGACACAAATGTTAACAAACGTTGAATATGCTATGAATAATTCTGTGCACTGTAGCACCGGCAAAACTCCTTTCAAGTCGAGTTATAAGTACTTTACTTTTTACTTGTTTGTATTCTAAAAAACCTTAGAACACCTTTTTATAGGAATTATTATTTTGATGTTTTCAATTATTATTATTCTTGAACTGAATTTGAACAGACTTTGTTTCCTAATTATTATTTAAATAAAGAAGCCTTTACAGTATGTTCAAATTAATAGTCAAAGTCTCCGAAATAGAGAATCCATTTTGTCACTTCTCGTGGGATATCTTTCTTGCTTGTTGTTTGTTTGAACGCTGCACAATCTGTTACCAACTTGAAGGATATAACTGTGACGTTGTTACTCTTATGCAGAAGTCGTTTTGCTCCAGAAAAAAACAGGATGAAGTTTTTCTTCACACGTTTGCAACAGTGTCGCTAACTTCCAGGTGGTACTGACACCCATCAACAATGGTTCTATACTTTTAGATACATTTGTAATTTAAAAAATAAAAGATCACTAAATATACCGTTCACACCTTGAATTTAATGTTTTTGTACAAAAAGACTTGAAATGATTGAAAATCATATTTATTGTTGTTTTGAATTGAGTAATTTTTTTAATAAAATATGAAAATGTTTTTTTTTTATACCTTACTTAAGATCTGGGCCAAGTTTAAATTTCAGTAAAATACTAAAAAAATCCACACATTTTGTATGGGAATTTTCATGTGCTCGGTGGCACGTGTTAACATGACCGATTTCAATGAAATCTTGCACATATTTTTATTTATCATCATTAATCACTGATTATATAATCCAATCACTGATTAATTTGAAGGAAAGCGAAAAAGGAAATTATTATACAAAAGAAATTTAAATGCAATATATAAATCAGGAAGAAATTAAATTTGTTGTCTTTACTTTCTTACGATTAACTGGCTGAACGCAAGAAGGAGAAGGAGCAGACTGCAGTAAACGTTAGCAATAATGTTGGCAGAGCCGGTTTTGTATGCAGAATTTATGTCTCATTTGTGATATTTGTTTTAGCTCCGTCTGCGACTCTGTCGCATTGTGTTCAGGTAGAAAATGCATATCAGGTACATTTTAGCTAGCACTTCAAATATTATCTTTAAATGTTTACATTGGATTGTTATGGATAATTTTATGTTTTCGGTAATTTGAAAATTTGTATATTAAATTTACTTTCAGATTATATTTTTTTATACCTTGATTAATTGAAATAATCCAAAAAATGACCTTCAAAGCCTAGAAACCATTTGGTGAAACGCACTTCTCTAGACAACCCATGCACTTTCTTCTAACTTTAGACACCATCTTAAAAAATGCATACCATTCATTTGGTTATCAGATAAAAAGAAGGCGTCCTATGGCGCAATCTAAGACCAATATTGATAAAAAAATTCACAAAAATAAAGTAAAACTTTCAACTTAAATTTAGCTTTTATAATATACATTTTCAACAAAAAAATACTTTAAATAAAGTACAAATTCAACGTAAATTCTAGCTCGTTGGCTCAGCTCCCAATTTCCCATACGGAACCATGGATGATATTGAGGAAATTGGAAAACTCGGAGTTCAGCACAACATTCCAGTGCACGTAGATGCGTGCCTTGGTAGTTTTATCATTGGATTCATGAAGAGAGCTGGTTACTATGTGAGACCTTTTGACTTTAGTGTTAAAGGTGTAACAAGTATTTCAGTTGATACGCATAAGTACGGATTTGCCCCAAAGGGATCTTCAGTCATTATTTATTCTGAAGAAAAGTTCCGTGATCATCAGTTTACAGTTACCACGGATTGGCCAGGCGGTGTTTATGGATCACCCACAGTCAATGGATCAAGGGCAGGTGGTATTATTGCAGCATGTTGGGCTACGATGATGATGTTCGGTGAAGAAGGATATTTGGAAGCAACCAAACGTATTTTAGATACGTCGCGGTTAATTGAAGATGGGTAAATCACCGCTATATTGTCATTTATATAATTTAAATAAAAAAAAAACGTATTTTTAAGTTTGCGAAAAATTAAAGGAATATATGTGATTGGAAGGCCCGCAACAACCGTAATTGCTATAGGTTCCGACATTTTTGAAATATTTCGCCTTTCAGAAGCCCTTTCTAAAATGGGGTGGAGTTTAAATATTTTACAATTTCCTTCTGGGTAACTTACATTTTTAATTAACTATTTTTTTAAGATTCTGATCTTATTTTATCCATAGTATCCACATATGCGTTACTGATATGCACACTAAACAAGGAGTGGCTGCTAAATTTTTGGCTGATATATCTGCTCATGTTGCGGAAATTTTAAAAGATCCTGGTCGACCAGTGGAGGGTAAATTGGCGATTTATGGGGCAGCACAAACTATATCGGATCGCAGCCTCGTTGGCGATGTGACAAGAAATTTCCTTTCAGCTCCTTACTACATTCCTAAAAATTAAAAAATTAGAGAAATGATAGTAACCATTTTGCAGTTCGAACAAAGCATTTACTAATTGTAAGATTTTCAAAAAAAAAAAAATGTAAACTGCCACACGTTTTGTTTGTTTTTAAAGAGTTTTTTTGTTGCAAAAGTTATTTTCATATTATTATTGGTTTCAATAAAAAAAATTTGTCTTTAGATCCATCATTGCTGTTAATATTGTGTGTCTTGAGTCGACAAAACGAAGCTGTAGCAGTTACTGGCATTGATGAAAATGAAGAAATGAGAATTTTAACTATTCTTGTAAGTAACATTACCGAATATGGAGGGTTCGATAAATTAGCTGAGGCAATAAAAAAAAAAAACAATATCCCGCTAAATGTATGACGATAATCGTTAAAACGATAGCGCTTAGACGATTGTTAATCAGATATGGCCTCTCAATAATTTCATACTTATTTATTTTTTCCATCTTAATTGATAAAAAAAATGAGTAAAATATTTTCTCGTTGTTTCCAATTAGATGTTCCTATATTTAATTTATTATGTTTTTTGTTGTAGTCTTAATATTATTGCACATGTTTTTTTTTTTAATAATTATGTATTTAAAAAACCTTCACATTATATTTTGGAGTTACATAAAACAAACCATTTGAATTTTCAACCTTGAAATTTGAAATTTCAACCTTGGTTTTAGTTTACTAAATGGTTTCAAATTTCGTTTGAACAGGGACATGTAGGGTTTAACCTTAACTTCGGTCGTACTGTTAAGTACAGGGATTGGTCTACCACGCTGGCGTCTACCATAGAATGTACCACAAAGGACTTTCCGAGCCGGTTCCTCTTCACTCATGCGAGCTAGGTGCCCTGCCCACCGGAGTCTACCGAGCTTAATTTTTGTCACTATGTCTGCTTCGTACAGATTGCGTACAATTCATGATTGTACCGTCTCCGGAATCGTCCTTCCTCACATATGGGGCCAACAATTCTCCTTAAGACTTTTCTCTCGAACGCGGCTAAGAGGTAGGAGTGTCTTTTGCTAAGCACCCAAGTCTCGGATCCATACGTGAGTACTGGCAGGACCATGGTCCTGTACAGCAGCAGTTTTGAAATTATGGTGAGATTTCTGGATTTGAAGAGCTTTGACAGACTATAGTAGGCTTTGTTGGAATTGAGCAGCCGCCAGCGTATTTCTTCTTCTATATTATTATCGGCTGCTACTATTGACCCAAGGAATTTAAAGGATTGCACCACTTCAAATTCGTGCTCCGCTACCTTGATTGTTTGACCAACTGTCCTTCTCGCATTCGACGCCACCATGTACTTTGTTTTACCTTCACTAATGTGCAGCCCCAGATTTTGTGCCGCCTGCTCGATCTGGATGAAGGAATCGTGTACAGCTTGTTCGGTTCTCCGATGATGTCAATGTCGTCTGCGTAAGCCAGTATCTGGCTGGACCTGTTGACGATGGTCCCTCTTGTTGCCGTGCCAGAGTCACGGATTGCTTTCTCCAACGCCAGGTTGAAGAGGAGGCAGGCCAAACCATCCCCTTGTCGGAGTCCATTAAAGATGTTGATTGGTCTGGATAGCAATCCGGCTATTTTTACTTGGCTTGTTACGTTGGTCATGGTCAACCTACAAAGTCGTGTCAATTTATTTGGGATGCCGAATTCTCATGGCTTTATAAAGTTCTACCTTGGCTATGCTATCATAGGCGGCCTTAAAGTCTATAAACAGATGGTATGTTAAATTCTAGACATTTTTCCATCGCCTGCCTAAGGGTAAAGATCTGACCAGTTGTTGATTTGCCTGGAATGAAACCACACTGATATTGGCCGATTATGGTTTTAGCGTATGGGGCTATCCGTTCTTGTAGGATAGAGGAGAGTATCTTATAGGCGGTACTCAACAACGTGATACCTCTATAATTGCTGCACGTTGTGACATCTCCTTTCTTATGTATGGGGCAAATTATACCTTTTCGCCAGTCTTCTGGCATTTCTTCCTGCTCCCATACGTGCACTAGAATATCATGAATTGCTTGGCGTAAGGCTGGCCCGCCGTGGTGGAATAGTTCGGCTGGTATGCCATCGGCTCCCGGGGCTTTGTTTTTCTTAAGCCGGGCATAGCCTTCTCAACCTCTTCTATGCTTGGTGGCGGTAACATAGGATATTCTTCTTGAAGTAGTGACCATTTAGCAATTCATTAAAGTACACATCCCATCGCTCCAGTATGCTTTGGGGATCGGTGATCAGATTTCCCTCTCCGTCCTTGCAGTAAGCGCAGCGTGGTGTGTACTGCGTCATGTTTCGGACGGATTGGTAGAACTTCCGCGCCTGGTGCGGACCTCGCTCTCGGTTTCTTTCTAAATCACAGATGATGTTCTCCCAGGCTGATTTTTTCTGTCTGTGAAGCCGTTTTTCTATTCTTCTAAGCTCTTTATATTCATCTTCGCGTGCCCGCGTTCTATGAGATTGTTGCATTGCTCGGTACGCAACATTCTTACGTTCAGTCGCTAGCTTGCATTCATTATCAAACCAGTCGTTCCGACTTCTACGACTGCTGCCTAAGATGGAGTTGGCAGTACTAATGACAGTGTTCTTAAGGCGTGTCCACTTTTCATCTACGCCCAGCATTCTGGCTCCAGGACTTACTCTCCCTGGATCGAATTGTTCTAGGTCGCGTCCAAACGCATGTCCAAAGGTATTACTGGTGTTTTCATTGCGCAGTGCAGCCGTGTTGATTCGAACCTGATCGGCGGATGCAATACGTTTTCGCAAGGCAATCCGCCCTCGGAAAACCATACCAACAAGATAGTGATCCGAGTCGATATTGGCACCTCGGTACGTTTGTACCGTCATCAAGTTCGAGTAGTGACGACGGTCTATCAACACGTGGTCAATTTGGTTACGAGTGACACCATCAGGTGATACCCAGGTGGCTTTGTAGATATCATTACGCTGGAACCTGGTACTCGCAACGACCATGTTTTTCGATGCTGCCAATTCTAGGACTCGAAGTCCATTGACATTAGTCTTCTCATGCAAACTAACGGTGCCTGCGTAATGCCTGAATACCGGCTCCCGACCTATTTTTGCGTTCAAATCCCCAAGGATGATTTTAACATCATACCTTGGACAGGCATTGAGGGCCCTCTCGACTTGTTCGTAATAAGTCTCTTTTTCTTCGTCTGCGGACTCCTCTGTAGGTCCGTGAAAGTTAATGAGGCTGATGTTCTTAAATTTGCCTAGCACGCGAAGGGTGCATAGCCTTTCGCTTAAAGCGTTAAAGCCGATTATGGTAGACTTCATTTTTTCGCTGACCAGGAAGCCTACCCCGAGCACATGGTGTTTTGTATGACAGCTGTAATATAAGTCATATTCTTTCTTTCATCTTATTTCTTGCAGTGCTGTTACGTCAGTTTTATATTTTGAAAGGGTATCGGCTAGCTGCTGAGCATAGAGAAAAGACTTACCTAGAGAACCAACTCGAGGGGTTCGTTCGCTATCGCCCTACAAGCTGATTAAGGCAACAGAGGTGTGAATGCGTTAGTTATCAAATGCATTTCTTATGGGATCGAGCAGCTTTGGATGTATTAGTTGTTGCTTTCGCTCAAATAGACCAAATAGCTCAGTCCCCTTAAAGGTTGCTTCACTTTTCAAAAAAAAAAATCCGTTGAATTCAAAAATTGAAAACAATTATAGTTTTTTTTGTATAAAAATGCATGTTTCGAATCACTTTCAGTGTATATTGTTCTAAATATAACCTTTTGTGGCTTTTGGCATTCAAATTATATAAATTTATAATTGTTTTCGCTGAAAAAAAAATTAAATTCAACTTAAAAGTATAAGCGCGTCCTAAATGTAGATAGTGCGTACGCGCCGAACTTCTTTTGAGTTGGTACCCAGTTTTGACGTTTTGGCGACAGATCAAAAAAGTAAAAAAAAAATTTTGACAATCATTATTACTCTGAATTATTGCGTACACCAGCTTACAATCAATTCAAGTTTTCAGTTTTTATAAATTATAAAGTGAATAATTTGTTTTTAAATTAAAAGAAATAATATTGATTATAATAAAGTGAAAAAAACACTCCTGTGAATAACATTCATTATATTCCTAGCTCGGGAAAATAAGAGCAACAAGAAATTCGTTGCCATGAAGAAAGTCCTCATGGAAAATGAAAAAGATGGTGTAAGGTTATCATAAAAATAACCCATGATGGTGTTCCTATTAATATTATATCTGTTTTCTAGTTTCCCATTACTGCCTCACGTGAAATCCGTATTTTGCAACTCCTAAAACACGAGAATGTCATCAATCTTATAGAAACCTGCAGAGCAAAAGCGACTCATCATAACCAATATACATAGGTCCACATTCTATTTGGTATTTGATTTCTGTGAACATGATTTGGCTGGCCTTTTTTGCATCATTAATGTAAAATTCAGTCTGTGAGAGACCAGAAAGTCATGCAACAGCTTCTGAATTGATTGTATTACATTCACAGTAACAAGGTAGGTTCTGACAATGAGCTTGCGAATTGAGTGATAAAATTTGTTTCAATAATTTCAGATATCATCATCGCGATTTGAAAGCTGCAAATGTTCTCATAACAAACATGGTATCCTTAAACTCGGTGATTTTGGTCTGGCTCGTGCATTTAGCATTCCAAAGAACGAACAGAAAAACCGCTACACAAATCGAGTGGTCATCCTTTGGTATCGTCCCCCAGAACTCTAGTAAGGCGATCGAAATTACGGTGCACCAGTTGATATGTGATGGTTGTATTAAGGTTGAAATGTGGACACGTTCGCCTATATCTCACAACTATGTGGATCATTTACTCCAGATGTCTAGTTAGGCGTTGAAGAGCTGAAACTATACAAGATTGCCGAACTGCCAAGAGGTCATAAGAGAAAAGCCAAAGACGTACTGCGTCCATATGTATAGGATTCACATGGATGCGATTTGTTAGATAAGCGATTTCTTACAATAAATGAAAAGTGAATAATTAGTAGTTACTTTCGATTTTGGTTTTATTTTGGCATATTTTTATTTTCTTGTCTTGCTTCAAGCTACACACACACTTTCGCCTTTTTTTTTATTTTAAGGGTCAATTTATTTGTAAAAGTCAGAAAGTTGGAAAACGTTTTGCAGTGTATCTGGCCAACCCTAAATCGTAGAGAGATGAATGATACCTTTTCGGAATCAGCACTTGATGCTGTTACAAGTTGCATTAAAATCTTTTCATCAAAAGTTTTAATTTGGAAAAGCACCCTCAAACTACGCATACAGGTTCCTCTATGTGAGTCCCAAAAGTAAATTTTTTTTAATGGCGATTTTTTTTCGACTAATTTGTGTACTCATTTTTGAAGGGTTAATTACTCATTCCAAAAAGGTATTAACCATCTCCTTAAGGCTTACTGGTGCTAAGATACATTCGAAAATGTTTTTGATTTTTCTTCTTGATAGAAAAAAGTAAGGATGTTGGAAAACGTTTTGGCATGTATCTGACTAACGGTAAATCGTACATAGATAAATGAAACTTTTCTGGAATCAGCACTTGATGCTGTTACAAGTAGCATTTAAATCTTTTCATCAAAAGTTTTAATTTGGAAAAGCACCTCAAACTACGCATACAGGTTCCTCTATGTGTTTTTTAATGGTGATTTTTTTCATGAACATGGCTATACAAATTTGAACTCCATGAACCATGAAAAACCAAAATTGATTCTGATGGAACTTGTGCCTGGTGGATCACCGTTAAATTTTTTGCGAAAGAATTCAAACTTCTTGACCACAAGAAAATTGATTGAAATTATGTAGAGATGCTGCAGCTGGTGAGAATAACAAATGAATACATACATACCAAAAAGTAATTCACTTCATATATCTTCTTTTTCTTTAGTCGTTTACTTACTTGATGTGATCACCAAAAAGATGTACTTCGGCATGTTAAGCAAATGGATAATGAAGATCCCAATACAGTTTTATTCAATTGATACCATAGCCAATGTTAGGAAATGTATATTTGTTTTTCTGCATCCTCTAAAAATAATCATGCGCTAATCACTCGCAATTCGAAATAAATAAAACATAAATCAATTTATTCGTGGTATTTGATTTATTTTTTAGTTTCTTATCAATGTCGTCTCGATAAATCTTATTTTTTTGTGAGATTGTTTTTGGTCGGTTTATAAAGTTTTTGGAAAACTATTTATTTAAAGATAGTAATATATATATGTACGTCAAAAAAAACTTGACTAAATCGCAAGCCGGTTGCTTGTTACAAAATGTTTTGGTCATAAACCATTTCTTACTTGGGGCGTTCATTTATAATTATAAATAACCTCTGATGAGGATATCATTGACAAAATACTGTACGTGCTACTTTATTTGTTGAAGAGATACCACGCATATAGGGCTGATATGAGATACAAATGCATACATTTGTTTTATAATATCAATATTATGAGAATCTACTTTTTTGAATATGTTGAGTTTTAATTATTTTTGTAACCAGCTTAATAACTTGTTTATATTTAAGTTTTTGAGTTAACTTAGAATTTGTTGTTTATAGTTTTTTTTCTGAAAATATTATTAGTCTTTTTAAAATTATACGAAATAAATGTTCTTTGTTAATTGAGCTGACCATTTATGTATTTATTTATTTAACGATTTGACAACAGAATACTGTTCCTTTAATTCACTCAAATCTGGATACAAAACTCCAGCTGTTACATAATGCGATTCTGGACGCTGTCCATTTTTATATATTTCAAAAACTCCTTTACCAGTGCTTTTTGCAACTCGTCTTGCGATTCCTTTAGGAGTGATGTATTTCAAATTCTGGCTAACAGTAAACGCATTACCAAGAGTATCAAGTTTCAGAGCCAACTTGTCCCGCCGATGGTCCGTATCTGAATAAAAATCCAAAAATCATACGTTTTAAATATACATTGCAATTTAATAGCGATTGCTTTACTTGTGCTCAATAATTTTAACAGAATTGTTGCTTAAATTTGTGCCTAGAATTTTTGCTGATTCTTCAAGTCCATTAAAAACTGTACTACAATAAACCCTTCAACTGCTCCAGCAGCAATAGTAAATGCTCCTTGCATCTAAAAATAAAACAACGATTTAGAATCGCTCTTTAGTTTATATAAATTTACAAACTTTATCTTGTGCGTCTTCTTCGCTCAAACCAAAACCCACTGAGAGTATATTTGCTCCTTGATTTTTAATATGTGGTGCTAAAAAACGTCATATCGCCATCGTGGCACACCCAACCTTATCGGCAATATCCAGTAACTCCTACTGCTGCTCCAGACACATTTTTCGCAACTTCCACTGAAGTTTGAACTTTAGAGGAAACTGGAGGTGTATCAGTGCAAATCGATTTCATTCATGAGATAATCAAACTCTTCGCTGTATTCCTTGCCAAAAAGACGAGCCCAAATTTCAGTTGTCGTAATGTAAAGATTCCAATACTTTTCTGCATACTGGCACAAGAGAATTTAGCCAAATTTTCGTTTGGGTACTCATTGGGATACGTAGAGTAAATACTTTCATGGACATGTGGAACAACTTGGAGAATTTCGATTTGAAGAAAGTGTATTCAGGTTGCGCACACCGCCTTACAACACAGTATTGCGAAAGTGATGTTACAGGATCAAGTTTCGGATTGAATTGGAAAACTTTTGGCGGAATTATATGAAAATAATCAAACTTACTTGGGTCTCTTGGGTTGTATTCTTTATCACATTTGATTTTCGGTCGCCAAATGGAATCGGTACCTCCGAACCAGCGGCCGATAAAGCTGGCGAGGAATCTGGTGTATTTCCTGCAGGAACTCTGGGCCCTATTGTAACATCATGCTGTTACTGCTGCTGCTTTTTTTGGTAATTGGAGACAGATGTTTGCTTTTGTTGCTGTTGTTGTTGAATTTGATATCTTTTTGTTGATGAACCTGTTGAATTGGTTGAATAATAAATTAATAAAAACAATTTGCAAAAATATTAAAGCAAAATACACAAAATACAAACCTCAATAAGTCTGTCATTTTTGACAAATAACAAAAAGTCCATTAGTTGTTTTTGTAGTCCAATCTGACATTTAGTTTTTTTTCACAACTTACATGTACACACCGGTAGGAGAAAAACTTCAAATAAAATTTGCCGGTCGGTTCTCTAGGTAAGTCTTTTCTCTACGCTGCTGAGCAGCTCGAGCTCTATAGAGCGATCGTACGTTCCATAAGAAAATTCGTAAATCGTTGTTCCGTTTTCGTTGCAAGGGTTGTCGTGGGGCGACTTTATATTACAGACCACCCCCTTTTGGAAAAATTTTTTTTTTAATGGGTAGGAGGGCATTTCTATAAGACAGCTTCAAAATATTACGGTGAGGAAACCCCCCTAAATACGATTAAAAAAAATTTGAAAATTTTAAAAATCAGTCTTTTTTTTAAATTTTATATTGGATAAGAGCATTATTATTGCACATAATGTGTCAAAAAAATGTACATATATATATTATTTATACATGTATATATATATATATGTACATACACATATACATACACAGCTGTGGACAACTAATTGACTGACAGTACTGTTTAACCGCTTTTTTTTTTAAATAAGCAGTTCCGTATGTAAAGTCGCCTGGCAGGCGCCAATGTCAACAGTTTTTTGAATAAACAGTACCTTGCCTGGCCCGCTTCCCGGGTTCTCAGGATTTTAACTCCCTTTTTGGGGCCTCTGTCCCGCTCACGCAACTTCGTTGCTCCGCTTAGGGGATGTAAGGTCGCCTGGCTGGCGCCAATGTCAACAGTTTTTTGAATAAAAAGTACCTTGCCTGGCCCGCTTCGCGGGTTCTCAGGATTTTAACTCCCTTTTTGGGGCCTTTGTCCCGCTCACGCAACTTCGTTGCTCCGCTTAGGGTATGTAAAGTCGCCTGGCAGGCGCCAATGCCAACAGTTTTTTTTAGTTTTTAACTTAAAGAAATACATCAGTTTTAATAATCGGGATCAATAAACTTCCCAAAAGTAAACAACAATTTCCCATCTGAAATCTGAAAATTCATTGAAAAAAACATCCCTAAAATATCCATAGTCTATCAACATTAAATATGAAAACACATGCACACAGCTGTAAAAAAAAAATAGAAATGGTGGTTGTTATCGATGACTTTTGTGTGGAAATGAGAAATTTTAATAATTAATTAAAATAGTTTAAACTTATTTCCTCAACCTTAAATTGTGAAATGAAGTGATATTAAGTGATTATGTATTATATAAAAATAGTTTGGTGTACAAATTTGGTGGTCTGTAAAGTAAAGTAGAGCCAACAATTTTTTAAGTACAATGAACTTATGTACAAGTAAAGAACTAATGTTTTATGAAACAAATTATTCAATTATTAAATTGAAAACACGTCTTATATGCAAAAAAAGTTGGGAAATTAATGTTTACTCTGGAATCCTCTCAACGGTTTTTTACTTTTATTCATTCTGAAACATGAAGTAGTGCCGCGATTGAAAAATGAATTTCGGTCTCGCGGTGTTATTTAATTTTCCGATCGCGGTCCTATTTCCATCCCTTATTATTAAATTGAAGCTTGAACGATGATGTATTTGGCAATTAACTTCGTTTGTCCAACCAGCTCCAGATAAGAAAGTAACTAAAGTCGCAGTCAGAATTTGGCATTCTTGTTACTAACAACAACAACTGCAATGTATTGGATAGTGGACACCTAGTTTATTGTGTGCGCGAGGTGAAGACTTTAGTTTTGTTTTGTACCTTTTTGTGTTTGGACACCTGCTTTTTATTCAGCGCTCAGGTGAATATTGCGCCTAGGTAATAAATAAAATGTGGTCTTGAATTTTAAGAAAAATAAAATCTGAATCTTCGCTCGAGAAATGTGATTGTTTTTTTGAATCAACACTCCGGTATGTTTTTTATATTTGTGCGAATTAAAGAGTAAAAAACGAAGTTAATATATAAATCCAAATCCATTAGTTGGCTAACAGCCCGATTCTGGCGTTGTGAGGACTCACAAGTCACAAGCTCTTGTGAGGTTTTTGTGATCGATAACATTTTTGGTATTCTCACACAATCGTCACAAGAAACCTCACAACAAATTCACCACAGTAAAGGTGAATTTTTTTTATTTCGAATCTAACAGCTGATTATAAAAAACAAACAAATCAAATTCAAGTGAAAAAGAAATGATGAATGAAATAATGGAAGGTAATTTTGTATTTTTAAACATAAAAGGGGACCAATAAACAAAAATTAACTAAACATTTTAGTAGCAGACTGTCAGGGTGCCGAACGAACAACGCTTAAAAGTAAGGATGTCTCGTAAGGATCTTAAAAGTCGTAGGCACTGCAATCTTACCAATACAATAAGTTAATTAGAAAAAATATAATAGCAATTGAAAAAATCTTACTTTTCATTTTCGGATGCAATTTCTGCCATAAGATGCACCAGAACTAATTCTATTTCAATTTTTTTGGTGTAATGTGAATTAAAATTTCAATTCTTTTTTTTTCATAAAATATATCGAACGTCAAATATATCAAAACTCTAGTAATTTGTGAGCTATGATCTACTCTGAAGGAGATCACAGTATCGATAGTTCTTGTGATGCTCACAAGTTCTGAGTATGCTGTTAGAATACGAAAACCTCACAAAATTATATGGACCTCACCTCGTGAGGTTGTTGTGACTCGTGAGGTGTCAGTGAGGTTTGCCAGAATCGGGCTGTAAATATTCGTAGTTTTCAATCTAATTATGTATTTGTATAGTAAAGTTTTTAAATGCCGGTGGAAATATGCGTAGAAACTAAACCCAAATATTTTAATCGATAAAACCTCATCCAAAAGTAGTTTTTTTTTGAAAATGAGGTCGTTTTGAAAATAAAATAAATCCGCGCTTGAAAAATGAAATATTACAAAATCAATCTCGTCCTTATTTCACTCAGCACACTCAATCAATTGAGTCGGAGTGTATATCTACAACTAGATAACCTTAGCATACAAGTCTCACAATACCAATCATTTTATCTACTTGGTCAGTTAGAAAAGATCAACACAAACTGGTGACACTTCCATAGTAGCACTTACGAAATATTAAGCCGTCGAAATATTGTACAACTCAGCTCCAATACTAAAAAAGTAAACATTTTGTCTTGTGTGTTGTGTGTGAAGATTGAACGATAACGGATTGGTGGGTATTGCAATTGACTTCTTTTGTCCAACCAGCCCCAGATAAGAATGTCAGTAACTATAGCCGCAGTCAGAATTCGGCATTCTTGTGACTAACAACAACAACTGCAATGGAGTGGATAGTGTATACCTAGTTAATTATGTATGTGCGCGAGGTGGATACTTTAGTTTTGTTTTGTATCTTTTTGTGTTTGGACACCTGCTTTTTATTCGGCGCTCAGGTGAATATTGTGCCCGGGTGAATTTTAAGAAAAATAAAAATGAATATTCGGTCGAGAAATGTGATTTTTTTTTGAATTTCGGTACGTTTTTATATATTTGTGCGAATTAAAATATTAATATTCGTAGTTTTCAATTTAATTATGTATTTGTATAGTGGAGTTCTTTAATGTCGCGCCGCCGGTAGAAATATGCGTAGAAACTAAACCTAAATATTTAAATCGATAAAACCTCATCAACGGCAAATTGTTGCTATAGAATATTTACCTACAACTAACGTAAACAACAAATATGGAAGTGCAACACCAATGGACTTTGAGAAATCATTACTTTTTGTCTTATTTTTTTGAAAACATTTTTTTTTTAAGTTTGTAGATTTTTGTGTATCAATTATTTTTACATTAGGTATGTTGGAACATACCTATATATGTAGGTATTTAATTTTGTTTATAATTTTTTTTTTCGAGAATATTAACTTCATTTATGTGCATAGGTAGGTATTCATAAATGTTTAAATACCTATCTTTTTTTTATGAGGTCAGATACATATATTATGTACTGTAGATAGATACAAATACTTGTTTGTATACCTACTTATACATAGTTAACCTTGAAATAATTTTTAAATTAAACGAATCAGTTATGTGGGCAAGCTTTATTTATTTATTTATTGACATTCCTTACCTCAACTTGTGTGATATGACATCAGCTGCTGTTTTTTTTATAATGTTCTTAAAATGGAAATAGTTTTGACGTAAAAAAAGAATCAATTAAGTTTGAATCCCATTAAAAAACAGTGAAAACTCGTTTTTGTGAACATGTTTTGGGACAAATTTAAGTAATAAGCTTATTTATTTTACATACTTGGTAGAAAAGTAGAAGTTACTCATACAAAGCATGACAAACAGAAACAATAGAAGTGTTGAGATAAAGAAGGAGGTTAGTGGCATTTTCAAAAATCAAGAAACACATTGTTTAAAAAACTTTTTTGACAAAGTGATTAGGGAACAAATTCATGTTTGAAGGTTTGAACGTAACAACTACCGCTAACATACTCGTACATACATATCAGAGTTGTAAAGACTGCAGTCTTTTTGGGACTGCAGGTAAATCACGAATAAGACTAATTTTTCTTTAGTCTTTTGACTTACAAAAGTACTTTGAATTTATAACTTACAGTCAGCAGTCAGTACTTACTTTTTGACTTGGAAGTTAAAAAAAGCAGTTAATTGACTAAAAGTTAATTAACTGCAGTATTTTAACTGCGTTTAGTATTTTTAGTCAGTAGAAAATTTTTGTACTGGGGTATTAGAATTTTTAGTCAATAAGTCTTTTGACTGCAGTCAATTAACTTTAAGTCTTATTACTTTTTTTTAGTCTTTTGACTAAAAAGTCAAATTTATATGGCTTTTAATAATATTTCGCACATGGCATGCATGTTAGAACAATTATTAAGAAAGGAAATATTTGACAGTTTTTGAAGCCTGTATTTTAACAGTAGGGTGCTTCTTAGTAAAAATATACAGTATATTCGGGTGGTGCAAAAAATTTTGTTTGCCAATTGCATCGTAAATTGAAAGTGTTACATTACACAAGCTCAACATCACATTTTTCACATTTGTGACTCGTTTAATTTGGCCGCCATCTTGTTTTTAACGAAGTTTTAGATTTTCACACATAACTCGCGTAGTTTTATTCCTAGAAGAAAAAGTTACAAAGAAAACTTTTAAAGCGACAAATTTTCTACAAAAAATGTTAAATAATTTTTTTCGATAACTGCTTTAGTTTAAGAGTTATAGAACATTTTGTTGAAAATTCAATTTTTTTGACGCTTCCTCAATACAAAATGTATTAAAGCAGTTATCGAAAAAAATTATTAAACATTTTTTGTAGAAAATTTGTCGTTTTAAAAGTTTTCTCTATAACTTTTTCTTGTAGGAATAAAATTACGCGAGTTATGTGTGAAAATCTAAAATTTCGTTAAGAACAAGATCTTGGCCAAATTAAACGAGTCACAAATGTGAAAAATGTGACGTTGAGCTTGTGTAATGTAACACTTTCAATTTACGATGCAATTGGCAAAAAAAATTTTTTGCACCACCCGAATATACTGTATATTTTTACTAAGAAGCACCCTACTGTTAAAATACAGGCTTCAAAAACTGTTTCCTTTCTTAATAATTGTTCTAACATGCATGCCATCTGCGAAATATTATTAAAAGCCATATAAATTTGACTTTTTAGTCAAAAGACTAAAAAAAAGTAATAAGACTTAAAGTTAATTGACTGCAGTCAAAAGACTTATTGACTAAAAATTCTAATACCCCAGTACAAAAAAAATTCTACTGACTAAAAATACTAAACGCAGTTAAAATACTGCAGTTAATTAACTTTTAGTCAATTAACTGCTTTTTTTAACTGCCAAGTCAAAAAGTAAGTACTGACTGTTGACTGGTTTTTTTGCAGTTAAAGTTTCCAGTCGAAGTACTAACTTACATTCAAAAATCTTAGTTAATTAACTGCGACTAAATTGAATGCAGTACCCAAAAGACTGCAGTCTTTACAACTCTGATACATATATAGGTAAGAATTCTATATTTCACGAGCTTGAAGTCAATCCGATTTGCAGACTCCCTTATACATAATATGTACATAATATGTATGTATGTATGTGGAGTTCAATTTCATATTTGCTCTGTAAGATTATAGGGGCAACAGATTCTTCTAATAAAAAGACGTTATGTACATGAATCCACTTTGTCAAGTAAACTAAAATAGCCATTAAAAAAAAATTAATGAAAAGGTATAGTAAGTTCAATTCAATTTAGGCTTTATTTGCATTGCATCTTTATTTGCTATTTTTTTATTGCTTTTGTATTTGCAAACGAAATAGAATAGAGATATTATTTTGTTATTATTATTGTCAATTGAACAGCTGTTGCACATTTGAAAGAGAATTGAGATATGAATCCAAACAATTTTTGTCTCAGTAATCTCCGAAAAAAATAATATTTTCAATTCAATCCGCTTTGAGAACTGAGATTTTGATTTATCATGTTTGTACCGAACAACACAGATATATGTACATACATATAAATGCAGGTACTTATATTGCCTACCTTATCGGCTCTTACAAAAACATCTTAACTTAGTTGGAGTGCAACAAAAATTATTATTTGCATTGCATTGATGCGAATAAAGATTTTTGTTGCACTCCAAAGGAGAGTAACATGCTGATAAGAAACCAACCAATTTTATTATTGAATTCCTAAAAATCCCAAAAAAACTGGAATTTCATGTTAACAGTTCTACTGTCATTTGTTTTAAAAGTAGAAGCAACAAGTAACTATGATTTCTGTAACACAAAAAAAAAAATCTAAAACATTAAAATTTTTAAATTTCTAATACAAGTGTTTTTACTGCCATAAGTATAGTAATTAGAAAATTCATAAACGCAGCACACAATCAACAAAAACATAAACTGGTGGTTAATTTGGAAAAGTGGCCCCAAATGTCTATAAATGCATTGAAATAATGTATTTAACCATTAACGGCTTAAGAATCATATATTTACATATCTACCATATTCTTGTACAGCTTATATACAATATGACACTTACAATACTCAAATATTTCCCTATACACATATTCACAAAAACAACAATGTAGTTTGAAATAATATTTGCCAGTTGGCTGCAAAACCAAAAGACAAAATAGTAGACTCGTGCGTATACGCATTTTTTTAGTTGTAGATTGAAATATGTAAATATTGCACTTAACGTAAAAATCTTAATGCTGCGCTTACACATTTGTTCACTTGTTACAGATTGGGTACGTTCAGGTGAATTAAGGGACTGCAAATGCTGTCAACTGCATTCTTGAACGCCATTTTTGCTTAAGGCAACTACTTATTTTTTAAATGTCATTACTGTCAAAATTGGAACTTTACTTCTATATTTTACGGCGCAGAAATTCATGAAATTGTATAAATTGTAATTATTTAAAAAAAAAAAATAAAGTTGAAATAATAAATATTTGACAGCAGATCATTTTGACACAAACTATCAGCTGATACACTTATTTCAAATGCAGGGAGATTTTTCTTCCCTTACTTTCCAGTCAAAAGTCACCTGTATTTGCAGGAAATTTTTTGACAGCTGGCCAATCAGAGACAAGAAAATTGCCTTTGCCTTGCAGTCCCTTTGTCGACTGAACTCACCCATTATAATTCAAAAATTAAAACCTTTCTGATTTTTTTAAAAACAATTTGTATTGCCTTCATATTTTCAAATAACATTGAACAATAGATATACAATTCTGTGTATGTACATTGTACATATATAGCAAAATATCTTGTGTTTTATCTGGTTAAGAGATAGTGTGACCTAGAAAACATTGCTCCATTTCTCAACTGAAAAGTAAGACTTTTTTCAATAAAATATTGAAAGTGAGAAATTGAAAATTAAAAGTGAATTATTGACATGTTTTTTTTCTAAAGTTCGATACGCTTAAAGACTTTTGGAATGTTTAACCATCAATGCGATTGCTATGGTTGGACCTACATTTAGTTTGCTCAATTACGCCACTCGCAAAACATATACATATGTATGCATGAACATAGAAGCACGTGTTGTGTTGGCTGCGAATTATTGGGGCAACATCAGTTGTAACACGAACTCTCAACACGACTGAATGAATAACTGAGACAATTATTTCTCGCAGGTATCAACTTTTACTATCATTTTTCATTTAAAAAGTAACCAAGTAGATATACTTATTTTAACCGACAATTGGTTCGCTACCGCATTAAGTATTATTCACATTATCCATCATGACTAAGAACCTCCCTCAAGTCATTCATTCTTGCTAAAAAAAAGTGAAAAAATTTGTGCGAAAAAATATAATTCTGAACGAATATTTCTTTCTATTATTTCTTCTAAGTAAAATAAAAAGTACCCCTGCAAGGTTTTAGCTCTAAGGGTCAGTTGCACGTTCTTCGTCATTATGTATACCTACTATAGCTAAACGCTGGGAAAATTACTCCCCTTCTCATACGATTTGTTTTCTTGTCTCTATTCAACCAATACTTGTTTAATATATTTTTGAACCGATTTTTCGCTAACATTTTCTTTCTTTAAATAGCAGTTTAAAGCTTCTACACAAAAAATCAGGAGTACACATCCAAACTTACAGTACTTAAGAAAAATAAGCTTGATACCTATATAAAAATAAAGCTCCCCACCAAAATTCAGATTTTATTTTTATTTTTAAATTCTAATTTTCCAAGACACTTTTATATGTTTTAAAAACATGTATGTATGTTCGAATGTGTTATAGTGCTTATAACAGCTAATTTACTCTGATAAGATCTATGTATACTATTTTGGGTACTGTCAAAATATAACAAGTTTTTAAGAGTGCATACCAGTATCTAGTCATGGTACATCTTTTTTAGGGCTCCATTTTAATATTCAGGTACGAAATTTGAGATTGGTCAAACTTTGAGATTGTCTGTCAGTTTTTAGATAAACGCTGTCAAATTGTGCAAAATATTTTGATGCAGAAAGTTGGTATATTTACTACATGTTTAGACAGGAAGAGCAATTCTTCTTTTTAAATTGATTTAAATTATACAGAATGCACCATTTGTATTGAATTTAAATTTATTGCATACAATTTGCCCGCTAAAAACATTATGACTCTGTTATTTTTAAGAGGGTTATGTAGTCAACAAACCAGTCATTTAGGTACTTAATATATTTTCAGTTTCATTGGATACTGTTTTACAAAACATTTGTTTTTCTCCAATTGGTCACGTTTAGACGTATTAACGTACTAAAAAAATGAAACATTTTGTAAAATGAACTGGTTTTAGCTTTCAAACTTACGTGATTTTATTTTAAGAGTATTTAAAAAATTTAATCCTCAATTATATAATAAAAATGAAAAACAATAATGACAAATTTAATCTTTATATGTACAATAAAACGTCATTAGGTATAAGAAATTAGCTGTCAAAAATATATATTTTTTATGTACAAGCATTTAAATATATTTATATTATTAAAGTTTTAATTAGGTAAGAAATTAAAAATTTATAGATTTTAAAACAAAAAATTAAATTTTTGTTCAAGTTACTTTTTTGAAAATGTTTTTTTTTTTTTTAATCTATAGATCTTTGATAAGGATAAGTATACTCCATAATCTTAGTTGTAAAACCGCTTTTTCACTCCGGAACACTCTTAGAAAAATTCTTGAATTGGCCAGTTTCACATTTGAAGTTATAAGTGCCACTTAAAATGCTTATATGGGATGACTTATGCCCAGTTTCGCAGTGCACACTTATCTTAATTAAAAAGTACTCAAGTCTCTTCTTCACTTAAAAGCCAATAATTCAAATTTTGAAACTGAGCCATAAGTGTGCCAACAGACACAGTTGGTATTCAATTTTCGAAATGAATATTAAATTATTTCTACGTCGGTACATATTTGTTTATACATATATGTAATTATAATCAAGTATCTATGTAAGGGTAAATACATAGGTAGTTTGAATCTGAACGAAGTTTGTAAACTCGTGTAGATACATTGCAAACATAAATACTCCAGTAAAACCGTCGTGAAAAAGGGCCTGACCTTGCGCGGAGAGGCATGGTCTTTTTTTTTTTTTCATGGATCGATTGGGACTTATTTGAGGCTTAAATCCAAATTTGCATCACCTGACAACTTTTTTTTTTACTAAAGTTATTGGTAAAAATGTGTTTTTTGCCATTTTAGGGTCTTTTGCGAATATCTCGGCTCCAGTATATCGCACAGTAAAAAATTAAATATCATTTCATTAACATTAATAATATGTAGTTATTGTGTTATGAAAAAAATATTTGTTTAAACAAATATAAAAAAATAAAAAAGCTATAGTAAGTTAAAGAAATTGTTTTTTGTTTGAAATCACTTTTTCGAAGTTTTCTGTTTACACGTATAGTAAATAAATATTTTGAATATACAGGGTGAGTCATGAGCAATGCTAAAAAATGCTAGGGCATGTAGGTTGCGTTGACACAAGAAAAAAATCGTATGGGAGGGGGGTCTATTCCCCCCCCCGTTTAGCCGGGAGGCTAAAAAAAATATTCAAATTTATTTTTTTTCAAAATTTTACGTAATTAAGTGCTAATTTTAGTTTCAAAATTAAATGCTGTTATTAATAAAAATCAGAAAACGGGATGCAAAAATTTCTCAAGAAATTTAAAAAAACCAAAACCACCTTTTTCTAAGAAAAACATTTATTTTTATTTTAACTAAGCAATTTATGAAGCATTAATCTTAGTTTTTTTTTTAATTGGAGTTTTATGAGAACGTAATAAAATTAAACTGTATTATGTAGGTAAATAATTGATAAGTAACTTCACACAAATAAACCTGCCATTGAAGTGAATTAATTTAGGTACTAAATGCATGTACTGTACAATGTACATGCCATACATACTTAATTTTATGTCACTCCGAATTAACAAAATTCATTATATTTATTCAATTTTAAAGCCTCAGCGAAAGTAGCCCCCTTAACTGAAAGTAAGTATAAATGTGTCTTCCAAAGACAGTGCAAAACACGATGATCTAATACTTATAAAAAAGCAAAAAAAAATAATAACCTTGAGTAGCTATATTCGCTACAAAAATACCTACAAGCAACATGAAAAATCGCAAACTTTCAGATAGTAATCTTCCCGACGCGATGACTGCTAAGTCGAGTTATCATATTCAGCTTCACCAGATCATTTTATTCCGACATCAAATTTTATATACATATGCCAACTAGATTCCAATCTATCTCCCACAAAATTTGCAGTAAAAATGTATCTTAGAGCTTTGAAAGTCAGAGTTATTCATTGGTATGCGTAATTTTGCTGTTTAACCCCCTCTAGGGTGCAGGTTGCTATACTTTTACATTCAAACTCAATCAGTCAAGCCCAGAGTGTGTATTATTTAGCATGACATCATAGTTTTGCTGTCATCCCTTCTTGGAATTTACCGTAGTCCGCAGGGATTGAAGTTAAAAAAAAACTCATTAGTTGTCATAATTTATTTTTTGCATGCAATGTTTGTTAACTTTTAAGTAAAATAAAATTCTAAAATTATTTTCAGTTTGTAAGATGGTTTTAAAAATTAATAGTGGATGTGTGTTAACTTAAAAAAAAAACAGGATCAAGTTTGAACAAATCATATTGACCAATTAAAATTAATTGATGCCATTTATAAAACTCGCCACTAAAAGCAGCCGAAGCAGCAACCATGAACAATGAATATGCACCAACAATATCAAATGTAAATACGGAGTTTATATCATGTCAAATGGAATCATGTAAGTTTATTATACGATTTAAATTATAAAACTAAATAAAATTTATTCAATTAATAATTGTTAAAATTATTACTGTCGGTGGATATAATAGGCTTAAATCTAAATTGAGTGTTATATATTTATGTGAAGAAAACTATTATTTTACACCCCTACAATGATCAAACAATTAAATTCGATATTTAAAAATCGTAGTGAGAATATTTATCATCAATAAGAATGATGCAGGTAACTAAAAATTTTAGGGTGTGTTACAGGCTAGTGAAGTTGTTTATTTTGTGAATAACTTTTTAACGGTAGATCCGACTTTAGTTTTAAAAAGATAACATGAATAAGTTTTCAAATATATATAGGTACATACATAACTCATAAATAGTGAATATTATCAAAAACATATTTGTGACGGGTTATTACACTGTCTTATCTATAATTTTGGAAACGAAATTGTGAAGAAAAAATGTTTATGTTAATTTTATACACTAACACACATCATTGTATATGAAATGGAATAGTACTACTATGGAGAGGAACGAACGACGCGACCTCTGATGAGATGGACGGAAGATTTTTCCAACCTGAAGTGGAGACGAGTGTAGACTTGAGAGTGGGGTAACATTGTATATAGAAACTATATAGTAATACTTTGACGTCCGTCAAGTTAGGAAATTAGTTGTGGAAAAAAAAATTTATAGCTCTGGTGGTTTTTAAGAACATGGGGTGGAGTGCTAGGTTGATATCAAGTTAGCACTACATCTTCAAAACTTTCAAGAACTGAGTATGCAGTTAATTGTAGCTTTTTTGTAGTAAATTAGTTGTGAAAACAAAAAAAATTAAAAAAAAAAATTTCCCTACTTTTTTGACCAAATAAATTTTATAGAACCCTAACTTGAAATCGTCATATCAGACATTAGAAAGCCAAATTTGAAAAATTAGTTGTGAAAAGAAAAAAATTCTAAAAATTGTTTTTTGAAAAAATTAAATTCGTAGTAGTGCTAACTTGACGTTTTGAAAACAGGCATTAGGAAGCCAAATTTGAAAATCTAATAATGTAACTAATTGTAGCTTGGGGCTTTAAAATTAATTGTCAAAAGAAATAAATTCCAAAAAAATTATTTTCTTAAAAGAACCTAAAAACTCCACAAAAAAAAATTCGTGTAGCGAACACGAATTATATACATATGTAGGTATATACAATATGTATGTATAGAATTAAGTAGTACTATTTAAAAAACAAATAAATCTGCAATTAATTATTTCGTACTTTTTCGTTCCCATCTGACCTCTTAAAAAATTCCACGTAAGTTATAATATACATACTCATACATAGTTCCTGATAGTTTTCTAAAATATTGCATTTTCTATGAACAACAACGACAACTTTAGCATTTTTATAAACGCCTTAAAGTGTGCTATCTTGTTGCACCTCCATTTTCTCTAGGCCTTGTTCGATAGACTGCAATTCATAGTACGTATCGAAGGGGGAGAGGTAGGAAGATCGGTTTTGAACCAGACTAGCTATTAAGTTATTATTATTATTTTTATTGTATTATTCATACCTCGTACAAAGATTCATACTTTAGAATGTCAGTTTTATGAAACTAGACCATTCTTATATTGCACCACTTTAGACCACTGACGCTACGTGTCGAGATGTGGTACTTGTTCATCAAATGCATTTGGAGTCACAGCATTTAAGTGCCTTAAAGTACGCTATCTTTTTCGGCCTCCATTTTCTCCAGACCTTGTTCAATAGACGCAATTCGTAGTACGTATCGAAGGGGTAGAGGTGGGAAGATCGGGTTTTGGTCGGTTTCGCCAGTAAAAGTGACAACTTGACGTTTTGAAAACAGTCATTATTAGTTGTGAAAAGAAATTTTGTTCTATTTTCATCTAACCTCTTTTTGCACGGAAAAACGAAAAAAATCAATATGAGCAGTTTTTCATTTGGTCAAATTAGGTAATCTCTCATTTCCCACTCAAATTCACATTTCCTCAAGAGAAAACAAATACGCATGAAACGCATTCTTAATGCCCATCTACAAATATTCGACAAAATAACGCGAAAATGATTGCTTGTCAAACCCATGTACTTTGCATATGAAATCTAAATTTATATAGGTACAATGTCCATGTAAACTGTGATGTTGTTGCAACGTTTTTTTTTCTCATTCCACAAAAAATCTCATGTAGGTAGTAAACACGAAACACAGTACACATAAAGGTATTATCTTGCGCAGGTTTTCGCAAACGAGAAGTGTCAGAAGGAAATCCAAGATGGCTGAAATGGTGGTCTGAAGTTTAAGTGACAGTCATTTGTTGTGTTTCTTCCACAGTACAGATAAAGAAACGAAAAAAAACGGCCGAAACAAATGTTTACAAGAACACCATTGACGCCATTTTTTCTCTGATTTGACAGATGCGCAGAAACGAACGAAAATGAAAACTCTAATGATATTACCTTCTTTATGTGTACTGTGAACACGAAATACCTTTGCATAAGTCAAATTCTTAAAATAAAAAATAAATGTGCAATTATTTTTTACGTAACGAAATTCGTTCGCATCTGACCCCCACAAAAATTTCGCCCAAAATGATATTATACCACTATAGTAGCTACATATATATGTAATATGTAAACGCCACTCTGCGGCGCTTGCAGCAGAAAAAAAATTATTCGACCGCTTTTTACCACGTTTACAAGCAGAATTGAGAGTTCGAGTTGGATAAAGGTCGAATTTTCGACCCATACCATGTTTACAAGAGGTATTGAAGCGAGCTTGAAGTTCGCTTCAATACCTCTTGTAAACATGGTATTTATTGCATCTCATTTTGATTACTCTTCCTACAAGTTTCGATGTTTGCCTTGTTCGTCTTTATCTAACAGTAAAGACTAGACATAGAAAATACAAGGACATAAAAAAAAGAGATCTGTTCGTCTAGGTGGGTTTTTTTTTTTTGAAATTCTATATGTCCTTTTCACACAAGGGATTGGGATTTTCTTAACAAATATATTTTAGTAGTTTTTGTTTTCCATATACGAACCATGCGGTATCATAATTAAATACAAAAATGTGCAAAAAAATAGCATTTCTTGCATTACGGAAGCATGTGAGAACACTTTGAGTAATCATAATCTCAAAATTGCTCAATTTCGGGGTCAATAGGGACGTACTATAAAGTGAGGTACATTTTATCGTTCATGTGTGACAGTTTTGACTGACGTCAGTCATGCGTCAACAAAAATTATTGTGCACAATTTTGCCTGACAAACCACTGTAATTGAGCACTTGTAATTTAAGCAACTTACACATTATCGAACATACATTTCGTTTCATTTGATGTCATTTTTGTGTTAACAACAGCAATTGTGAACAAATTTGCAAGATTTGCATTCAAGTAGAGCTATCGATCATGAGTGAGAGTGAGATCATGAATGAGAGTCCTCTGTCTGAGCAATTTTTAGTCAGAGAGGGTAAACAATAATTATTATCAGTCACACCATTCAAAGGCTTTTCCAAACCAATATGATTGACTCGTTATTGTTGTTTCATCATTGTGTCCGAATGTTTTGCATCGGTTTGGGTAAGCCTTAAAGGGTCAACCAAACCAAACCAAAACTGTCGTGATGAAGATACAAAAATCAATAACAACAACGTGTTTCTGTCAATTATCGTTGTATCGGAATGTTTCCATATGTTTAATTGTCTGCTATTTCACGACGACTTACGAGTCGTGACACTTCTTGGAATTCCTCTTTGAAATGATTGAGTTTATTTCCCGCCCCATTTTTCTTCTCTTTTGCATCGACTCATTAAAGCTTAACCAAACCGATACGAAACATTCGGATACAACATCAACAATAACGAGTCAATCATAGACTTTTTTTCGGCGTCACGATATCTTCGCAACGGTTTCGCATCGGTTTCTTTAAGTCGTGGTGGACTTTGTTTTCTTCCGGGTATAAAACATACAATCTGTAAAACTTCAAGAAGTATAATCGGATTTCTTGGGCGTTTTACAAATAAGAGGATATTATAACTCAGATATCAATAATTGCAACCAGGGGTCAACCCTTCAATAGAAAGTACTTGTAAGCTGAACGTTCCACCATAGATTGATAAATTGGTCCCTAAGAAATTACTCAACCGAACCAACCACTAAAAAATAAACATGCCCTGACAGAACATCATTTCAAAAAAATAAACAAGTCTGGCCAAATCATTGAATCCTAATTTTTCTATTGACATGCCTGGATTTGAAAAGTCAAAAATCTTCTAATTATTTCATCATATTTAAACATAAACCATCGTTTTCCGTTGGATTTCTGCTCAATGCGTTTGCGTGTTGCATCGTAATCGAATATCGAACTCTTGGATTCTGAACCACCACCATCATTAGGGAATTACAATCCGTAAAGATTGTGAAATGTTTGCCAAATAGGACAATGCAAAGGCGCCGAGAATCGTTTTTTCAACTAGCAAAGCTGGACTAGGACCCTGTATAGATTGGGATGATTGAGTATGGTCGTGTTTAAATAGCTTTCTGTGGGGCGCCTCAAAATGTATTGAAAAGAACAACAATTTCACATTTCGCACGTCGAAACAACAACTGGTTTGTCTGGTTTTTATGTTTTCTTCATGCCTCACGAGACCTCTCACCCCACACTTCTCTTGTCTTCAAACTGACGTGAGTCCGGAGTCAAAAGTAGGGAAATTTTTTTTTTTGTTTTCACAACTAATTTACTACAAAAAAGCTACAATTAACTGCATACTCAGTTCTTGAAAGTTTTGAAGATAGTGCTAACTTGATATCAACTTAGCACCTTTGTATATGAAAACTATAGTACTCTCATGGCGAGTTTTTTTTAGGGTTGCCCGGATCCTGGTGGTGGCGCTGCAAAATGTGAGGTGTAAAATTCGATTTGGTGAGTCTTTAAGCGTCGAAAATTGGTGGTAGGAGCAAGAGGAGACTATTTTTTGGATATCCAAAAAATATCAATAAATATCATTTAAAACCTCCATAAGCTCTCCGCAAAAAAAAAAAGAGTAAGGATTGCCGGCATACATTAGATGTCGCCCCATTCGACTTCCACCATGAGAGTACTATAGTTTTCATATACAAAGATATACAAAGCTTAGCACTGCACCCCATGTTCTTAAAAACCACCAGAGCTAAAAAATTTTTTTTTCCACAACTAATTTACTACAAAAAAGCTACAATTAACTGCATACTTACTATTGGTGCTAACTTGACAGACGTAATACTTTGTTTATGAAAACTATAGTACTATCATGGCGAGTTTTTTTTAGTGTTGCGCGGACCCTTGTGGTGGCGCTGCAAAATGTTAGGTGTAAAATTCGATTTTGGGAGTCTTTAAGCGTCGGAAATTGGTGGTAGGGGCAAGAGGAGACTATTTTTTGGATATCCAAAAAATATCAATAAATATCATTTAAAACCTCCATAAGCTCTCCGCAAAAAAAAGAGTAAGGGTTGCCGGCATACATTAGATGTCGCCCCATTCGACTTCCACCATGAGAGTACTATAGTTTTCATATACAAAGAGTAATATTATGAAGAGGAACGAACGACGCGACCTCTGATGAGACGTACCTTAAGTGGAGAGGAGTGTAGATTTGAGATCAGGCATTGTATATGGAATTGAATAGTACTATTATGAAGAGGAACGAATGACGAATGACCTCTGATGAGACGGATGGAAGCTTTTTCCAACCTGATGTGGAGACTAGTGTAGACTTGAGAGTGGGGTAGTCACAAAGAGAAAGAATAATAAATATGAGTGTTTAGGAAATAACAGAAGATAGAGAACGATGTATAAAATTGGAATGTTAATTTATGGGAGTTGGAGGGAGCTAGGAATCTTGCTGATTTTTCATTCACTGTCTGTTTTACAAAGGGGAAATACATGAATTTTTTTTTATTTGGGTAGAGCATTGTATATAGAATCTTATAGTACTACTATGGAACACGATTTTATGTTACCTTTCCCTCTCTTTTGGTGGCGCTTGTGTTGCCTAAAAAGCAGATTGGAAAGATCGAAATGAAGGTAGGCAGAAAGAATATAAAATAAGTTATAGAGTGAGAAGATTAAATAATAGTTGCTGACAACAATTAGGCAGGGTAAGGGAGATAGGTGAGCCAGCTGATGGGTGTTATGGCAACAAGGGGAAAATGAAAAGAATTCTATAGGCTGTGGATTTTTTCAATGGTTTTTTTGCCTAGCATGATTTTTGCTATATGTAGAAGTATAGATATAGCTACATTATTTCCAACTTTCAAATAATTTCGTATATTTTATTTGATTTTGTGAGATTTGATGAGACCAACGTTGCTAATTTTCATGTTTTACAGATATGTACACATACATTTTTTTCTTGCTAGTAATAGAATTGGACTATAAATATTTGTTTTTTTTTTCCATTTTTAAACAATTTCGTAGGTATGAAGTGATAAGAGCAACATTGCAAATTTTCATGTTTTATAGGTAGATACTTTTTTTCTTGCAAATTATATAATTGTGCTAGGTATATTTGTTTTTTGCGATTAAAATACATATTTTTATGATGTCTTTTTTAATTTATTTTTTATAGGTAGGTACATGATATCCTTTTAATTTCTCAAATCTTAAGAAATGGCTATTTGAAAAATTAAAAGGATAACAGAATTGATAGTTTAGCAACAATTTTTATGTTTTGAACTTTACTGTAAAAAAAATTTCAGCAGTAAATTTAAAGAATCACGTCAATTTTCAAAATTTTCAAATAAATTTATAATACTCAGTAGAAAAATTTCACTTGAATTTTGAAAAAATCTAAAATTTATAATTTTAAAAAGTTTTTTTTTATTAATTTAAGTAAAATTTCACATGAAATTTCAAAAGTTTTAATTATTTTAAAAAATTTCATTTTAATTTTCGATTTTAAAAATCGATTTTGGGAGTCTTTAAGCGTCGGAAATTGGTGGTAGGGGCAAGAGGAGACTATTTTTTGGATATCCAAAAAATATCAATAAATATCATTTAAAACCTCCATAAGCTCTCCGCAAAAAAAAGAGTAAGGGTTGCCGGCATACATTAGATGTCGCCCCATTCGACTTCCACCATGAGAGTACTATAGTTTTCATATACAAAGAGTAATATTATGAAGAGGAACGAACGACGCGACCTCTGATGAGACGTACCTTAAGTGGAGAGGAGTGTAGATTTGAGATCAGGCATTGTATATGGAATTGAATAGTACTATTATGAAGAGGAACGAATGACGAATGACCTCTGATGAGACGGATGGAAGCTTTTTCCAACCTGATGTGGAGACTAGTGTAGACTTGAGAGTGGGGTAGTCACAAAGAGAAAGAATAATAAATATGAGTGTTTAGGAAATAACAGAAGATAGAGAACGATGTATAAAATTGGAATGTTAATTTATGGGAGTTGGAGGGAGCTAGGAATCTTGCTGATTTTTCATTCACTGTCTGTTTTACAAAGGGGAAATACATGAATTTTTTTTTATTTGGGTAGAGCATTGTATATAGAATCTTATAGTACTACTATGGAACACGATTTTATGTTACCTTTCCCTCTCTTTTGGTGGCGCTTGTGTTGCCTAAAAAGCAGATTGGAAAGATCGAAATGAAGGTAGGCAGAAAGAATATAAAATAAGTTATAGAGTGAGAAGATTAAATAATAGTTGCTGACAACAATTAGGCAGGGTAAGGGAGATAGGTGAGCCAGCTGATGGGTGTTATGGCAACAAGGGGAAAATGAAAAGAATTCTATAGGCTGTGGATTTTTTCAATGGTTTTTTTGCCTAGCATGATTTTTGCTATATGTAGAAGTATAGATATAGCTACATTATTTCCAACTTTCAAATAATTTCGTATATTTTATTTGATTTTGTGAGATTTGATGAGACCAACGTTGCTAATTTTCATGTTTTACAGATATGTACACATACATTTTTTTCTTGCTAGTAATAGAATTGGACTATAAATATTTGTTTTTTTTTTCCATTTTTAAACAATTTCGTAGGTATGAAGTGATAAGAGCAACATTGCAAATTTTCATGTTTTATAGGTAGATACTTTTTTTCTTGCAAATTATATAATTGTGCTAGGTATATTTGTTTTTTGCGATTAAAATACATATTTTTATGATGTCTTTTTTAATTTATTTTTTATAGGTAGGTACATGATATCCTTTTAATTTCTCAAATCTTAAGAAACGGCTATTTGAAAAATTAAAAGGATAACAGAATTGATAGTTTAGCAACAATTTTTATGTTTTGAACTTTACTGTAAAAAAAATTTCAGCAGTAAATTTAAAGAATCACGTCAATTTTCAAAATTTTCAAATAAATTTATAATACTCAGTAGAAAAATTTCACTTGAATTTTGAAAAAATCTAAAATTTATAATTTTAAAAAGTTTTTTTTTATTAATTTAAGTAAAATTTCACATGAAATTTCAAAAGTTTTAATTATTTTAAAAAATTTCATTTTAATTTTCCTGTGGATTTTTCGTAGTTCTCAAAGAAATTTAAAATTTCTTGTGAATTTTCGAGAAATTTCACTTACATTTTTCAAAAACTTTAAAAAAAAGACGTAGTTTCAATATTCCAGGTTAGTTCTCAAGAAATTACATAATTTATAAAATTCACGCGAATTTAAAAAAAAAAAACACGGAACTTTAAAAAGCACGTAGTTTTCAAAAAAAAACTTACTTAATTTTACTATTCTAGGTGTATTTCCAAAGAATTAGAACATTTTATAAATTTCACTTGAATTTTCCAAAAACACGTGCAAAATTCTTGGATTTTCAAGTCCCAAATAAATTTTAAATACCACGTGAATTTTCAAAAGAATTTAATAATTTTAAATTTTCACGGTGATTTTCATGTTTCTTAAGTAAGGGGCGAGTTATAGCGAACAGGAAAATGGATCAGGAAAATTTTTCTGATGGATTATTTAGTAAGTTCTCGATCGATTTAAAACACATAAGCTGAAGTAATCGATGGCAAATGACAATTTTAATGCACTATGTAAAAAAAAAACTGATCCATCAGAAAAATTTTCCTGATCCATTTTCCTGTTCGCTATAACTCGCCTCTAAACTAAGACTTTGACGTGGACTTTTAAAGTTCTTAAGTAAACTCAAAATTTCACGTTAATTTTCCTTAAAAATACACGAAGTTAACTTTAAATTTCTTCAGAATTTTGAAAAGTTAAGAGTAAATTTTAAAATATCACGTAATCGGAAACCTACTTGAAATTTGAAAAAAAATAATAAAATATTTATAAATTCATTTTTGTGAACTATGTACGTTGCGAATTTTCATGTTTTATAGAAACATTTATTTTTTTTTCTTGCAAGTGAGAATTGTACAGTACGTATTTGGTTTTTGTCATTTGGTTACAGTCATATTTTTTGATATCTTTCTTTTTTATTTCTTTTTTATAGGTAGGTACATGATATCCTTTTAATTTCTCAAATCTTAAGAAATGACCATTTGAAAATTAAAAGGATAACAAAATTGATGTATACCCAAAATCACTAAAAATAGTTTATGCAACAGTTTTTTGTTTTTAATTTTACTGCTTGAAAAAAGGTTTCCGTGCGAATTTCCATCAGTAAAATTAAAAAAAGTTTTTTTGTTTGAAAGAAAATTTCTTGAACAAAACCAAATATTTTTAAAATAAACGTATTTTTATATTCATTCTTCAGTAAATTTAATATATCACGTCAATTTTCAAAATCTTTAAGTAAATTTAAAATACCACTTGAATTTTAGTATTTCAAGCAAATCGAAAAATTTCACCTGAATTTTCAAAAGTTAAAATAATTTTCACGTGAATTTTGGTAACTCAAATGAAGCTAAAAATTTCACGTGGATTTTCATAGTTCTCAATGAAATTTAAAATTTTAAAAAGTTCTTTAGTAAATTAAGTATGTACCTACATATTTAATTCCAAAAATTTCACGTGAAATTTCAAAAGCTTAAATCATTAAAAAAATTTTCATACTTAATTTTAATTGCAAACTTTAAATGTTCTGAATAATTTAAAAATGTTCACGTGATGGATTTTCAAAGTTCATTGTTTTAAACTTTTTTTAAGGAAATTTACAGGGGTTGGCCGTGGCGCGATGGTATGCGTGGTCGCCTGTCAACCAAATGGTCACAGGTTCGATCCCACCCGTAGTTCTATGTCTTGTTTTTTTCCATTATCATTGATCATTGTTGGGCCGCTGGTTTACTCATTACATGTTGTTCAGGCATACTAACAACATGTGATTGAGTAAATACTAGTATGCCCAACAAATATGACAATGAACAAAATAATGCGAATTATAAAGGGACATAGATATAAGACACGGCAATTTCTCCGCATTAGCCCAGCCGCCAACCCTGGAGATAAAATCTGAGACAACCACCACCTTCAGTCTCAGTACCTCGCGCCACACACACCTTTCCCTTCCCATCCTATCCTATCCTTCACGCCCGCGCTGTGTTGATACATATAAAGGGTAAAATCCCCTTGAGCGCGCGCATAAAAAAAAAAAAAAAAAAAAAAAAAGTTTCATTTGAATTTTCAAGAAATTACATGGTTTTATAAGTTTCATGTGATTTTTCAAAAAAAAAATCACATTATTTTCAAAAATTAAAGAACTTTACTTTTCCAGATGAATTTCCAAAGAATTATATCATTTTTAAGCTCACTATTTTTATATTTTACGGGAGTTTCAAAAATCCTTGGATTTTCAAGTCTTATACAAATATTAAAATCAGTGAATTTTCAAAAGAATTTAATAATTTTAATTTTTCAAGTCGATTTCATGTTTCTTAAGTTAATTAAAACTTTCACGTGCATTTTAAAAATTCTTAAGTAAATTCGAAATTTCACGTTAATTTTGAACAGAATTTCATAAGTTAAAAGTAAATTTAACAATATCACGTAATCGGAAGCCTACGTGAAATTTGAAAAAATTAATAAAATATTTATAAATTTATTGCTTTCATACTTACTTCATTTGCAAATCAAAAAATAAATAAATAATCCTCTTAACAATATTTTTGTAAGTGCCAAGTGGCAACCCTTCACATTTGTTCCATGCCTTTGCGGGCCTTTTGCTATCCAATTTTCGTATTTCCTCGAAAAAATTCATATATTTCCCCTTTGTAAAACTGATAATGAATAGAAAATCAGCAATATTCCTAGCTCCTTCCAATTCCCATAAATTTACATTCCAATTTTATACATCGTTCTCTATCTTCTGTTATTTCCTAAACACTCATATTTATTATTCTTTCTCTTTGAGACTACCCCACTCTCAAGTCTACACTCGTCTCCACTTCAGGTTGGAAAAATATACAAAAATTCATGTGAAAATTATTTGTAACTTGAATATTCAAGTGAAATTTTTCTAATTTCTTAAATTACTAAAATTCACTTAGTATTTTAAAGGAGAATGGGTAAAAATATATGGGACCTGGTCTACCTGGCGTCCAGAAACGAGACCTACGAAAAAGATTGGGTACTATGGAGTGTACCAACGTACGAGTATTTTTTGGTCCTAAACAATGGGAGATGGCTTAAATAAGCGACCAAAAAATAAGAAAAACACTTTGCAAAGTCGAATAAACCAAGATACTTTATAAGATTATATGAATGTTTCACATTGTATATGAAATGGAATAGTACTACTATGGAGAGGAACGAACGACGCAACCTCTGATGAGACGGACGGAAGCTTTTTCCAACCTGAAGTGGAGACGAGTGTAGACTTGAAAGTGGGGTAGTCACAAAGAAAAAGAATAATAAATATGAGTGTTGAGGAAATAACAGAAGATAGAGAACGATGTATAAAATTGGAATGGAAGTTTATGGGAGTTGGAGGGAGTTAGGAAAAAAGACTTTTTTCTTCATTTCTTTTTTGCAAAGGGGAATTATTTGAATTGTTTTTGCTAGGTAGGTAAGGCGTAAGGAATGGGCAATGAAAATTCGTGAAGAAAAAACGATTTTGTTTTGAAATTTTTCAAGCAAAAGGCCCGTATGCACTTCGTCACTTTGCACATAGAAAAATATTTTTAAGATTATTTTAATTTTATTTTTTCTTGAAAATTGAAGTAATTATGAAAGGAATTTTTTAATATTTTATCAATTGTTTTTTAATTTTACGTACCTAGTTGTTTATACTTACGTGATATTTTAAAATTATTGAAAGTCGATATAAAAAAATATTGCTATGGAAAATTGAAGTAAATTTTAAATTTTTTTCAGTTAGGTATTTGAAAATTCAAGTAATATTTTCAAATTGAAACGTGAGTTATTGAAGATGTTTAAAATTCACGTTTATTTTTAAAATAAATAAATTAACGTGAAATTTTGACTTTACTTAAGAACTTTAAAAACTCACGTCAAAGTCTTAATTTACTTAAGAAACATGAAAATCACCGTGAAAATTTAAAATTATTAATTTCTTTTGAAAATTCACGCGGTATTTAAAATTTGTTTAGGACTTGAAAATCCAAGAATTCTTAAAATACCCGTAAAATATAAAAACAGTGAGCAATAAAATGACGTGTTTTTGGAAAATTGACGTAAAATTTATAAAATGTTCTAATTCTTTGGAAATACACCTAGAATAGTAAAATTAAGTAAGTTTTTTGAAAACTACGTGCTTTTTAAAGTTCTGTGTTTTTTTTTGAAAATTCACTTGAAATTTATAAAATAATGTAATTTCTTGAGAATTAACTTGGAATATTAAAACTACGTGTTTTTTAAAGTTGGGTTTTTTTTTTTAAACTCGTGAAATTTCTCGAAAATTCACAAGAAATTTTAAATTTCTTTGAGAACTACGAAAAATCCAAAGGAAAATTAAAAAAAAAGGTTAAAACTATGAACTATGAAATTTTTTAAATAATTAAAACTTTTGAAATTTCACGTGAAATTTTTGGAATTAAATATGTAGGATGTAGGTACTTAATTTACTAAAAAACTTTTTAAAATTTTAAATTTCATTGAGAACTATCCACGTGAAATTTTTAACTTCATTTGAGTTACAAAAATTCACGTGAAAATTATTTAAACTTGAAAATTCAGGTTAAATTTTTCGATTTGTTAAAAATACTAAAATTCACGTGGTATCTCAAATTTACTTAAAAATTTTGAAAATTGACGTGATATTTTAAATTTACTGAAAAATGAATACACAAATACGTTTATTTTTAAAAATATGTATTTGATTTTGTTCAAGAAATTTTTTGTAAAAAAAACTTTTTTTAATTTTACTGATTGAAATTCGCACGGAAACCTTTTTTTAAGCAGTAAAATTAAAAACAAAAAACGGTTGCATAAACTATTTTTAGTGATTTTAGGTACATCAATTTTATCCTCCTTTTAATTTTCAAATGGTCATTGCTTCAGATTTGAGAAATTAAAAGGATATCATGTACCTATAAAGAAGAAATAAAAAAAGATATCATAAAAATATAACTGTAAACACATGACAAATATCAAATACGTATTCAATTCAATTCTATCTATCACTTGCAAGAAAAAAAATATAGTGTTTCTGTAAAACATGAAAATTCGCAACGTACATAGTTCACAAAAACCAAATACGTATAGTAAATTCTACCACAAGCAAGAAAAAAAAACTTTAAATGTATCTGTAAGACATGAAAATTTGCAACATAGCTCTCATAATATTTCAAATCTCACAAAATCAAATAAAATATACGAAATTATTTGAAAATTAAAAATAATGTAGCTATATCTATACTTCTACATATATGAAAAATGCAAAAAAACCGTTGAATAAATCCACAGCCCAATAAATTCTTTTCATTTTCCCCTTGTTGCCATAACACCCATCAGCTGGCTCACCTATCTCCCTTACCCTGCCTACTTGTTGTCAGCAATTGTCAGAATCAAAATAATTATTCCTCTCACTTTATAAATTATTTTATATTCCTTCTGCCTACCTTCATTTCGATCTCTCCAATCTACTTTTTAGGCAACACCAGCGCCACCAAAAGAGAGGGAAAGGTAACATAAAATCGTGTTCCATAGTAGTACTATAGTTTCTATATACAATGTGTTTCATCAAGAATTACATTGTTCATGTTGTCAGCTGGGGGTATGAAAATGTTTTGATGTCGGGCCCAACATAAATACCACAAAATGGATATGACATGTGCACAGGTTATAACTTAAAAGTGAATCATCTTTGAAAAGAGTACTATATAGAGTGCATGATCGATGGACAATTTTTTTTATTAATGCACATTGAGATGGTTGAAATAAACTACCAAAAGAAAAGAAAACCACCAAAAGAAAAAAACAACATTTTGCTTCATTGAATGAACAAAATAGAATTGTATATGTACTGTTAAAAGGAAAAAGTAAGGTTTTTCTTTTTTATATACTGCGTGAACCCCATGGTTTACAGATTTGTGTCCAAGTTCAAAAATGAGGCCCTTAAACTAAGCTTTCAAACATACTATAGGTATATGGCGTTTGTGGACTCTTGACGCACAACTATTTCCATTCATTTAATTCGGTTAATCAAATAAAAAAATGTAGAATTTTCGTATTGTTAAGCGCATTATTTGCCAACCACGACAATATTCGCTATTATTGGCCATTGGTATAAAAGTTCATGTATTTTGGGATATATTGAGTTCATCGAAAGTGACCAACACTGTCATTTCAATGGAACACTATTGCAATTACTTTTTGCTCTAATTGCAATCTTTGTTGCAATATTCTGGGTAAACCCCATGGTTTACAGCTTTGTGTCCATACAAAAAAATGATGTACTCGGGCTAAGCTTTCCAACGATATATATCTCATTTGTGGACGCTAGGTAGACCAAAATGCCCATTCTCCTTTACTTGAAAAATTTGAAAATTGACGTAATACCTTAAATTTACTGAAGTATGAATACAAAAATACGTTTATTTTATTGTTCAAGAAATTTTCTATTCTAAAAAAAAAAATTGTTTTTTTAAATTTAAGTAAGAAATCTTTCTTTAGCAGTAAAGTTAAAAACAGAAAAAAAATTTAAGTATTACCGTTATTTTTTAATTATTTGTTTTCCATTTAACGTACATATTTTTTAAACTGCCCCTACCGCCTAAACGGGGGGAGATAGACCCCCCTCCCATAGTAAAAAATGCTTGTATTGCCGTGTTCTTCAAAAATCCGTTATCATGTCTAGGCGCCCCGGTTATAATACTCTCCCCGAGATAAATATTAACAGTTAACCGAGAGTGACTTGTTGATCGACAGTGACAAAGTGAATGATGTTCACATGCATGCGGCGCCGCGCCGCACTGTCGACCTTTTACGAGTCGATATTTTCAAAATCGACATTATAAGAGTCGACATTTTGTTCAGTCGGTATTTTTATCAATCGACTTTTCGACAGTCGACATTTTTAAATCGACATTTTAAAAATCGGCAAATCGTACCCAACCCCATAAAAATATTTATATGTATTCGCAAAAAAAAACAAATATAGTACAATGAACAAAATAATGCGAATTATAAAGGGACATTGATATAAAACACGGCATTTTCTCCGCTTTAGCCCTTCAGTCTCAGTACCTCGCGCCACACATTGTATATGGAATTTAATAGTACTATTATGAAGAGGAACGAACGACGCGACCTCTGATGAGACGGACGGAAGCTTTTTCCAACCTGAAGTGGAGACGAGTGTAGACTTGAGAGTGGGGTAGCATTGTATATGAAATGGAATAGTACTACTATGGAGAGGAACGAACGACGCGACCTCTGATGAGACGGACTTAAGCTTTTTCCAACCTGAAGTGGAGACGAGTGTAATTTCACGTGAAATTTTAAATTTCTTTGAGAACTATTAAAAATCCAAAGGAAATTTAAAAAATAGGTTAAAACTATGAATTATGAAATTTTTTTAAATAACTAAAAATTTTGAAATTTCACGTGAAATTTTTGGAATTAAATATGTAGGTACTTAATTTACTAAAAAAACTTTTTAAAATTTTAAATTTCATTGAGAACTATCCACGTGAAATTTTTAACTTCATTTGAGCTACAAAAATTCACGTGAAAATTATTTAAACTTTTGAAAATTCAGGTGAAATTTTTCGATTTGCTTAAAATACTAAAATTCACGTGGTATCTCAAATTTACTTAAAAATTTTGAAAGTTGACGTGATATTTTAAATTTACTGAAAAATGAATATACAAATACGTTTAAAAATATTTGATTTTGTTCAAGAAATTTTCTTTCAAGCAAATATTTTTTTATAAAAAAACTTTTTTCAATTTTACTGATGGAAATTCGCACGGAAACATTTTTAATTAAAACAAAAAACTGTTGCATAAACTATTTTTAGTGATTTTAGGTACATCAATTTTTTTGTCCTTTTAATTTTCAAATGGTCATTTCTTCAGATTTGAGAAATTAAAAGGATATCATGTACCTACCTATAAAAAAGAAAGATATCATACAAATATGACTGTAACCAAATGACAAAAACCAAATACGTATTGTACCTACAATTCTATCATTTGCAAGAAAAAAAAATGTAAATGTTTCTGAAAACATGAAATTTGGCAAGGTACATAGTTCACAAAAACCAAATACGTATAGTAAATTCTATCACAAGCAATAAAAAAAAAGTTTGAATGTATGTACATATCTGTAAGACATGAAAATTTGCAACATAGCTCTCATAATATCTCAAATCTCACAAAATCAAATAAAATATACGAAATTATTTGAAAATTGAAAATAATGTAGCTATATCTATACTTCTACATATATTATGAAAAATGCAAAAAATCCACAGCCCAATAAATTCTTTTCATTTTCCCCTTGTTGCCATAACACCCATCAGCTGGCTCACCTATCTCCCTTACCATGCCTAATTGTTGTCAGCAATTGTCAGAATGAACATAATTAATTCTCTCACTCTATTACTTATTTTATATTCTTTCTGCCTACCTTCATTCCGAACTCTCCAATCTGCTTTTTAGGCAACACCAGCGCCACCAAAAGAGAGAGAAAGGTAACTTAAAATCGTGTTCCATAGTAGTACTATTAGGTTATATATACAATGCGCCACATACCTTTCCTTACACCTTTCCCTTCCCATCCCTAGCACCGTAGCACCGTAGATTTCCATGTTGTTCTTGGTCTTCCAACCCGCCGTGACCCCTGAGGATTCCATTCAAAGGACTGCTTCGCAATATCATCGTTTGGTTTCCTCAATGTGTAACCAATCCATTGCCATTTGCGCTTTCTGATGTCGATGTCCAAGCGCCTCTGACCTGTCCTACGCCACAACTCCTGGTTAGATATTGTTTGTGGCCAGCGAATTTTAAGGATGTGACGCAGACAGCGGTTCACAAAAGCTTGCGATTTTCTCGAGATGGTGGTAGAGACTTTCCATGTTTCACAAGCATATAATAGCACGGATTTCACATTGGATTCGAAGAATCTCAGTTTAGTGCGTAAGGAGACTTGACTGGATTTCCAAATTTGGGACAGAGCACCAAAGGCAACGCGAGCTTTATTTATTCTGCTTTTTACGTCCAGATCCGTACCACCATTTGCTGATACAATACTTCCGAGGTAATTAAATTGTTCCACCTCTTCAACAGGCTTGTCATGCAGAATAATACGATGTTGTGTTGGGGGCCTGTTAGCATTATTTTTGTCTTTTTGCTATTTATTTTAAGACCACACGATTCTCCTTTCACCCGTAAAGTTTGACACATCTCGTTCAGCCCACTGATTTTATTTGCCATGAGACATATATCGTCGGCATAGTCTAAATAGCTAAGCCTTTCAAACGTTCTCTATTGAATACCTTGCCTCTCAGTTGTACCGACGCTGGCCGTCAGAAAATCATCTATCGCCAGCAGAAAAAGAATTGGCGATAAAACATCCCCTTGTCTCACACCCTGACGCACTTCGAAAGAGTCGGATAGCTGCGCATTATGCAACACGAAACACCTTGCATTGTTGTAGGACTCCTTTATAATGGCAACAATTTTTGGCGGAATTCCTCTCCCAAGAAGTGATCTCCATATACATTCTCGGTTAACTCGGTCTAAGGCCTTCTCAAAATCTACAAACATGAGGTTTAGTGGTGTTTAAAATTCTGCAGACTGCTCAAGAACAATGCGTAAGGTGTTGATATGGTCAACGCACGATCGACCGCTGCGGAAGCCAGCCTGATTCCTCTTGAGTGTAGTCTCAATTCTAGTCTTTATCCGTTTGAGGATTAAAGTTGCCATTAGCTTTGGGAAAACGGACAAAACGGTAATACCACGCCAATTGTTGCAGTTCTTGAGATCACCTTTTTTTGGCACCTTAACAATCACTCCGTCCTTCTATTCCCTGGGATAGGTTTCGTTTTCCCAAACAGTTTGTATAAGCGGATGCAAGATACTAGCTGCTGTGGCGGGATCAGCTTTCAGGAATTCCGCTGGTACTCCGTCAAGCCCGGCTGCTTTTTTGTTTTTGAGGAGATTAATAGATGTTTCAATTTCCGTTACGGAAGGGGGTTCGATGTCAATACCCCTGCAGGATCTGCGCATCACGTTAAGTTGGGGCACTTCAGCACTATGTTCAACGGGATCCTCATTTAACAGGGCACAAAAGTGATCCTTCCACCTGCGAAGTTGATCTTCAATTGATACCAATAGTGTCCCATCCACATCCATTACAGGATGATTGTTGTTGCTTTTTTTCCCGACAACTTCTTTGGCTATTTGGTACAATTCTCGGTTATCTCCTCTTCTTGCAGAGTTTTCAGCATTATCAGCGAGTCCATCTATCCTCACCCTCCTGTCACGTCTCACACAACGATAGACCATCTTGTGTGCAATCCGATATTCACTTCGCAATTCAGCCTTTTGTTGAGCGTCTGTCTCGGCGTTTATTTGCAGCTTCAACGATTTACGAAGCCCGATTTTTTCCCAGGTGTCTTGGGATATCCAAGAGTCACTAACTCTCTTACGCCTAGGTACAGTCTCGGATCCAGCCTCCATAAAAACACTTTTAATTTCACCCCACATCTCGTCAACATCTGAGTCAACACTCACATTTAAAGACGAAGCTCTGTAGCTAAGGGTGTTGATATAGCTACGACTTATGTTGGGATCACTTAAAGCATTCGTATTGAATTTTGGATTTCTTGCTGCATTCTGCGATTGCCTTAATACAGCCGCGGTTTTTAATTTGAGACTCATGACAACCAAATGGTGGTCGCTTCCCACATCGGCATTTCTTATATTTCGGACATCACACATAGACTTCCTCCATCGCTGCTGAATCATGATGTGATCAATTTGATTTTCGGTATGACCATCTGGCTGCACCCATGTGACTTTGTTGCACGTCTTATGTTTAAATACAGTCCCACCAATTACAAGACGATTTGCGTTACTCTATTATGTACTTGCAAGAAAAAAAAGTATATGTCGTCGCTTGAAAAGCAAACTGACATAAGTCAAAATTTGTCGATTTTGAGTTGGGTATACAGAACGAACCGCAAAAAAAAAATACTAATTTTCTATCAAAGTAGTCATAAGTATAACTATTAAACTGACATAAAGAGGGCGTAAGTGTCGTTTTGCATTTATGGTAACATCCCTGATCTTTTTTTTAAGTTTAACATAAACGTTATGTGTTCCTTGTTATTTATTAAATAAAATTTAACTTATTTTAAGTTATTTAATAAACAATATATTTTTTGACTAAAACATTGCTGGTTTTATTTAAAAACAAAACAAAACGACACTTTTTAATACATTTTCTGATTTTGATTTCAAATTTATAAGATATTTTGATGCTAAATGACATAAGTCTAATTTTTTTTTTTTTTAAATGGCTTTTTTGAAAAATTTCAATGTACCACTTAAAAGAAGAAAAAGAAACAATACTTTTTTACTCTACAACTTTTTGGTTTTCATTGAAATTCATAACTAAAATAAATTTTTAAGTAACAAAAAAATTCAAATAGCTTTTCTGAAAATTCAAGAATTTTGACTTATGTATGTCAGTTTGCTTTTCAAGCGACGAATTGTGTATCTGTAAAACATGAAAATTAGCAACGTTGGTCTCATCAAATCTCACAAATTCAAATCATATATACAAAATCATATATACAAAAATAATGTAGCTCTATCTACATATAATTCTACATACATATGTATAGCAAAAATAAATCCACAGCCCAAAGAATTCTTTTCATTTTCCCCTTGTTGCCATGACACCCATCAGCTGACTCACCTGACTCCCTTACTTTGCTTAATTGTTGTCAGAAACCGTTAATTAATCCTCTCACTCAAACAACTATTACCTGTAGTGCGGACTGCGGACATATCGAATGACGCGATTAGCATTTGGGGTAAAAAGCAGTCCGGGCTTGGTTTGAGCTGGGTGATAGCAACATACGAACTTCAAGTAGATCTTAAGTCAGTGAAACAATCATTTTAGAAGTAGACATGTTCATTGTATATAAATTTGCATAGTACTCTCATGAACACGTTCCACACGTCGGCCACCTAGCGATCACACAACTATCTAATTTTCTGGTTGCCCGTTCTGTGTATATACAAGTGCGCCCCCAGACGACCACACAACACAACTCAAAAATCATCGTGATGATAGTACTATAAGTTTTATATACAATGGACATGTTGACATTTTTATGTTATCGTTCGAAACCCCTACAAAATTTTATAAATATGCACACTGGGTGAGAATTATGCATACTTTGAGAAGTAGATAAAATGTTCATCAAAGGTGGCATAAATTACTATCTGTGCCACATGCCGCCGTGTTATAGCCAACTAATAAATAAAAAAAAATACAAAAATATTTATTGTGCGTTCCAAAATATAAATCAGTAGACACAAAACGTTACGTACGTTGGTACTTTCAAAATAATGAAATAAAAAATAAATATGGACATATGTACGAGTACATAAGTTCAATTGATTAATCATTATTGAGAAAATGGAGTTTTCTAAAATTTATTCTTGATTGAAGTTTGAATAGGAATTTAGCTTATATTTTTAATGAATGAAAGCGGGCGTACCACGGATGTATTCAAAGCGCTTTACTTCGTCGCGTGCGTCGGTCGTCAAGAAAAAAAAAATATTGAGTTGACTATAGCGGTATCATCGCATCATCAAAATTCGAATCTCTAAAGAAGTTGTGAGGGCATTGTGCTTTTCACATTTCCATATATAAAACAGAATTATACGTTTGTGTACATACATATGTATATATCTATATCTACATATATCTATTTTAAGATAATTTTCCTTGGCAAACATCCAGAGCACTGAAGAGAATCGGAGGTTTTGACCAATTTGTTTGCATTTAATGACAGAACAATTTTCTGGCCTGTGCCATAAAATATATCTTGAACTTTCAATTGCACACACCATTATGTTGGATAAACGCTATTTTTCTGTCCTACCCAAGAGTGTAGAGCCAGATAAAAGTAACCCAGCTCTTTAGAAGATATATTGAATAATTTTTTTTTTAATTCTGTTTTATTTAGAGCTGATTTTCCAGTCATCAGAGAAATAAATGATATAGTAACAAGAATATTGCGTTATTTGAAGAATGTGTACTATCTGAGTTGTAAAGGACTATTGAAATCGGCGGCGGCGGTTCAAAAAAAAACTTGAAATTATAGAATAATACTAACTTCTTTGAAATCTCTAAGGAGTACATAATGTACACACATTTGTATATTATATTATTATTATGTCAATAAAGATCTTTGTCCAATGTCATGAAATAAATTGTGTAACAAACCGAATTATTAACGCCTTCAGTACCTACTGCTTAGTGCAATCATTTTTTCTTTTTTCTTCTGTTTTTTTAGATACTGGAAAACACAAACTTGTCACTACAGTCATTATTTAGTTGTTAGTAAACAAATATATATATGTATATAAATAAAGCCTAACCAACTACAAAAAATACCAAATACATACCTATGACAAGCAAAAACCAATTAAATATTAATCAAATGGCAACACACAAAATTAAAATTTAAGTAGAACGTATTTTATTTTTAATCGAAAATACGAGTCAGTGGCGAGATGAAGTCGAGATGAAAAATTTCACAGTTTCAACAACTATGGCCTCTACCTTTGAAATGAATTTTTATCAAGAAGAACCGACGAATTTATTGGCCCATCCAAGATTTGGTGTTAAAACAACATCAGTGACTTTCCGACGTTTTTCTAAAGAAGTCATGTTTTAAAGAAGCGGTCGATTCGTGTACGGAGGAAGATGGACATATTAATATCATCTTTTCTGATAGGTTTAAATAATTTGATATCATCTGGGTAGATAAGAACCCTACAGGATTTTACTAACGAAACGAAATCGTTGATTTATAGAATAAAGAGCAGTTAGACCAGTGTCACTACCTTGTGTTACACCAGAGTCAGGGTTAATTGAATCAAAAATGTTTCAATAAGCATAAGCATACGCTTTATATAGATAATATGGTACGGTAAGGCCATGATAACTTACAGACATCCTGATTCACGAGTACATTATACTAGATAAAACAATATCGGATGGAAAAGCTTTTTATAATATTCAAATTATTTTATAAATTGTTCAGATTAGTGTTAAAAAAATTAACTTGGCGTGCAAATCCGAACTCCAAATTGTTGCATAAGGTGATTTTGCAATGTGAAATTTTAGTTGCTATTTTTGTGGTTACATAACAATGGTGTTATGTTTCAATAACAATTTTCAATGATAAAGAGATAATTCTTTGTATATGGAAAACATAGTACTATGGAAGTCGAATGGGGCGACTTCTAAAAAGTGGGGGCAACCCTTCCTCAATTTTTTTTTTTGCGGAGAGCTTATGGAGGTTTTAATTGATAAGTATTGATATTTTTTGGATGCAATAATCCAAATAATAGTCTCCTCTTGCTCTTACTACCAATTTCCGATGCTTAAAGACTCCCTTAATCAAATTTTAGATCTCAAATTTTGCAGCACCACCACACGGGTCGGGGCAACATGAAAAAATACTCGCCTTGATAGTACTACGTTTTTCATATACAAAGGATAATTGGAATATTTAAATTTAATTTTGAAAAAGTTTGGTACTAATCATTGAAAACTTCGTTAAAAAAATATGAGCTGTTACATAACCTCATGCTTGGATTCACAATTTTCATCGTAATTTCAAGCAACGAAGCAGTCCGTTTTTTGCGAACACTCATTAAGTTACAATTTATTGATTTTGAGATAATCGAATTTCAAACTTTTAAATATTAAAGATTAGTTTATCAAGTACGTAAATTGTTATATTGATATATAATAATTTATGGTTTTTTGGATTTTCATATATCTCTTTTATCTCAGACAGTTTAGTTTTAAATTGAATATAAAATAATATAATATAATAAAATAAAAGTGTACTTAGTGAGTTTTCGCAATAAACCGACATGTTTTTTTTTTATTTTTTGTCGTGACAAATTTGTCATTGTCATACTATGCCAATTATTGTCACTTGTCTATTTTTATGATCCAAGCAATTGTCAGACAAATGCGACAAATTTGTAGAATTGTTATCTGTCAATATGTCGTGACAACTTGACAATTGTCATGCTGTGACAAATTTGTCGTTACGTTAGAACACAACAGATTAAGGTACATAGAAAAAAAAGGACCACCTAAAAACAAGAAGTTTGGCTTATTGAGCCTGAGCAGTTTTAATAAAAAATCTTATTAATTTTAATGCATAATAAAATATTTTTATAGAATAAATTTTTCTTTAAATTGAAAGTCACTTAATGCTATAAAATCATTATTAATTCTTTCTTTAAAAATTCGAGGGCGTACAATACGGTATTCCACTTGAATATCTTCATCATTTTCACTCGAAGAAATAATATTTAACATGTTAAATGATACTAGTCACTTCTCTATCTAGAATTGTCACTTGCAATGTTTATGAAATAGGGCCCAGTTTGAGACAAAAAAAGTATACGATGACATATGTATATTGTATATAAACAGAAAAGAGAGTATATTTTCATTTTATTTTGAAAAATATAAATCTGAGGTAGTGTGTGTATAAATTTCATATACCAGTGTTTTCATATTTGATTGTAATCAAAAAATATTATAATTATTCCAAAATCCAATCAAAAACTACAAACATAAATTAACCATACAGATTGGCGCATATTCATAGTCGTCTGACAAGTTGTATGTCTATCACAGTTTTTTTAGGTATACTGCATTACCTCAAAATTTTTTTTAGTGAGCTGTAAACCATCTTGAAAAAAATTTATTCAGCACAACAACAATTCTCACTTGTCACGCCAGGTTTTGCACACAAATAATGGAGTTTAACAAATATTTTTTTTTATGAAAACATTTTTTTTCCCATCACTTATGTATATTTTCCAAAAGAACTGTATTTTAGGCTTAGTAAAAAAATAAATAAAAATTTAAATAGAAATGTTAAGAAAGACAGAAGCACATGGTCTGTTTTTTTCTTCATGGATTGATAGTAAATTATTTTTGTTTAAACACTATGTAAATAAAATAAAATGCATGATTGGGTCACAAGTACTTGATCCTTTATGTGATCACGTTGTTTTTAAGTCTAAATGTAAAATTATAAATTGATTTAAAATAAAAAATGTGCACCTTTTTTTCATGACACGCTCAAACATGTTTCGTTGAGAGCAAAAATCTTCAAGGCCCGGTATTATGTGTTGATCTTTCAGTTTATTTTAGAAAGAAAAATAATGCAATTACTACATATGTATTATCATTATGTATACTCATATGTCAAGTACATTTACATATGTACCTGTGTATATTTTTATAGAAATTAATTAAAGAAGATAATGGCAAGAATTTTCTGATTTTTTTAATTTATATCTATTATGTTACCTATTATTATATTATGGGTTTTCCTTAACATTTATCTGGGATGATTGACGGTCTTGATTTAATTTCTTTTCTTATTTTAAATTCAAAAAAATTTGATCAAAATTGTCGGTGCCGCTTACGAAAAATTTGAGTTTGTTGAAAACGACCCGTATAAGTATGTTGTAGAACAGAAACCGTTTTGATACAATTTAACAAAATATATGCCAGAGCTTTAAAAACTACTTTCAGAACAAAATATGTACATATGTTGTACAGAATTCTCCAAATAATAAAATAAATGTTTTAAAAAGTTTCTTTATATATGTAGGTATATTAGCAAAATTTTATAAAACATGGTTTCAAAAACAATATATTTATCCATTTATATTTATTGGGGTTGGCCGTGGCGTGATGGTATGCGTGGTCGCCTATCAACCTCACAGGTCACAGGTTCGATCCCTGCCGTAGTTCTATGTCATGTTTTTATTCCATTATCATTGATCATTGTTGGGCCGCTGGTTTACTCATTACATGTTGTTCAGACATAACACTAACAACATGTGATTGAGTAAATACTAGTATGCCCAACAAATATGACAATGAACAAAATAATGCGAATTATAAAGGGACATTGATATAAGACACGGCATTTCTCCGCTTTAGCCCAGCCGCCAACCCTGGAGATAAAATCTGAGACAACCACCACCTTCAGTCTCAGTACCTCGCGCCACATACCTTTCCATACACCTTTCCCTTCCCATCCCTATCCTTCACGCCCGCGCTGTGTTGAACAACATATAAAGAGTACACCATCCCCTTGAGCGCGCGCAATTACAACAAAAAAAAAACAAGTATACGTAGGTAAATGTCGACATTAACTAGATAAAGTTGGGAATCAGTTAATGCTGACATTAATGTCAGTTTCCTGACTTTAACAGTAACATACATATGTATATACCAGATAATTAGAAGCTTAAAACATAGTTCTATTGCAGTACAGATCGTATAGATCTATATATGTATAGATATGTATCAAAGCAAACAAAACACAATTTGGAGCGAATAACTTCTTTTTTTGTTGAATTGATGTATGTATGTATGTATAAAGCGGTTATATATATAATATGTATGAACATTAAAAATACAAAGTACTGTGTAATTTTCAGCTATTATAATTTCGCGCCACTTGCGCTACATATGTATGTATCTTCTTCTTAATAAGGCTAAAGCTCTCGAACATAGGTGTATGAAATCAACTCCAGCTGACTCAATGTTTATCTTTTGCTACATACTCGTAAATATTTGAAAGTGGAGCTAAAGTTAAAACCTAAAAAAACCTAATTGTGATTGTAATGTATTCATGTACCTTGAAGAAATCAAACTTGTATATAACAGAGCGGGTAAACTGAGAAGTCGGGAAAAAATTACAACAGCGCAACGACTAGATATAGTATCAAACACATCGCTGCTGCTAGTATGTTTGGAATTGTTGTGTCATGCCACTGCCGGACACCCTTGCACAATGTTTTTTCGTTCCAAAAATCAGTCTTCTTCTTCTGCCAAAGAGTCTGCCGCTCAGTTCTGTATTACATTTCGTCGACAGCGCTCGATGCAGTAAAGATATTCATCTAAAATAATCGTCGGGGGTCCTTTCCATGGTATTTTTCGGATTGTTATTGACGATTTTCGTTTCGGTCGGGAAAATACTAATAATATAAATATCTCTACTTGGTGCTCTATTTTTGCAGCATAATGTAAATATTAAAATAAAATAAGTGTAAACAAGTTAAATGTATTGAAAAAGCCTGGTGCACGTATTTATTCTTGTTCATTGACAAAAAAGTGTTATTAGTAGTTAAAAATGAGTAAAAAAATGTGGAATCGTATTTTCAACACAAAATCATCAAACAAAACGGCAGGAATTTTAAAGAAAATTACAATATCAACACCGCCCACTTTTTCTTCTGGGGTGGAAAGTCGCTTGAGTTACTATGAAGAATTTCATAACTGCTGCCAGCAACAACAATCGCCAATTAAGGAAAAACCATATCAAACGCCCTCAGTGAATGCTTCTCAATGTAGTTTCAACAAGTCACATTCGAAGTTTAGCAAGGTTGTTAATACTTTAACACTGAAACGAAATTCCAAAGAGAATCAGAGTAACAATCAACTGAATACAGTTTCCATAGCCGAGGATACGAAGATGAACCATCAAAATGGAAATAATTATTCAATTGCGGAGATCACAACCAGTGTTCCAATTATGGACAAGATTAGTACACCTACGGCCACCATATTGGAAAAACCATCAGGTATTTTATAGGGAGTATATTTACTAGCTGCATTAATTTATTCAATTTTGCCGGCATGGTGAAGTCAGTCCGATTTATATCATATATGATATATTTATATTAATGTAAAAATACAAATGTAAATTTAAAAGTTCCTGATAGGTACTACCTAACCATTTTCTAATTTGAAAAAAAAAAATTAATACATTTTTCTTAATTTCGAACACATAAATATTTTGTTAAACTATTGAAATTAATTTTACATTAAGATTAATATATTATAACTGAGTTTATGAGGAATAATTTTATTAAATTGCATTATAATTGAAGAGAAATTGTAGAATGCATTAATACAGTAAAAGTTTGTAGAAGTTTTCGCATTTCACATGTTTCGGATAAATCATAGAAGACCATGTATCTATATTGTATATGCCTGTACTAGTAACTTCTCATTGGTAGATACCCTAACAAAAAAGAAACCCAGTGTTATTTTATTATAAAAAATAAATTGTCAATTCTTGATTTTTGAAAACATTATAAGAAGTTCAATATATACGAGGGCGGGTCAATAAGTCCTTAAAGATTCAAAGAAGGAACACACTTCGGAAGAAAAAATCTTTTTATTTCTCCACATAATCCCTTTTTAGCTCCAACGGTAGGGAACAAAGAAATTAGAAAATTTCTTTGTTCCCTACAAATTTTTTTTTCAAAAGCCTCAAAATATGCACTTTTTTCGTGAATAATCTCAGCATTCCAGCATAATTTTTTTCCAAGGAGCCGTTTCTTCATACTTGGAAATAAGAAATAGTCATAGTCATAGTCATCCGAATAAGCCGGATAATAACTCAATAACTTAAGCACTTTTGACAACTGCGAACTTGTTCACAATACTGTTGTGTTGATGAAAGATAACTTTTTTCTTCGCCAAATAAGTTATTTTTTCTTCAAATCTGCGCCAAATTAATGCAGTAGGTCAGTAATGGTAGTCGTCTTAACTTTCTTAATGTAATCTATATGGATTACACCTCGCGCTTCAAAAAAAAAAAAAACACAATTTGGCTTTCTTTGGCTTGGATTCACCGAAAGAAGTTCACTGTTTAAATTGTTCTTTGGTCTCTGTGCATGTTGATGAATCCATGTTACAAATCAGCACAAAAACTGAATAAATTGTATTATGTTTCAAAATGGCCAAACACTCTTTTGAAATGTTCAAATTGTTTCGTTTGTTATCGAACGGAAATCTTTTTTAAATTTAAATATCCGTGCAAAACTTTAATTAGCGAGCGAGCCGTGTAAAAAGCTCATAGCCTCTTCGAGTTCCCTTACTTGACTAGCTGATCGTTCAAAATCAATATCAAGTCTGGTTGCAGTGTTCAAAGAGAGTGGTTGTGCTTGTGCAGTGCTTTTGTCCCTTGTTGTTATTTTTTTTTGTCCCGTCTAAGTCCCTCGCGTCCGTTGTTTAAAAACAAAACAAATAAAATATGCCACAAAAAACAATAAAAAGAATCATTAAATAAAACACTCAAAAATAAACATAAAATAAATATTAAAATTAGTCCAAAAAACAATAAAATAAATAAATAAATCAAAAAAGTGTTCTACAACAAACAAACAAACAAAAAATGCACCCACAAAAAAAAGACAAAAAAAAAATACCCGCTAGCCACAAGAGCGCAGTGAGTACATAATCACATCATTCCCTTCTCTTTGTTTCCCCTTCGTACAATTGCATGGCTTATCATATGCATTACATTGCATTGAGCTTTTTTTTACTTATTCAGTGTATGCATATGATATCTCGTCATTAACGGATGAATAAAGATTTGCTATTTGAATTCCAGGGTCGGATCGATTCACGCTGCCGTTAAGGCATAACACAGTGGCCCTGAATCGTGAAAAATTCCTAAATTAAACTCAGTATTTCTTTTAGATATCGTCTGTTCTGGTCTTTTTTTATTCTTTTACGTGTAATGATTGACAATTTCAGTGTTGAATATTGTAATATTGGCGGGCTAAGAATTAATTTTCTTGCTGCGTACATCCACACTGTTTCGAACAGGCCAGCTGTATTGGCACTGAGCGAAACCCAAGTAGGTGAGAATTCCGACCCTACTGATTTTTTTATTCGTGGGTATTGCTTAGTGCCTTTATTCTTCCCCCACCATGGTCTCCCCGTCTACATTAGGAATGATGTTACTTATCAATTCTTACCACAATATGGACGCTCCTCCAACCCTTTTTTCAATTTTATGTGGTTCAAGTTTTCCGTAAATAAGCACATCATTCACTACTGCTTTCTTTATCCAAGCCCAAATTTGGAAAAAGCTTCAACTTCTCTCGAATTTGACGCTCTGTCTGACTCCATTCAAAGAATTGTATCCTTGTATCCTGAAATTGTTATTACGGGCGATTTCAATGTGCACAATTCTTCGTGGCTTCTCCATTCGGGCCAGACAACACCGGAAGGAATGTGTGCTGAGGTCTTTGCTGAGTTTAACCACCTTACTCAGTTTGTCATCGAGCCCACTTGAATATCGAATATTGATGGCCAAGCGGAAAATACTCTTGACTTGTTCCTTACTTCTGACCCTGACAAATACACTATCAATGTTTAACGCCTCTAGGCAGGTCAGACCATAGTATTATATCTGCAAATTTCTTGTGTCAAACTAATCCAATTAAAGAAAGAGCTCCGAGGAGAACCGTATGGCAATACGAGAAAGCCAACTTGGACGGTCTCAACAACTTTTTCCAGATCTTTAACTGGTCACTATGCTTCCTCGATAGTGACGTAGACTCCAGCGTAGATATGATTACTAATATTATTATTGTGAGTATGAAAACTTTTATCCGAATAGGGTTAAAAGCATCAAACCCAAGGAAAAGTCATGGTTTGATTCAAGCTGTAAAGAGGTTATCAGGGAAAAAGAATTAAAGTTCTGGTGTCTTAGAGCCAACACAACTGAGGAAAACTCTCTCTCGCGAAAGCTAACCTTTTTGCTAGGCAGTTCGCCTCCAACTCTTTGCTGCCAGAGAGTGTCATGACTCCTCCAGCTCTTGAGCTCGTCAATGATTCTATGGGACAAATCTTCTTCCGCACTCGTGCTGTGGCGAGAGTGCGGAGTGCTGTGGTGAGAGGATCTCTACATACATAAATCCGCTGGTCCGGATGGTATCCCCGCTATTATTCTGAAGAGGTGTTCTTCCATGCTGGCAAACCCTTGCGTAAGGGAAACTCTGATAAACTATCAGCTCCAGAAATATCTCGAAGACCGAAAGCTTCTTAATGACCGGCAGTACGGCTTTCGCAGCAACAGATCCACTGGTGATCTGATGGTTTATTTCACCGAACAGTTGAACAAATCTTTGCATCGTTTTGGAGAAAGTAAGATTGTTGCACTTGCACTATTTCAAAGGCATTTGATAAAGTCTGGCATCTTGCTCTTTTATCGAAAATGTGTGCTTTTGGTATCGATGAAACCCTTCTTCGTTGGACTAGAAACTTTCTTTCGAACCGTTCAATACAAGTTGTATTGGAAGGTTTCAAGTATGAAACCCATAACATAAATGCTGGTGTGCCCCTGGGCTCCGTTTTGTCTCCAACCCTCTTCCTCATTTTCATTAAATCCAATAAATTTTTTCGCTGACGATAGCACCCTCAGCTTTTCTTATTCGTTTCCAGACTCACATCCCTCCACTTCGGATGTGGAACTGCAACGGCAAAATATGATAAGCTCATTAAACTCTGACTTAAACAGCATTTTACAATGGGGAATTAAAAACCGCGTAGAGTTTAATCATTGAATAAATATAAATAGAAGTGACACCTCAGAGCTCAAAGCGGCACCGGCAAAGTTGATAAACAAAAAAAAGATGTGGGGTTTTCACGAACACAAACCAATTTTCAACGGGATATTTATTTATTGTATTTTTATATTTGTGCCTTTCCGTATCCATAGAGATTTAGTTTTGTTATGATTTTTTTTCAAATTTCAATATAGGTTCATGGATTATAAATGTGTATAGGTAGTTTTCTTTAGGGGTATGGGTTGTTTTTTATTATTTTGTTTCATGTGTCGATATTTCTTTGTCGGAAAATGAATGTACATTTTTGCCTATTGAAATGTAAACATAAGAAATTAATTGATAGTACGGGGAAGTTAGATCTCATTATATGGTGCGCTGGGAACTAAATCCGAGGTCAGGTTTGACTTAACTGTTCGATAGGGTATTGGTTCACGAGTCTAGAACCACATTTTTCACAACTGTACCTAGTCATTTTGCCGCCATTTTGTTTTTTATGTTCATTTTGATTTTTGTGAATAACTCGCTCATTTTTGATCCTAGAAAAGAAAATTGTACTACAACTTGTAGAAAATTAAATTTTCTACAGAATATGTTAGATAACTTTTTCCGCTAAACACTCTTGTTTAAAAGTTACAGCCTACTAAAAAAAAAAAAAAAATGTTCTTATTGCCATAATTTTTTTTTTCTAACTCAAATCAAAAAAACATCGTAATAAAAGTTATAGATCTTTTAATTGTCTATATTTTCTGGCTTTACAGTTTCTTAATTTAAATAACGGTTCTCGCTCTGGAGCGAAAATAAGCTCCAGCAATCGGCACGGAATAATTTTTTTTTGTTATTTTTTCTTAAATTTTAAAATACGACGAATACCGAGTATTACCGAGTCTAATTTATGCGTTCTGATATTTTTGAATTCTTCTCTTCTTTTTGAAGGTTTCTTAAGATAAGACAAAACAAGCAGTCGGCATTTTTCTCCACTTTTTTTTAATACCTGTCGATATTTTGTCAAGTCGAGGTTTACAACTATCGAGGTTTTTGGCAGTCAATAAAAAAAATCGTTATTTTAACTTTCCAAATAGTCGAAATTTTGAACAGTCGACATTTTTTTGTTGGTTGGGTACTCTGGGCTAAAGCATTTTTTAACAATTATTTAACAGTTTCGTTGCTTCCAGCACCGACAATTAACCTTTCGCTAATATTGTTGTTGAAAATAAATACCTAGTTTTCAAGCAAATGGTGCGGATACAAAAAAAAACCCGAAATGATTATAGCGTTTTCTTATACTTTTCTATTATTTTTGCAACTAACAAACCCTTCTGAGATGAAACAAGCATATACTTTATACATATATGTAAGTATATATAAGTATGTATTATTTGGGATCGAATCCAAATCAATTTATCGTATGAACTTGCATTGGTTCGTGGTTGTTTAAAATATAAATGAAAGTGCAGCTATTGCTTTGTTGACTTCTGCAATACAAACACCAGAATCCCTATAAGTTTGATACCGATAGACAATCCTGTTGTACGCCAACTTTCACAAGGATGGAGAACAATCCGTAGCACGGAACCCACTTCCATGGAAAAACCATCTCTGCCCTCCCTCCGTCTACTATATAATGTACTACTATAATCTCTCTTGTATTTAAAAAAAAAAAAAAATCAAAACACAAATGCAACCCCTGTTTTGATTTTTAATTTAGAATTAAAAATAACGAAAATTTTTATATATATTCAAATACATACATACATATGTACATACATACCTACATTCATACATATTTGAAAACAAATTATTTTGAAATAAACAAATAATTTGAATAATAGAAAACAAATAGAATAATCCTTGCCGTAGAAACGTAGATAAACAACAAATTTTCAAATTGAGAAAAAATCCCTTTCGAATACACAACTCATTTATAATTAAGGAAAAATTTTCTATTGAATATCCAGGGCTATTATATTTTTTCAAGCGATGGTGGCGGCACCGACTAACCATAGTGGCGATTTTCTGAGTGAGACCTTCTATTTATATTTATTCAATGGTTTAATGCTTCGAAAACCCAATGCTGTCTTGTATCGTCGAAGCGAGATATACTCCCCTTGCCACTGTCGTAACGTTGCGTGTCTCTCCTTGTTCTACCGTTACTTCTACGGTAATTGCTCTAGTGAAACAGCCAGCTGCATTCCTCCCCTCAAACAATTCGCCCGTAATACTCGCGCTTCTAGGAATGCCCATCAGTTTACCCTCGAGTCCAACTTCGGACGTACTCTCTAGTACAGAGAATCATTTTTTAGCCGTACTACGCGAATGTGGAACTCTCTTCCACACTCTGTCTTTCCCGATCATTCAAGACCAATGTACACCGACGACTCCTTTCCAACCCCTTCCCTTCTTCCTAATGCACTCACTGTGTCGCTGGCACAAAAAGGGTATAAAAAATCCCTTGAGTGGGTGCAAATTATAAAAAAAGAGATTTGACGATTTCATTTGGGCAACCAGACACCAGAGCGCTCTGCGTCATTTCTGCTGGAGCGTTCACAGTGAAATTGGGTGAATTGGTTGTGGATTTTTTCAATAGATGGAGAAGAGTGGTTATAATATTTTTCTTGCACAAGTCTAAGAGCTAACTGACAGCAAATTTTTGGTTTGGAGGTATAACCAAAATTCACGAACATTTATGTGGAGGTACTAGGGCCTTGATTTCCAATTCAATCGTCTGACAGGGTTATTTTGTCGCCGGGGCTGGAAGCGAGAGGTTGAAAACGGCGATTTCCAGATTTTGGTTTGGGGTATAACCACAAACTGCAGAGAACTTCGGTGTCCCAGATGATTTGAGTGTCGCCAGACCAAGCCAGACGCCCTCAAAGGCGCAAACAATCGTTTCATTTCGAAGGTATAACCATACAAATGATATATCATAAAATCCTAAAAAAAAACTCATTACAAATATCTGTGTTGGGTGTCCCAACAAGAACGCAAGATTTAAATTTTAAATAAAACGCAGATATTTAAAAAACAATCGCGAATTATTTATTATATCATAAAGTAGACAGATTGAGGTTATGTACGGAACAACACATCGGGCAGATGGCCGCCGCGGCTTTGCTGGCACATACGCGATCTTTTAATGAAATTTATAATGACCGTTTTCAATAAATGCTGCGGTATTTCATTAATGCAGCGTCCAATTTCCTCTTTTAAGGCTTGAGTCGTCGTCGGCTTGTTCGCATAAACCATCGACTTCAAAAAAACCCCAAAGAAAAAAGTCCAATGGTGTTAAATCGCACGATCAAAGCTGCCAATTCTGGTCTCCAAAATGCGTAATAAGACGACCGGGAAATGACTGATGCAGCAATTGAATTGTTTCTCTGGCTGTATGAGATGTGGCGCTGACCGTCTTGTTGAAACCACATCCCTTCCACATTCATTTCTTCAATTCTAGGCACGAAAAAAATTGGTTATCATTTCACGATACCGAAAACCAGTGGATTTGGAAACACCAATTTGCTGAGCTCGGTGTCGAATTGAGGTGGATAGAGTTTGAGTGACATCATCACTTACTGCTGCGATATTTTCGGTCGATCGACCTAGTCGAAGCGCGTTGTTGTCTTTACATCAGTGACAGACCCAGTTTCAGCAAATTTTTCCTTTAATCGCTTAATCGCATTACTGTAACCCCAAATTGATCGCAATTTGCGAACTGTAGCCGCAAAACTTTCACCATTTTGGTAAAACAATTTCACAATGAGAATGCGTTGTTCATTCGTTCCATTTTTATTAACCTTATACCTTCTAAAAACAAACAATAATAATTGTTCAAATGTCAAACAATGACACTTCGAATGGCGCCAAATTTAAATCTTGCGTTCTTGTTGGGACATCCTTTCTGTATATGTGCTATTGTCTTTGAATTAGGTTCTCTGGGCATCTTCTTTGTACATGACAGTTCCAACTAAGGTGGTCATGTTGTATTTTGCTCCTTATTTGATCACGGTCAGTCCTGCTGTCGTGTGAAACATTTTCATTTCAGCTGCCGTCAATTTGCGTCTTGCACTATATTGTCCAACTCTGTGACACACAATTAGACCTATTCGGCTAGGTCTTTTATTCTGCTATTCTGTTATAAATTATCATACAAAAGCGTGAGTTGTCAAAAAATCTTTTATGAATTATAATTTTGGTATTCAGCATGCCAAACCTGTTATGAAATCTGCTATCTGGATCTGTAATGAACTGTCATAAATTCGAACATGTCAAAAAATCTTTTACAAATAGCATTTTTCGTATTCGAGATGCCAAAATCTTTTATGAAATCTGTTATAAATCATAAAACATTAAAAGACAGATATTTTTGACTTACATACATATATCAAAAAGATTTCAGTGAAGAAGGAGTGAAAATGGAAATGTATGCATTATTTTACCAACGACATATTGTTAAAAGGATGTAAGAAAAAAATTTTTAATAAAATATTATGAATAAAATAAAAATAAAATTCCATATTAAATAAAAAAAATTAATTTCATAGGCGAAAACACAGGACACTTTTGATAGGACTACGACTAAAAAGCAGTCCATTCGATCTTCTCGATGTGCGTTTCATCCAACTTTTTAGACTGGTCAAACTAAATGCCAAAGTTTTGATGGAAAAAATGCAACTATTATTTATTATTATTATAAATTATTATTTTTATAATCAGCTGATTATGATAAAAGATTTTAGTTCTGTTTGCTAAAAAATTTCGTTTTCGAAGTTTCACAACAGAATTTTATAAAAGGTCAAAGAACTGAATACCAATTATAAAAGATGTTTTATGGTGAAAATCTTTTATTGCTTATAACAGAAAATTCATAGCAGAATAACAGATGTGGCAGAATAGGCCTAAATATAAGCAGTGGATGGTCAACTTCCGTGAGCTTTCCTTTCAGCTTAGGGAGGGAGCTTTTTTCACTCACAGAAGATGACACAGTTTTCTTGCCACTTCATCTACCTTGCTTACACAATGTGTGATGTCGTAGTAGTAGATCACAGATCCAAGATATTTAATCTCTACGCACTTGAGAAGCACTGTTGCATTTAAATAGGTGTCCGAAATAGACCTGAGTCTTTTCCGCGTTAACGCGGCATTCATTTTCCTTCAGAACACCTACTCTTACATTAAGTGCTCGTTGCTCGTTGTAAGGTTAACGATGTATCTATCCATCGTCACAAAATATAACTGAATTACTTTGGGCTCCAAAATGTTATTCTCAAACAGAAAGTCTGGTACTGTTATGAAGAGCAAATGACTCAAGACGCTTCCCTGGTGCAGACCAACTCCTGCGGGGCATCTTACTTCTTCTTCTTCTTCCACGTAGACTTCTGGAACTCCTCGTTGCAATTTGAAAACGCAGCTAACCACATTATGGAGGACTCTAAAAACGGAATCCAAAAACGGATCTCCAACGAATCTGGAAAGGGTTAAAATTAGTATGAAAATTCTAATCACCACGGAATATTTTTGTATTTAAAGAAAGAAAGCTCACCAATCACCATAGACCATACAGTTTACACACCATACTTGTGAGAGAAAGCTCTTTAGACTTGCGAGAGAGAGCTGCCCGTATTTGTGAGAGAAAATACATCATAGACGATAGACCATACTCATACTCAAAATTAGATAAACTCAAACCAACTATTTATTATCATCGAACAAAAAAAATGTAAGTCTTGTCCTAGCCGGTCGTCAGTGGAGAAAGTTGAATAAATAATAATTATAATTTATTAGTTTTTTATTTAGTTTTTGTATTTTTTTCAAGTGTCAGTTCGTCTTTCTGAGTATTGGACCTGTGGCGTTCCGTTTTCCAAGCGAACACTCTACCTCTGTGTGCCAATTTGCAATACAATATTGCAATAGTAAAATTTAATCATCTCAAACCACAGATAAATGGAAGACAAAACCAACATATGTACATATTAGAATTCCAGCTATTTATTTTTAAAAGATTTATGTCGTTTTCAATAGGCAATCTGGAAGCAGAAAAAAGCATTCTAAATGCGTTCAATTGGGCAAAAGTGACAGTTCTGATTCTAAAAAAAAAGAATTTCTCTTCTAGATTTGAAATTAGAAGCAAAAACAGAATCACTCACACATTCAAAGATTTAAATGTAACACTTGATAAATGTCATATTTTTTTAAATTTACAAATTATGCGAACTGTGAAGTGATTGCTTGAAACAAGGCTGTAGCCAGACAAATGTTTCTGGGGGTTATGTGTTATGTTTTCTGAAAAATATCTTTTCACCTTTTATGTTGTAAAATATTGAGGGTAATAAAAAATCTTAAATTTCAAATTTCAGTTATATTTAATGAGTAGTATTTATATGTACATATGTACATATAACGGAAAAAGGTAAAATAAGTTAAAGAAGGAACAACAAAGAGTAAGCAAAAATTAACATTATTTTACATAAGTATATCTAATCGCCTGGCCTTTTTTACTCCAAAAACATCAATCACTTCGTCGGTATTGATTTCGATATGTCGATGAATTGACATTAACGCTAATCCAGTTTACCGTCCTTCACCCGTAGAATTTCTTAAAAATGTTTTTAGTCGTTTCAGCGTCGAAAACGTTCTTTCAGGAGAGCATGTTGATACTGGTTAAGTTGCCAAAATTTTTAAAAGTTTATGTATATTGGGGAAAATATCCTTACTGCAGTCTCCAAGAGCTGTTATAGCTGTCTTTGAACGTTGGCTTTCTTCCGGTTCATGACATTTTATCTTCCACATCATAAACTCAGCCTTAAACGTGTCCCAATCCAAAAATCTTTTATAAAGTGGAAGTTTTCTGCGTTAAATTTTTCTTCACTTTTCCCAAGTACTGAAGGTATCAAAATATACAGTGATGATAGAACTGACTTATGGTTCTCAAACCACATTTTAAGCTGAGTTATGAAATCATCTAGCAGAGGAATCATAACAACTATCCTTAAATTATTTTCAGGATCTGAGGTGTTTACATTGGCTCAGTGTTGCTGCCTCAATGCTGTTCGTAGAGTTTTTAAAGTTTCATTTTCATCCACAATATTTAGAAGGCCTTGCGCAGCGTCAAAGATATCTTTGAATTCAGCAACAACATTTTCTCGAATATGTTTGCTTCTATTATTTTCTTTAGAATTGGTCTCTACTCCTTATAAAACCAAAAGAATAAATTATCGGATTGTAAGTCACTTTCTTCTTGAAGAACGTCAACGTTTTTCTGCCGCCCACTTTCCAAGCTGCTTCTGTGATAGAGGCTTTTCGTTTTGTAATTAGAGCAGAATCTGAAGTTTGCTTTTTATTCTTTTCAATTTAAAAAAATATGTATTTGGTTGTCTTTTGATGTGAACATTATAGTTATTGGGGCATACTCATAGTCAAATTTTAGAACCGAGTCCAACTGGCCTCGAGTCTAAAGTTAACACACAGGTTAGAAACAGCTGCTATTCATAGAGAATTTTGCAGCTCTGTTTAGTAAAAAACAGAAATCTACCACAATTTTAGTAGTATTGCCCGTCAATCCATTAAAATTCAATACATTTTTTGACAGATAGAAAAAATCAACTTAGTCAAAGAGTCAGCCGTTTTTAAAGTTGAGCTCCAGTTTATCTTTTGGACCCGGGTCCAAATTGTCTATGAATAACATAAACTCCCGGTTAGCTTAGAAGAGACAAAGAAAAAACTTGTCAGACGACTATGAATATGCCCCATTATCTTTTGATAAAAACAATCACTATTATAATTATACACAAGTCAGTGTTCAACAAATAATAGGTACTTTATTTGAAGGGTCGAGCTGTCAGAAAATACAACATGAATTCCTAGAAATTTCATATTTCACCTAGATCAAAGTGTTGAAAAATTCAAATTCAATTATGGTGTGGATAGTGAATGATTTAATATTTTTCGATTTTTCAGAATGGAAAAAAACTGTTCAATTGGAATTCCGAATCTAAAACCAATTCCGGGTTGCCAATTGAAAACGACTTACTTTTTAACTCATGAGAAGGAGATGAGTGGGAAAAAAATGAGAGCTTAACATCTTACACCCGGGAACTTTTTAACGCTGCAAAGCAGATTAAAATGGAGAAAAAATTTAAATTTTTGTGGATAAGGAATTGCATTTTTTTCGTAAAAAGGAAGGTGATAACGTTTTTAAAGTGAGGTGTTTTGAGGACCTCAACAACATTGAATAAAAAATAAAAATGTGTGAAACTATTTTACTCAATGAAAAAAATTATGCAACTCCTCTCCATTCTAAGTTTTTAATTCTACAAAATATTCGAAGTATGAGATCAAATTTTAATTCTTTATTGGCTCATTTAAATGCATTAAATCTTGATGCACATTTTGTTGTCTTAACTGAAATATGGTTGTACGACTATGAATTATCTAGCTATTCTATTCCGGGGTATGAATCTTACTCTAATTGTAATAATTCTTATAGCGCTGGTGGTGTAGTTGTTTACATAAAAAAAGAATATGAATGCGAATCTGAAATTGTGAGTTTGAGTAGTGCAGATGTATTGAAAATATCTTGTCACATTTGTGGTGAAAAATTTACTATTTTCTGTATTTATCGCTTACATGAAGGTTACATGAGCGAAGATATTTTTATAAATCAATTAAATTAATTACTTAAAGATGTAAAGACGACGAATTTATTGGTGTTAGGAGACATAAACATTGACATTTTAAGTAACAATACTGATACCGACAATTATCTTGTATCGATGTCATCTTTTGGCTTGAAAGGTTTAGTTTGGGAACCAACGCGTATTATAGAAACTTCTAAGACTTGTATTGATCACGTATTTGTTAGACTTAGTTTAAAATTTTTGCATCTTATGTCTGGAGAAGTTCTGGATTATAAAATAACAGATCATTGCATGGTTCAACTGTCCCTAAAGCTTACCGAGGAGAAGTTAGCTAGGAAATATATACCTTTCCCAGTAGCACATACAATTAATTGTGCCAAACTAGTTAACTGCTTAAAATTTGAATCATGGAGTCCAGTGTATGCTGAAGAAAATTCTTCTGATGCTTACAATCATGTCGATTACAGAATCCGCAAAACTCGATCCGCAATGATTCACAGTGTAGTGTTCTCTTTTCTTCTCATGATAAATGAATAGGTGGGAAACAGAGCTCTAACTGCGGATCGAGTTTTGCGGATTCTGTAATCGACATGAATATCTTTTTAAAAATTCTACAAAGACATATGAAAAGTTGTACTGAAGTTAAGTCCCAAAATAATAACAAATTGAAGCTTCTTAGGCCATGGATTAGTGAGAGTTTACTTGTAAAAATTTCAAAAAAAAAATAATATGAGGAAAAAATGTAAGAACCATGCTTATAATCAAACTCTTAAAAACTATTATATAAAATTGAGTAATGATGTTAAAGAAAAGATAAAAATAAGTAAGGAATCGTATTATTCTAATAAATTGCAAAATTCTAAAGGAAATATAAAGGATGAATGGAGAGTTGTCAACAACATACTTAACAAACAAAACGAAAATGAAAAAGTTAATAAAATTGAAGTTGAAGGTGTAGAAATATCTGAACCGTTAGAAATTCCAAATCAATTCAATAAGTTTTTTTGTAACTATTGCTGCAAATTCGAAACCTTCTCTTCCACAATTTGATTGTGAATGCGATGTATATGAAGACTTTGTCGATGACTGCTTTCAAACAAATAGTTTCGTTTTCAATGAATTTACAGCTCTTGAAGTTCATCAATTGATTTTGTCGCTTGATAATAAGAAATCAAGCACTTCTGATAAAATTACAAACTGCCTTCTTAAAGAAATTTCTATTTGTTTAATTTGAGCGTAAACTCTGGAATAATGCCTTCATCTTTAAAATCAGCTGAGGTAATTCCGCTGTTCAAAAAAAAGAAGTAGAAGATTACTGACTCAGTACAGGCCTATTTCATTACTTCCAACACTCTTCAAAGTTTTTGAAAAGTTGATAGAAGGACGTGTACTTGGCTTTTTAAATAAAAACAAGTTTTTTAGTGACGATCAATTTGGTTTCCGCGAAGGCAGATCAACTGAAGACATAATCTTAAAGCTTTGTAGTGAAATCTATGACAGTTTTAACAATAATTGCAATTGTATAACTCTGTTCATAAATATTACTAAGGCTTTTGACATGGTCAATCATGGCATACTTTTAAATAAAATGTACAAAGTTGGTTTCCGTGGAGCAATGTATAATAATTGGTTTTCATCCTATCTAAAAGAAAGAAGTCAACGTGTAAGACTTGATGGTGCATATAGTGATTTAACATCAATTAATATTGGGGTGCCACAAGGATCCGTTCTGGGGCCAGTTTTGTTTCTCATATACATAAATTCCATTTTCAAACAAAATTTTAACGGCCTGATTACAGCTTTTGCTGATGACATGGCATTTTCTTATGTAAATAATAATAATCTTTTTGAATGTGTCATACATCTTCAAAAGGATTTACAAATTTTACGACAGTGGTTTTCAAAGCATGAATTAATAATAAGTGAAAAAACAAAAGTATTGTTGTGTAATTTGAGAGGTCCTTTACCGTTAAACTGTGATACAATTTTTCATTCCTCTTCATGTCAAAAACTTTCCCTATGTGCCCATACCTGTGGTAGGCAAAATTTTTTAGATAATTTGCCGTGCGCTAACAATTGTTTCAAAATAGATGGAGTTAAAAGTTATGGCTGGTAGATCCACTACAACAAACCTTGCTATTTTCTGTAACCAAATCACAAGAAATCTCGAAAATGGTCTTCAAACTGATGTAATCTTTACGGACTTTTCGAAAGCTTTTGATAGGGTCAACCATTTTATATTATTAAAAAAGATGGAATCTATCGGATTCCATTCAAATATTTTAAAATGGTTTGCATCTCATAGGTAGAACACAGTTTGTCCGCATTAATGATTTATTTTCAGAAGTAATTCATGTAACATCTGGTGTTCCTCAAGGAAGTCACTTGGGGCCCCTTCTATTTCTGATATTAATCAATGACATACCAACGGTTATCAATAATGCTCTATGCCTAATGTTTGCGGACTATATCAAAATTTTCCATTGTATCAAATCGTTGGACGATTGTCTGTTACTTCAAAGTGATCTTGAGCGCTTATCTGAATGGTGCATTGCAAACCAGCTTTTTTTAAAAGTCTCAAAATGCCAATCTCCATCTTTCTCTCGTAGTTTTAGTCCAATTAGTTTTGAATACGAAATAAATAAAACAAAGCTTAAGCTTAGAGAAAAGAAATACCTTTTTTGTAATATTCGATTAGAAACTAAACTTCAACTCCCACATTGATTTTGTGGTTGCTAAAGCAAATATTATGTTAGGGTTTGTGATTCGCAATTCAAAAGAGTTTAAAGATCCATTCACCCTTCGGTCATTATTCTATGCATATGTGAGATCATGCTCAATTATTTGGAAGGAATCCTTTTTATAAAATTCACTGTTTAAGGATTGAAAGAATTCAAAAAAAAAATTCGCAAATTGTAGTTCACCGACTAAATTGGAATATTGCAATACCTCCTTATTAAACCAGATGTAAATTGCTTGGACTAACACCACTTTATATTCGCCGTCGGTATTTTTCAGTGGTATTCATACGTGATATTATTACTTCCCATATAAACTGCCCTTTACTTTTGTCTTTAGTTGATATATATGTTCCGTATAGGCTAACGCGATCGTGCATTCTATTCCATGAATCTTATCATAGAGTAAACAATGGTTTCAATGAGCCTCTAACTCGATGCATTAGGGAATCTTATATTATTTGTAATCATGTTGATTTCTTTTCCTACCAAAGTCGAGAATCTTTTAAAAAATATTTATTACTTAACTCCTACACTGGTGGTTTAAGTTTTCGTCTTAATTAGTTATATTTATTCATATTTCACTTTATTGCTAAAGTTTAAACCTTGTTTCAGTAGTCTGTAAGATTATATTTATTTATTTATTATATCAAGGGTATTCATGCAACGAGATAATTTTCCGCTTTGCAGAAAGATATAATTTTCCGCTTGATGTTTGCATGAGCACCCCATAAAAATTCTTGCATAAATTTGAGAAATAATCAGCTGTCACAACTAAACCTCACAAATTACTTCTCGAAACTTTATGAGGTTTATTTCTTCGCTTTCTGCATCGAATCTGTGAGATAAATTTATCTGGTTTGCAATATTTTTCCCATACAAATTTTGACAGCTCGTTTCTGCGGAGATAAAATTATTTGGTTTCCGAGGTTTATCCGAGTTTTCCACCGTTGCATGAATACCCCTATTATATTAATCTGCTTGATGAAATAAAGAAATAAAAGCTTTAAGTATTTGGGTGTTTTAATAGACAGAAATCTAAATTGGAAAGCTCATGTGAATGATCTGAAGAAATATATGTTAGCAATATCTCGAAAATTATACTTAATTAAGCCACATTGCTCTACTAAAATACTTTCGATGGTTTATTACGGACTTGCACAGTCGAAATTGCAATATGGTATATCATCCTTAGGTGGGACTTATAATACCACAATAAATGCATTAAAAATTGCGCAAAAAAACATGATCAGGATCAGATAAATTTATCTGGTTTGCAGAATATTTTTCCCATACAAATTTTGACAGCTCGTTTCTGCGGAGATAAAATTATCTGGTTTCCGAGGTTTATCCGAGTTTTCCACCGTTGCATGAATACCCCTATTATATTAATCTGCTTGATGAAATAAAGAAATAAAAGCTTTAAGTATTTGTGTGTTTTAATAGACAGAAATCTAAATTGGAAAGCTCATGTGAATGATCTGAATATATGTTAGCAGTATCTTGAAAATTATACTTAATTAAGCCACATTGCTCTACTAAAATACTTTCGATGGTTTATTACGGACTTGCACAGTCAAAATTGCAATATGGTATATCATCCTGGGGTGGGACTTATAATACCACAATAAATGCATTAAAAATTGCGCAAAAAAACATGATCAGGATCATATGCAAAGTCGGTAGACTCACCTCCAGTTGGCCTCTTTTTTCTACCCTTCTGATCTTTCCAATAAACCATCTCTACATCTTTAAGGTCCTTAAAATTTTCTTTTTACGTAGCGGTTACAGTACAACCCACAGAAGTTCAAATTCCCACAGTTTAAGAATAAACAGCTTTGGTTTAGTTCAAATTCCGTTTTGTTATAAAACTCACTTCTCAAAATTCTATTCAGTGACCGCACCTAAGCTCTTTAATAAATTACCATATGAAATAAGAATATTGAAAATTTCGTCTTTGTTCATTAAAAAAGTAAAAGAATGGTTATTTAATCTAAATAATTCTGCAGTCAAATTATTGCTTACATAGTTCAATTTACTCATTTTAACATGTACATATTGATCTCATAATAACTAAAAAAATGTTATTTACTCTTTGCTATGAATTTTGTATTTTTACTTTATTTATCTTTAACATTTCTTCTTTTTGTATTTTTTACTTTATTTATCTTTAACATTTCTTCTTACCCCACACAATTTAAGATAGAAACATAATTTTTTTTAGAAGAATCATTCGCCTCTAGCCACTTCAGTGCGTTATAGAATGACACCGATTTATTCTAGTTAGTTTTGCATATTGTAAAGTATTTAAATATTGCTTTTCTTTAATGGGATTATCTACTTTTTTTTTTAAATTAATATTATAAAGCATAATTATTATGAAACTGAATAAATAATAATAATAAAAAAAAAGCTAACTAAAGTAACTTTTTGACGCTGCGTGGGTTCCAATGATTTTAATTCAAATTTTGGAGACACTGCCCCGCTCACGCAACTTAGTGAATGTTTTGCGGGTTGTAACAAACTTTCAGATGAAAAAAGATTTTTTAAGAAATGGTGAAAATAAAGTATTTAAATTAAAATGATAATGCTATTAGCCTTTATAAGTACTCGTATAAGGTTTTATATTTGGGTTTTTTTTCTGCTATTATTAGACAAAAAACAAAAACAGATTCTTATCAGACACTACCTATGTACCTACTAACAATAAGTTGCTTCGTGCTCTTTCTCAAATTTAAACAATCAAGTGTTGAATATGTTTAACAAACGAATTTTATACTTAATTAACCTTAGCGCAATCTGATTCCTGTGAAAAAGCGTCTTAATTACCATGAGAATATAATGAAAACAAATGTAGTACGTATAGTTTACGATCTTATAGCTCGAAATAACCTTTTTCTTAATAATTTTGTTTGTACCTTATCTTCAGGACAAAACAAATTGTTTCCGATCAAATTGTTTTAAGAAGAAAAAAGAAAAGTTATTTTGATTAATATCTAACCGGTTTTAACTAAATTTTGAAATTTTGATTGAAAATAGCTGAAGAGAAAATAAATAGTGTGCACATCGTCGTTTTAAAGTCTAAGGCCGGTATTAATCGAGGGCTTGTAAGTTCAAGAGACTCTCAACTCAACATATCCTCCCTAGAAGCTCATGAAAAGGAAATTTGTATGACCTAATGAGGGGCGATATTTGATAATCTTACCGGTGAATACCAGCTTAAGTTTAAACACAAAGGAGATCACGCACTTTTGGGCCAGAAGCGTGCAGGGACAAGAGTGGCACCAAAAGAAAGGTAAACACTTGTACATCAAAACTGTGAAGTTTTAGGAAAATCGAAGGTGGGGATTTCGAGATTTTCACGTTTGAAGTTCATTGATTAGATGCACTTTTTGTGCATATATCATAGAAACCGTTAGAAACACGCATATGTTTTTGGTTTGTTTTTAACCTTTCAAACTTTTCAAAGTAAGAGGTTGTAGAGTGATATTTTTAATTTGAATTGCAAAGGGTGATCCGTTTGTTGGATTATTTTGTTGGTTGGGTGGTTCGTGATAAAGATTTCTTTTTTCGCTGCACATTTTACATTTTTTACATTAGTTTTATTGAACATAATATATACAATAGGAATAAATAATAATGAGATACAATGATAAGTTTACATTTTCTGTCACAAAAGGGGGCCTAACGCTATACAATGTCTTAAATTTAAAATAATTATAAATATATAAAATACATGTCAAAAAAATTTTAAAAAGTTGGCTGATTTCGTAATCTTCAGGGTGTTCATTCCCGGTTGTCAATGGAGTTTTTGGTAAGGTTGGGGGGAAGTGGTGTTTGGCCGCGTTAGAAGTCTGACACAGTGCCAGTGTAGAACGAGACAGCTTCCTCGTTGTCCATGATTAAGTTGTCATCCAGAGTTTCCATCACACTGAGGTACCTTGGCTCTGGATGTCGTTATTCAGTGGTCATACTTCTTAATAGCTGATTCGGGTGGTCGATGATGTTCCGTACTAGTCTCTTCGCTGACAGGACTAGGTATTTGTCCAGCGGGACTATTTTGGCTTCAGAGTATAGATCCTCGTTCCTGTAGTGCTTCCGTCGCTGCCGTTCGAAGTAGAGGCCGGTGCAAATTCTCAGAATCTTCCTTTCGAATACTTGGAGCTCCTTCATGGCTGTCTTGGAGATTGATTGCGTGTGGGTTGAACCTTAGCTACTCATTGAATCCAAGGTACTTCACATTCTTTTTGGTAGCTATAGTGGATCCGTCAGGAAGTCTCAAGACCAGGTTTCGACAATTAGTAGCGTTGCGGCTACCTCTACCAGATGAAGGCCTCCTGAAGCAGACAAGTTCCGATTTGGAAGTGTTGATCCGGCTGCCCCATTTCTTTTCTTGTAGAAATTGAAGAGTCTGCTGATGTGGGCCTCTACTTTTCGGACAGCGATAAGCGGTTTTATATTATTATATACTCTACTTTGAAAATTAAAATAAGTTGTGAAATCCCTTAAGGAATACTAAAGTTATTTGTTCACAGAATAGATTAGATTATATCCTTACATTTATCCCTGTAATAAAGGTTTAAAATTTGCGTACATCAAAATCCAACTCGTTTTTCCATTGCGCATATTGAAACATCCACGGGAGTTGCGTCCACTCAAAGCAACAGGGGTACCTGTAGTAGATGAAGTTAATGTATTAGGGCTTCTATCCAAACGCTATCAAATGCTTTCTCAACATCTAGAAAGCATCCGACGGTGACACAATGACTATTGAGGGAGGTGGTGATGTCATGTTGGAACTTCAGCAGTAGATGCAACGTTGAGTGCTTTTCTCGAAAGCCGAACTGCATGTCAGGAATGATGGAGTTTTCACTGCAGAATTTTTTCAGTCTCCGGAGTTTTTTTTTTTTTATAATGAGCACGCACACAAGGGGATTTAAGTACCCTTTATATGTCAGAACACAGTGCGAGCTTTAGGTAAGTAGGAGAGGATTTGAAAGGAGATGTCGGTGAACATTAATCTTGAATTTCAGTATATCACAATGAGAGGGAAAGACAGAGCGTGGAAGGGTATTCCACATTCCCGTAGTACGGCTAAAGAACGAATCCCTGTACTTGACAGTACGACCGAAGTTGAGTTCAAGAGTAAACTGATGAGCATTCCTGGAAGCGCGAGTATTACGGGTGAATCGTTTAAGGGGAGGAATGCAACTGGCTATTTCATTAGAGCACTTACCGTAAAAGAAACGATAAAAGAGTGAGAGACAGGAAACGTTACGACGGTGTTCAAGTGTAAAAGTATCGATGATGTTCCTGTCTCCAATCATTTTGAAGGCTCGTCTTTGTATACTGTCCAAGAGGCTTAACTAAGTTGCTGGAGCACCAGCACAGAGATGGGAGTTGTACTCAAGCTTTGGACGTATATAACTTTTATAGATAATAGCCAGATCAGAAGGGGAAAAGAATTTCTTGCATCTCCAAATGAAACCTAGATATCTTGCGGAATTTTTGGCGACGTTAAGTATGTGATCATTCCACAAAAGATGGTTTGTGATATACATACCTAAAATCGCAAGCTGATTGGTTTCTTCGATGCAAGTGCCACTCATAGATAATGGCAGGGGGGGTACGTCTGGCTTTAATGATAGAAGGCAGCGAATTTTTTGTGAACAACAACAGCATTGAGTTTTCGAAGCATTAAATTCTACGCGATTTCTTAATCCCCATTGTACATTGTACAATGCTGTTTAAGTCAGAATTTAATGAACTTATCATATTTAGCCGTTTCAGTTCCACGTCCAAAGAGCAGGGATGTGAATCTGGAAACGAATATGAAAAGCTAAGGGTACTATCATCAGCGAAACAATTTAATGGATTAGTAGTTGCAGACAGGAGATCATTAATGAAAATGAGAAAGAGGGTCGGAGACAAAACAGAACCCTGTGGCACACCAGCATTTATGTTATGGGTTTCAGACTTGAATCCGTCTAATACTACTTGTATAGAGCGATTCGAAAGAAAGTTACTAATCCAACGAAGAAGGGTTTCATCGATACCAAACGCACGCATTTTCGATAAAAGATCAGGATGCCAAACTTTATCAAATGCTTTTGAAATATCAAGTGCAATAATCTTACTTTCTCCAAAACGATGTAAAGATTTGTTCCACTGTTCGGTGAGATAAACCATCAAGTCACCAGTAGACCTATTGCTGCGAAAGCCATATTGCCGGTCATTAAGAAGCTTTCGATCTTCGAGATATTTCTTGAGCTGATAATTTATCAGCGTTTCCATGACCTTGGAAAGAAGGGACATAAGTGCAATTGGTCGGTAATTAGAGGGTGAAGAAGATTCGCCTTTTTTTTTAATAGGCTGGACAAATGCTGTTTTCCAACTGCTCGGAACAAGCCCAGAAGAATAGGATAGATGGAAAAGCTTACGCAGGGGTTTTGCCAGCGTGGAAGAACACCTCTTCAGAACAATGGCGGGGATACCATCCGGACCAGCGGATTTATGTGTGTTAAGATCTTTTAGGACTCTCGCTACTGCTCGAGTACGAGTGAAGATTTGTCCCATAGAATCATTTACGCGCTCAAGAACTGGGGGAGTCATGACACTATCAGACAGCGTAGAATTGGCAGCGAACTGCCTAACAAATAAGTTAGCTTTCTTAAGAGAGCTAACGAAGGGAGTGTCATTGGCAACGATTGTTGGGACTGAGGAAGATGTTTTATTCCTTATATATTTTACGAATGACCAAAAATTTTTACTACCTGTGGGACATTGTAGTATTTTTTGCCTTATTTTTTGGTCATGCAAAAATTTGGTCCTTCGAATATGGGCGTTGCAGGCCTTCCTGGCTTGTTTGAACTTTTTCCGGTTTTCCTCAGTTGGGTTTGCTCTAAAACAACGGAAGCTAATCTCTTTGACCCTAATAACCTCTTTACAGCTCGCATCGAACCTTGATTTCTCTTTGGGTCTGATGCTTTTAGCCCTATTCGGGATAAAAGTTTTCATTCCCAAAATAATCATATTGGTAACCATATTCACTGGAGTCTACGTCACTACCGAGGAAGCATAGTGACCATCGGGATAAAAGTTTTCATTCCCAAAATAATCATATTGGTAACCATATCCGCACTGGAGTCTACGTCACTACCGAGGAAGCATAGTGACCAGATCCTGAAAAAATTATTGAGGCCGTCCCAATTGGCTTTTTTGTATTGCCAAACGATTCTCACAGGAGCTCTTTCTTTAACTGGGTTTGTTTGGCACGAAAAATTTGCGGAAAAAAATTACTTCTTCTAGTAATTTTTGAGAAGTTATATTTTCCTGTAGTTGGATACTAGGTTGGAAGCACCTTTTTTTGGAATTGCCACAATCTTCGCTGTTTTCCACGCCCGGGGGAAGTAATAGTTGTTGATGCAGTTGTTGAGGATGATTGTGAGAAAAATCATTACTGCTTGTGGAAACCTTTTCAGGATGTAATTGGAGACACCATCTGGCCAGCTGATTTTTTTGGTTTAGAATTGCCAATGATCTCTGCTACTTCCTCATAGATGTGGACACTCGGTAGGATCACTTGCTGGGTTGGTGTCAACGAAACTGATCCGGGTTTGGCTGTAGGGTATGCTGAATTGATAACTCTACTTCTTGTAGGAACGTTGGATCAGTAGGTGGGTTCGGTTTGAAGTTTACTTCGAAGTAGTTGGCGAACGCTTCCACCTTGTCCTAGGTTGAGGTTGCTTCAATATTGTTGCTGATGATGGTTTCAGGCAACTGTGGCTGTTTTCCGATGATCCAATTTCATTCCAAACTGTCTGGTAGTCGATGTTTGTTGTATTGAATTCTCTACGATGAATCCGTTGGAGTCGTTTTCTTAGCCGCTGTCTGTGAGTATACAAATTCTGGACGTACTCAGGAAGATGCTGGTACCTGTCCTTTGACGTCCTAGGCCTCTTTCGCTTCTCCAGGGCTTCAGATACAGCATGTTGGAGGTTGTCAATAGCTGCATAGATTTCGCTATTCATCAGATTCCTTTTTGAAGGTGGAAGAGCAATGTTGTCTTCGATGTCCCTGTGAAGTTTTTCAATATCCAGGCGTCTGAAGTTGATGAAATTCTTAGGGGCTTCTGTCGTAAGGAGAATCGCCGTTTACTCTTGTACAGATATAATTCTGGATTTCCGGAAGAATGTATATTAGGTTGTAGGAAGCCAGGAAGAAGTCCAGCGCCGATGGTGTTCTGGGGAAATTGGGTTTCGGTTGGGAAACAACAACCAGAGAATGTTCATTACTGTTCAGTTCCATCCAGTCTGCGATTGCCTTACCTTCACCGCTGATTTCTGTGTCAAACCATAGGTGATGTCTCGCATTAAAATCACCACCTATGATGCCATAGGTCCTTCGTTTCAGGAAGACGTTGAGGATGAACAGGTCTCTTTGTATGTTTCTTGCAGTGGATGAGCACTTGAAGTAAGTACTAATGACTGTAAGGGTCTCACCTCTTCCCAGGGTAATCGTGATGGCAGTGGCTTCGCTGGTCTGAAGTCCGGGGATGATGACTTCTGCAGTATTGGGGGAGAGTTTGTCTTTTATGAAGGCTGCTGTTCCAACGCGGTCCTCGTTTTTGTCTTGCCGGTAAGTTTTGTATCCTTTGATGTTGATATTGTTTCTTTTAGTGACTTTTGTCTCGCTGATGAGGGCAATATCTGGGGAGTTGTTCTTCATGAACAGATTAAATGATGTCCTTTTGTCAAGGCTGTATAATGAATTGAGATTATACGTCAGGATGCGGATCTTCTTCAATTGCATATTTGGAACAAAAAGGTGGCCAGGGCCACGGACTTCTCGCCTTCGAGCTGGGCATAGTTCGATGGGACTGCGCTTCGGGCTTTTCCCATGACCGTAAGAAGGTCGCATCCAAAAATCCTTTGAACTTCCGTATTGAGGTTAGTTGGTGCACCGTTGGTTTGATTGGTGTTGTTCGGGGTGTGTTCTTAATTGGTGCCTTTTTCTGCTGTTGTTGTTGGTTCTTCGGGTTGTTTTGTGGTGGTGTACCTTTCACCATAGCTGCGAAACTAATAGCTGGGCGTGTTACAGCGAATGTTGATTTGGCGGTAAATTCCAGATGGGCCTTTTTCTCAGCTGACAGTCTGTTCCTCTCTGTTAGTTTCGCCTTCAGGGTTGGACAGCCCTTGAAGTGGGTAACTTTCACTACTGGAAGTCCCTCAATCCTGAGCTTATCTTCCACTTCAATGGGTGTAAATTCGTGATGAATTCCTTTTTTAAGGAGTAGAAGATTCTTCCTATCCTCCCTTGGTCTAAAGGTGTTGTATTGAATTTTCTTTGTTGTGAGCAATTTTTTAATCTCCTCGAAGGATTTCCTGTCTCCAGCGTTGATTATTGTAGTCTTCGTATTTCTGTTCTTAAACGTGACTTTCAAAATGTTGCTTGGCAATGTCTTCTGATCTCGGCAACATTACCGGAGAAGATTGCCGGCATGCTTGGCCCCTTCGCGTTGACGGAGTCCTAAGGCGTAGTTGTAGGTTGCATTGTAGACGGCTTGGTGGCTTTTGATGTAAATGCCACTGGATTGGTCATTTTGGCTGCCTTTACTGGTGATGCTGGTGTTGTGTTTGGACTAGGCGCTTGGGGCGGATTTGGTGACTCGTTGGATGCGCTTTCCGTTGTCCTTTTTTGGGGCCTTGTTTGGTCTCTTCTGACCAGGTAGAGGGTAATCACTCAAGTCCTCTTCCGAACTGGTGATCTCGCTGAGCTCTTCTTCAGGTGAGGATTCCTCCTCTGAATGGCTGCTGGCGGATTAAGATTCATCTTCACTTTCTATGTCTTCCGTATCCATTTGTTCATTGCTGATTATGTCGTTGATTTTAATTAATATGATTTAAAATCATGAATAAAATATGAACCAGCTTTCAACATTGATGTTGTTGTTGATACTGTTGTTGTTGGTAGCGTTATTTGGCTGCACAATGCTATTAAATGTTGTTGCCAACATGTCACAATATCCCAGCCCGAGATCTCTGACGATTCGTTTGAGTAAGTTCTCAAACGAGGCCAAAGCCGTTTCGATGTTCAAGGGTTCCATTACTGGATTACCTTCACTTCACTTGAATATTTTTTTGTTTAATGTAGATTAACCCGCACAATATTTTAATAAAAACTTTGCACACACTAATCGCATTAATTGTCTTTTCTGGGAAAATCCCTTTTTTATTTTTGTTGTCACAAGAAGGATAATCCACTTTGGAAAAACCCTTCTTGGAAGATTTGGACTAGTCAGGTAGCACAGGTAGACCGTTGTTGATCCTTTTTTGTTGTTGGCAGGTATTTTCAGGTAATCATAATATTAGTTAATTTTTGTCCGCGCACTTCCGTACTTGTACAATGACGACTGGTGTCTGACTCTCACTGTGACTGACTTATTGTGATGTGATTCTTTTTTCGTTGGTTGTTGGTAAATAGTTTCGTTTGGTAAGCGATGGTGCCTTTGTCTTTGTTTTTGACTCAGACAAACTCGTCATCGTGAAAAAGGATAAATAGAGAGGGGGTTGATTCCGAAATAATGTCAGTTCTGGCACGACTACGATAACTTGGGCGCCGAAAATTGATAACGGTTTTTTGTAGAGGGGTCCAAAACAAGCATTTGTTTCGGGGGCTCTATATTGCCCCGTTTGGGCGGGAGGGGCAATTTTATGAAAAGAGAACTAAAAGTAAAAAAAAATCATTAAAAAATAACGGTAATACTTACACTTAAGTTTAATACTGTTTTTTACAGCCAGTATTTTATATACAAGCCACTTTTTGAATCAATCAAAAATTATGCATAGTTTTTGAGAAAATGAGTTTCAAACAGAAAATTCGGGAAAAAACACAAAAAAAGTAGTTTGAAGTATAATTTCTCAAAACCATAAGATTTAATATAATTTTTTTTTCATAGAATTCGGTGCTCTCATTGATTCCTAACCAAAAACTGAAAACTAGATCATTTTATGACTTCTAGTTTTTGAGAAAATTGAAAATTACTAATTACTTTTTTCTGAAATTTTTATTTTTGCTGTTGTTTATATAAGATTTCTTATCTATGTAAGCTTTTTTACATGAAAACAATGCTAGCATCCAGCATTACGGCGTATAAACAGTTGAGGTATGTATGCAACTGCAACCCCCCTGCTTGGCCCCACTATAGGATTTGGGGTATGTCCGAGTTTCGATGTATGCAAAATTCAATATTTAAACAGTAGTAAAGTATAAACAGTTGAGGTACATATGTATGTATGGGGGGCATGCAGTCAAAAATCTAAAATCTCATAAAAAAAGTAATCAGTAATTTTCAATTTTCTCGAAAACTAGAAGACATAAAATAATCTAGTTTTCAGTTTTTGATTGAGAGTCAATAGAAGCACCGAATTCTATAAAAAAAAATTATATTAAATCTTACAGTTTTGAGGAATTACACTTCAAACTTTTTTTTTTGTGTTTTTTTTCCCGAATTTTGTGTTTGAAACTCATTTTTTCGAAAACTATGCATAAATTTTGCCTGATTTAAAAATTGGCTTATAGTACAAAATCCTGGCTGTAAAAACAGTATTAAACTTAACTGTAAGTGTTACCGTTATTTTTTAATGATTTTTTTAACTTTTAGTACTCTTTTCATAAAATTGCCCCTACCGCCCAAACGGGGCAAGATAGACCCCCCTCCAATAGTAAAAAATGCTTGTTTTGGACCCCTCTACAAAAAACCGTTATCAATTTTCGGCGCCCAAGTTATCGTACTCTCCCCTCAGTTCTTGTTAGAACTCATAAGCAAGCAGGTAGTAAAGGGATATACATAATTTGATTTTCAATGGTAGGCTGTTGGTTGGTTTATTTTTTTTTGGTTGGTCTGGCTAGTGGTTGAAGATAAAGGGATTCTAGAAATCAAGAAGACTTTTTTTTGGTGTCTTAAGCTCGACAGATAACAGAGACGTAATACTGACAGTAGGCATAGATCCAGAAGACGCCGTCTTGGACGATGACTTTTTTATTGTCGAAGATTCGCAGGAGAAAGTGGAGGCCGTGGGGGTGCCTTTCAGCAAGTGTACAAGGTGAATGCTAGCACTCGCCCCAACCACGATCTGGAGTACAGAGCCTTGCTCCACCACTTCTGCCTTCGTAACGCAATGGCGATTAGTTCCCTGTTGGTTACGAAGGTGGAGCTCCAGCTCATCTTCGAATCACTAAGGATGCAGTTAACATATATACCACACTGTTTAACAACGTACTGAATAATGCATATTATCCAGTGCGATGAAAGATAGCCGTGGTTCATCCTCTCCCGAAAAAGGGAAAGGTCAACTCCAAATATGGCAAATCTCCGGTCGATAAGTCTTCTGCCGAGTATCAGTAAGGTATTCGAGAAAATCATAAATAGAGCTCTGTCCAAATGGGCGGATGACAATAATATCATCCCGAATAATCAGTTCGGTTTCAGGGCGGGACATGACACTATTCATGCCGCGTCTAAACTCGTTTCTGATGTCCAGTGGAACAAATCCAAAAGACAGTGCACGGGTGCTTGTCTTGTTGACTTGGAAAAGGCCTTCGACACCGTATGGTTAGAGGGTCTTTACCTGAAGCTAACCAGACTGGGCATAAGTAAACAACTTTTGTATATGCTTTATGACATGCTAAATGGTAGAAAGTTTGTTGTCAAGAGTGGAAATGTGACTTCTACCACCGTTTTCGACACTAAAAATGGTCTTCAGCAGGGAGCGCTGATTTTATTCAGCATTTACACGAGCGATCTGATAGGTAGTCTAACTCATGCATTTGCGTATGCCGACGATATAATTGCGTACAGAACGGCCCCAAAAGTCGAGGTCATCAGAATTCTTTTGCAGCGTGACTTCGACAAGATTCAGCGATATTGCGATGACTGGAGATTGAAAATCAACTTTCAGAAATCAGAAACTATTCTGTTTAGGACTCCGTTGGCTGGAGCCTCAAGGGATACGAGAAAGAACTGGAAGAATCTAGTGATCGTGGGGCCAAACTGGCAGCCACTGGCGAATAAAAGTGTAGTAAAGTACCTTGGCATCTGGTTGGATCAGTATTTATATTTCGACAGACAGATGCTGCGCTGACCAGAGAAAAGGGAAGCTTTTGCCCTGACGGAACGCCTGTTTTACAGCAGTCGTCTGGACTCCAGGGTAAAAGTGATTTGCTACATGGCCCTTATCAGGCCGATGATTGCCTATGGACGTCTGGTGTGGTTCATATTGCCCCATCTTAGGGGCGAGTTATAGCGAACAGGAAAATGGATCAGGGAAATTTTTCTGATGGATTATTTAGTAAGTTCTCGATCGATTTGAAACACATAAGCTGAAGTAATCGATGACAAATGACAATTTTAATGCACTATGCAAAAAAAAATTTATTGAACGTAGGATTTTTGATAAAAAAGCATTTGTTTATTTTCCTGAAGCAAGTTCATCAGGAAAACAAATAAATGCATTTTTATCAAAAAACCTTTGTTCAATCAGTTTTTTTTTTTACATAGAGCATTAAAATTGTCATTTATCATCGATTACTTCAGCTTATGTGTTTCAAATCGATCGAGAACTTACTAAATAATCCATCAGAAAAATTTTCCTGATCCATTTTCCTGTTCGCTATAACTCGCCCCTTAAATGGAAAAGATTCGGATGTTTGAGAGGCAGTGCCTGCGTCGCTGCCTTGGATTACAAAGAACACCAGAGTCGGAGTACAAGCATTATTATTCCAATCAGGTTCTATACAACGGAGCCAACATAAACAGAATAGATAATTTCTTACTAAAGCTGATTCGGGGTCACATTGCAAGAGCAATGTCCTCCTAATCTTCGGGGCTTACTACCCCAACACAGAATACTTTGGGAGTGTGCGTTTGAGTGGTTATATCCCGCCGAATGCATTCCTCTACTTAGACAGTCGAGTGCTGATCCATCCGTTCTCGCACAAAACCTTCGGTTCAGTAGGACTGTGTCCGATCGGGACCAAAGAGATAGGCAGAAGCAGGGGAACCAGTTTTGGTGGCTCTTGTCGGAAGTAGATAGTTAAAAAGTCAACCAGTTTGGCCTCTGGCCGACTTACATTAAGAATGGGGATTAGTTTTTTAAGCAGGGACAGTCGGGGTGGCACCAAAAACAAAATATATATATATATGTAAAACCTACAAAAATAAACTAACAAAATCAACAAAATGCTGCTGTGGCTGTTCTAGTTCTAAGTAGTTTTAAGTAGTATTAAGTAGTTTTAAATAGTTTTACTTTAGTTTTAGATAGTTTCTAAGTTTTATATAAAAATATAAAAAATGATAGAGAACTAAGTTGTTTTGTAAATTCTTTCTTGGTCAAAAATAAAACCATATTGAATTCTAGGATTACATTAGTTCGTAGGCCGAAAGGCATTTGTATTAAGATAATGGAGTATAACTTAGAGCGCCCGTCTAGGGCCAGTAAGTTAGTTTTAAGTTATTGATAATTAGGCTAGTTTTTCATGAATTTTTGTCTAGCTTTAAGATAGTTTTAAGATTGAATTAAATAAAAATTGAATAATTCTAAAAAAAAGAAGACTTTTTATGCGATACATTGATTGAAAGGTTGCACTCTCTAGATCACGAAAATCCAATTATTTATTTCTCTCGGATGCCTACTTAAGCCAAAAATTACTTTTGAAGATGTCAAGTTTAGGGGATATAGGACGCTTAGTTTAGCCGAAAATTGCATTTAAAGATAAAAATTGGGTTTCGTTAAAAAATTGTCTAAAAAAGATGTAAGATTTTTTTTTAATTAAAAGTATCTTGGGTTCCCCGCTTCGCGGGACTTCAGGATTTTAACTCCTCTTTCGGGGATACGTCCGCTCACGTGACTTCGTCGCTCCGCTTAGTGTATGTTAAGTCGCCAGTCAGGCGGCAATATGAACAGTTTTTTTGATTAAAAGTATATTAAGTCACTTGAAATCATGAGAATCAACAAGTACCGACCTAAAAGCATACAAAAATGGATGGAAATCAAATTGATATCCAGCTTTTTGAACAAAATTAATAAAAATTAGACCTCAAAAGAACTTTTTCGATGAAAATACATTTTGCTTAAATATTGGCAAAAACGAGGTAAGAAGTTCGAAAAAAAAAATTTCCAGAAAATTTTACAAAATAAAATTCCATAAAAAAAAATTTTCAATGTCCATATAATATTAAACATTTTGGCCAAATCGTCAAAATGTTTGGCCAAATACAAGTTTTTCTATTAAAGAAAGGAAGTCCTAACAATTTTGAAGATCAATGATTGAAATTGTAAGTAATTAATTAATATTTTATTTTTTTTATTACTTTAAGTAATTATATATATTGGTACCTTAAGTATTTTTAATCCTAAAGTTAAAGAATTGAAAAAAAAGAACATTCAGTGTAGAGTAGGACAATAAAACAAAAACAGGATATGAATGGTGATTTGTTTAGAATGTGTTAATTTAAAACAAGAGAAAAAGTCTCTAAGAGAGGCGTCAATTTCCCCTCATATTTTTTTTAAATTTTATATACTTCAGTATTAATTCTTCTTTCATAATTCAATGCTTTTATAAACTCTTAGCCCAATTCAAAAAAAAAACAATATCATTTAAAAAAATTTAGTTATTTAAAAAATGTTATTGAATTGGATTTGGCCGTTCATCACTTTTGTTTTCTCTTTCTGTTTCATAGAGTTTCGTTACCAGCTCCCCAAAGTTTTTCAAGGCTCTTCAAAATGGTTGGTCTGGTTCAAAATACATAGTATCCACATTTGTAATTGTTTGAATTGTTTTATCTAATTTTCTAGATAATTTCGTGTAAACTATGTATTTGATAAGGAAATGTGAAAATTAGGGAGATAATTTGGAAATTTTCAGCGAACTACCATATTTGGTCTATTGAAAACACTTATTTAGATATTTCGAAAAAAAAATTAACCAATATTGTAACTTAGTGATAGGGTAATACTAGTACTTTATGACAGAAAGCTTAATAAGTCACCTTTAATGTTATAATAGGCATAATTTATATCATAATTTGACGAATATATTGCCTTAAAATGCACATTAACACAGTTATTACTTTCTTTATTTATTGAAATCATTTATTAATTCCCCCTGAACAATTAAATTGTTGACGTTTTTGTTGTATATACAATTCTTGATTGACTTTGGGTTGCACCCAGGAATGAATACATGCCGAATATTAATAAAATGATATGCAAAAATTGGGACTCGAGTACTTGCTTCTATGTTCGATCACATTATCAAATCGAAATAAATTAATAATTTATTAAATAAAATATTTAAAATACATACTAAATAAATATTTAAATATTTATTACAGAACATATTATATAATATAATATTAAATAAAAAGTTTAGAGTGAAAATTAAAGCACTATTTGATATTAATTTAAAAAATACATCAAACAAAATACAACACACAAGCTTATAAAATACTAAATTTTTAAAACAAAAACAATGCGTGCTTAATTAGAACACACAACAAAAAAGTTGAATCCATTTTCTAGGAATTTGGGATTTTTCAGAATGGTATTTTAAATATTTGTATGGGACCATTAATAATGGCAAAATTTCAATATTTTTATTGTCTTATGATATGCCGTATTAGTACCGATTTTTTTTATATGGAAAGAACCGATGTCTGAATCGATTTTTTTTTTTTTTTACTGATTGATAATACTCTTTACTAATACAAATACACACTAAAAAATAAATTAAGATTTTTTTTTTATATGGAAGGCACCGATGTCTTAATCGTTTTATTTTATACTCTTTACTAATACAAATACACACTAAAAAATAAATTAAGCTACGAACAAAATTTATCAAAATTTTAGGAACCGTTTTCGAGAAATTTGTATTTTTTAGAACGGTTTTTTGCTAACACTTGTGGGAAAGTTGATTTTTTCATTTTTTTTTTTTACTTTATAAAAGGCGGTAGGTACTAATATTAATAAACTCAAATTTTTTATCAAAATCGTCGCGTCGGTGCAGTTTTCGAAAAATTTGAAATTTGTATACCTAGGAGGTGCCGTAATTCTTGCAACTAACAATGTGCATTCAAGTTATTAAAGACAAAATTTAAAAAACGTTATGTACTAAATTAAAAAAAAATTATTTAAAAAACAAATTTATTTTTTTTTAAATCAAAATTGGATAATATTTATAAATTTTGTATGCATTTTATGCTTTTGAATAATTTGATTAAAATCAGAGCCGTTTTTAAAAAAACCTAAAAAACAAAAAAAAAGATTCTGTGAGAGGTAACGGTGCTTCCCACATTTTTTATTTAAAGTGAGCTAAATCAAAATTTCAAAAAAATCCACCCATTCGTTAAGGCTGTAGCTTAACAGATCGACAGAATTGCCAAACTCACCGTTTTTTGGATTTTATTTGCTGACACTAAACAAAAATTTATTGTGAATATGTTATATTTTTATGTGTATAGAAATAATAAAACAAAGTTATAAAATAAAATTTCAAGCAAAGAACATTTTTTTCTAGAGCCAATTTTTTTTATAGAATAGTCAATTAGATTTTCTTTTTATTAGACGTCCTTTTTCTGCAATGAACCTAGGTACCTAAAACTTTTTGTGGTTTATTTTTTTTTGTCTACTTTATGTTGTCTTTTTTTCTCTGTTTACCTACCCACATTATTTTTTTCAACTCAATAGACTATAATTGCCTCCCCTAACGTTCTAATAAAAAAGTCCTACGCTATTAGACATAAATTTTTGGCTCCAAAAGCTTATGGAAGTTAAATGTTTAAAATATATAAATGTACCTACCCATTTCAATGCGATAGTTATACAGATCATTGTGTTAACTTAGAAGTTGTCAGAATCCCAGGGTATTTTTTTTTTTATTAATTTGAACACACACACCCGTTTTGGTTCCGAGTATAAAATCCAAGTTAACTACTGTAATATATCTAATCTACATACATAACATTAAACATCAGTTATGCTTTTACAAAAAAGAATAATAATTTAACATCTAAATTACCATATGCAAAGTACTTCTAATTGTTTCTTAACAACACTTTTTAATTTATTAAACAACCATTGCTATACGACCTAATTGCTAAGCCCATAGATACGAGTATGTATGATTATATGGATATATTCTACCTTATGTACATCAGGCCTTTCTCAACGTGAAGTCACGCGGTTTGGCGTCATTCAACTTGAGTAATTAAATTAATTCTGGAATAGTAAGAGAATGAGATTGAATTTATTTAAGATCCAAAGAAAATACGCGTTCCTGTTGATTGTTTTAAAATCATGAAATCTACACTTCCACTTGCTCATGAGCTGACGCAATCTTTCCGGTTTTTTTGAACCTCGTCATTAAATAAGAAGTACAGGAAGAGGCATATCGAGAAAAAAGTGAAGTAGTTTTCATAATTGTGTGAGTTACACAAACACAAATGCATTGGCACAGGGTTGGAGTGAAGGTAGACGGCTATTTGCTGGGGCGCCGAAAGGAATATTTTGCTACATTTTTTTTGGGTGGTTTAGTAAAAATATGTGTAGCTAGAAGTACTGGAATATGATTTCCATTTTCTCAGATGTACTTATTCACATACAAAGGAGCATAGCTATTACTGTAAGCCTTAAAAGAAAAAAAACTTTTTTAATTTGGTTAAATTTATTCGATCAAATAAATAATTGAATGAGTTTTTTTTGATTTATTTCTGGCTGGATTATAATATCGAATAAATTACACTTGAAGTAATAAAATTAAACTTACCTCTTACAGGAACCTGAAAATTTTAAATGGATAAATGAAAATATAGTTTTTAGTTTTATGTATAATTTTAATGAAAAAAAAAAACTATCACAGATATTTTCCTTAGTCAAATGCATAATTTGAAATCACAATTTATTTAATACATAGATAGTTACATTCCTCTGAAGTGAACTGTTTTTGTCAATTTAGTTCTAAGTTCAACTCAAGAATTTTCATCCACTTTGGTGCTTTCCATTCATCTTTCGGAAATTTTGAAAATTATTAAAGTAGTAGAGCTTTTTTTACTTAATTAAAATCATCACAACTGGACACAAATACTTCTTGACGAAGATACAAAACCGACACGATAGACATGGACAATCGCAGAAATATTGAAAATACGTAGTATATTTCCAAAACTAAACCGCGGAAAAATAATTGCACTACGGGCGCTTCGAGTTTCTTAGCGCCTTCCCATCACCAACAAAAACCTATCCGTCCCTGTACTAAAATTTCTAATTTGACATTACAAGTTCATTTGTGCAACATGATTAAAGTATATTTTTATTTTGAACAATATTACTATTTTTATCTTAAAATACAGTCACCGACTAACCTCCAAGCCGATAGCATCGTTTCACTCTGAGTGTGCTTCTCGCTTATTTACGTTGGTACCTATCCCGCTATTTTCCAATAGCTTTTTTTTTTTTTTTTTATTTCTCTCTACTTGTTCTGTCAGTTGTAGTGCAAATTACAAATAAAAGTGTGAACAAATAAAAACATGGCCTCAGGGCCACATGTGCTTACGAGTAATCGGTTTTCCACACTACCTACAGACGTAGATGTAGATTGGCACTCCGAAAACTCGAACAAAAAAAAAAGAAAAAAAACAAATTACACGAAGATAGACCTTAATCCTTCCATTCCGGCTTCCTCCTCTAATCCCTCGATTCCGACTTTCTCATCTAATCCTAACCCCAAATTTATTGTGATTGCCCCTACGGAGAGCGATAAACCTCTCTCATCGTTCAGTGTATTCTTATTAAAAAAAGCTATAGATGGTATTAGCACTGGCTATGAATATATTACTCAGTTGCGTGATGGTAATCTGCTCATTCTGGTGAAATCCCTCAAAATAGCTGAAATTTTCTTATCACAAAAAAGTCTATCAAACCTCTGTCCGATCAAGGTTACCCTCCATACAAACCTGAATGCCTCCAAAGGTACAGTTTATGCGCCTTATCTTATTAATGTACCCGAAGATGAAATTATAAAAGAAATGAGTTCACAGGGTGTAACTGAAGTTTACAAGTTCACTAAAAAAATTGATGGCATATCAACTCCTACAAATATCATTCTTTTTACATTTGATCGCTTCCGTCCACCTAGCACAGTTAATATTGGTTGGTATAATTGCATCGTCACTGAATATTTTCCTAACCCCATGCGGTGTCAAAATTGCCAACTCTTGGGTCACACAGCCAAGAGATGCAAAAACCCTAAATCTTGTGTAAACTGCAACATGTTACCTGTAGACCCCCATTCATGTACACGCACCTATTGTGCGAACTGCTCTGAAGAACACCCCGCATCTGCAAAAACATGTAAAAGCTTCATAAAAGCAAAAGAAATACTAAAAATTAAGACAATAAGAAAATGTACGGTATTTGAAGCCAAACAAGCATACAAGGAATTAAATCCTGAACTTCCGTTTACGAAGACATTTGCTAATATTGCTCATCAAGCCATACCCACCTCATCAACCATTAATTCAGTTTCAAAATCAATTAATCCCCTTCCAATAATTCCCACAGTTCAAGTTCAAACTTCACACCCAATTCGTACAGAAAATCAACTCACATCTTCAAAGAACATCATAGATTCCTCAAAAATCCAATCATCCAATGTACTTTTAAATTCATCTCCCAAAACAACCAATCAACAAATAAGCCCTCCAGGCCCATCAAACTTACACAAACAAATAAACCCACACATTCAAGTAAATAATACAACATCTCAAACTAAACCTATCATTACTCCACGTAACATAGACTCAAACACAATTAACTTCAATTCACCTTTATCACAATACACCCAGTCCCTAATCGAAAACAATAGCTACTATATCAATTCTATGGAACAAGATGATGACAGTGGTTAACAATAAAACGATCTCCAACACGAGCGACTCCGCTGCCCATGGGGTGGGTAATGCGGGACACTTAAGTGTCCTGGATGCTCCATCCTCTGGTCAGCGGAGTCCCAATCTCCATTCCACCGTAAACCATAACACCAACTCAGGCTTGCCCCAATATAACCAAGCGTATATTGGAACAAAGCCTCGTCCCTCTCACAAAACGTATTTAAAAATTTTGCAATGGAACATGAAAGGCTATTTCAACAATTGTCACGAATTGCAATTGTTAATTAATGACCTCATTCCATCTATTATATCTCTACAGGAAACTCATTTGCAAACCAATCTCTCTCCCCTGCCCCCAAAACAATATATATCCTATTTCCACAACTTCGCATCCAACACTTATGCGAAACAAGGTACAGGATTATTGATACACAAATCTATCCCACACAAACATTTATCTATTCAATCAAACATATCCACAGTCGCCATAGAAATCAACCTCAACATTAAAATTACTGTGATCTCATTATATATCCACCCTACTCAAACATTCACCTCGAATGATTTATCAAATATTCTCAATAATATTCAAACACCAATTCTGTTAACTGGTGATATCAATTGCTGGAATACTCTATGGGGTTCACCCATAACCAACCCCAGAGGAATAGTACTCGAAAATTTCCTTTTTCCCATTTCTCTACACATAAGACATGGACACATGTTGACTTATCAGCTATTTCTCCTCAACTGCTTCCTAAAACTTCATGGGAAATTTTAGATGATTTACACGGTAGTGACCATCTTCCAATCGTTACAAAAATAGATCTAGGATACCAATCTTTTTCAAAAAAACCTGCAAGTAAATTTCAAACTGATCGTGCCAACTGGGAGTTATATCAAAGGACAATTCTTAATACTTTAGACAATTATAGTATTTCTTCCAACATAAACAAAGAAGCTGCCTTAATTTCCAAAACTTTACGCACTGCTGCCAACGTAGCAATTCCTCAAACTAAAAATATTCCCCATAAAAAGATAACCCCTTGGTGGTCTTCTGAGTTATCTACTCTCCGCAATAACAAACTAAATCTATGGAAAATTTTCAAAAAACACCCCAATAATACCAACCTAGTTAATTATCGTAAAGCTAATGCCTTATTCCGCAGGAACAGTAAAATAGCAAAAAGGGAATGCTTCCAAAAGTTTACGTCAAACATTAACCCAAACCTTTCAAGCAAAAAAATGTGGGCAGACATTAAAACCCTATCAGGTAATTATACCCAATTTTCAATCAGTAACCTATGTACCGAATCTGGTTCACTCTATAACCCTTCTGAAATCTGTGAATACTTTGGCAAAACCTGGTCCACATACTCCAATGATTCCAACTTTCCAGCAGCCTTCCTCAACTCCAAAGTTCTAGCTAACAACATTCATCACCATGTTGATATCCTCAGCACATCCGCAAAATACATAGAAAAACAAATAAGCTTCATGGAAATGGAAACATGCTTAACCTCTCTGAAAGGCAAAACCCCAGGGTATGATCGCATCTCATACCCTATGTTAAAAAACGCACCACACTTACTGAAAAAAAGAATTTTGCTTTTATATAATTGTATCCTCGAAAAAGGGACTATACCACAGACGTGGAAAGTTGCTAGTACAATTCCAATTCTGAAACCTTCAAAAAAATCTACAGACCCCAAAGGATACAGACCAATCTCCTTGCTTCCTTGCACTGGCAAACTTTTAGAGAAAATTATATCTAAACGACTTCTCTGGTTTATTGAAAAAAATAACTATCTTAATCTAAACCAAGTCGCATTTAAACATGGACGTAGTACCTCTGACTCATTGTTACACATCGACGAATATATAAGCTCTGCGTTATCATGCAAAAATCATGTCTCCGTACTATCCCTTGACTTTGAGAAAGCTTTTGATAGGATCGGCATTCATGTCATCCTAAATAAGCTCGCACATTGGAAAATTGGACCTAAAATGTTTTCATTCATAAAATCTTTTCTTTCAAATAGACAATTCAGAGTAAAAGCAAACAACTTCTATTCAAATATTTACAAACTATTTAATGGTATTCCGCAAGGTTCACCCCTTTCTGTGACCTTATTCATAATCGCCTACAATGACATAAGTGAAATCATAGGCAGTTATAAAAAAATAGACCATTGTCTGTATGCAGATGATTTGATTCTGTTATCAAAATGCAATGACAACAATCGAACAAGAGAAAACTTCAATAACATTTTAGTCGATCTTAATCATTGGTGCGCCCAATCAGGGGCTATTATATCTCCTGATAAAAGCAAACACCTACATATATGTAAAAAAAGGAATTGTCCCACTTTTGACATTTATTTATTATCATTCAAAATTCAGAATGTAAACTCATTAACTATTTTAGGCATTACTTTTGATAATAAATATAGTTTTAAGGATCATTGTTTATCTATTAAGAATAAACTAGCTACCAGACTTAATATAATAAGATTCTTATCTTCTAAAAATAGCTTTATACATATTAATACACTCATTCTTATAACTCGTAGCATTATTCTATCCAAAATTGATTATGGGTTGGCAGTCTATGGAAAATGCTCAAAATCTACACTCAACATCATCAAACCAATCTACCACACCTCAATTAGGACTAGCTTGAAAGCATTTGCAACCACTCCAATAAAGAACATCCTGACTGAAGCAGGCCTCCCATCCATAGAGCACCGCAGAGATCTTTTAACTACACGTCTCGCACCTAAGATATGTCAATCTTACAGATCCCCAATAATAGAGGATGCAAAGAAAATCTTAAATCGTAAAAAAACTCCAAAATGCCCTTTGCTATCTACATCGCTCTGAATGAATCCAGCAAAATTGGTATTACTCCATCAATATGTACCCTCAATCCTGGTAACATACCTCCATGGGAATTTCCAACTGATATAATAAATACCTCTTTAGCAAGATTAAAAAAGAATTCCACGTCTAAGGAATTCTACACACAAATGTTTCATGAAATAACTGAAGAATACAAAAATGATTCATGGGACTTCATCTATACAGATGGATCAAAATCTGACACTGGAACTGGACTTGCAATCGTTTCGGAAGCTGGCAACATTCTATACAGTACAAGACTACCTAACTACTTTTCTATTTTTTCCACTGAGTCCTACGCAATCCTAAAAGCGACCGAAATAGCAATTACAATACCGAAAAACATTGTGATTTGCTCTGATAGCCTTTCTACACTCAAGGCTATCAACCGAATCCAAAACTGCTCCTCAACCATTACCAATATCCGTAACAATGTTCTTAAGAACAAACACAAAATTATGCTACTTTGGGTCCCAGGACACTCAGGAATCAAAGGGAACGAGCTCGCAGACACTGCTTCCAAAACAGCTTCAGAACAACCGTATATTCTTTCTATCCCTCCGACAAAAAAAGATTTCTTCAAAGTTATCAACACTTACTGGGATAATATTAGAATAGATGAATGGAAAACATACGTTCACCACTATTCTTCCATAAACCCAAAGGGTGAGCCAGCCACATATCCTACAGAAACTACAACCATCATGAACAAATGCTTTCTCCGCCTACGCCTTGGACACACACAATCAACTCATTGCTACCTTCTTAAAAAGGAAAACCCTCCAAACTGTCATCTCTGCCAATCCAATCAAATTCTATCCATAAAACATCTTACATCCGAATGCTCTAAGGTTAATTATATATGTTCATCACTTTTCAATAAAAAATTATTTGACCTTCTGTCAACAACAACTGTCGAAAACATTAAAAATGTCTATAAACTATTACTCATACTCAAACTTGACTCTATTATCTGAATTATTCTTTGTAAATCCATATGCACGGGGCTGTCAGGGATTGGTTACCTTCGATTGTACTCCAATCGATGGTCTTCCAGTCTTTGACAGCCCCATGCATTGTTATTATTTATCCTAAAACACTTATTCCAAATAGATTTATAATTTCCAGCCCAAAGTCCCTGGTAGCTAGTGCTGTTAATTGCTTATATTATAATGTAAATTTATTTTATATTTTAATAAATAATAATAATAATAATATCTTAAAATACCATGAAATAACAATATAAAAGTATTCTAAGATAACGTATTTACCAAAATAACATCACTTTAAGTTACTATTTGTGGAATATGAGCCAAGACTTACTTGTGAAATGAAAACTTTTTGTTTTTCCGGTTAGGGGCGAGTTATAGCGAACAGGAAAATGGATCAGGAAAATTTTTCTGATGGATTATTTAGTAAGTTCTCGATCGATTTGAAACACATAAGCTGAAGTAATCGATGACAAATGACAATTTTAATGCACTATGTAAAAAAAAAATTTATTGAACGTAGGATTTTTGATAAAAAAGCATTTGTTTATTTTCCTGATGCAAGTTCATCAGGAAAACAAATAAATGCATTTTTATCAAAAAACCTTTGTTCAATCAGTTTTTTTTTTACATAGTGCATTAAAATTGTCATTTGTCATCGATTACTTCAGCTTATGTGTTTCAAATCGATCGAGAACTTACTAAATAATCCATCAGAAAAATTTTCCTGATCCATTTTCCTGTTCGCTATGACTCGCCCCTTATACAAGATTTTACAACTTTTCACGCAGCACCTCATTTTGATTGATATTTTAGTAATAATATGCTTTAATTTTCAACACAAATTGGTTTTTATTTCACTTTTTTATTAATTTTGTAGTACGTTTTTCACTTTTTTTAAATCTTTCTACTTCACAACACTAACTCTCAGCAAGGCAAAATGACAGATAGGGTTCACTTTTTTTTTTTTTTAATTTTAATACTTTACTCACGTACACTGTATATGTGCCAAAAGCCTCTTCCTCTAGTTCTTATTTAATGAACCTTGTTCTTCAGCATAGAACATCGTTGGTTGCTTACCTAACGTAAAATGCATAAACAAGAATATTTGTTCTTGATTGCTTGCGTTTTTAACAAGCGTTTGATTGTTTTACACGTCTCGCATCTCAATAATCTTAATTTAAAATATGATGAGATACGTTATGTTTTTATTTGTTTATCTAATTTATTTTCCTGCAGATCATTATCGACTTTGACCAATTAAAACTGAATCTTTTGACATACATATGTTCGTATAATTAGTTATGAATTAAAGAAGTTATTGGACTACCTCTAAAATTTGTCAATCTAGGCAAAAAATCGAGGTTTCACCACAAAAATGTGTAACATTTATTTTAATTCCTTTTGATCAACATTCATTGTCTTAGGCTTAAAAAATCTCTCAGGCTGCCCTGAACATTGACATACATATGTTCGTATAATTAGTTATGAATTAAAGAAGTTAGTTGTACCAACTCTAAAATTTGTCAATCTAGACAAAAAATCGAGGTTTCACCACAAAAATGTGTAACATTTATTTTAATTCCTTTTGATCAACATTCGTTGTCTTAGGCTTAAAAAATCTCTCAGGCTGCCCTGAACATTTTTCAACACTTTTTCTTTTTTGGTCTAGAGTTTGTAAATGTGTGAATTTTATGAATATGTACAGAAAGATTTAGGATCTTATATAAATTAAGCAATGTGAGGAAGGAATATATGTATGAAAAGGATAGATTTTTGTTAGAACTTTGATTGAGAAATTAGGTTTTGATTTTCTAATTTATCTCATTAAATCACAGAGGTGGTGTTAAAATCCACTCCAAAAAAGAAATTTTCATATTCCAGCTTCTGACAAAAACTTCATTTTTATTGCGGTTATGCACAATAAATAAAATTTTCCCCTTGTGACATGAGAAAACACCTAATTTGTAAGGATTTGTAGAAATATTTGTATTAATTATCAAATATATTTATTTTTTTTTTGCAATATATGTACATACATATGTATATTTTTTTTTAACTCGTAGGTACATACATACATATGTACATACATATAAGTATAAATATTCAATTACATTTTTTTTCAAGGCTACACAATTGAACACAACGAAGAGCCGATCAGCCTTGAGCTGATTCCATGTTCGACATGCAACCGCACATTTATACGACCAACCCTTGAAAAACATACTCGAATTTGTGAAAAAATGGCCATAAGGAAACGAAAAATCTTTGATTCTTCACGTCAACGAAGAGAAGGAACTGAACTTGAGTCATATCCTCTGCCTAAAAACTATTGTCTACCAACAGTTAAACATGAAAGAGGACTTTCACCCAAACCAATTCAGGTAATATTTTCATTAACTTTATATACGTAATCCAGAAAAACCAGGAAATTAAGGCCGGTAGGTATTCACCGAGCGCTCATAAGCTTATGAGACTCATACAAAAAAAACTCAACCTTATTAGGTCATAAATATTTCCTTTAAATGAGTTATGACGGATTGACTATGAGCGCTCGGTATTTACCGACCTAAATCGCATTTCCGATGCACAAAAAATCTTGTTATAGGGGTTCAAAAAATTTATCGAAAATGTTATTTTTTGACTGCTTTATAAAGCTCTACTAAATATTGCAATTCTGAATTTTTATAGGCGGCTCCACTGGTTCTCTCTCCTAAAAAACCACCTGAAGAATCAAACAAACTTTTTACAAATACAAAATGCGTTCCTCTAATAACCAAAAAAGAACTCCCAAGTACTTCGTGGACATCAAATAACGTATTGGAAACTTCATCGAGTAATTCCAGTGCTGTTCCAAAATACGCTGTAAAGAAGAGGATGCAGCCACCTCCTGCTGAGCCATGTCCATATTGTGAACGTTGTTTTGGTGTAAAAGCATACGATCGCCACGTTGAATGGTGCAAGAAAAAAGCATTGATTGCATCAATCAAACACCAAAACTCCAACTCCCAAGCTGCAGCAAAAGAACGCTTAGAAGCAAGAATCAAATATAGAGCTCCATGTCTTAAGTGTGTTAAAAAATCCCAGCACAAGTTTGAATATAAGTAATATTATAATTCTTAATTTTATTTTTAGAACAAAACGATCTGTGAATAGATATAAATATTCCTACCAAAATGATGAGAATTTTGACATGACGACGTCGATGGAAGACGATCATCCGACAGCACTTATGACTTCTTCAATGACATCATCGTTTATGAGTGATAGGTAGGATATACTAAAATATATAAAATATATAGAAGAAAATTCCACCGTGAGTTCATCTACTATCAAATACCATCAATGTTTCAAAAATTCTCACTTGACCAAGGTTTCTCAGTGTGATTTGAGATTTAGCTTCAGAAGTTTGTGAACTACAGATTACCTACCTGCAACATGGTAATCGTTTGATCAACCAAAACCGCAGCTTATAATGATTTAATGCGGGTTACGATGCTAGGTATACCGTAGTTTTCAAAAAAGTAAATAATCTAAACTTAGTAGATGTGGGTATTAATACTACTGTGGAAATTTAAACTATGTATATAGTATAACATAAAAAAAACTGTCATTATAACATTTAAACTTTTTATTTACAACTTATTGAAAAAGTGTGATTCCTCTCAAGAAACTTAATCCACTTAAAAATTCCCGAATTGAAGCTGAAAAAGAAAAACAGCTTATTACTTTGGATTTTTTCAAAAAGAAGAATACCCTTAGAAAATCAAAAAATATTAAGAAATTTCCTGGGGGACTCGAAACTTTGAAATGCACTCCTTCTGATAATATACTAGAGAACGAGTTCCAAGACAAGTTTTTGTTAGATCCAACAATGTCACATGTTGACACAGAAGGTATTTAGTAGTATGGTATATTGGTACACCTACGCATTGATCCTCTCTTACAAAAATGTAAATATGCTGACAAATTTTTAGAACTATAAAAATTATTTGAATTTTTTTATGTTATTATAATTATTGTTTGATCAAAATTTAGGTTAATACTGCGTTATCGTTAGGCCAAATGAGGTAGTTTCGATGAAAATTTGCAAATTTGCTCCCAAATTACCTATGCGCATTGTATATAAAATCTATAGTACTACTATGGAACATGATTTTATGTTGCCTTTCCCTCTCTTTTGGTGGCGCTGGTGTTGCCTAAAAAGCGGATTGGAGAGTTCGGAATAAATCAAGGCAGAAGGAATATAAAACAAGGAATAGAGTGAGAGGATTGATTAACAGTTGCTGACAGCTATTAGGCAGGGTAAGGGTAAGTGATAGGCGATTCAGCTGATGGATGTCATGGCAACAAGGAGAAAATGAAAAGACGTCTTTGGGTTGAGGATTTATTCAACGGTTTTTTGCATAGGACGATTTTTGCTAATAATTTCCTATGATGTGATGAAAGCAACCTTGCAAATTTTCATGTTTTACAAATTATGCAAATTATAGAATATGTAGTATGTACTATATTTGTTGTTTGCGAATAAAATACATACATCTCTTTTATAGGTTCATGATATCCTTTTAATTTCTCAAATCTGAAGAAATGACCGTTTGAAAAATTTAAAGGATAACAAATTTGATATTTTTTTTATTTTTAATTTCACTGCTAAATAAGATTTCTGTATGAATTTTCATCAGTAAATTAAAAAAAAAAAAAAAATTGAAAAAAAAGTTGCTTGATAGAAAATTTCTTGAACAATAAAAATAAATGTATTTTTATATTCATACTTCAGTAAATTTAAAATATCTCCTCAATATAATAATATTAATATAATAATAATAAATTTAAAATACTAAGGCCTATTTGCTGATACAAAACATAAATACTTACAATGTTCCACATAAACTCTTATGTGACAGTTTACGCAGAGGAAAAAGTAGAACATAAGCGCTTAGGTTGAACATAAATATTTAAGATTCGTTTCAGCAAATGGCCCTAAGTGAATTTTAGTTATTTAAGCAATTAGAAAAATTTCACTTGAATTTTCAAAAAAAAAAAAACACGTAGGTACTTTAAAAAAAACTTACTTAATTTTACTATTCTAGGTGTATTTCCAAAGAATTATAACATTTTTTAAATTTCACATGAATTTTCCAAACACAAGTCATTTTATTGCTCACTGTTCTTGTATTTTACGGGAAATTTAAAAATTCTTATATTTTCAAGCCCTAAACAAGTTTTAAACACCACGTGAATTTTCAAAGTAATTTAATAATTTCAAATTTTCACGGTGATTTTCATGTTTCTTAAGTAAATTAAGACTTTGACGTGAATTTTTAAAGTTCTTAAATAAATTAAAAATTTTACGTAAATTTTCAACAGAATTTGATAATTATAAAAATAAACGTAAATTTTAAATATCTTCAATAACTCACGTTTTAAGATTTTACTTCAATTGCAAAAGAAAAATTAAAAAAATCCTCTTAACAATATGTTTGTATGTGCCAAGTGGCAACCCTTCACATTTGTTCATACATGCCTATGCTCCCCTTTTGCTATACAATTTTCATCCTTCCTCTACCCACATAGAAAAATTGCATACCTATATTTCCGCTTTGTAAAACAGACAGTGAATGAAAAATCAGCAAGATTCCTAACTCCCTCCAACTACCTTAAATGTACATTCGTACATCGTTCTCTAATTGCTGTTATTTCCTAAACACTCATATTTATTATTCTTTCTCTTAGTGACTACCCCATTCTCAGGTCTACACTCCTCTCCACTTGAGGTAGGTGAAAGCTTCCGTCCGTCTAATCATTGGTCGCGTCGTTCGTTCCTCCGTGATAGTACTATTAATTTCCATACACAATGCTACGCGGTAATTTCAACCAAATTTGCCCGAAATTGTCTCCGAAGGTGATCGCACTCAGCCAAGCATAAATTTTTATTCGAATTAGAGGTCTGCATGAATACATTCATTTGCCTTCCCTGACCAAGCACAGTACTTCAGTGTATTCTGTTCGTTGCATTCATAGAAAGTAGTGTACACTGAAAATGAATACACTTTTTTTTTTTTTTTTTTTATAATGAGCACGCACACAAGGGGATTTAAGTACCCTTTATATGTCGGAACACAGAGCGAGCTTTAGGTAAGTAGGAGGGGATATGAAAGGAGATGTCGGTGAACATTAGTCTTGAATTTCAGTATATCACAATGAGAGGGAAAGACAGAGCGTGGAAGGGAATTCCACATTCGCGTAGTACGGCTAAAGAACGAATCCCTGTACTTGACAGTACGGCCGAAATTGGGTTCAAGAGTAAACTGATGAGCATTCCTGGAAGCGCGAGTATTACGGTTGAATCGTTTAAGGGGAGGAATGCAACTGGCTATTTCAATAGAGCACTTACCGTAAAAGTAACGATAAAAGAGTGAGAGACAGGAAACGTTACGTCGGTGTTCGAGTGACGTAAAAGTATCGATGATGTTCCTGTCTCCGATCATTCTGAAGGCTCGTCTCTGTATACTGTCCAAGAGACTTAAGTAAGTTGCTGGAGCACCAACCCAGAGATGGGAGTTATACTCGAGTTTTGGACGTACATAACTTTTATAGATAATAGCCAGATCAGAAGGGGAAAAGAATTTCTTGCATCTCCAAAGGAAACCTAAACATCTTGCGGCATTTTTGGCGACGCTAAGTATGTGATCATTCCACAAAAGATGGTTTGTGATACACATACCTAAAATCGCAAGCTGATTAGTTTCTTCGATGCAAGTGCCATTCATAGATAATGGCAGGGGGGTACGTCTCGCTTTAACGACAGAAGGCAGCATTGGGTTTTCGAAGCATTAAATTCTACGCGATTTTTTAATCCCCATTGTACAATGCTGTCTAAGTCAGAATTTAACGTACTTATCATATTTAGCCGTTTCAGTTCCACGTCCGAAGAGCAGGGATGTGAATCTGGAAACGAATATGAAAAGCTAAGAGTACTATCGTCAGCGAAACAATTTAATGGATTAGTAGTTACAGACAGGAGATCATTTATGAAAATGAGAAAGAGGGTCGGAGACAAAACGGAACCCTGTGGCACACCAGCATTTATTTTGTGGGTTTTAGACTTGAATCCGTCTAATACTACTTGTATAGAGCGATTCGAAAGAAAGTTACTAATCCAACGAAGAAAGGTTTCATCGATACCAAAAGCACGCATTTTCGATAAAAGAGCAGGATGCCAAACTTTATCAAATGCTTTAGAAATATCAAGTGCAATAATCTTACTTTCTCCAAAACGATGTAAAGATTTGATCCACTGTTCAGTGAGATAAACCATCAAGTCACCAGTGGATCTATTGCTGCGAAAGCCGTATTGCCGGTCATTAAGAAGCTTTTGTTCTTCGAGATATTTCTTGAGCTGATAATTTATCAGCGTTTCCATGACCTTGGAAAGAAGGGACGTAAGTGCAATTGGTCGGTAATTGGAGGGTGAAGAAGATTAGCCTTTTTTTGGGATAGGCTGGACAAATGCTGTTTTCCAACTGCTCGGAACAAGCCCAGAAGAATAGGATAGATGGAAAAGCTTACGCAGGGGTTTTGCCAGCGTGGAAGAACACCTCTTCAGAACAATAGCGGGGATACCATCCGGACCAGCGGATTTATGTGTGTTAAGATCTTTTAGGACTCTCGCTACAGCTCGAGTACGAATGAAGATTTGTCCCATAGAATCATTTACGCGCTCAAGAACTGGGGGAGTTATGACACTATCAGACAGCGTAGAGTTGGCGGCGAACTGCCTAACAAATAAGTTAGCTTTCTCAAGAGAGCGAAGGAAGTGTCATTGTCAACGAGTGTTGGGACCGAGGAAGATGTTTTATTCCTTATATTCTTTACGAATGACCAAAAATTTTTACTACCTGCGGGACATTGTAGTATTTTTTGCCTTATTTTTTGGTCATGCAAAAATTTGGTCCTTCGAATATGGGCGTTGCAGGCCTTCCTGGCTTGTTTGAACTTTTTCCGGTTTTCCTCAGTTGGGTTGGCTCTAAAACAACGGAAGCTAACCTCTTTGACCCTAATAATCTCTTTGCAGCTCGCATCGAACCATGATTTCTCTTTGGGTCTGATGCTTTTAGCCCTATTCGGGATAAAAGTTCTCATTCCCAAAAGAATCATTTTAGTAATCATATCCGCGCTGGAGTCTACGTCACTACCGAGGAAGCATAGTGACCAGTTAAAGATCCTGAAAAAATTATTGAGGCCGTCCCAGTTGGCTTTCTCGTATTGCCAAACGGTTCTCACAGGAGCTCTTTCTCTAACTGGATTTTGTTGGCACGAAAAATTTACGGAAATGATACTATGGTCAGATGTGCCTAGAGGCGGTAATACACTAATTGTGTATTTATCGGGGTCAGAGGTTAGAAACAAGTCAAGAGTATTTTCGGCTCGGCCATTAACGTCCGATATTCGAGTAGGCTCGTTGACAAGCTGAGTAAGGTGGTTAAACTCAGCGAAGATCTCAGCACACATACCTTCGGGTGTTGTCTGGCCTGAATGTTGAAGCCAAGAAGAATTGTGTACATTGAAATCGCCCGTAATAACGATTTCAGTGTGAGGATGCAAGGATACAATTGTTTGGATGGAGTCGGACAGAGCATCAAATTCGCGAGAAGTTGAAACTCTGTCCAAATTAGGGCTTCGATAGAGAAAACAATAATGAATGATGAGCTTGTTTACCGAGAATTTAAACCACAGGAAGTTAAACAAGGGATTGGTACTAGGACCGTATTGTGGTTGAAATTGGTAAGCATCATCATTTCTTACGTAGACGGCGAGACCATGGTGAGAAAGGAATAATTGCACTAAATTATACCCATGAATTTGAAATTCAGCAGGATCAGTAGTTTCACCTACTTGGGTTTCACTTAGTGCCAAAACAGCTGGCCTGTTATTAACAGAATGGGCGTACAAAGCAAGGAAATTTGCTCTAAGCCCACGAATATTACAATAGTCAACTCTAAAATTACCCATCATTGTGATAAAAAAGAAAAAAAAAAGACTAAAACAGACGAAATCTGAAAGAAAAACTGAATAAGATTGTAAAGTACTTTTCAATACACAACACTACTAGTGTTATGCCTTAATAGTGATGTGAATCAATCCGAACCCTAACAGTCAAACAGTATTTCTTTGTGCATCTGTAATTGTTCGCTCAGCAAGTGCATCAATTGAGAGAGCTTATATATGTAAGTCCAATACAATTCATGCACTTGCTAAGCCAAACAACTGTAGGTTATGGGAAGGAAAGGGAAGAAATACTCACTGCGCTCTGTGGGTACATTCTTTTTTTTGGTATTATTTGTTGTTGTTTTTCTTTTGTTGCGGCACTGATGATTATTATTTTTTTTGCGAGATGATTAGCGATGATTTTTTTTTTACTATAAATTCTTATTTTTTTTTTTTTTTTTGTATTATTTATTATTTTTATATTATTATTTATATATTGGTTTGTGTTATTTATTGTTAGAGATGGGGACACTACGCGACAAAGACAAACGGTGGGGGACAAGGGGACTATAAAAATGCACAAACAAACGCACAGCACACGCGAAGGTGACCCTTTCCTTTCACCTGCAAACGACAACTGAAACAACACTAAAACAACAGACAACACTATTCTTGAAAACAAACACTGCACACGATTCGATCCCTTTATAACAGAACGAATACAGTGTTTGCTTTCTATCCTAGGCCAATAACGGTACTTGGTGATTTTTTATAATTTCAATTCTTCTTTATTATTTTTTATAGAATGAATTACATGTTGGGTCAAAATTTCAGATTTTTATGTCAACACGTTTAGAAAATATTTAAAAAAACTTGAAAAAACAGTTCAAAAACGTTAGAAAATTCAAAATGTTTAGCTTAATAACTTCGCTTAACGGTAACATAGAATTTTTAAATTTTTACCAAAAAATTAGAATTCCGCATTTTATGAACTGTTGGAATTTCAGATTTTTCGTATAGGTATAAAAAATAAAAAAAAAAAAAAATTTATGAAAACATTTACAAATATATAAATTCAAATTAAATTAATTTGTTGTATTTGATTCGGTGTATTCGATGTGTTCGATATAAACTCGCTGTATTCGATGCATTTGAGAAAAAAATCAAATGGTGTATTCGTTTCAAGTAAATACACGATTCTATTGTTTTGGTTTGAGTTGATGATTCATTTGATTTGTTTTGAAAGATGTGAATGCAGTGAATAGTGTATTTGAAAAAATAAAGAACGGCTTGGAAGTGGTTTCAAGCCATTCGTTGCAGATGTTTAGTCACAACTAAACGTCACAAATTACTTCTCGAAACTTTATGAGGTTTATTCCTTCGCTTTCTGCATCAAATTTGTGAGATAAATTTATCTGGTTTGCAGAATATTTTTCCCTGTCCAAATTTTGACAGCTCGTTTCCGCAGAGATAAAATTATCTGGTTTCCGAGGTTTATCCGAGTTTTCCACCGTTGCATGAATACCCCTAATATTATCAGCTCGAGCGGTTGCATGAATGCCCCTCATATTATGAATTTTTATATTAATAAACATATTTAAACTCCATAAGTTCGTAGCTGACCTGATGAATAGATCGATGTAGGAATTTTTGATTTTAATGTCGTTTTCAATTGGCAATCTGGAAGAGGAAAAAAGCATTCTGAAAGCGTTCAATTGGGAAAAAGTGACAGTTCTGATTCTAAAAAAAAGAGAATTTATCTTCTGGATTAGAAATCAGAAGCAAAAACAGAATCACTCACACATTCAAAGATTAAAGTGCCACACTTGATAAATGTCATATTTTTTTTAATTTACAAATTGTGCGAACTGTGAAGTGATTCCTTGAAATACTAATACAGTCACACCAAACTTCAAACTTTTCAGAATCGAAAAAACTGTTCAATTGGGATTCCGAATCTAAAACCAATTCCGGATTGCCAATTGAAAACGACATAAATATTGCTGTATGTCATCTTTTTGATTTACATAACTTGAACATGCATAACTGAATATAATTATAATTATGAAATTATTATTATTATTATTATTATTATTTATTTACATATAATTAAAATTACAATGTAAATAGTATATTGAGATAGGGCCTAGCAGCTAGGACTTCTAGCCCTGATCTTGTGAATATATTGTTTATATGATAAGATTGGCTTCGTTGAAAAAGTTGTAGATTTTCAATAGATTAGTTTGGTTGATTGTGCTAAGTATTGATAAGGCAGTTACGTCAGATGGAAGGATAGAGTTGAATATTTTGGAGATATTGCAGCTAGTTTGACCAAGTAAGTGTGATATGTTCAAGTTATTGTTACATGTTGAGCAAGTAGGTGGATTTTCTCTTTTTAATATGTACTGGTGGGTGGTTACGGTGTGTCCCAGTCGGAGACGGGTGAAAGTTGTGATGTGTGCTTTTAAGGCAGATGGAGGGTATGTTGGTGCGAGGCCGTTTGTGTTTATCCTGGAGTAATGGGTTAAATTGGAATGCCATATCTCCAGGCGCTTGTTTTTAATTATACTATTGATAAGTCTTTGGAGGTCCAATTTAGTGTAGATGTTGAATAAGTAAACTGCAGATCTGCCGACAAGATTTGCTTCGCGGTCCGCGAACTCATTCCCTTGAATCCCAATGTGGCTAGGTACCCGCATGAGTTTGAGAGATTTTTCATTTTTTATAAGAAGATCTCTTATGTTGTTTATGAGATTAGATCTGTTATCAGGGTTTATGACCGCTCTGAGAACTGAAAGACTATCCGAGCAAATAATGGTTTTGTAATGTGATTTGACCGATATTTTTATTGCTTCTAGTATAGCGGTTGATTCAGCAGTAAAAATTGAGGCAAAGTCTGGTAGGAGTCCTTTAGTAATTAGGGTGCCATTTTCAGAGGTGACTGCAAAAGAGGTGTTGAGGTTTGATTTGGATCCGTCAGTAAAAGTGGTGTACCAACAATTGGATTTCAAGTTGGATATAATTTCCAGGAAACATTTTCGGAAGATGAGACTGTTGGTGTTATTTTTCTGATATTTGGATAGATCAAGTATAATTGAAGTTTGTTTAATATTCCAAGGTGGGAACGTTTGTTTCACCTGTTTCAAACATTTTAGTGGAATATCAAGTTCTCTTGCGGAACAGATGATTTTTGAAATTGTTGAAGGCGTTCGTTTGTACTTTTTACAAATTTTAGCTAAGGCGATGTCTTTGTTGATAATTGAGTTGTTGGAGAAATTTAGTTTTGGGATGAGCTTTATAAAAACTTCCTCTTGTCTCTGCTCTAAAGTTGGAAGGCCGGCTTCTGCCAAGATATTTTGGATACGGGTTGTGCGATATGCATTAATGCTTCTTCTAACTGCATGGTGGAATGGCGGTTTCAGGAGGTTGAGGTTTGTTTTTGGACATTTCCCATAGATAAATAAGCCGTAATCAATTTTACTTAAAATTAAGGATTTAGTTATGTTACAGAGGGTGTTAAAATGAACATTTAATTTATTACTTGAAAGATAGCTTACAATATTGGCCCTATTAGCAATACTCTTTTTTAGCTCAGTACAGTGGAGTGGGCGGGAGGTGGAAAAGGTGTTGTTGACTTTAGTCGAAATTTTTCGATTGGAGAGAAAGGATTTGATGTAGTTGTATATTCTATGACCAACTCCCCAACCTTTTAATTTATCGAGAATAAGGTGGATCCCAATCCTGTCGAAAGCTTTTTCGAAATCTAGCGAGAGCAGGGTGACATGGTTGCGAGCAGATAGTGCGTTTGAGATGTAGTGGTCAATATGTAGTAAAGCGTCAGTGCAACCTCTACCGGGCTTAAAAGCTACCTGATTAATGCTTGTGAGTTTTTGAGATTCTATAAACCAAAGAAGTCGTTTGGCTATTATTTTTTCCAAAATCTTTGACATACAAGGAATAAGTGATATGGGACGATACCCATCAACGGAATTGATTGGTTTCTTGGGTTTTGGTATAGGGATTACTGTGGCTAATTTCCAATTTTGTGGTATAATACCAGTTTCAAAGATGTTGTTATAAAGTTGAAGTAGCCTTGTTTTGATTGCCAAAGGAAGGTTTTTCAGCATTGGGTAGGAGATGCGATCTCTACTTGGAGTTTTACCTTTAAGAGTTTTAAGGCAAAGGTCAAGTTCTACATTGCTAATTGGGCACTCTAGATGTTTAGCTGGAGCTAAGATATCTGTAAACATCAAAGAGGATTGAGCTGGACAGTTAGTTTTTAATGAGTTGAACGTTACTGAAAAGTTAGAGTTGTCAGAGCTGTCAGACCAAGTTTGAGCAAAGAAATCACTTATATCTTGAGAGGAAGAAATAGCACCGTTTGACGTCACGATGGATTTAATGTTTTGTGTAGAAATGCTACCTGTAAGAGAGCGGATATTATTCCAAATTTTTGCAGGAGAGGATTTAGGATTTATTGAAGACGTAAAATCTAATAAACATTTAGCTTTACTGGATTTCATTTCTCTTCGAAATTGAGCGTTGGATTTTTTGAAAGCGATGAGGTTTGTTTGGGTTGGGTCTTTTTTGAAATATTGCCAAGATTTCATTTTATTTTCTCTTAAGGACTTAAGAGTAGGATTCCACCATGGTACTTTGTGTTTTGTTATTTTTACATGTGCTTGGGGAATAGTGATATTGGCTGCTGACCGTATTCCTCTTTGGAGGATAGCGGCCTCTTTATTTATATTGTTGGATATATCCTTGTTTGACAGCCAGTTAGTAACTATCTCTTGGAACTTATACCAGTCTGCCAAATCGGTTTTAAATTTTGGAGAGGGGAGAGTAATTTGGTTAATAGAGTTTGTTATCATGCTACAAACAATGGGGAAGTGATCGATGGAGATCATCGATCGTAAACCAAGATGTACATATATGGAAGCAATGATGGGGAGCAGCATGTGATATCAATGTGAGAGAAGGTGCCGTGTGTAGACAAATGTGTGGGAGAACCGTCGTTCAGTATCATAAGATCAGATTTCAACAAAAAATCTTCAATGATCGCACCTCTGTGGTTGGTTATTGGGGAACCCCAAAGAATGTTCCATGAATTAACATCGCCTGTAGAATAGAATAGAATAGAAGAATAGAATAGAATATATCTTTATTTTTTTTTTTTCAAAATTAAAAAGTACAATTTTTGTATATAAAGAATTACAAAGCATGGCTTAGTAAGCCGTCTGCCGGATAAAATTCGAAAAATTTAATACATTATTAGAAGAGAAAATTATTAAAATAAACAATTTAATATATAAAATATAATACATTCTATAAAAAATATACATATTCATCAAAGAAAAAAAAATTGAAAATATATAAAGAGGTAACTTTTAGTTTTGTTAAAACAAAAAAAGTAGAAAAAAACATCTTGAATACTTTAGATATTGTAATTACCAAACGTAAAAAAAAATTACAGATATTTAAAAAAGAGACTTTTAGTTTAGTCAAAACAAAAAAACTTAGAAAAATATCTCTTATGTTTTAAATGATATTTAAGTTGCATAAAGTAAGACCATATTTTTGATCAATTATAATCTTTTTTTTTTTTAATTCTATTTAAATCAAATAATTATCTGAGTTTTAATAAATTTATTTAGATACAGATTTTTTTTTTATTTTTTATCTTAAAGTGACTTTTAGTTTAGTCAAAAATAAAGGGCTTTCAGTTTAGCTAAAACAAAAAATAATTGAGATTACATCTCTGTAGATTGTCAAAAGAACTGCATAGAACGTTGTAAATTTATTTAAAAGAAAAAAAAAAAAAACATATATAGAATCTTTCCTAGTGACTCAAAACAAGTTCAAATAATTTTTTCTGAAATTTTGTGCGTGTGAGACATACCGTATAAGAGCTCTCCAACCTCGATCTCCGTTTAGAAAACCCACACACTCCTCCAACGAAAGAAAACTCGAACAAAAACACAGTCTTCGGATTTCCTGTAAAATTGGACACAGCGCTAAAAAATGCAAAATATCTTCATTCTGATCAAGGTTACAAAGTGAGCAAACAGAATTTAATTCTATTCTATGCGGTTTATAATTCAAGTCAAGCATTTCTGTTCTAACCTTGAAAATCATACTCATTTCAGATACTGTGAACTCTTCTCTAAAATAATTATTGTCACCTAGTTTGTGGTTGAGTTGCCTGTATATACTCCTGGAAGTTGATTCTCTCGCTCGCACAAGATAGTTTTCATAGATTGTATCATCTATTTTGGAGATACATTCATATAATGAGCTTTTCAATCTCTCTACATTGTCCACTTCCAGTAATATTGGAAAGTGATGGTTAACAGCAAGATCATACCAATTTTTAATAGGACTATATACACATCTGAAACAAATGAGAAGGATCCGTTTTTGTAAGTTTTGATTAGATCGCTTCAAAACTTTGATTATATAATCAGCATTAGCTTTTAAATTTTTCAAAAGTATTTGGGGCAGGCCTGACTCAAGGTGTATAGCATAATTGGGAGTGTTGAAAGGCAACCTAAAAATTCGTTTGAAAAAATACCTTTGTATATTTTCCATTTCTTCTAACTGCTCGTACCCGTACACTTCATTTCCATAGCAAAGGCAGCTATTCACAGTAGCATTGAAAACTCTAAATTTTGAAACTGGGTCCACAAGCTTGTTGGCAAAAAATTTTGACCACATAGTATTTATTGCTGCTTTTGCTGCATTAGTTTTAGCTTTGATATGAGCGTGAATATTCAGGTTATATGTCATTATATACCCGAGATATTTAAATTCATTTACTACTTCGATAATTTCACCATCCAGAGTCCAATTTCGCTCGTATCCAATAGATCTGTTAGTAGACCTAAAAACCATTATCTTAGACTTTTCTGTATTTATTTTCAGATCCCATAAATCACAGAACTGTTTTAGCTTATTTATCTGAAGTTGAAGAGTAAATGGATTATCTGTTAAAATTACTAGATCGTCTGCATAGAGCAATACTTTAAGAGTTATATCTCCAAAGAGAACCCCACCTGGAATATGGTTTTCAATATCGTTGATGAATAATGCAAATATAAGCGGACTTAACACGCATCCTTGAGGTACGCCTGTTTCGCACTTAAAATCTCGAGATTTCCTTGTACCGTTATGAACTGCTGCAGTCATATTTTCAAGCAGTTTTTCGTAAATTCTGATAAATTTTGTTGACAATCCAATTGCTGCCAGCTTATAAAACAAAGAATTTCTGTTAATTGTATCAAATGCCGCCTTCAGATCAACGAAGACAGCATACAAACATTTCTTTTTGTCAATAAAACGTCTAGCAACAGTATTGAGAACAAAAATTTGATCAGTTGTTGAAAGATTGGACCGAAAACCAGCTTGAAAGCAGCTTATAATATTATTTTGCTCGACCCAGTTTATAAGTCTACTATAAAGTATTTGTGTAAACACTTTTCTTAAAGAATTTAACACCGCAATACCCCTATAATTTTCGGCTAGACTACGCTCACCTTTTTTAAAAATTGCTGAAATTTGAGACAGATGGAAGTTTTCAGGAATTGTCTCTTCATAGAATATTCTATTTAAAAGTTCAAGCAGATACTCTAAAAACTCAGGGGTTGCTTCTTTATAAAATTCAACGGGGATGCCATCGGGGCCTGATGCTTTGTTGTTTTTCATTTTCTTTAAAGCTGTTGAAAGCTCAATCATAGTGAAGGTGGAGTCCAAATCTGGAATAATGACATTTGGAATAGCAAAACTCATCATCTTAAGGTTGGGATCAGGGAGGAGAAGGGCTTCAAAATGGGACGCAAGTAAATTTTCATCAATTGTGTAAGATATTCTAGTATTCTGACCATTTAAAAAGCGCACAATCTTCCAAAACGATTTTGAATCCCTACATTCAACGAGTTTAGAAGCAGACTTTTTAAGATATAGTTCTTTCTTTAGCTTGCATAGATAGATTAACATCGCCTGTAAATAAGATAGGTGTATTAATTTGATTTATAATGTTTTCAAGTTCATGACTTGAAAAACACTGTTGTGGCAGAATATAAAGACTTACTATTGTGAATTTTAAAGGCAAGTTTATTTCAATGGCTAGGGTTAAAATATTCGAAATAATGTTTATTTGTTTATGAGGTATATTTTTTTTAACTAGAATGGCGATACCTTGTTTACTAGTAGTGTTTTGGGGAGAGTTGTGGAAGTAGACTGTGTAAGGTTTGGGTGTAATTGGAAAAGATCCAAACGCACAGTGCGTCTCTTGCAGAGATATAGCGCATGGCGATTGGTCTTTAATTAATATGTTTAGCTCATCATAATTGTTAATATACCCTTGTATATTCCATTGGAGAGCTCGGAATTGATATTTACGTTGGGCGTGGTTGGAATATGGGGGATAATTAGTATTAGTAGGTGCTTGTAGAAGATGTGGTGGTTGAATCTATTGAGGTTATGTTTGTTTGGGTTGTTAGTGGTGTAATTTGAGGGTTGGTGGTGATGACTGTGGATGTGTTATTGATGTTTGTGGAGAATTTTGTGCTTTGTTGTATAGAAATTGGTATGATTTCATTGTTTTTATTTAAATTAACGATCTTTTCATGTGAATTAACTACTATTTGTTCATGAAAAATTAAACTAGAGTTAGATGTTGAAGTCTGGCTATTTATTTGGGAAGATGACGTGGGAATTGGTGTAGATTTGTTTGTTGTTATTGTTGATATGTTGTTTTCATTTGCAATTCTCTGCTATTGTAGGTTTAGCGAGAGGATGTTTTGTGGAGGTAGTTAGCTGATGTAGTGATGGATTGTCGTTGAAGACTTTCCAGGCTTCACGAACAGTGCAACGCCTGTCGGCTCTGATTTTATTTACCGACTTGTGGCGCAGGAATGCGGGGCAAGCGGGATCGTAAGAGGTATGTGTGTCTACTTTACAGTTGACGCAGTGTATTCTAGAACATGAATCGTGTGGTGGTGGGAAGCAGCATTCTTTGCAGATTTTTTCGTTTGTGCATCGTTTTTTGGTGTGGCCTAACTTTTGGCATAGAATACATCTCATGGGATTTGAGATATATATTCATCTACCTTACAGTTTAACCATCCGATTCTTATGTCTGTTGGACGGCGAATAAGGTCGAAAGTTAGAATGGCTGCGCCGGTAGGAACGAGGGTATCTTCATTTACTCTTTTGAGAATTTTTTTTACGTCGATAACTTTTTGATTTTTTAATTCATTTCGTAGCTCTTCCTCAGGTATGTCAATTATGAATTTAGAAAAGATTCGTCCTTGAACTGAATTTAGAGCCGCGTGGGAAGTAATTTTAACTGGGATTTTGTCGATAAATTTGCATTGCAAGAACTTTTCCGCGATTGGAAGACTAGAAACTTTTACCAACAGGTCACCAGAGCGCATAGGTTTAACATCCAAAAATTCTTTCGAGATGTACTCTAAACCGCGATTAATTTGGAATGGGTTATAAGATGCGAGGGGCTTAAACTTGTCGTTGTCTTTTTCAAGTCCCGAAATTACAATAAAACGAGGGATATTTACATCGTTATTGATTATTTTTGGGATTTCGGGGAAGTCTTCATCAGGTCTTTTACGTTTAGTTTTATTATACCGGTTAAGAGGGGCATCGGGGTCCAACTCTATATACCGGTTTTTTCTTGAGGGGACCGCCCCCCTCTCATTTTTAAACTTAATTGTAACTTTATTTGTTTATTAAACTCGTAATTGGTAAAAAGACTAGATTGTAGCAAAATTATTTGAACTCAACGAAACACGTGGTTGAATTTGACAGTTTATATAATTATTGCTCACACAAACACGTCCTTACACGGCGATTGCCAGAATACGAATGTGAATTATGAAATATAATACATCTATTATAGTAGATACGTACAAACAGAAACATAAAAATTATTCTAGTCGATGATTTTTTTAAAAGGCCAAAATGGATAATTAAAAAAAAGTCGCCTCTTAGCCTTTTGATCCTAAAAATGTATGTTCAATGTGACTAAAGTACCAGAGGGGCAACAGTTGATTGAAAAGAATGTAGTCGCCATAGCAGCCCACTATAGCACAGTGAAAGTTGAAATATACGAAAATAGTAGGTAGGAATCTCCACAGTGAAAGAGATTTTGAATAAATGTCAATGAAACTACGTGTAATTTACGTAGGAAATTTGGAGCGATCATTAGCCGTGTTTTATTTCCATCGATTTAAAAAAATCGATCTTTTTCGTAAAATTTAAACATTTTAAAAATATATGCCCCCTCAGTTAACATAATGTATCATTATAAAAGTATTTTTTATGCAATAGAGTAAAAGTAGTCGTTAACGGTTTAAAGTCTTAAGTTTCGTAAATCTCTTAATTTTCCATACAAATTTTGTTACACTTGCACAGTTTACAAGGACACTTTTGCATGAATAGCCCTGATATAATCACTGACTTTAAGCGCACATTAAGACTAGTTATTCAACAATATTATATAATGTAGCTAAAGTTTTCATAAATTTGTATAATCCGAATCCGACCAAATTCAATTTTTATTTTTATTCAGCATCAAATACAAAACTAAAAACTTTGACGGCAAAAATGAAGAGGAAAAATACTAGCACCTTAACTGTCGCAACATTGAAATCCAAAAACTCAATTTTTAGGGGAACACGTATAATGAAGGAATGTGTCGAGTTCTTACCGTTGGATTTATCAAGCAATATTTTTTTGAAAGCCCAAGTTCCGGGTTGTTTACCTAAGAATAAATCGTTTATTGTGAGGTTTGTAGGGTGGAATTTGAAAATTGATGTAAAATGCGAAGGCATTGTATGTCACAGACAGTCTTTGTTCAATGGATTCAGCTTGCTTCGTAAACATGATTATTATAAAAAAAAAACTCGCGACAATATATTTCGCATCTGATCGCATGAATTAGGTAACTATCTTCGTTTTTGTTTTGTGAGAGGACACTGTTGCCTACCTACCTGCAGAGGATAAAAATTTTCTTAATTTCTCATAACTCATAAATATTCTTTTTATGCTGTTTCAAAATAATAGGTATTGGTTAAAGTTACAAGTATACAACTCATAATATCGGGATATTTAAAAGTAGAAAATAGTAACCTAATTCTTGCATCCAAGCGAACGACTTTTTGATAACCACATAAATATACAACAGTAAAACATAATTGCATAACATTAAATGTTTTAATATTTCAGCATCGTATCTGATAACTACGATCCGTTTATTTCGGCTAAGCGACAACTAGAAGAACTTTGCTCACCATTATTGCCAGCCGAAAGAAGACTTTCTCCGTCTAACTCGGAAGCTTCATCCCAAATCACTACGAATTCACAAATGTCTTGTTCATCAAAAAAGATGACAATGTCTTTTACATCCCGTGGTTGCCTCACAAATCCGCGAAGCGTTGCTACAACGCCAAAATCAAATTTTCACAGAACATCGTCTCTTCGTGCACGACGACGATCACCACTTCCAATGTCTTCTAGACCTATTTTTTTCCCATCTTCTCAGAAACAACGACCAACAATTCAACGCGGTCTCTCGAATGAAGGTCCAATTTCATCTAATTTCATCAAACCTGAGGAATATGACGAAATGCCAGTCCGCGCTGTTTGTGTTAATGATTTTGCCATATCAAACACGTCTAGAGTTACTCGACGTGATTCTAGTGCTTCCTCCAATCGTAAAAACCTTCGTATTAATTTTCTAGGAGGAAATCAAAGCAGCAAAAACAGTTCAACAGCTCCATCCAATAGTAATCTTTTAAAAACTGACTCTCTAGTGGTTTTTTTAAAATACGAAAACGAAGCTAACGGAAGCGACAGTGTGGTTGTAAATACCAAGGAACTCAAAGACAAAAACAATGCATTGAGTAAACAGAATTCTGTCAAAAGTATTAACCAATCCGAAGACCAAGTACCAGTTAAACGCAATTCCGAAATTTCCCAATCAGCCAAGTGCAAGAGTAATGAAAATCTAAATATATTAAGGTTAGAACCCATTGTTAGAGATATTAGTGATTCACAAAATCTATCACTTCCTGTGAAACAACTTTTAACAACAGCCGACTCAAAAAGGACACCTCGTTCAGCTCTTAAGCTTAACTCTGTACTTGATAGAACCATTGATGGTGACTATATCGATCCAAAACTGATCAACATTTGTGACAATCTTCCAATGGATCTTGGCAATGATTTGGCATCCAACTTATCATCTCCACCATCATTTTCAGGATTCGATCGTAATAATTGCGATGTTAAAAAACTCGATCTATATGAGAACATTCGTGAATTTTCTTGCTCTCCTAACTCTAGTCCAAACCAACTTACAACCAAAAAGGATATGATAGTTAAACCTTTATCACACATGACACCTATCGCTAAAAGTAATTCAAACAATAATCGTAGCTCAAGTGGTGATAATCGCAGTCAATTAAAGCGTAAAATTCGTTTGGGCCGAAACCAATTCCTTTACGATGCGTCACCAGAAGCTCTTGATAACGATGCTGACGATGAGGGTAACAACAGATCTTCTTATGAGCACGACATACAACAGCCTTCAGAACAAATATCTAAATCTCCTACATTTACACATGTTACCGCGGATACAGTTCCAACCATACCACTATTCTCACCTTTGACATTTAATGAATTCGATTTCGAAGATTTTTTATTGGCTTTTGACAACGATCGTGAACAATATCCATCGTTGTTCAAAGATTGTCGGGAATTTTTAATGAATCGTTCAACACTTAATAAACGTTCTAATTACGATAGTATGTTATCTTATAGATCCCCAAAAGACAATTCTACTCAAAAACATCAACAAGATGTAGAGGTAAACCTTGATAGTGATGAGAACAGGAGCCGTGGTGAGATTTTTATTAGTATTGAAACTGATGAGAATGAAAATGATCCACATCCGAAAAATGATCCTCTAGTTGCTGCTAATCCAAGTGCTCACATCGAAGAGGTAAAAATTGATGACAACAAATTCCAGAAAATCGAAGATGACGGAAATGGAAGTGGCCCTACCGATCGAGTTCAAGACGAAGAAAATGATAATAGATTGAGAATGAGACGGATAAATTTGATGAACGATTTTCCTAATGTAAGATTAAACAACGCAAAAAATCGCATCCAGCAAATGCACGAAGACTTCAAAGATCTGCATGCAGTAGCTGATGTTGAAGAAGATTTAAATTGTAATAATTCAAGGCAGATTGCTGGGAACATACTCCATCCCGTTGATTCAGATGAAATCAGCAGTATTGAGCGCTATCCAATCAATATAGGTCGTAATGGCGATGGGGAGGTGGGTGGTAATGCAGTTCAATCTAAGCAAAGTGCAGATTCAGCTTATGGAAGGTGAGTGTTTTATAATTTTTTTTATATCAATATAGGCCCGAGTACAATAACTCAGGTGACAAGAAATAATAACGGAATTTTGTAGAATTAGACTCAAGTTTTTTTTAACTTAGTAGGGGGTGCGTCTTCCCGTCTATAGGCCCTAGGGTCAATATCGAACGAAGCAGATATCGAACTTTTACGTTCCCTTTTGCTAACAGCAGGAAATCTTAGATTTCCCAAACATTCGCATTGAGTCGAGAGTTCGATTCGCTGTTCTTAATGAGGGCCTTAATTTTGTTAATATTTCTGAGAGTACCTAACAAGTTGACATTAAACACCGATCAAAAATAAAAGGTGGCAGGATATTTTGAAATAATTTGTAATTATATCCAGATAAAGATAATTTAATGATTTTTTTTCTTATGTTATTTGCAGTCTTTCACGCCAAAGTCCTACCAACGATACAAGTTATCGCAATAATGTTTCACATCGTGCTATACCAATGTCAGTACATGATTCACCAAAAGCTTTCCAATACCCGAATAAAATATCTCACAAATATTCCAACTCAACCAAAAATGATATTCAAAATTATCGGTGCCGCAACTTTGGTGCTGGTAGCTCGAGCAGTGGTTCTGACAACTCTTTACCTCCAATCAGTGGGAGCAAAAATCTACGCAGTGCTCTGCACAGCCAGCAGTCACAAATACAGGATTTTAAACGCTCTTTCCATCGCAATCCCTTGTCTACAACGTCCTTAGAAAAGAAAAACCAATACACCCACAGTACAAGTTCCATAATCAACAGAAGTAGTACCAACAATTTAGATTCAACATTTACAATTGGAGCATCTAATGCAAAGATTTCGAAGTTTTGTCACGAGTGTGGAAGTAAATTTTTACTCGATCAAGCCAAATTCTGCATGGATTGTGGGGTTAGAAGAATAGTCTTAAAATGATTTTCTGCTTTCAATTTTATTTTGAACTGTATTCTAACTGTTTTATTTTTTAATAATGCGAAACCTAAAAAAATAACTAGTATTGTTAATTATATAAAAAGATGCAAAATATAAAACTCATACAAATAGCGACAACTATCGTAGAAAAATAACACAAAATAGTGTGTTTTACTAACGAAGTAGGTAGGTATAGGTATATAGTTTCTTACATTTGTTCCAGTCAATTTAAGAATATACTATGTACCTTAGTCTGTTCTATACAATCTTTTATGATTTATGCACCTTATTTTTAAAACTATCAATCTTTTATTTAAACATTTTTTTCCATTTTAAAGTTGCCCAAAAAAGAACCCGGTATTTGACTGGCTTAACTATTGTTTAATATGTAATAATGTTTGTGTTAACAAGACTGAGCTTATATCTTTACTAATATAAAAATTACCTTAATCATTATCATTATAATATATATTTTTGTTTTATTATAACATTTTATTTTATTATTAGTTCTTTATTTATCCTCCAACCATTCATTCTTTTTTATACAACAGACGCCACGCTAAAATCTGAATTTGAAATGCTGTGAGCAAAAAATGCTGTTTATCGAAGGAATTTATAGTTAATAAAACTACGTTTAATTTAAGTACATAAATACAAAATTTATAAAGGACAAGCAATAGATAAATTATATAAAAATATTGTTTGTTATTACATCTATATGTATTTATTATTTATATATAAGCATCCCACCAAAAAGTATGAAGCATGGTATGTATATATTTTGTATACAAAAAAAAAATAAAAGTTATAAGGACAAAGCAGCTTCTGTGCACAATATAAAAAAAACCATCTTTTTTTCATCTATTTTTCTTAGCCATACAAAATCCGTTAAATATAATGTATTACTATAGACTTATATGTACTTATAATAAAGAGAGGACGGTTCATTGACAAAAATGAAACAAATTGAGATTCCCTCCACTATTAGTGATGTGTAAATACCAAACGGGTATTTATAAATGGCTATACACCGGGTATATACACTGATCTCTACATATTAGGTATAGTGATCAGAGATCTATTATAGAGATCAGTGGGGATTAATTTTTTTTGTCTAAATTATTATTTTTGAGTTGATAGGATCTTTAACTTAAGACCCTCTCAATCTTAACCTAAAACACTGTTACTCGTTAGCTTATGAAAAAGATTTTTGTATGGGCTAATATGTTGTTGTGTCTTGCTGTCCCGTCTTGTTGGAACCACAAATGGTCCAAGTCATGATCTTCAATCACCGGCTAAAAAAAATCAATAAAAATTTGACCATATCGCTACGAATCGACTGTTAACCCATAAATTCCATCGCGAAAAATAATTATCTTATCGATCATGAAGGGAAAACATTCAACTTTCAACTTATATTTAGCGTGTTTCTTTTTTTATTCTTAATATTCGGAATACGAATTTTGTGTTTCCTTATTCAGTGGAATATATATTTTGGTTAAACCCATGATAAACAGAAAACAAGGTATGTATGCTTATTGTATCTGACATGGTTATGTTAGGTTAGACTCTTATGGGCCCATTGTGATACCATGAAACTAGCTAGATAGGATCTCACTAGCCGAACCACTCGGAGCTTCTAATGAATAGGGATAGACTTTTAGCGTCCGTATTCACTAGATAACTAGTGTCCATATAGAAGAACACCTATGTTTGAACTAATATGCAGTCGATTTAAATTTAACAACCCCCATGAACGTTTCAAGGCTATAATACTAGGCCATATTTGTTTGGTTGCCAGGCAGGTATTACTCGTGAGTCCATCTGAGGTTTGTTTGCTTTAAATTCCTGCTTTAGCATGAGTTAATATGTAGCGATAGGTATACCTATGTTGTTCCTTTTTGGTCGTAAAGGAGTGATTGTTCCTTGTTTGGCGAGTTCGTCCGGCTTACAATTGCCCGGAATGTCACTATGTCACTATGTAGCTGAGTTTACTGCTACTTGTTTGCTAAAGATGTCTATTGGTGTCTATTTAGTATTATGTCAAGGGCGTCCGACGGGGTTGACCTAAGCGCTCCACTTATATGTACATATACTACCTGACCTTCTCGGTTCGGTTCATTGGTCTAATGACCGAGATGTACAGCCAGTTTGCAATGTTAGAGAAGCCCCATTTGCCACAAATGGCCTTTTTGCATGAAGAGTGCCACATTGGCTTTTTTAACTCTTTCGTCGATATTAAGCTTCAGGTCAGTTTTTTTTTATCAAAAATGAGTCCTAGATATTTGGCTTGATTGGATAGAGTAAGTATTACATCTTTAACTGTCGGGGGTTTGAATTCTGAATTTTGTATTTCCTCGTGAAGAGGACAAGTTCTGTTTTGTGGGGATTAACATCTAGTCCAGATCCATGTATCTGACATGACGCCATGTTGAAAAGTGATGACGTAGTAATCATTTCTGATTTTGATTTGTGAGCTTGCAGTTAAATAAATAAAGTTTTAAATTTGAAAAATAAAAAAAAAAAAGTTTAAAATACTTGTATGTATGTATTTCTTTGGGTTATAATAATACCCCAGGAAGAAAAACAATGAACAAAAACTTAGATGCTTAGAATTGTGCCAAAAATGTCGATAAAAGTTTGCGGAAATAAAAACGAATATTCCTTGATAAATAGTCGGTTAAACAATCGTCTAGAGACAAGAGGCAAGATCTCAGAGACAACAAAAATATCGTGAAAGAATGTTTGGATGCTTTTGAAAAGTAATCATTAACTATTCTTTATAATTCATTAACTTTGTTTTGAACAGTTTTTTACAACCCTTGTTGTGGACACCTGCAAGCGAAAATGAAGAAATTTAGCATGTATGTTTGTTTTGGTATTGTTTATTTTTTTTGTTATGGATACCTACCTGGTGAAATATGCGATTTCCATCCATGGTGTTTGACATGTAGCCTGTCCGGTAGTTGATGATGTTTTATCTATAAAATATTTATAAAGAAAAATTAATTTATGCGCTTATAAATACAAAATAAAATAAGATTTTGTTACTTACCTTTTTTTATTGAACTTCAACAGCGTGAGCGGCTTGCGTCTGCGAGCAATGTTTTTTTTTTGTTGTTGACTTTTCTCTCCTCTGGAAGTTGAAGAGATGGTATAAAATTGTTTTTTTTTTTATCTGCCTTTAGCTTACCTGTTTATAGTTATTTATTATTTATTCCTTTTGTTTTCTTTTCTTTCCATGGCGATTAAATTTAATTTGCTTTTTAATGCAAACAATTTCGTTTTTTTTGGTGTTGACGTTTATTTATGTTTCTGTTTCATGTTATTAGAATATGTCGCTCTCATTCTCGCACTACGCGAAACTGCGCGAAACCATAATGGCCGCCATAAATTTTATTCTGTTCAACCCATTGTATATCAATTTGCAAATTTATATACAATGGTTCAACCCATAGATGTCGTTTTTGAGTAAACGTTTGTTTTCAAACCATGGGTTTAGACCTGGATAGAATTTTTTTTTGCATAATTATAATCTGATGAGAATGCGTATCAATCTGATTGGCAGGTTATATGACACGATTAATCCGTTGAATTGAGAGGATTCATGGAACGGATAGAATTTGAAATTTTGATTTTCTACTAAAGGTCATAATTGTAGCAACTGAAGCACGCTCAAGTCGGCTATTGAAAAATAATTTCTACCTAGTTAAAGGAAAAATAATTTTTGAAAATAAAAAGGGGGTCATAACTACTTGTGATACGTTTTAATTAAATACGTTACATCGTGATTAAAATCTTCATCAAAGCTTACAAATATACATTTTAAAAGATGAAAAAAACAAGGTGGATAAAAGTACATAACCTACATATACCAACGATTTGCATACTTAACTGCTACAATAACCATACTTACCTGCTGCAACAACTAATTAAAATTTATTCCAATTGAAATTGGGCATATATGCTGTTTGGCGATCACCGACTATAAAGTCAAGAAGTGGTGATCGCCCGCCCATTTTTTTATACGGGTCTTTAAAAATCAAGAAACGAAGAAGCTTCAAGAAAGACCACAATTCAAGAAAAGAAGAATAGAAGATTCTGATTTCGATTTTTTTTGTATGCTTCTTTAATATTTTAAATTTATTATTATTATTTTATTATTGTGGTATATCTGCACGCATATATATACATACATCCATATATATATCTATACGGATCGTATATGCATCGAATGTTAGTGACGTCACATTTTTCTGTTCCCGAGTTCCTGTGAAATTAATGATTTTTTTTGCTTGGTGCAATATTTTTTTTGTAATTTAATGTAATTTTTTTTGGGTTCATTTTCATAACAGATTAATTTTTTTTTGTAAAAGTTCTTAGGAATTTAAAGGTTTTCTTTGTTGTTAATTAAAATCTGCGGATTTTGAATTTAGTTTCCTTTTTGTTTTTTTTGGGCTTATTAAATTATTTGTTATTACGTTCATTATCAGGTACTCTCCTAATTTGAGCTCGATTTAGGCAGGGCAGCTGGTAGGAAACTTATTTATTTTATTTTGTGATGTATTTTGCTTCAGTGCTTAAAAAGGGATGCTAAGAGAATTTCCGCATTACATTTTTTTTTGTTGGAAATAAATTCCTATTTACTATTTTTATTTTTGATTTGTTTTTTTTTTCAGTATATTTTTGGTGTATTTAAAAAAAAAAAGTTTTCTTTAGAAAACAAAGTTTTCTTTAGGATAAATTAAAATTTATTAATTTATAAGTTAACTACCAAAGCCGGCGAAACGGAGCCACCAGATGGCTTCGTTTTTTGTAACATTTCGTTTGGGGATTAAAAAATGAAGAACAATTTTTTTTGTTTTATATTTGAAAAGGAAAAACTTTATTCCATTTCACAACAGTAATGAATTCATTTCGATTACAAAAATGAAGTGTAATTAAGTTAAACTTCTCCAAGTAAAAAATGAAAGTGAATCCAAAGTATGTAAATACTGAATCGAAGCGTTATACCTTACGTGTCCGCAAATTATCTGTTTCATTGAAGTGCCTCAATCAAATTCGGTATAAGTCTTTTCACCGCAAGTCGAGTACGGTTACAAAGTCGCGGTGGATTCAAATTACGCCAACTTTGAGTTGCAAGTTATGTGGTGGAAATTCTGGTAACTCCAGAGAGTTCAAAAACTCCGTTGGATAATTTACTACATCATCGTGATTTGTTATTGAATCAACGGATTTTTATGTCACCAAATCGCCATCGATTTTTGATTGAATGCAATGGTGAAATTCAGTGCGTGTTTATCATTATTCTTTGCGGCGGGAATCGCTCGTTGACTTACCCAAGCATAATTCTGATGATTCTCACTAATATTTGGGAAAACATTTTCAATAAGAGCTAATTGAGAGTCTACAAATCGGCAAAAGTCGTTGGTAAGAGTAATTAATCCAGTTGTCGTATCAACTGGGACTTTTCCATTTCCAACAGCTAACAATTGTTTGGAAAATTGTGCAGCACTTTGATCATTTTGAAGTTGAACTTTCATATAAGTGGTTAGCGATAATGGCAAACAATTAAGATAGAATATTTAATTTATTTGTTTTTGAAGAATACGGTGTGACTTCTGATCGTGTGGTGTGTGGTGTATGTGTAGTGTTGTTATGTTATGTGTTGCAATTGATTGTGTGGGTGTGATTGATTGGTTGTGTGTGTTGTATCTTTTACCTTGCAAGTTGGCATGAAGCCGCTCTCTGGAATGATATTAGCTCCAAAGGAAGTCATGCGAAAGCAGTTATTGTTTTCAAGGATGTGTTGAAGAAAATGGTTGGAATCGGGATCAGTTCCATGGTTTCAGTGGCTGTAGTGGTGTAAGTAATGGATCCAGTTTGACTTTTCCATTTGCGCAGCACAATCCAGCCGTTTCTCTTTTGAACTTTAACGCATTGCAATATCGGCATACAGTCGTCATTGGTCCAATATCTTAATTGTCATCATCACTGTAGTTCGCGGTGGGATCATATTGGAATGCCAAGCGATTGTATGATGCCAATGATCTTCGTGTGCTCACGCGTTGTCTCAATCGGGCATTTTCTCTTATTATATTTTGTCTTTCTTCGCTTAAGTTCTGTGAATACACTTGTTGCTGGCTTGCATGTCTTGTGCGGCGGCCGATGTTCGCACGTCGTCCTCTCGGCATTTTGGACTATGGACAGACTGGTGAATTTAACCTCAAATGCACGATCCACATAATTTACACAGTTCAACTTACCACCTTAACTACAAATGCCTGCTGTTGAAGTTGAATAAAAATGTACACAATATGCGTGATTGATTTGATGGTTTCCAATTGAACTGTTAGGGAACGAATAACTTTAACCTCAATTTCACAGTGAGCACAATACCGGTTTGAAGTTAGCGTTTGAAAATAAATGTCACACAATAAATGTCACATAAAACTAATGGGGTTTTCCATGTGTAATCCAGATTTCGATCAAAAAATTGATTTTTTTTCGTATCCCATGGAATACAATTGGAATTGATTGTTTTTTGTCATTGTATTGGTGTAACATCGTGTACGTGTAAACGAATATTTATTTACAAAATCTGGAACTCGATTTTGTTTTCTTTTTGAAATAGAATTTTCATCACATCGAAAAAATCTTCACCGCTTGATTTTTTTCAGAAGAAGAAGATGAAGTTGATGAATCTACCAATTCATTTAAAATTGCTTCCATTTTTTGTAAAATTTATTAATTAATTGATGAAAACTCAAACAAAATCAAAACTAAACAAAACCAAAACAAATTACAAATAAAAAGAAAAACTTGTATCTGTCAAGCTAACGGCTGAAAGTTGTATTAGTATTAGTGCCAAGAGGGGTAAATCTGCCGAAAAATCCAGATCTGCAGATTTGATCTTAAATCAAAAATAAATCAATTTATTTTGCCCCATGAAATGCAAAAACAGGGGAAATCTGATCTTTGACTGATCTGGATCAAAAATAAATTGATTTATTTTACCCATGGAAAACCCCATAACTGAGCAGAGTACAATGAGTAGCTGTGAAACAATGCTTCACGCACCAGCGCCATCTAAATAAAATGAAACGAACTTATTTTCGTGAGGGATACTCACACACCACGCTTTGTATATATAATTACATAGTACTATTATGCTTTGTATATGAAAACTATAGTACTATCATGGTGGAAGTCGAATGGGGCGACATCTAATTTACCTATGCAACCCTTACTCTTTTTTTTTTGCGGAGAGCTTATGGAGGTTTTAAATGATATTTATTATTATTTTTTGGATGCAATAATCCAAAAAATAGTCTACTCTTGCCCCTACCACCAATTTTCGACGCTTAAAGACTCCCCAAATCGAATTTTACACCTCACATTTTGCAGCGCCACCACCAGGACCTCTGCAACCCTAAAAAAAACTCGCCATGATAGTACTATAGTTTTCATATACAAAGTATTATGGAACACGATTTTTAACTTCCCATAGGGAGTTATTGTAATCGGTCCGATTTGTCAAATTGAAATTTGTGATATTTCTCGACGTTTCAAGGTCCCTAGAGCCTATATCAATCATTTTTAGAGAGATGTCTGTGTGTGCGTGTGTACGTACGTTCGTACGTTTGTACGTTCGTACGTTCTGGTACCATTTTTCGTCGTCGATATCTCAAGAACGAGTAGAGATATCGACTTGAAATAAATTTTGTCTTACAGATAATAACTTCGAAAGAAGCTGAAAGGGCGTTTATTAATATTCAATTAGTTGTTTTTTTACTATAGCAGTTTAAAAAAGAAGTGAAAATTTTGGTTGGGCTCAAATATCTCACGAACAAATAATGCTATTGACTTGAAATAAATTTTATTCGACACATTATGACGTCACACAAATTTGATATGAATTTGGAAAAAAATCGAAAAAACCGTTATTTTTTAAAATAAAAAAAACTAAAAAAAAAAATTTTATAACTCGAATATCCTTAGATGGAAAAACGATATTAACTTTAAAATAATTTTATTTTACGAAAAATGTTGTTTTTGACTACTGGTGAAAATTTCAAAAAAATTCAATGGACAGTTTTTTTACAAAAAATTAAAAACTACAAAAATATCTACCAAAAATTGGTATAAATTGTCTTTCGACTCAAATTTCTCAACAACGGGTAACGATATTGTCTTCTTGTTTGTTTTATTTTCTACATAACATAATTGTTAGCAACTGATAAAATTTTGACAAATATTGAATGGGCAGTTTTTTAACAAAAAATTAAAAACTGTTAAAAATTCTAAAGAAAAGTAGTTACAATTGTATTTCAGCTCGAATATCCTGAGAACGAACAACGATTGTGCCTTCTAAAATATTTTATGTTATACATAGTACAATTTTTATGAAAGGTTGACAAATATCTAATTGACAGTTTTTGACAAAAAATATTAAAAAAAAAATAAACTAAAAAGTGGTAAAGTTTTCAAGATCACAAATGGGAAGTTATTAGTGTGGGTCGCACCCAGCCTCTTTTTTCTATTGGGTCCGCCTCACTTGGTGGCGCTGCAGCAGCGAAATATAGGATTGGAGAGCTCGGAATGATGATATGCAGCAAGAATATAGAATAGGTAGTCAGAGTGAGAGGATTTATTATTTTCATTTTGACAGTTGCTGACAACAAAGAGAGAGAGTAAGGGAGTTAGATGAGCCAGCTGATGGTGTCATGGCAACAAGGGGAAAATGCAAAGAATTTATTGGGCTGTGGATTTATTCAACGGTTTTTTTGCATTTTTCATATATGTAGAAGTATAGATATAGCTACATTATTTTCAATTTTCAAATAATTTCGTGTATTTTATTTGATTTTGTGAGATTTGAAATATTATGAGAGCTATGTTGCAAATTTTCATGTCTTACAGATACATTTAAACTTTTTTTTTCTTGCTTGTGATAGAATTTATTATACGTATTTGGTTTTTGTGAACTATGTACCTTGCCAAATTTCATGTTTTACAGAAACATTTATATTTTTTTTCTTGCAAGTGATAGAATTGTAGGTATTTGGTTTTTGTCATTTGGTTACAGTGATATTTTTATATCTTTCTTTTTTATAGGTAGGTAGGTACATGATATCCTTTTAATTTCTCAAATCTGAAGAAATGACCATTTGAAAATTAAAAGGATAAAAAAATTGATGTACCTACCTAAAATCACTAAAAATAGTTTATGCAACAGTTTTTTGTTTTAATTTTACTGCTTAAAAAAAGGTTTCCGTGCGAATTCCCATCAGTAAAATTAAAAAAATATTTGCTTGAAAGAAAATTTCTTGAACAAAATCAAATATTTTTAAACGTATTTGTATATTCATTTTTCAGTAAATTTAAAATATCACGTCAACTTTCAAAATTTTTAAGTAAATTTGAGATACCACGTGAATTTTAGTATTTTAAGCAAATCGAAAAATTTCACCTGAATTTTCAAAAGTTTAAATAATTTTCACGTGAATTTTTGTAGCTCAAATGAAGTTAAAAATTTCACGTGGATAGTTCTCAATGAAATTTAAAATTTAAAAAAGTTTTTTAGTAAATTAAGTACCTACATATTTATTTCACGTGAAATTTCAAAAGTTTTAATTATTTAAAAAAATTTCATAGTTCATAGTTTTAACCTTTTTCTTTTAATTTTCCTGTGGATTTTTCGTAGTCCTCAAAGTAATTTAAAATTTCTTGTGAATTTTCGAGAAATTTCACGTGAGTTTTCAAAAAAAAACACGGAACTTTAAAAAACACGTAGGTTTCAAAAGACTTACTTAATTTGTAGCATGTAGAGGGGGAGATTTTTATTCTTTTTGAATAATTTTTATTTCATAAGCGCAATGGACGGGGCATGCTTGTGGTTGCTCGGCTTGAGCTCGCCGGAAATGTGTGGGAACTTGTCCACGCAACTTATATCTCATCTGCCACAAAACACAGATCATGCCAATTCAAAAAAATAAATATTTAAAACAACTTCAGATTGTCCTGGAAAATTATTTTAAAATAAACAGACGGACTTTACCATCAGAGGGTACTGAAGGTGTTTTTTTTTTCAGCTCGGCCAATCCCACCCAACCTTGGAAGTTATCCAGGCCAATTTTTCATAACTTCCCCAATAAAAAATTTACCTTTACCGTATCTCCAGCTCAGTTCATTTCACCCGGTCAGTTTGAGTCGCCATCCACATCCCCTGAAATTAAAATTTCTAGCAAGCCATCAAGCTATGTGCTTGATTAAAAGAAATAGTTTCAACCATTTCGGTGCAACTTACAAATTTTATTAAAAAAGGGTTTAAATAATGAGAACATGAAAACAATTAACTTATATTAGGAAAAATCTTAAATAATTATAGTAACTCTGTCATAAAAAAAAATTAGGGGAGGCAACCCTAAACATTTATACAAAAAAAGTAAATTATCTGAAAAAGTATCGAAATTTACGTAAAGGGTAAGTACCTAGGAATTTTTGGAAATTTATAACTATGGGATTTTCCCAGCTTCCACTTCTATCCTTATACCAAATAACTTACTTATATTTTTTTTTTATCAAAATTTTAAATAAGTACCTTTGTGTACCTTATCAGAGGACCCTACCTTGATTAAGCGCTCAATAAAGGGACAGAGTAGCTGATACCAATAAATAAAATAAAAAAAAATTATTTAAATAAAGGGAAACCAAGTTAATCCGGAAATTGATGCACGACAAAAACAAAATTCCGAGATACTTTTACATAAGAAAAAAGAAAATCACAAAAAAAAGGAACTTAATTAACCCAGAGGAAGTTAAAAAAAAAAACAATATTGCACCGATCCATTAATTACAAGTAATAAGATTTAAAGCATTGAATTTGGATAGTTTTTTTTTGTTTTAAAGCAAGTAGATTAATCTCGATTATGCTTAATTGAAACATCGGTATAAATTTAAAGTTATAAAAAGGTAAGCGATTCCGGTACAATTGTAAGTATATATATAAACACTTATAAGTATATACATATATGTCTTGCACCTTTTTTTTGTAGCATATATTATGTGCATATATTGTGTAGTATCTTTTAAATAATATCAAAAAAGGAAAATTAAATATAAATGAGGTTTTTTTTTTTTTTTTTTATCTTATTTTAAATCAGCATTCGAAGGTGAAATTAAAGGAGAAAATTATCCGCCTCTTGAATTATCGGTGTGTTAAATCAGGCGGGCGATCTCGACTTCTGTGGTCGAAAGCCGACGATCGCCAAACTGCTCGAAAATCCTATCAAAAGATAACAATTATCTTTATGACTAACTCAAAAAGTTTTTAACTAATATATAATTTTCTCTCAATAATAATAATAAAAAGGAATAAACGACTCACCAACTAATAGTTTCACTTCTTAATCACTTTTCTTTTCTTGTTCATTCTTTAGGTATTTAGAGATGTGCTTTCCTTCACCCTTCCTTTCTTTTCCCTTCCTTACACTTCCTTCCTTTATCCTTTAATTGGCTCTTAATTTAAAAAAAGTTCTTAGAAGAAAAAAAAATTAATATAACATCAGCACGACACCGTGTAAACTTTCAAAAAAAAAATCTTATAATTTAGGTAGCTTTACCTTATTTTATCAATCATTATACACAGGTATTTATAGGTACGTACTATATTAACTTTTTTTAAATTTCGCGCCAGACAAACCTTGTAAATTTACTTCTGCCACCTAGTTCGGACAGTGGTTAATATATTTCAGCTCGATATACTTTATCCCAGAACCCAATCAACCAAGTTCATAATACAACGGCTCTCATTCCATCAACGGCAATATCAGTCGATTTTAACGGCCAATCATTGAATCCTAATTGCATAGTATCCATAGAAATCTACTCTTAAATCAATTCCATGAATTGAATGCAAAAGCAGATTAAAATTTAGTACTAAATTAAGCGACATCTACTGTTGAATACGCGAAACTATCAAAAATAATAGTTTCGTTCAATTCACGAAGGAAAGAGAAAAATATATTTCGACATCTGAGATAGAAATAAAAACCAAAATAATGTCACCAAAAAAAAATCATCAAAACAATAAATTCCAAACATGGCCGGCGACAAGCCGAAAAATTAATTTGTGAAACAAAATAATTGCAAAATGGTAAGTGGAAATATTTTTTTTTTTGTTTTTCTTTATTTTGTTGGAAAATATCTATTCTTTTGCATAATAATGTATACGATAGTAAATAATATTCCCTTGAAATACTGTTTATATTTTCTTTTCTTTTTTTTTTGCAGCTACAATCAGACAACAAACCACTTGGGCACATACAGAGGACAACAACAATCAAAACACTTTCTTGGGTAAGTAGGTTTTTGTTTGTTGGTTCATTTTATTATTACTGCTTTCATTTCAGCTGTCCAGTGCCACCAAAAATCAAATCCCATTAGTAAGCAAAATTTTTGCTTTTCTTGTTCATATACTTATTTAGATATATTTCATTCCAGGTGTCGGTGTCCACTACAAAACTCTGGACTAGAGGAGGAGTTATCCGACGAGGGGACAGTGAAAAGGACACCTAAAAGGAGTGAGTAACGTCCGGATGGTATTTTGCAGAAACGGTGGGTGTACCTGTAAAATTGGGTGAGTTTTACGACTGAGTCAAATGGAATAATAAGTATTTAGATATGTAGTTTAAGATGTATTTTAATTTACTCTTGGTTTTAAATAGTGTAATGTAGTCATTAAGAAATTCCCAAATAAACGGAAATCAATAATACTTTCGTGTCATTTTTTATCTGGTTTCTGTGGAGAGTGTGTGACGAGAATGATTCGCGATTCTTTAGATTATCCTAGGCCAGGTTTGTAGACACGAAAAGTCGACGTGGGGAAGAACCCTCATAAGCCGGGCAATATATCTACTTATTATAAATTTGTTTTCTATGCCTGAGGCTAGTGGGTTTTCGTTCCTTTTTTTTTTGTTTTTACAATTTATTTTCGGTGGTGTGGATATCATTTAAGCATGTACATATTTCCGTTTTAAGTCATATATACTTGCCGGATACGCGAATTAGGTATTCAACAAAAAAAAAACGAATGAGAGATGAGATTAATTGTGTTTATATACATATCGTTATTTGAATTGTGTATAGTTATCGGTATATTGCACCTTTCTTATCATGCCAGAGATTTTTGCAATGATCCAATAAAAAAAATTATAAAGTATGAAACTATATCTGAATCTATAATTCAATAAATAATGGTGAAGCAAATAAATAATACAAGCAGAATGTACGTTCGAAGAATAAGAACAAGAAAATGAATAATTAAGAAAAATTAACTGAAAAATAGATAAACAAAAAAAAATAAATTAACACTTAAATAAGTAAATTAATTAATAAATTAACAAATAAATAGATCGTGAACGGATAAATAATTTAACATATAACTAAATAATCTAACGAATAAATAAATTAATTTTAACAAATAAATAAATCAACATAAAAAAAGACTTAATTAACACTTAAATAAATAATATAATTGAAAGAATACATAAATTAACATACAAATAAATAATATAAATGAACTAATAAATAAATTATTCTCTAAATAAATAAATTAACACAAAAAATTAATAATTTAACAGTTAAATAAATTAATTGGAACAAGTACGTAAATAAGTTTACACGTAAATAAATAATTTAACAAATAAATAGATTAATGCGACAGTTAAATAAATAAATAAGTTAATAAATAAATAAATTTGGCTATAATAAATAAATAATTAACTAAACTAAACCTAATATTGCGAACTTAACCTAAAATAAATTAACATAAATATCACAGGGCCTGAAGGACTTGACTGTTTAAATAAATAATCAATAAATTAACAAGGAATTACCTAACATGGCAACAAATAAATAAATAGAACAAAAAAAATAAATAATTAAAGCTATTAAACCATAAATTAATTTGAGATATAATCTCATATACATAAATACATAGATTAATTACAACATAAATACTTAAATATACAAAGATAGCACAAAATGCAAAACAATAAATATAAATACATTAAGGAAAATAAATAAATGTTGCCATAGCAAAAAAAAATTACATGATACTGATGAAATTAGTTAAAATCATTGTTTAATATCTTTGGCATGATAAATACCAATGTTTTTACCCGATAAGTTTTCTAATTCATAGAGGTTTTTGCCAACAGCCTTAACGATTCTACATTTAATGAATTTAGGACATAGTTTAGCACTGAGGTATTTCGAACTATCGCTTAGGACAAAGTTCCTTCGGAATACCTCTTGACCAGGTACGAAACGTATTTCGCGAGTCCGAGTATTATATTTTTGTGCGCTCTTCTCTCCAGCTTTCGCAATATTGTCTTTAATCTTATCTCGTATGCATTGTAGCCTAGTTTGACGAGAAAGGGTTATAATCTCACCATCCTCAACAGCATTTAATTTTTCGGCTAGCTCATAACAGCTACCGTGGGTCATCATGTTAATGCCAAAAAGGGCAAAATATGGTGACACACCTGTTGAAGTGTGTACACTGTACAGCACTCCGAAGAGCACATGCTATTTCGCTTAAATGCAGGTCCCACTCTCGCTGGTCATCTTTAATATAGGATCGAATTGCGGCAAGAAGAGTGCGATTTACTCTCTACGACGCATTCGATTGAGGAGAATAATTTTCCGTTTTGAAATGTCGAATTCCATAGGACTTCATGAAATGTTGAAAATCCTTAGCTAAAAACTGTTTTCCATTGACGGAGTGTATGATTTCAGGCACTCCGAACATATGAAAAACATCTTCCTGTAAAAATTTAATAATGCTTGAAGTGTTGGCATTTCTTAAGGATTTCAAAAAGACAAATTTTGACATATGATCAAGGACAACAAAAATGAAACTATTACCAGACTTAGAACGCGGATACGGACCTAAAAAATCAACATATAACTTTTGGAACGGACGATCAACGCTATACACACTTGATATTGGAGGACGTAAAACTTGATTTGTTGGTTTGCACTGAGTGCAAGTATCACATTTCGCTACATATTCTCTAATTTGGACGGTCATATTCGGCCAGTAAAAATATTCGCGAATTCTTTGTAATGTTTTCGCCACCCCACCATGGGAAACTTGAGGAGGATTATGGGCGCGAGCAATAATATCATTAGTGAGACCTGAGGGTACCCATAATCTCCAGGTGTGTTCAACAGTCGTTGAATCTTCATGAGATGGAAAAGAACGTTTATACAAATAATTATCTTCGATTTTTAAATCCGGTAACCGGTCTTGATTTTGTTCTACGGTTTTTAGTAAACTTAAGTATTCTTCCGAATTGAATTCTTTTGACTGAAGATCTATCAACGGCGCAATATTTTCTAAGTCGATACTGTCAACTTCCATATAGACTCTAGACAGCGCATCGGGGACAACATTAAGACTTCCTTTACGATGTTCTATATCGAATGAAAAGGCTTGAAGTTGCAAACTCCACCGTGCAAGTCTGCCGCTCAAATCTTTCAGACTCATCAGCCATTTAAGACTTGAATGGTCAGTTATGACGGTGAAGAACATTCCTTCAACATAAGGCCTATATTTTTGAATCGCTAATACTGCGGCCAGACATTCTTTTTCCGTAACACTATAATTTTTTTGGCATTTGTTCAATTTTTGTGAGAAGAAGGAAAGGGGTGTTTCCTCCTCGGCATCGTTTTTCTGGAAGAGCACCGCCCCTACCCCTGTGTCAGACGCATCACATTGAATATAAAAACGCTTGCTGAAATCTGGATGCGTTAACGCCGGAGCTTCTGCTAAGGCCTTCTTCAGCCTCCCAAAAGCCTCCAGAGCTTCTTCTGTCATTTTAAATTTTGTGTTACTCTTTTTCAGAGTGTCCGTGATTGGAGCCGTCAGAGACGAAAATTCCCGTATAAACTTACGGTACCACCCTGCTAGACCAAGCAGTCTGCGAACTTGTTTTGCTGTTTTCGGGACCGGGAAGTTTTCGATCGCCTCCACTTTGGCTGGATCCGTCTTGATATTCCCACCACCAACGATGAAGCCCAAGTACTTCAATTCTTTGAAGCAGAATTTCGACTTCATAACGTTGATGATGAGGCCAGCTTTATTAAGACTCTCAGCTACTTCATCCAACAGAGTGATGTGTGTCTCGAAATCCGGAGCAATGACGAGTAGATCATCGAGGTACACGAAGACACGATCCCTTAACCTTGAGGGAATGACCTTGTCCATCAACTGACATAACCTTTGGGCTGCATTACACAGTCCAAATGGCATGACAGTAAAATGATACAAGGGCCGTCCCGGTATTGTGAAAGCAGTTTTTTCTCTACTCTGCTCCTCCAACGGTATTTGCCAAAATGCGTCTTTGAGATCGATACTTCTTATGAAAATAGTATCTTTAAGACGACTGAAGATACCTTCGAGATTGGGGAGAGGATACGCATTTTTTTTCGTAACGGCGTTCAGCTTACGTGAATCAAGACACAGGCGATTTTTGCCGGGCTTCTGTATCAAGACCACTGGCGAACTCCAAGGGCTCTCACTCTCCTCAATTACTCCAAGATCCAACATTCGATCTATCTCGGCATACATCAGGGCTTGTATCGCTGGAGAAACAGGATAATGACGCTGTTTCACCGGAACCGCCTCTTCGGTTTCGATGACATGCTCGACAAGATTCGTTTTTCCGAGTCCGTATTTGGTATAGCACCGGAACTTCCTTCTGACTGCATCCAATCTCTTTTCCTGCTCTGGTGACAATTGGTGAGTATCTGAAGTATCCTTAGCGTCCATTAATGAAATTTCACTAACTATTCCAGGGGCAAGTTTGAATGCTCTCCAGAAATCGACGCCGAGATAAAGTTCCTGATCCAGATTCGGAACCAAATAAAAGGTAATACTGTGTAACGTATCTTTATAGCGAACATCTAAATTTATTTTGCCTATAATGGACTGACATTTTCCATCGGCAGTTTTCACGTTTGAAGTAAAAGGAGTAATTTGAACGTTCAGTTCATCTACAAAATGTCTACACCCCTTGCCAAGTATACTGACGCTTGCGCCACTATCCAGCAAGCCTAAAATTTCTTTGCCAGCGATTTTGACTTTGGCATAAGGCCTAGGGTCTTGAGAAACATCTATAACAGTAGATAATAAGTTGCTTTTTATTTGTTTTCTTTATTTATATCTTTTTCTTGCTTTAAGTATTTTATTACTTACTGTACTGACATTGAAGATTCTTTCTCTTGCTTTCTTATATTCGTTTATTCTTATGTGTAAGGGTTTCCTATAACTAAAATTAATATTATTGATTTCGTTTTCTTCAAAATTTTTATTTGTTCTTTTTAAGATCGTGACCTTCTTATCTTCACTTTCTTCATTTTGTTTGTCTAGGTTGTTATTGTGTTCGAGGATGATTCGGGGATTTGTTTCGAACGCGATTCCCCCGTTGAAATCGCGCTCTTCAGTGCGTTTTTCGATTTGCACTTGGGACAGAACCGAAATTTGGTTTTACGTGGACACCTGCCTATTATGGCCTAATTCCACGGTGGGCCTACCCACAATAACGGGGTCGACTTGAGTGTGACCAACACCCCAGGGAATTTCCCCAGTAGCAATTTGGTTCACGTATTGCAGTACGCTCACCCCCCTTGCTGAGGGGCGAAGCCTATCTGCACTTCTTGTACCCGAATCCCCTGCTAGATTCGGATACCAATTGCTGACGCGATTTTGTCATAACCACAGCCAGCACGAACTCCCCGAAGGGGCCGACCTCAATAGATAGACCAGGCCGAAACCTGTGGGCTATTCTATCTCCCGTGCTACCGGATGTTTACATTTAATGCAAACTTCACTGTCCGGTCACGCTAGTCTTTTTCTGTATTTCAATATGTTTTATATATATTAATTATAATATATATTATATTGGATACTTTTCAGACTACTGGTTAGACTCTGCAACGTCCTGGGAGCCAGTACCATTGGGCAAACCCAACGGCTACTCGCCAGAGATCTGAGGTTAAAAACCCCTGGTCCCGCTAGGATATATGCTACCTGATAGTACATAGCATCCCTACACCAAGGTGCGGGGAGTATGTACCCTATTCCTGTCCAACACGTAATCCAGTCATTATCCATATCTAATAGTTCGCTATTTTCATACCGTCAATTCCATTAATCTCATTTAGGGAGCTCCAGCGATAGGCTAGAGTTCCCAATTGTCTTCTTTTCCCGTTCATATGCTTGGGGAGAGACTGGTGACCAGCCTCTCCCCAGTTCGTCTTCTTTACCCGTTTCAGGTGCAGATAACCCTGAATATCCCCAGGGATCACCGCACCATCCACTTTGCCGTTTAATACCATTGCTACCGTCAATTCCATTATTTCAGTCAAAAACCTTTACAGGATGCCAGTAGCAGTACTAGTGAAGTTACCTTCAGTTCCTGGACTACTGACACCCTATTGCTACTACCCGATTTGGGGAAGTTTCATAGCTATATCTACTACTATAGCCATCCACTTCCCCTCCTCTTATCCGTTACAAAACTATGTATCAACCTTGTTACGCCCTTGTTGCTCCCTTGTTGGGGACACTTAGTTTCGAGACATGTGAATTTAATTCACATGCCCTACTTATCCCCCTCACCACGCAAAGGTGGTCCCCATGAGGGGGTTGCACTTGGGACAATTCGCAACTATGAAATTTTCTTCACCGCATTTGAAACAAAAAATATTTTGTTTCGGCGATGGGCACTCCCAATATAAATGTCCGCCATTCTTGCAATTCCAGCAAGAGAGTACTTTATTTGCTGGTCTAGGGCGATTATTATTTATATATTGCATCGCGGCGATGTTTTCTTCATAATGATTTTGGTCTTCTTCAAAGTACTGCAACTCGTTATTTGCTAGTTTTGGAGGTGGCCTATAAAATCTCGTAGAACTGTGAGCGTTCAGTGGGAATGCATTTTCTGCTTCCTTACAGGCAAACCTTAATTGGTCCATAGAGAAAATTGCCATGGGATAAACTAATTTCCCTATCCTATCATCGAGATTCCTCTTCAACATTTTTACAAGCTCGAATTCGGGCATTGGTGTTTGAAGTTGAGACCTTATTTTGTAGACAGCTGAGAAAAAGGCGTCACAAGTCTCAGCCGAGCCTTGTTTTCTATCAGCAAGCTCGCGCAATATTTCGTAGTCGGACTTAACATTTCGGAAATGGCGCAGCATTTGCCAATCCGGTCTGAAGCTACTGGATTTTTGAAATCCCCAATACCAATCTTGAGCATCTCCTGTGAGAGTGAGATGAAATTGCTTCAAAATCTCAGACCACGGGCATTGGTATTGGTATTGAAGAGTTTCTAATCGAAATATGAAATCTTCGACCGTCAAAACTTTGAGATTCCCTTCAAATCTCAAGCCCCATCGGTCGAGTTTTATTTCATCACGATAACCTCTGGCGTGATTAAAATTCGAATCGGGGAAAGGATTTGAAGAGGGTTGTTGATAACTGTTAGGGTTATTTAAATCTGAAAAATTTTACAAAGGATTAACTGGCTGCTGTATCTCGTTGTTAGGAATAGGTTTGAAAATATTTGGTAGCTGAGAAAATGCTGAAGAATGATAAGATTGTAAATTCTGATTAGGTGTTTGTTTCAGATTTTGTTGTTGTTGCTGATTAATAATATTCGGTGAATATAGTTGTTGTTGATAGGGAATATTTTGGGAATTTTGTTGCGGAGTGAAATTTGGATTGAAGAGTTGTTGTTGAACATATTGGTTATTTTTATTTTGTAGATGATTTTGGTTGGTTTTATTTTGGAAAGATAGTTGCTGTTGTTGAACGTTAGGATTTTGAACAGACTGATGTTGAAAGTTAATATTTTGAGAAGATTGATCATTTAGTTGTATAGAGGAACTTTGTTTTAACCTAGGATATTGGCGCTGTGCCGGACGTTGATTTTGCAAATTTTGCGAATTTTGTTGTTGTGGATACTGAGGTGAAGGCTTACGAACGGTATTTGAAATATTGCTAGGTTTAGCAATTGTTTCTTCACGTCTTAATGGTAATGTCGAGGCATTGATTTCGCCTAGGAAATCAATAAAGTTATCCTTGATAGTTTTCTTGATACAATCAGAAATATTAGATTGCATCGACTCAGTATAAGACGAGAAAGCATTTACGACCGCTAAATTAATGTATGCTTTGAGGTCGTTTGGATCCGAATCGATATTATAAACCTTTTCAAAGCTTGCATTATCGACTATCGGTTCGTTTCTGATGGTCTCGATACTGCGATCGAGATCAGCGAAAGCAGCAATTTGATTACTGAGGCTGCTGTAAGATGGAGCTGTAATGGATTCCGACTCCATAGTCGTATTAAGTGGTGCTAGACCCAAGTTATTATCCACTGTATCACCGGTTTCTTGTTGCAGACCCTGATTTGAATTTGCAATTTGAACTTGTATTATACTCGGAATTTCACCTTGATTGTGATTTTCGTTATTACTGTTTATTATGGGTGTTCGACTAATTCGAGGACGTGCTTGAATATCATTCAAATTACCGTTAGGAGCGTTAATTTTATTGCTCGGATTTAAAGCGGTGGTTAAAACAGAACCTGGCTGATTGGCCCTGGTGGGTTGGGAATCAGGCACTCGCGGGCTTAAACTATACATTAAGCGTTCCTGTTCATCAGGAATTAACCTGGCTGAAGATCTCGAGCCCATCTTTTTAGATGTACCAGTTTTGGAACTTTGACTCATTTTGTTTTAATTAAGCAAATTAAAAAAAAATCAAAAAAAAAGTATAAATTTATACTGAATATTCTTTTGTAAATTTCAGTAAAATAAGGAACGAAATAAGGCAAAAGAAAAGCAAAAACAAGTAAAGTAATAATAAACAAAAAAAAAAAGGAAGTATAAGGAATGAAAAACGAAAAATGTTAATTGTTATTTTTTTCTTCGTTTGTATGTTTTATAACAAGCAAACAAAAATCTTCTAAATTATTTCGCACAATATTCAATATATTTAAGATTTTGTCGAATGAAGAATTATATTATTTCAGAAAGATTGTGTTTGTAGGTTTAAATGTGTATTTTGTATCTATATCTATCTACAATTTAAATTTAAGAAAAATGTATTAATTTTTTTGTTTTTGTTTTTGGATCTTAGCTATAATGCATATGTATATATATGTATGTATTTTTTTTTAAAATTGAAAGAAAAATTTGGATATGAATTTTAATTTAAATTAACAAAAAAAAAATAAATAAATCAATAAATTAACAAGAAGAAAACGTAATGTAAATAAAAAAATTTACTATACGAAAAATAAATTAACGAAAAGAAAAATTGTAAGCAAAGAAAAAAAATAATTTTATCGAAAATGTATACAAAAAAAATTAATAAATTAACCAAAAAAAATAAAACGATTTGATTAGATTAAGAAAAAGGTAAAAAAAAATAGATTAACAAAAAGTAACAAAAAGGAAAATCAAATATGAATTGCGAAAAAGAAATGTAAATCTAAAATTAGATAAGTAAATACATAAATAATTTGACAAAAAAAAACAATGTAAAATAAATATATATATATATAAAAAAAATGTAATAATTTAAATAAACAAGTAACCAAACCAAAAACAAAATATACAAAACCAAAACGATTTGATTAGATTAAGAAAAAGGTAAAAAAAAATAGATTAACAAAAAGTAACAAAAAGGAAAATCAAATATGAATTGCGAAAAAGAAATGTAAATCTAAAATTAGATAAGTAAATACATAAATAATTTGACAAAAAAAAACAATGTAAAATAAATATATATATATATAAAAAAAATGTAATAATTTAAATAAACAAGTAACCAAACCAAAAACAAAATATACAAAACCAAAAAAAAATTAACGAAAAAGGAATTTTAAACCAAGAACCAATTTTTTTCTTTTACAAATTGTTGTCTTGTTTGTAACAATAAACAAAAATTTGTAAAACCTAAGAAAAAACTGAATCTATTTTGAAAGAGAAAATAAATATTTTTTTGTATGTTTTCGAACATAAAAAAAAAACGAAACGAAACAAAAGAAAATATTGAGAAACAATTCGAAAAATTGAAAAATCAAAAAGGTAATCGTTATTATAGGAAGAAGTATTTATTATTCAGCGTTGTGGGGATGCTTCAGGCAACTATTCGGTGAATGTAGTTTTTTTTTGACGAAGTATGAACTGAGCTGAAAAGATTATTAAATTTTGATCATAAAAGACATTCGGACGGACTACAATTTCAAAAATATTCCCTCTGATTGGTAAGAAGATACATAAAGGTTTTTAACAAAGGACGAAATTTGTTGCTATCTAATATCTTTCGCAATTTTAATCGGGCCTGAGGCTAACATAGAAGACATAAAGATACTAGATAAGCAAAACACAAAAGAAAGACAAGAAAGGAAAAATTGTGCAACTGTGCGACACTTCGTCACCAACAGGTCACAGCTCCTTGAAGTAAACAGGACTGAGGAATGAAAATTGAAAAAGTAGAAAGATAGAAAAGTAAAATAACATTTAAGGAAAAGGTTAGACAAAACAAAACACGGTTGAAATATTCTTGCCATCACCACCTTTGTATCTCGTCGCAAATGAAAAGGTATGTTGAATAACTTTCCTTATTCATGACATACGAGTTGCCGATGTGATGACGAGAACAATTCGGGATTCATAAAACTGGGAAAAAGGAAAACGGAAACGAAGACTCACGTTGCGGGCGCCATTTGTAGCATGTAGAGGGGGAGATTTTTATTCTTTTTGAATAATTTTTATTTCATAAGCGCAATGGACGGGGCATGCTTGTGGTTGCTCGGCTTGAGCTCGCCGGAAATGTGTGGGAACTTGTCCACGCAACTTATATCTCATCTGCCACAAAACACAGATCATGCCAATTCAAAAAAAATAAATATTTAAAACAACTTCAGATTGTCCTGGAAAATTATTTTAAAATAAACAGACGGACTTTACCATCAGAGGGTACTGAAGGTGTTTTTTTTTCAGCTCGGCCAATCCCACCCAACCTTGGAAGTTATCCAGGCCAATTTTTCATAACTTCCCCAATAAAAAATGTACCGTTACCGTATCTCCAGCTCAGTTCATTTCACCCGGTCAGTTTGAGTCGCCATCCACATCCCCTGAAATTAAAATTTCTAGCAAGCCATCAAGCTATGTGCTTGATTAAAAGAAATAGTTTTAACCATTTCGGTGCAACTTACAAATTTTATTAAAAAAGGGTTTAAATAATGAGAACATGAAAACAATTAACTTATATTAGGAAAAATCTTAAATAATTATAGTAACTCTGTCATAAAAAAAATTAGTGGAGGCAACCCTAAACATTTATACAAAAAAAGTAAATTATCTGAAAAAGTATCGAAATTTACGTAAAGGGTAAGTACCTAGGAATTTTTGGAAATTTATAACTATGGGATTTCCCCAGCTTCCAATTCTATCCTTATACCAAATAACTTACTTATATTTTTTTTTTTATCAAAATTTTAAATAAGTACCTTTGTGTACCTTATCAGAGGACCCTACCTTGATTAAGCGCTCAATAAAGGGACAGAGTAGCTGATACCAATAAATAAAATAAAAAAAAAATTATTTAAATAAAGGGAAACCAAGTTAATCCGGAAATTGATGCACGACAAAAACAAAATTCCGAGATACTTTTACATAAAAAAAAAGAAAATCACAAAAAAAAAGGAACTTAATTAACCCAGAGGAAGTTAAAAAAAAAAACAATATTGCACCGATCCATTAATTACAAGTAATAAGATTTAAAGCATTGAATTTGGATAGTTTTTTTTTTTGTTTTAAAGCAAGTAGATTAATCTCGATTATGCTTAATTGAAACATCGGTATAAATTTAAAGTTATAAAAAGGTAAGCGATTCCGGTACAATTGTAAGTATATATATAAACACTTATAAGTATATACATATATGTCTTGCACCTTTTTTTTTGTAGCATATATTATGTGCATATATTGTGTAGTATCTTTTAAATAATATCAAAAAAGGAAAATTAAATATAAATGAGGTTTTTTTTTTTTTTTTTTTTATCTTATTTTAAATCAGCATTCGAAGGTGAAATTAAAGGAGAAAATTATCCGCCTCTTGAATTATCGGTGTGTTAAATCAGGCGGGCGATCTCGACTTCTGTGGTCGAAAGCCGACGATCGCCAAAAATCGCTCGAAAATCCTATCAAAAGATAACAATTATCTTTATGACTAACTCAAAAAGTTTTTAACTAATATATAATTTTCTCTCAATAATAATAATAATAAAGGAATAAACGACTCACCAACTAATAGTTTCACTTCTTAATCACTTTTCTTTTCTTGTTCATTCTTTAGGTATTTAGAGATGTGCTTTCCTTCACCCTTCCTTTCTTTTCCCTTCCTTACACTTCCTTCCTTTATACTTTAATTGGCTCTTAATTTAAAAAAAGTTCTTAGAAGAAAAAAAAATTAATATAACATCAGCACGACACCGTGTAAACTTTCAAAAAAAAAAATCTTATAATTTAGGTAGCTTTACCTTATTTTATCAATCATTATACACAGGTATTTATAGGTACGCACTATATTAACTTTTTTTAAATTTCGCGCCAGACAAACCTTGTAAATTTACTTCTGCCACCTAGTTCGGACAGTGGTTAATATATTTCAGCTCGATATACTTTATCCCAGAACCCAATCAACCAAGTTCATAATACAACGGCTCTCATTCCATCAACGGCAATATCAGTCGATTTTAACGGCCAATCATTGAATCCTAATTGCATAGTATCCATAGAAATCTACTCTTAAATCAATTCCATGAATTGAATGCAAAAGCAGATTAAAATTTAGTACTAAATTAAGCGACATCTACTGTTGAATACGCGAAACTATCAAAAATAATAGTTTCGTTCAATTCACGAAGGAAAGAGAAAAATATATTTCGACATCTGAGATAGAAATAAAAACCAAAATAATGTCACCAAAAAAAAATCATCAAAACAATAAATTCCAAACATGGCCGGCGACAAGCCGAAAAATTAATTTGTGAAACAAAATAATTGCAAAATGGTAAGTGGAAATATTTTTTTTTTTGTTTTTCTTTATTTTGTTGGAAAATATCTATTCTTTTGCATAATAATGTATACGATAGTAAATAATATTCCCTTGAAATACTGTTTATATTTTCTTTTCTTTTTTTTGCAGCTACAATCAGACAACAAACCACTTGGGCACATACAGAGGACAACAACAATCAAAACACTTTCTTGGGTAAGTAGGTTTTTGTTTGTTGGTTCATTTTATTATTACTGCTTTCATTTCAGCTGTCCAGTGCCACCAAAAATCAAATCCCATTAGTAAGTAAAATTTTTGCTTTTCTTGTTCATATACTTATTTAGATATATTTCATTCCAGGTGTCGGTGTCCACTACAAATTTTACTATTCTAGGTGTATTTCCAAAGAATTAGAACATTTTATAAATTTCACGTCAATTTTCCAAAAATACGTCATTTTACTGCTCCTGTTTTTATATTTTACGGGAATTTTAAAAATTCTTGGATTTTCAAGTCCTAAACAAATTTTAAATAATACGTGAATTTTCAAAAGAAATTAATAATTTTAAATTTTAACGGTGATTTTCATGTTTTTTAAGTAAATTCAGACTTTGACGTGAATTTTTAAGGTTCTTAAGTAAATTCAAAATTTCACGTCAACGTGAATTTTAAACATCTTCAATAACTCACGTTTCAATTTGAAAATGTTACTTGAATTTTCAAATACCACCGAAAAAAATTTAAAATTTACTTCAATTTTCCATAGCAATATTTTTTTATGTCGACTTTCAATAATTTTAAAATATCACGTAAGTATAAACAACTACGTGAAATTAAAAAACAATTAATAAAATATTAACAAAATCCTTTCATACTTACTTCAATTGTAAAAGAAAAAATAAAATTAAAATAATCTTAAAAATATTTTTCTATGTGCAAAGTGACGAAGTGCATACGGGCCTTTTGCTTGAAAAAATTCAAAACAAAATCGTTTTTTCTTCACGAATTTTCATTGCCCATTCCCTACCTACCTAGCAAAAAAAATTCAAATAATTCCCCTTTGCAAGAAAGACAATGAAGAAAAAATCAATAAGAGTCTTTTTTTCTAACTCCCTCAAACTCCCATCAAATTGTATTCCAATTTTATACAGCTTTCTCTATCCTCTGTTATTCTCTAGACATTCATATTTATTATTCTTTTTCTTTGTACTTCCCCTATTAATTACTCTACACTAATCTCCACTAAAGGTAGGACTACTTTGGCGGGCCCGTTCCCCAGAGGTCGCGTCGTTCGTTCCTCTCCATAATAGTACTATGTAAATTCATATACAAGGCACCACGTACTGGCGCCGTTGTAGTACAAGCTATGTATCAGAGATGGCTCTTTATGTGAAAAATGATTTTCCTTGTTTTCCTGCTTTTCCCTTTGAAATTTTTCCTGAATTTTCTTTGCTATAAACCTCACGGACCCCGAGACCTTTCCAACGAATGCAAAACCGTTTAAATCGGTTCGTGCGTTCTAGAGTTATAGCGTCAGGAAGTAAAATCCGACTTATTTTTATATAATAGATAATCGTTTAGGGTTACCACCCATACTTTTAATTCTTTAATGAAGTATTTTCTTTAAATTGTTTTTTTTTTGTTTTGTGGTTCGAGTTATTAATTTATAAATTTATTAGTTTTCATAGGGTTACCACCCCTCGTATTTTCTATAATGATTGTTTTTTTGTTTTATTTTCGTTAAAATTTATAAATATTTATAAATTCATGTTTATTATCTTTTGTTGATTTAAACCCATGTTTAATAAATTTTTTTATTGTGAATTGCACCATGATGGTTGAATTACAGTACATATTTCATTCAAGCGCATAGCTTGATGGCTTTCTAAGTTTTCATTTTCAGGGGATGTGGACGGCGACAAAAATATTTGGTGAAAGGTAAAATGAGCTGAGCAGAAATAAAAATTGGTAAGCGACAAAACAAGGGGAAGTTATAACAACCGCCCAAAATAACTTCAAAGGTAGGGTGGGTGATGCCAACACTGAATAACACCACAGCGCCCTCTAGTGGTAAATGTCCGTCCGCTTCAATCATTCAATTACAATCTTCCATTGTATTAAATTAATATTATTTTTGTTTTTGGCATGATATGTGTTTATGTGGCAGATGAGGGTGAGTAGTGTAGACAAGTTCCCACACATTTTCGGCGAGCTCTAGCCGAGCAACGCGAGCATGCCAAGTCTTACACACTCTCCATTAGGTTAGGTTAGGTTAAGGTGGCTGTTGGACGATTTCCAACACACATAGACCAAAATTAGGTCCGTTGTGATACCACATGGATCAGTTAATCTACCTCACTCATTGAACCAGTTGTAGCATGTAGAGGGGGAGATTTTTATTCTTTTTGAATAATTTTTATTTCATAAGCGCAATGGACGAGGCATGCTTGTGGTTGCTCGGCTTGAGCTCGCCGGAAATGTGTGGGAACTTGTCCACGCAACTTATATCTCATCTGCCACAAAACACAGATCATGCCAATTCAAAAAAATTAATATTTAAAACAACTTCAGATTGTCTTGGAAAATTATTTTAAAATAAACAGACGGACTTTACCATCAGGGGGTACTGAAGGTGTTTTTTTTTCAGCTCGGCCAATCCCACCCAACCTTGGAAGTTATTCCAGGCCAATTTTTCATAACTTCCCCAATAAAAAATTTACCTTTACCGTATCTCCAGCTCAGTTCATTTCACCCGGTCAGTTTGAGTCGCCATCCACATCCCCTGAAATTAAAATTTCTAGCAAGCCATCAAGCTATGTGCTTGATTAAAAGAAATAGTTTCAACCATTTCGGTGCAACTTACAAATTTTATTAAAAATGGGTTTAAATAATGAGAACATGAAAACAATTAACTTATATTAGGAAAAATCTTAAATAATTATAGTAACTCTGTCATAAAAAAAAATTATGGGAGGCAGCCCTAAACATTTATACAAAAAAAGTAAATTATCTGAAAAAGTATCGAAATTTACGTAAATGGTAAGTACCTAGGAATTTTTGGAAATTTATAACTATGGGATTTCCCCAGCTTCCACTTCTATCCTTATACCAAATAACTTACTTATATTTTTTTTTATCAAAATTTTAAATAAGTACCTTTGTGTACCTTATCAGAGGACCCTACCTTAATTAAGCGCTCAATAAAGGGACAGAGTAGCTGATACCAATAAATAAAATAAAAAAAAATTATTTAAATAAAGGGAAACCAAGTTAATCCGGAAATTGATGCACGACAAAAAAAAAATTCCGAAATACTTTTAGATAAAAAAAAGAAAGAAAATCACAAAAAAAAGGAACTTATTTAACCCAGAGGAAGTTAAAAAAAAAACAATATTGCACCGATCCATTAATTACAAGTAATAAGATTTAAAGCATTGAATTTGGATAGTTTTTTTTTTTTGTTTTAAAGCAAGTAGATTAATCTCGATTATGCTTAATTGAAACATCGGTATAAATTTAAAGTTATAAGAAGGTAAGCGATTCCGGTACAATTGTAAGTATATATGTATATATAAACACTTATAAGTATATACATATATGTCTTGCACCTTTTTTTTTGTAGCATATATTATGTGCATATATTGTGTAGTATCTTTTAAATAATATCAAAAAAAGGAAAATTAAATATAAATGAGGTTTTTTCCTTTTTTTTATCTTATTTTAAATCAGCATTCGAAGGTGAAATTAAAGGAGAAAATTATCCGCCTCTTGAATTATCGGTGTGTTAAATCAGGCGGGCGATCTCGACTTCTGTGGTCGAAAGCCGACGATCGCCAAACTGCTCGAAAATCCTATCAAAAGATAAAAATTATCTTTATGACTAACTCAAAAAGGTTTTAACTAATATATAATTTTCTCTCAATAATAATAATAATAAAGGAATAAACGACTCACCAACTAATAGTTTCACTTCTTAATCACTTTTCTTTTCTTGTTCATTCTTTAGGTATTTAGAGATGTGCTTTCCTTCACCCTTCCTTTCTTTTTTTTCTTTACACTTCCTTCCTTTATCCTTTAATTGGCTCTTAATTTAAAAAAAGTTCTTAGAAGAAAAAAAAAATTAATATAACATCAGCACGACACCGTGTAAGCTTTCAAAAACAAAAAAAAAATCTTATAATTTAGGTAGCTTTACCCTTTGTATATGAAAACTATAGTACTATCATGGCGAGTTTTTTTTAGGGTTGCAGAGGTCCTGGTGGTGGCGCTGCAAAATGTGAGGTGTAAAATTCGATTTGGGGAGTCTTTAAGCGTCGAAAATTGGTGGTAGGGGCAAGAGTAGACTATTTTTTGGATTATTGCATCCAAAAAATATCAATAAATATCATTTAAAACTTCCATACGCTCTCCGCAAAAAAAAAAAAGAGTAAGGGTTGCATAGGTAAATTAGATGTCGCCCCATTCGACTTCCACCATGATAGTACTATAGTTTTCATATACAAAGCTTTACCTTATTTTATCAATCATTATACACAGGTATTTATAGGTACGTACTATATTAACTTTTTTTAAATTTCGCGCCAGACAAACTTTGTAAATTTACTTCTGCCACCTAGTTCGGACAGTGGTTAATATATTTCTGCTCGATATACTTTATCCCAGAACCCAATCAACCAAGTTCATAATACAACGGCTCTCATTCCATCAACGGCAATATCAGTCGATTTTAATGGCCAATCATTGAATCCTAATTGCATAGTATCCATAGAAATCTACTCTTAAATCAGTTCCATGAATTGAATGCAAAAGCAGATTAAAATTTAGTACTAAATTAAGCGACATCTACTGTTGAATACACGAAACTATCAAAAATAATAGTTTCGTTCAATTCACGAAGGAAAGAGAAAAATATATTTCGACATCTGAGATAGAAATAAAAACCAAAATAATGTCACCAAAAAAAAAAATCATCAAAACAATAAATTCCAAACATGGCCGGCGACAAGCCGAAAAATTAATTTGTGAAACAAAATAATTGCAAAATGGTAAGTGGAAATATTTTTTTTGTTTTTCTTTATTTTGTTGGAAAATATCTATTCTTTTGCATAATAATGTATACGATAGTAAATAATATTCCCTTGAAATACTGTTTATATTTTCTTTTCTTTTTTTTTTGCAGCTACAATCAGACAACAAACCACTTGGGCACATACAGAGGACAACAACAATCAAAATACTTTCTTGGGTAAGTAGGTTTTTGTTTGTTGGTTCATTTTATTATTACTGCTTTCATTTCAGCTGTCCAGTGCCACCAAAAATCAAATCCCATTAGTAAGTAAAATTTTTGCTTTTCTTGTTCATATACTTATTTAGATATATTTCATTCCAGGTGTCGGTGTCCACTACAAAACTCTGGACTAGAGGAGGAGTTATCCGACGAGGGGACAGTGAAAAGGACACCTAAAAGGAGTGAGTAACGTCCGGATGGTATTTTGCAGAAACGGTGGGTGTACCTGTAAAATTGGGTGAGTTTTACGACTGAGTCAAATGGAATAATAAGTATTTAGATATGTAGTTTAAGATGTATTTTAATTTACTCTTGGTTTTAAATAGTGTAATGTAGTCATTAAGAAATTCCCAAATAAACGGAAATAAATAATACTTTCGTGTCATTTTTTATCTGGTTTCTGTGGAGAGTGTGTGACGAGAATGATTCGCGATTCTTTAGATTATCCTAGGCCAGGTTTGTAGACACGAAAAGTCGACGTGGGGAAGAACCCTCATAAGCCGGGCAATATATCTACTTATTATAAATTTGTTTTCTATGCCTGAGGCTAGTGGGTTTTCGTTCCTTTTTTTTTTGTTTTTACAATTTATTTTCGGTGGTGTGGATATCATTTAAGCATGTACATATTTCCGTTTTAAGTCATATATACTTGCCGGATACGCGAATTAGGTATTCAACAAAAAAAAAACGAATGAGAGATGAGATTAATTGTGTTTATATACATATCGTTATTTGAATTGTGTATAGTTATCGGTATATTGCACCTTTCTTATCATGCCAGAGATTTTTGCAATGATCCAATAAAAAAAATTATAAAGTATGAAACTATATCTGAATCTATAATTCAATAAATAATGGTGAAGCAAATAAATAATACAAACAGAATGTACGTTCGAAGAATAAGAACAAGAAAATGAATAATTAAGAAAAATTAACTGAAAAATAGATAAACAAAAAAAATAAATTAACACTTAAATAAGTAAATTAATTAATAAATTAACAAATAAATAGATCGTGAACGGATAAATAATTTAACATATAACTAAATAATCTAACGAACAAATAAATTAATTTTAACAAATAAATAAATCAACATAAAAAAAGACTTAATTAACACTTAAATAAATAATATAATTGAAAGAATACATAAATTAACATACAAATAAATAATATAAATGAACTAATAAATAAATTACTCTCTAAATAAATAAATTAACACAAAAAATTAATAATTTAACAGTTAAATAAATTAATTGGAACAAGTACGTAAATAAGTTTACACGTAAATAAATAATTTAACAAATAAATAGATTAATGCGACAGTTAAATAAATAAATAAATTAATAAATAAATAAATTTGGCTATAATAAATAAATAATTAACTAAACTAAACCTAATATTGCGAACTTAACCTAAAATAAATTAACATAAATATCACAGGGTCTGAAGGACTTTACTGTTTAAATAAATAATCCATAAATTAACAAGGAATTACCTAACATGGCAACAAATAAATAAATAGAACAAAAAAATAAATAATTAAAGCTATTAAACCATAAATTAATTTGAGATATTATCTCATATACATAAATACATAGATTAATTACAACATAAATATACAAAGATAGCACAAAATGCAAAACAATAAATATAAATACATTAAGGAAAATAAATAAATGTTGCCATAGCAAAAAAAAAATTACATGATACTGATGAAATTAGTTAAAATCATTGTTTAATATCTTTGGCATGATAAATACCAATGTTTTTACCCGATAAGTTTTCTAATTCATAGAGGTTTTTGCCAACAGCCTTAACGATTCTACATTTAATGAATTTAGGACATAGTTTAGCACTGAGGTATTTCGAACTATCGCTTAGGACAAAGTTCCTTCGGAATACCTCTTGACCAGGTACGAAACGTATTTCGCGAGTCCGAGTATTATATTTTTGTGCGCTCTTCTCTCCAGCTTTCGCAATATTGTCTTTAATCTTATCTCGTATGCATTGTAGCCTAGTTTGACGAGAAAGGGTTATAATCTCACCATCCTCAACAGCATTTAATTTTTCGGCTAGCTCATAACAGCTACCGTGGGTCATCATGTAATGCCAAAAAGGGCAAAATATGGTGACACACCTGTTGAAGTGTGTACAGCACTCCGAAGAGCACATGCTATTTCGCTTAAATGCAGGTCCCACTCTCGCTGGTCATCTTTAATATAGGATCGAATTGCGGCAAGAAGAGTGCGATTTACTCTCTCCGACGCATTCGATTGAGGAGAATAATTTGCCGTTTTGAAATGTCGAATTCCATAGGACTTCATGAAATGTTGAAAATCCTTAGCTAAAAACTGTTTTCCATTGTCGGAGTGTATGATTTCAGGCACTCCGAACATATGAAAAACATTTTCCTGTAAAAATTTAATAATGCTTGAAGTGTTGGCATTTCTTAAGGATTTCAAAAAGACAAATTTTGACATATGATCAAGGACAACAAAAATGAAACTATTACCAGACTTAGAACGCGGATACGGACCTAAAAAATCAACATATAACTTTTGGAACGGACGATCAACGCTATACACACTTGATATTGGGGGACGTAAAACTTGATTTGTTGGTTTGCACTGAGTGCAAGTATCACATTTCGCTACATATTCTCTAATTTGGACGGTCATATTCGGCCAGTAAAAATATTCGCGAATTCTTTGTAATGTTTTCGCCACCCCACCATGGGAAACTTGAGGAGGATTATGGGCGCGAGCCGTGTGTGTTTAACAGTCGTTGAATCTTCATGAGATGGAAAAGAACGTTTATACAAATAATTATCTTCGATTTTTAAATCCGGTAACCGGTCTTGATTTTGTTCTACGGTTTTTAGTAAACTTAAGTATTCTTCCGAATTGAATTCTTTTGACTGAAGATCTATCAACGGCGCAATATTTTCTAAGTCGATACTGTCAACTTCCATATAGACTCTAGACAGCGCATCGGGGACAACATTAAGACTTCCTTTACGATGTTCCATATCGAATGAAAAGGCTTGAAGTTGCAAACTCCACCGTGCAAGTCTGCCGCTCAAATCTTTCAGACTCATCAGCCATTTAAGACTTGAATGGTCAGTTATGACGGTGAAGAACATTCCTTCAACATAAGGCCTATATTTTTGAATCGCTAATACTGCGGCCAGACATTCTTTTTCCGTAACACTATAATTTTTTTGGCATTTGTTCAATTTTTGTGAGAAGAAGGAAAGGGGTGTTTCCTCCTCGGCATCGTTTTTCTGGAAGAGCACCGCCCCTACCCCTGTGTCAGACGCATCACATTGAATATAAAAACGCTTGCTGAAATCTGGATGCGTTAACGCCGGAGCTTCTGCTAAGGCCTTCTTCAGCCTCCCAAAAGCCTCCAGAGCTTCTTCTGTCATTTTAAATTTTGTGTTACTCTTTTTCAGAGTGTCCGTGATTGGAGCCGTCAGAGACGAAAATTCCCGTATAAACTTACGGTACCACCCTGCTAGACCAAGCAGTCTGCGAACTTGTTTTGCTGTTTTCGGGACCGGGAAGTTTTCGATCGCCTCCACTTTGGCTGGATCCGTCTTGATATTCCCACCACCAACGATGAAGCCCAAGTACTTCAATTCTTTGAAGCAGAATTTCGACTTCATAACGTTGATGATGAGGCCAGCTTTATTAAGACTCTCAGCTACTTCATCCAACAGAGTGATGTGTGTCTCGAAATCCGGAGCAATGACGAGTAGATCATCGAGGTACACGAAGACACGATCCCTTAACCTTGAGGGAATGACCTTGTCCATCAACTGACATAACCTTTGGGCTGCATTACACAGTCCAAATGGCATGACAGTAAAATGATACAAGGGCCGTCCCGGTATTGTGAAAGCAGTTTTTTCTCTACTCTGCTCCTCCAACGGTATTTGCCAAAATGCGTCTTTGAGATCGATACTACTTATGAAAATAGTATCTTTAAGACGACTGAAGATACCTTCGAGATTGGGGAGAGGATACGCATTTTTTTTCGTAACGGCGTTCAGCTTACGTGAATCAAGACACAGGCGATTTTTGCCGGGCTTCTGTATCAAGACCACTGGCGAACTCCAAGGGCTCTCACTCTCCTCAATTACTCCAAGATCCAACATTCGATCTATCTCGGCATACATCAGGGCTTGTATCGCTGGAGAAACAGGATAATGACGCTGTTTCACCGGAACCGCCTCTTCGGTTTCGATGACATGCTCGACAAGATTCGTTTTTCCGAGTCCGTATTTGGTATAGCACTGGAACTTCCTTCTGACTGCATCCAATCTCTTTTCCTGCTCTGGTGACAATTGGTGAGTATCTGAAGTATCCTTAGCGTCCATTAATGAAATTTCACTAACTATTCCAGGGGCAAGTTTGAATGCTCTCCAGAAATCGACGCCGAGATAAAGTTCCTGATCCAGATTCGGAACCAAATAAAAGGTAATACTGTGTAACGTATCTTTATAGCGAACATCTAAATTTATTTTGCCTATAATGGACTGACATTTTCCATCGGCAGTTTTCACGTTTGAAGTAAAAGGAGTAATTTGAACGTTCAGTTCATCTACAAAATGTCTACACCCCTTGCCAAGTATACTGACGCTTGCGCCACTATCCAGCAAGCCTAAAATTTCTTTGCCAGCGATTTTGACTTTGGCATAAGGCCTAGGGTCTTGAGAAACATCTATAACAGTAGATAATAAGTTGCTTTTTATTTGTTTTCTTTATTTATATCTTTTTCTTGCTTTAAGTATTTTATTACTTACTGTACTGACATTGAAGATTCTTTCTCTTGCTTTCTTATATTCGTTTATTCTTATGTGTAAGGGTTTCCTATAACTAAAATTAATATTATTGATTTCGTTTTCTTCAAAATTTTTATTTGTTCTTTTTAAGATCGTGACCTTCTTATCTTCACTTTCTTCATTTTGTTTGTCTAGGTTGTTATTGTGTTCGAGGATGATTCGGGGATTTGTTTCGAACGCGATTCCCCCGTTGAAATCGCGCTCTTCAGTGCGTTTTTCGATTTGCACTTGGGACAATTCGCAACTATGAAATTTTCTTCACCGCATTTGAAACAAAAAATATTTTGTTTCGGCGATGGGCACTCCCAATATAAATGTCCGCCATTCTTGCAATTCCAGCAAGAGAGTACTTTATTTGCTGGTCTAGGGCGATTATTATTTATATATTGCATCGCGGCGATGTTTTCTTCATAATGATTTTGGTCTTCTTCAAAGTACTGCAACTCGTTATTTGCTAGTTTTGGAGGTGGCCTATAAAATCTCGTAGAACTGTGAGCGTTCAGTGGGAATGCATTTTCTGCTTCCTTACAGGCAAACCTTAATTGGTCCATAGAGAAAATTGCCATGGGATAAACTAATTTCCCTATCCTATCATCGAGATTCCTCTTCAACATTTTTACAAGCTCGAATTCGGGCATTGGTGTTTGAAGTTGAGACCTTATTTTGTAGACAGCTGAGAAAAAGGCGTCACAAGTCTCAGCCGAGCCTTGTTTTCTATCAGCAAGCTCGCGCAATATTTCGTAGTCGGACTTAACATTTCGGAAATGGCGCAGCATTTGCCAATCCGGTCTGAAGCTACTGGATTTTTGAAATCCCCAATACCAATCTTGAGCATCTCCTGTGAGAGTGAGATGAAATTGCTTCAAAATCTCAGACCACGGGCATTGGTATTGGTATTGAAGAGTTTCTAATCGAAATATGAAATCTTCGACCGTCAAAACTTTGAGATTCCCTTCAAATCTCAAGCCCCATCGGTCGAGTTTTATTTCATCACGATAACCTCTGGCGTGATTAAAATTCGAATCGGGGAAAGGATTTGAAGAGGGTTGTTGATAACTGTTAGGGTTATTTAAATCTGAAAAATTTTGCAAAGGATTAACTGGCTGCTGTATCTCGTTGTTAGGAATAGGTTTGAAAATATTTGGTAGCTGAGAAAATGCTGAAGAATGATAAGATTGTAAATTCTGATTAGGTGTTTGTTTCAGATTTTGTTGTTGTTGCTGATTAATAATATTCGGTGAATATAGTTGTTGTTGATAGGGAATATTTTGGGAATTTTGTTGCGGAGTGAAATTTGGATTGAAGAGTTGTTGTTGAACATATTGGTTATTTTTATTTTGTAGATGATTTTGGTTGGTTTTATTTTGGAAAGATAGTTGCTGTTGTTGAACGTTAGGATTTTGAACAGACTGATGTTGAAAGTTAATATTTTGAGAAGATTGATCATTTAGTTGTATAGAGGAACTTTGTTTTAACCTAGGATATTGGCGCTGTGCCGGACGTTGATTTTGCAAATTTTGCGAATTTTGTTGTTGTGGATACTGAGGTGAAGGCTTACGAACGGTATTTGAAATATTGCTAGGTTTAGCAATTGTTTCTTAACGTCTTAATGGTAATGTCGAGGCATTGATTTCGCCTAGGAAATCAATAAAGTTATCCTTGATAGTTTTCTTGATACAATCAGAAATATTAGATTGCATCGACTCAGTATAAGACGAGAAAGCATTTACGACCGCTAAATTAATGTATGCTTTGAGGTCGTTTGGATCCGAATCGATATTATAAACCTTTTCAAAGCTTGCATTATCGACTATCGGTTCGTTTCTGATGGTCTCGATACTGCGATCGAGATCAGCGAAAGCAGCACCTTGATTACTGAGGCTGCTGTAAGATGGAGCTGTAATGGATTCCGACTCCATAGTCGTATTAAGTGGTGCTAGACCCAAGTTATTATCCACTGTATCACCGGTTTCTTGTTGCAGACCCTGATTTGAATTTGCAATTTGAACTTGTATTATACTCGGAATTTCACCTTGATTGTGATTTCCGTTATTACTGTTTATTATGGGTGTTCGACTAATTCGAGGACGTGCTTGAATATCATTCAAATTACTGTTAGGAGCGTTAATTTTATTGCTCGGATTTAAAGCGGTGGTTAAAACAGAACCTGGCTGATTGGCCCTGGTGGGTTTTGAATCAGGCACTCGCGGGCTTAAACTATACATTAAGCGTTCCTGTTCATCAGGAATTAACCTGGCTGAAGATCTCGAGCCCATCTTTTTAGATGTACCAGTTTTCGAACTTTCACTCATTTTGTTTTAATTAAGCAGATTAAAAAAAAAATCAAAAAAAAAAAAAGTATAAATTTATACTGAATATTCTTTTGTAAATTTCAGTAAAATAAGGAACGAAATAAGGCAAAAGAAAAGCAAAAACAAGTAAAGTAATAATAAACAAAAAAAAAGGAAGTATAAGGAATGAAAAACGAAAAATGTTAATTGTTATTTTTTTCTTCGTTTGTATGTTTTATAACAAGCAAACAAAAATCTTCTAAATTATTTCGCACAATATTCAATATATTTAAGATTTTGTCGAATGAAGAATTATATTATTTCAGAAAGATTGTGTTTGTAGGTTTAAATGTGTATTTTGTATCTATATCTATCTGCAATTTAAATTTAAGAAAAATATATTAATTTTTTTTGTTTTTGTTTTTGGATCTTAGCTATAAGCATATGTATATATATGTATGTATTTTTTTCAAAATTGAAAGAAAAATTTGGATATGAATTTTAATTTAAATTAACAAAAAAAAATAAATAAATCAATAAAATAACAAGAAGAAAACGTAATGTAAATAAAAAAATTTACTATACGAAAAATAAATTAACGAAAAGAAAAATTGTAAGCAAAGAAAAAAAATAATTTTATCGAAAATGTATACAAAAAAAATTAATAAATTAACAAAAAAAATAAAACGATTTGATTAGATTAAGAAAAAGGTAAAAAAAATAGATTAACAAAAAGTAACAAAAAGGAAAATCAAATATGAATTGCGAAAAAGAAATGTAAATCTAAAATTAGATAAGTAAATACATAAATAATTTGACAAAAAAAAAACAATGTAAAATAAATATATATATATATATATAAAAAAATGTAATAATTTAAATAAACAAGTAACCAAACCAAAAACAAAATATACAAAACCAAAAAAAAATTAACGAAAAAGGAATTTTAAACCAAGAACCAATTTTTTTCTTTTTACAAATTGTTGTCTTGTTTGTAACAATAAACAAAAATTTGTAAAACCTAAGAAAAAACTGAATCTATTTTGAAAGAGAAAATAAATATTTTTTTGTATGTTTTCGAACATAAAAAAAAACGAAACGAAACAAAAGAAAATATTGAGAAACAATTCGAAAAATTGAAAAATCAAAAAGGTAATCGTTATAATAGGAACAAGTACTTATTATTCAGCGTTGTGGGGATGCTTCAAGCAACTATTCGGTGAATGTAGTTTTTTTTTGACGAAGTATGAACTGAGCTGAAAAGATTATTAAATTTTGATCATAAAAGACATTCGGACGGACTACAATTTCAAAAATATTCCCTCTGATTGGTAAGAAGATACATAAAGGTTTTTAACAAAGGACGAAATTTGTTGCTATCTAATATCTTTCGCAATTTTAATCGGGCCTGAGGCTAAGATAGAAGACATAAAGATACTAGATAAGCAAAACACAAAAGCAAGACAAGAAAGGAAAAATTGTGCAACTGTGCGACACTTCGTCACCAACAGGTCACAGCTCCTTGAAGTAAACAGGACTGAGGAATGAAAATTGAAAAAGTAGAAAGATAGAAAAGTAAAATAACATTTAAGGAAAAGGTTAGACAAAACAAAACACGGTTGAAATATTCTTGCCATCACCACCTTTGTATCTCGTCGCAAATGAAAAGGTATGTTGAATAACTTTCCTTATTCATGACATACGAGTTGCCGATGTGATGACGAGAACAATTCGGGATTCATAAAACTGGGAAAAAGGAAAACGGAAACGAAGACTCACGTTGGGCGTCATTTGTAGCATGTAGAGGGGGAGATTTTTATTCTTTTTGAATAATTTTTATTTCATAAGCGCAATGGACGGGGCATGCTTGTAGTTGCTCGGCTTGAGCTCGCCGGAAATGTGTGGGAACTTGTCCACGCAACTTATATCTCATCTGCCACAAAACACAGATCATGCCAATTCAAAAAAATAAATATTTAAAACAACTTCAGATTGTCTTGGAAAATTATTTTAAAATAAACAGACGGACTTTACCATCAGGGGGTACTGAAGGTGTTTTTTTTTCAGCTCGGCCAATCCCACCCAACCTTGGAAGTTATTCCAGGCCAATTTTTCATAACTTCCCCAATAAAAAATTTACCTTTACCGTATCTCCAGCTCAGTTCATTTCACCCGGTCAGTTTGAGTCGCCATCCACATCCCCTGAAATTAAAATTTCTAGCAAGCCATCAAGCTATGTGCTTGATTAAAAGAAATAGTTTCAACCATTTCGGTGCAACTTACAAATTTTATTAAAAATGGGTTTAAATAATGAGAACATGAAAACAATTAACTTATATTAGGAAAAATCTTAAATAATTATAGTAACTCTGTCATAAAAAAAAAATTATGGGAGGCAGCCCTAAACATTTATACAAAAAAAGTAAATTATCTGAAAAAGTATCGAAATTTACGTAAATGGTAAGTACCTAGGAATTTTTGGAAATTTATAACTATGGGATTTCCCCAGCTTCCACTTCTATCCTTATACCAAATAACTTACTTATATTATTTTTTATCAAAATTTTAAATAAGTACCTTTGTGTACCTTATCAGAGGACCCTACCTTAATTAAGCGCTCAATAAAGGGACAGAGTAGCTGATACCAATAAATAAAATAAAAAAAAATTATTTAAATAAAGGGAAACCAAGTTAATCCGGAAATTGATGCACGACAAAAAAAAAATTCCGAAATACTTTTACATAAAAAAAAGAAAGAAAATCACAAAAAAAAGGAACTTATTTAACCCAGAGGAAGTTAAAAAAAAAACAATATTGCACCGATCCATTAATTACAAGTAATAAGATTTAAAGCATTGAATTTGGATAGTTTTTTTTTTTGTTTTAAAGCAAGTAGATTAATCTCGATTATGCTTAATTGAAACATCGGTATAAATTTAAAGTTATAAGAAGGTAAGCGATTCCGGTACAATTGTAAGTATATATATATAAACACTTATAAGTATATACATATATGTCTTGCACCTTTTTTTTTGTAGCATATATTATGTGCATATATTGTGTAGTATCTTTTAAATAATATCAAAAAAAGGAAAATTAAATATAAATGAGGTTTTTTCCTTTTTTTTATCTTATTTTAAATCAGCATTCGAAGGTGAAATTAAAGGAGAAAATTATCCGCCTCTTGAATTATCGGTGTGTTAAATCAGGCGGGCGATCTCGACTTCTGTGGTCGAAAGCCGACGATCGCCAAACTGCTCGAAAATCCTATCAAAAGATAAAAATTATCTTTATGACTAACTCAAAAAGGTTTTAACTAATATATAATTTTCTCTCAATAATAATAATAATAAAGGAATAAACGACTCACCAACTAATAGTTTCACTTCTTAATCACTTTTCTTTTCTTGTTCATTCTTTAGGTATTTAGAGATGTGCTTTCCTTCACCCTTCCTTTCTTTTTTTTCTTTACACTTCCTTCCTTTATCCTTTAATTGGCTCTTAATTTAATGTCGTTTTCAATTGGCAATCTGGAAGTAGAAAAAAGCATTCTGAATGCGTTCAATTGGGCAAAAGTGACAGTTCTAATTCTAAAAAAAAGAGAATTTCTCTTCTGGATTTGAAATCAGAAGCAAAAACAGAATCACTCACACATTCAAAGATTTAATGTCACGCTTGATAATTGTCATATTTTTTTGAATTTACAACTGTGAAGTGATTGCTTGAAATACTAATACTCTCACACCAAACATCAAATTTTTCAGAATCGAAAAAAACTGTTCAATTGGGATTCCGAATCTAAACCCAATTCCGGATTGCCAATTGAAAACGACATAAAAAAAGTTCTTAGAAGAAAAAAAAATTAATATAACATCAGCACGACACCGTGTAAACTTTCAAAAAAAAAAATCTTATAATTTAGGTAGCTTTACCTTATTTTATCAATCATTATACACAGGTATTTATAGGTACGTACTATATTAACTTTTTTTAAATTTCGCGCCAGACAAACTTTGTAAATTTACTTCTGCCACCTAGTTCGGACAGTGGTTAATATATTTCTGCTCGATATACTTTATCCCAGAACCCAATCAACCAAGTTCATAATACAACGGCTCTCATTCCATCAACGGCAATATCAGTCGATTTTAATGGCCAATCATTGAATCCTAATTGCATAGTATCCATAGAAATCTACTCTTAAATCAATTCCATTAATTGAATGCAAAAGCAGATTAAAATTTAGTACTAAATTAAGCGACATCTACTGTTGAATACGCGAAACTATCAAAAATAATAGTTTCGTTCAATTCACGAAGGAAAGAGAAAAATATATTTCGACATCTGAGATAGAAATAAAAACCAAAATAATGTCACCAAAAAAAAAAATCATCAAAACAATAAATTCCAAACATGGCCGGCGACAAGCCGAAAAATTAATTTGTGAAACAAAATAATTGCAAAATGGTAAGTTGAAATATTTTTTTTTTTGTTTTTCTTTATTTTGTTGGAAAATATCTATTCTTTTGCATAATAATGTATACGATAGTAAATAATATTCCCTTGAAATACTGTTTATATTTTCTTTTCTTTTTTTTTTGCAGCTACAATCAGACAACAAACCACTTGGGCACATACAGAGGACAACAACAATCAAAATACTTTCGTGGGTAAGTAGGTTTTTGTTTGTTGGTTCATTTTATTATTACTGCTTTCATTTCAGCTGTCCAGTGCCACCAAAAATCAAATCCCATTAGTAAGTAAAATTTTTGCTTTTCTTGTTCATATACTTATTTAGATATATTTCATTCCAGGTGTCGGTGTCCACTACACAGTTAGAGCTGCGAATGAAGCGTAGGAGACAAATAATGTCGGAGTTTATTAGATAACTGGGATCATTGAAAAAGAAATCTCCAAAGTGGAGTTTTCGTCTTTGTGACAGGGCGGGGCAAGTGCAAAGAAGATGAGAGATCGTCTCTTCTTCCTCTTCGTCCATACAACTCCTGCAAAAATCTTTTGCAGGGGCTCCAAGTCGAATTGCATGCCTCCCTATTAAGCAGTGACCAGTTAAGACACTTATGACGTAGCCAATGTGGAATCTACTAAGGGAGATCAATTGTTTGGAGCGTTTGGCACTAAGTCTAGGCCAAATTAGTTTTGTCGCTGCACAGGTGGTGATGTTCCATCTGTAATTTGCTCTCCGTATTGTATCTTGCTTCAGCATAAGTTTACAAGTAGCTAAAGGCAGCTAGCAGAGGTAACGTTGTTCCTCTTTTTGCAAGTTCGTCGGCTTTGCAATTTCCTGGAATGTCTCTGTGGCCCGGCACCCAGCAAAGGTGAATGTTGAACTGTTTGGCCATCTCCGTAAGAGATGATCGACACTTTAAGGCTGTTGATGAATTCGTAGAGACAGAGTCTAGGGATTTTAACGCAGCTTGGCTGTCAGAGAAGATGCGTATATCAGTTTTTGATGTAACGTTTTCTCTAAGCCAGGGGAGGACTTCTTTAATAGCCAGGATTTCAGCTTGGAACACGCTACAGTGATCAGGTAGACGGTAGGAGAGACTTAAGTTTAGTCTTTCGGAGTATACGCCTCCACCAACCCCATCATCCGTTTTTGATCCATATGTAAAGAAATTAATGGGATCATCGTTCAGAAATGATGTGTCCTCCCAGGTAGACCTGGAAGGGATAGTCACCCTGAAGCTATTGTTATTGAAGTGGGGAAAGGGGATGGTGTAGTCGATATTACTGTTAATTGATCTGAATGAATTCAGAATGGCGGAGTGGCCAATCTGATTATTGAACCACTGTGAGGAGGCTTGAAGCCGTACGGCAGTGTTTGCAGCCGTTTGCTTACTGAAAAGGTCAAGCGGTAATAGATGGAACAGAACATCAAGTGAGGCGGAGGGGGTAGAGCGAAGTGCTCCACCCATACATATGCAGGCTGTTCGTTGGACTTTGCTGAGCTTATCACGATTTGTCGCTATGTCCAGCGCAGTCCACCATACCGCTACTCCGTATGTAAGGATCGGCCTTATAACCGAGATGTATAGCCAGTATGTAATGCGGGGCTGAAAACCCCATTTATTTCCAATGGCTTGTTTTACATGAGAACAAGGCTACTGTGGCCTTGTTTATTCTTTCTTGAATGTTAGGTTTCCAACTTAATTTCTTATCCAAAATAAGACCCAGGTATTTTGCCTGTTCTGAAAATTTAAGTGGAACACCGTTTATGTAGGGAGGGTCGATGGGTGAGATTTTGTATTTCATGGTGAAGAGGACAAGATCGGTTTTATGTGGGATAACACCAAGTCCACACTGATTTGCCCAATTGATGAGCTTATTTAAAGCGTTCTGTAAGAGTTTTTTAAGTGAATTGGGATGTTTTTCCGTCACTGCGATAACAACATCGTCCGCATAGGCAAACACTTTGTATCCCTCTCCTTCTAGTGTGATTAGTAGTTCATTTATTATTAAGTTCGAGAGGAGAGGTGATAGGACACCGCCTTGCGGCGTACTTCTGCTGACACTTCTTTGTGTAGTAAAATCGCCCAGTTTTGAGTTAATAATCCTGCTTATCAGCATCTGATTTATCAAAGTACTGATCGATTTATCTACCTTGAGAGATGTCAATACACGTGTAATTGCCGATGTGTCGACATTGTTAAATGCTCCTTCTATATCTAAGAAGGCAACTAGGGTGTACTCTTTTTGGTGGAGGGAACGTTCGATTGTACGTACTATACAGTGTAAAGCCGTTTCAACCGATTTCCCTTTATTGTAGGCATGTTGGGCCTTTGAGAGGAGGGACTTATCAATATTTGCCCTTAAGTGGATATCAATCAAACGTTCAAATGTCTTAAGAAGGAATGATGATAAGCTGATTGGCCTCAGATCTTTACGTGACTGGATTTTCCAGCTTTTGGGATAAAAACAACTTTAACTTGTCTCCATGACAGTGGTATATATGCCAGTTTTAGACACCCTTTAAATATATTTTCTAGGATGGGCATTAGAAAATTTGCATTTTGTTGCAGTTCAGCCGGAATTATACCATCCGGACCTGCAGATTTGTAGGGTTTAAAGCTGTTAATAGCCCATCTGAGTTTTTCCCTGGTGACTACATCTTGAGGAGGAGTTATTATATTGTCGCACAGACTTCGAGTAATATTTCTGATATTATTGGAGCTACCAGGGAAGTGAACGTCTAGCAGCAGGTTGAGCGATTCTTCGCATGAGTTGGTCCAGAGGCCAGAGGCATTCTTCAAGCAGCTTGGCATGACTGGGTTTTTGGAGAGGATTTTACGCAGTCTGGATGCTTCAGAACAGTCTTCCACTGTGCTGCAGAAGTTTCTCCAGGACGACCGTTTGGTTTTCCTCAATTCTTTTTTGTATGTCTTCAGTGATTCTTTGTAAGAATCCCAGTCAGACGTATCTCTAGAAGCTTTTGCTATTAAAGAGTTTCCTGCATTCTTTTCGAAGTGGATCTAACCCAGAGTTCCACCAGTGAGGTTTCTTTTTACCCCTTATTTGTACAAGGGGACATGCAGTGTCTAGAGATTTGTTTAGGGCTAGTGTTAGATTATTGACTTTGTCGTCAAGACCTTTGATATTAGTAGGAATATTAAAGAGTTCAGGTCTGACTAAACAGTGCAATATTCTCTCATATTTTGGCCAATCTGTTCTTTTTAGATTACGAAAGGAGGGTTGGCTAGAAGGATCATTTGTAAGGCTGAATTGGATGTATCTGTGAATGGAAAAGGAGTGATCTTTGGATACTTTCCAGTTCAGAATATTATTGTTTATGAAATCTGAGACAAGAGTTATATCTAGAACTTCTTGTCGGTTTTTAGTAATAAAAGTTGGTTCATTACCAACATTACTTATAAGTAGGTAAGTGTTAAGAATATAATCGAAAAAGACTCACCCCTATCGTTTATATCAGTGCGCGTTAGCATCACTTCCGATGATGAGGCCGATGTTAAGCCTTTGTGATTCAGCTACTAATTTCCCCAGGGTGTTGCCCGGGAGAGGGCCAAGATGGTCGTGGCCGAGATACGCCGACGCCAGCCAGAACGTTCCTTTGGCTGTTTCCAGTCTTGCAGCGGTGATATCTCTATCGCTGAAATTAGGGAGTAAAAATATATTTGGGCTACTTTTGACTAATATGCAAGATCTGGGTTCACCCTCACCTGATGCATATAGCAAGTAGTGGTTAGGAGTCCTGATTCCTCGAACAATGGATTTTACAATCCACGGTTCATGAATCAGGACTATATCCTCATCGCTGCTGGAGAGGCGTATGAGGAGGAAGGCCGAAGCCTTTTTGGAGTGTTGGAGATTAATCTGAAGTATTTGCAGCATTTTTGCTACAGTACTCCCGATCAATCTCCAACACTGTAATATCGGAGTCCTCGATTTAAGAGGATGACTCTAGGAGAGCATCCTCGTCTCCGATGGTGCAGTCTTCGGCCTCCATTTCGGATAAACCGTCGACGGTGAGAGCATCCACTTCTGCGAGGATGACCGAGATGCATCATCTTCCATTGTAGGAAAGGCGATCGATGCACCTGGCTCCTCAGCAGTCGCTTCAGCTTGTGTAGGGGGGATGGGGAGAGGGAGAAGGGGAGGGAATGGGGGATGGAAGGGGGAGGGGTAAGGGAAGGGGGCGGGGGAGGGGGAAGGGATTGAGCCTCGGCCCAATCTTTCTTGTACACCCTCCAGGTTATGGCTTCAAACCTACACCTCATCATCAAATCACGCCTTTCAGCTGCGCCAGAATGGCAAGGGACTCTGTATTGATAACTATAATAGGACCTCTATAGGGTCCCTTAGCCTCTTCCAGTTTCGCAACTTTCCAGTTGTGAGTAGGGAGGGATGGATTTGATAGCCGGATCACCTCCAGGACTTGATCCAGGCCTTCGAAAACGGCCGGAACCATGGTGCGAGCTCTTGGCCGGCAGCTTTGCACCAGGCCAGACCTCCCCGAGTCGGCTGACAGCCAGCGTCAGTAGATCACACGACCTCTGATCATCACAGACCATCAACTTGATATGGCCTTGATGCCAACCGCCATCGTTTGTGATGTGCGGTGGTCCCGGATTGTCGGACATAATTCCCAGAAATCTGAGGGCCAGCTGACCTTTGACCTTTGTCCAGTTCTCGGCAGAGATCGTGCCATCCACGTCGCTTCTATCGATGATCACGACTACCAATTTGTCTTTTACCACGTCGCTAAAAGACATTTTAACCTTGTGAGGGTTAGGAGGAGTGCGGATGTTATGCACTTTGGGGCGCTTGGGTATTGGGACAATACCCTCCGTAGACCTATCACGCTTGGACGTGGAGCCCTTGCAGGTCGTTTTGTTGGCTTTTGCTAAGAAGCCTTTAGCCCATTTGATTTTAGCGCTATGCTGAGTGTCTTCTCCAGCGCCTGGTTTTTCACCAAACGTCTGGAGAATCCTCTTAGCATTTCGCATGTCCCTTTAGAAGGTCTTGGAGGGTTTGAGCTTTCGTTCCCCCCCCCCCCCCCCCCCCTCACAGCCTTCCACAGGCATTGTATTTCCCTTGATGGTAGAAGGGCCATGTTTCACAACCCCGCTACCACCGGGACGAGGACTTGTGGTGGTAGGGCCATGCTTCACAACCCTACCCCCACTAGGCCGCGGAGTTGAAGTTTTGAGAGGTTTTCTCTCAGTAGTAGTGGAGGGGCCATACTTCACAACCCCCTCACTACAAGAAGGAAGTAGTAAAACTACCTGATCATCCTTACTACAGCTGGCGGCAAAAGGGCTATGGGTGTCCATGGCCGTATTGTCGTCAGTGGAGGGAGGATGAGCAGCAGACAGCTTTACAGCCGTACTGCTGGCCGATTCGGACTTTGATTTTGTTTTTGTTTGTTTTTGTTTATTAGTATACATTTTTTGATCCCACGAGTGACGGAGAAGGGGTGGTCCATCTGTACAGAGATCCGTATACACAGATAAGGCTAGTTAATTCGGAGGTCGCCAGGTATCCGAATACTCCGTTAACGACTGAGCTAGTTTTTTAATTGGGCCCTCAGCCAGGCTGATCATCGGCACGGGTCGTGTAACACCTTAGATCCAGCCCAATTGGGAAATAGACATTGGAAGAGGAGAGAGGGGCAGGAATCAGACAGTGCTTGCACCGTACTGATGGAAAGGATTGATTACAAGGATTATGAGCTGTACTAGCCCAGGAGGATGTGAAAGGAATCAGTGGAGGGTAACGTTGTAAGGTTTTTTCACCATCAACGTGGGATGGGTGGGGGAGGAGTTGGTAACAATAGTCGGCTATTCGCTTCCTATGTGGGATGGGATAGGATTGAGGGACGGGTAAAGGAAAACGTGAGCATCTGGAGATGATCTCGAGAATCATTGACCCTACTCAGCCTCTACAACTCAACAAGTTCGACGCTCAGGTAGAGGCACTCTCCATTAAAAACCGTTATATTTCAAATTTTTGAAATCCCAATCTCAATCCAGCTACACCCTCAACAGAAGAAGAATCTTTTGATTGGGATCAGAAAAATCAGGAGAATTGTGGCAATGGTATTAGTACTCAGACAGTAAGTTAATAAGGCAAATACAAACTGTAGTATCTGGCCACACTGTAACTTGTAGATGCAAGCTTTGTATATGAAAACTATAGTACTATATTTGTATATGAAAACTATAGTACTCTCATGGCGAAAAATTTTTAGGAGGATGTTGTTGTTTGGTGGCGCTGATGGCTGGAGTGGAGAATTGCATGTTTTCAGCAGAAGAAAAGAGAATTTATATTTTTCATAAGGCTCCAAAAGAGTAAGGGAGAAAATCCATTTTTTGCTAGTTTCTTCATTGACAGAATTTTTTGCTTGCTCTGTTTTTTTTTCTTGCCTACATACGAATACATTTTTTTCTTCGGTTTGTGCGAGAAAGAAAAGTATGTTTATGTGTTTATAAAATGAAGTTATGTATATTTTAGTTTATTATTGGGGCAGGTAGGTAGGTATTCTTTATTTATTTGAGTTGAAATTTTCCGGCAAGATTTCGATTCGATTTTTGAATGTACTTATGTACATTATGTATGCATGTATGTCCGAACGAGTATGTAGGTTGGATTGAAATATGTTTTGAGTAGTTAGGTAGGTATGTGTGTAGCTATGTATATGAAGTTGTAAAAAACATCAAAGGTTTGTTTATTTTTTTAAGTGTACTACTTGTATATAGAATGTCAGTTTATTAGACTTGACCATTCTTTATTCCGTCAATTTCATTGAATTTTTGTGAACAACAACAACAACTTAAAGGCACTACCACCAATTGTTTTTTATGAATTAATTTTCTTATTAATTCATTTATGTATATTTTTTTATTTGTTTGGAATTTTTTTGAAGTTGAGCACTAAGACCGAATTTTTTTTTTTTTTTTTGAAACTCGAATAGTAAGTTGGGCAAAATAGGGCAAACGTACGTAAGGGTTGAAAAACTATATGCCAAACGTAAAGGGCTTGGAGGTTTATTTTTTTATCCGATAGGTTTTTAATGTACATAAGTACATACTATGTATAGTATATGTTTTTAAGTGATTCACCAAACATCAGGATATTAACCGTTTTAAAAAGGAAAAACTATGTCTTTTAAAAAGTAACAAAAAAAAAATTAGCCATCAGAAAATTTTAATGCAATTTTTTATTGATACAAGTACCTACTTATCTTTTTTTAGTCAATTTTCGACACTTTTTCATATTCTAGAAATCGCAAAATTTTTAAGGCATAAAGGAAATGTTAAGTTGGATTTTTGGGTGGGTTTCTGACTTTTCAAAGTACGCTAACCCGAGATATTTGCATATTACATCTAGTTTAGAAAACACATGAATGGTCTGATGCCTTTAACTGTATAACTTTGTTTTTTTTTTTAGTTCGCAAGATTATTATTCAATAATTATTTTCAAATAACAAATAGAATTAAAAAAAAAATTGCAACCAAAAACAATACAATATACTAATAGAAAAAAAAATCATAGATTTGTGTATCGCCGACCAAAGAGTCAGCCGATTTTTGTCACCAACTTACTACCCCAACCCCAACCCTGGTAAGAGCAAGAGGAGACTATTTTTTGGATTATTACATCCAAAAAATATCAATAAATATCATTTAAAACCTCCATAAGCTCTCCGCAAAAAAAAAGAATAAGGGTTGCAGGCATACATTAGATGTCGCCTCATTCGACTTCCACCATGAGAGTACTATAATTACATATACAAAGTTATTATTTATTAAACTATACATAAATGTACAGGACAATACTTAAAGCTAGTGGCTACCAAGGCTTTTAGCTGAATATGATAAATTTTAGGGAGATGACATTGTGTTTTAATTCTAGGTTGCGGGGGCGGTTGAAGGAGACGGATCCGCAAATCCGAAGTAGAAACTCCTTTGTATATAAAAACTATGTATAGTACTATCATGGTGGAAGTCGAATGGGGCGACATCTAAAGTACGCCTGCAACCCTAACTCAAATTCGAAGAGGGGATATTTTGTAGACTTTTTTTTTGCTAGCGTGGAGTGTAGAATAGATTATTTTAAGAAAGAGAAGGTATATTGAGTATTTAGGAGAGTAGGAGTGAATAAGGGAAAATATAAGGAAATGGCTATAACGAAACAAAAGATAAATGGGAATAAAGGAAAATCTGTATTGGTTTCGTTTGTTTACATTTTTTCTTTGTGGGTTTTGATAGTTGTTGTTGGTTTTGTTTACATTTTTATGTCGTTATTTTGCAGGTACTTGGTACACAAAGAAATGGAGAAAATTGACAACATTGCTTTGGTTTTCGTTATTTTGGTTCGTATTTTTGAAGTTATGAAATAAAAAAAAATAAAAAGTGCTGGGCAATAAAACATCGCCCAACGAAAAGAATACGAAATGTTTTTTTATTTTTTCAGTTTCAATGGTAGATGACAGGCAGGTAAGTTAAGAAAGATTATTAAAAACGCCTGACTTGAGGTCAGGTTTTTAATAACAAAGTAAGTACACAAGTTTTAAATTATGTTTTCTGTGTTTTTTTGAAAACCATTTTAGATTTTAGTAAAAATTTAAAAAAATAGCCACATAAAACTATTTTCTTTTTTCATTTTCCGGTCATTGAACTAACGAAATAAGTAAAATTTCGAAATTTTTCTCATTTATTTTTTTTTTAATTTTTTTTTAACAGAAAGAGAACATAATTTATTTTGTGCATTTGCAGGTACTGCACTGAAAGCAAGAAATTGTTGAATTTATTGAATTTTTCGACAGTTTTTTTTTTAATTGAATGTGAGATTGAAAATGCATTGGAATGTTATAGTTTGTATTGTGTTTCTTGTTAATAATATTTATCCATGTATTTTAGAAAATTAAGAACATGTTAAAAATTATGGGCTTTGTTGCTTTGTATTGCAGCCCAATGCAATACAGAAAATTTTTTTTTTTTTAAGTACCCCACATCTTTTAAAATATATGTACTTACTTAAAAAATGGATTCTGTAAGTAAGCAAATCTTTCAATAGTCTTTCGCTTTAAAATTTTCAAAAATTGATTTTTAGGTACCTACCCACATACATATGTACATACCTACACATACTTACCTACAATGAAAATCTTAAACTTTTATTGGGGTTCCCACTTACAGATTAACTAAAAAATGAGAAAAATCAAATAAAAACAAACAGAATGAAGTAGATATCTGCGTGTCCACATATATTTTTTGCTCGCCAGCATAGAAAAGGCAAAACAGAAAAACCGATTGTTTTTTTTTTATTTTCTTATTCTTTTTGACATTTGGTTTAATTTCACATAATTTTACACCTCAAATTTTGTAGCGCCACCACAAGGGTCCGCGCAACCCTAAAAAAAAACTCGTTATGATAGTACTATAATTTATATATACAAAGCCTATACCCAACCTCTTACTACATATATGAAAAATAAAAAAACATGTTAAAAAAAAGGAAATCATAAAACTATGATTCTGTTGTTCTATCAAAAACAAAGACAATATGCTTCTACTAAAAAAGTATATCTTTATACCTATAAAATTTATAAAAATATGCAACGTTGATCTCAGAACAATCAAATTCGCACAAATTAAAAATTCAAAGCTGTTTAAAAATAGCAAGATTCCCTCCAAAGTAGTATAACTTCAATCGCTGGGTTGTCCCGCAATACGCCTTGTTAGATTTTATTATCTTTAATTATGTCAATATTTCTGCACTGCTTTGCCATTTCATTCAGGTTTTTGTGTATTTACACATACATAGCCCGTAGCCATTGGGCAATTAAGCATTGAACAATTATAATAGGAATAAAGACTGCCCTACGTAGTACAAATTTTGAATATACGTCAAATAAGCACCGACAAAATTGTGGTCTATGGACTTCTTTAACTTGCTTATTAATGATGATAGGACAACGAGAATAACACCAAACGATAGAGAAAATAGATTTAGTATAACTGCATCACTAATTCAATTATCTATTTTAAATATTTCTACTAAACACCACAGATACTTTATGTAGTTCGCTCCATATAAGATTTATACAAAAAGAAAAGACCAATCATCTTCATTCATAGGTACATAATAATGTACCTTCACTCATATATATTTTTTTGTTAAATAATTTTTTTAAATGTTAGTTCATTCATTTACTTGATAAAACGTTAGTGTGGTAGAGGATGATAATGACGAGGCGGAAATAGAGGCTGTTGTTGTTGTTGAGGGGGCGGATACACAGCATAGGGATTTATAACTAGGCCCGGATTAACTGGTGGGGGTTGTTGATAAGGCGATGTATTGAGGGGTGAATTCATATAACCATCGGAATGGCAGGGTGTCCGATATTGCACCTGTGAATACGTCGGTGGTTGATAGAAATTTGAGTGCCAACTATTTCCATTGAGGGTATAATTTTGTTGAATATGATTGGGATGTCTTACAAGACCGCGTCCACTGTAATTACCTCTAAATGGCCTTGTTGAAGTATTTGAGCCTCTGCCAGCATAAGTCAAATTATCAATAGATTGCCTCTTTCTATTCGGCCTTTTAGCTGAACGTTCTTCTTCGTCGTCAGAGTAATCTATAAATCTGGGAGGCGGTTCAACGTCGTTTTCCCAACTAGCATCAGAACCACGAAGTTTCATTAGGTTTGCTAGAACTACAAATTGGGTGTGTTCCGTCCTCGGAGCTACGTATACAATTTGACCAACCTCGATGCCTTTTTCTTTTATTTCCTTATTAGAATTGAAACGGACGCAATATAATGGATCCGAAACTTGACCAAGAACATCAAATACTTCTCCTAACACATTTTTGCCTTTGTCTCTAAACAATACTGTTTCCAAATCCAATGGAACAGTGCCGGGTAACGCATTCACCAAAACAAGTTGTTCAACGACAGAATGGATTTTACCGAGTTCTGTACATTCTTCTTCGGGAACAGTTATGTGTAAATCTTCAATCGGGGGCAAATCCTCCAAATGAAGTTCACCCTTAACCTTGGGTTGGCGTTTGTTATGAATGATTCCATCTTCTTCATCATCATCTTCACCATCATTATCGACACCGAGCCTATCCAAATTAATCGAACTACGGACCTCACTAAGAAATTCCACACCTGATGAAGATGAATCTGAATCAATTTCCACGCAGCGATTTTGGTATGTTTGTGGAATTGGAACTTCAAGAACATCATCATCGGTATCATTCTCCGTATCGTATTGAGCTAAAAGCGCCAAAGACGATGACTGGTTAGGGTCCGAGTCTTTTTCGCTTATTACTGTAGCAGACGCAGGGTTTAGGACTACATTTGACTCTATATCAAAAGAGGTCTCAATCGATGATGTACCTTCGAAACAATTCTCTGGAATACTAGTATCCATAGGGTTATCATTTGTTAACGCAGAATCAAGTGACTTTCTGTATAATGCTTCAACGGTGTGTAAAAAAGCATTATCAGAAACATCGTTCAATTCACTTTTTTCTGAACTTTCTTTTGTGTTTTTATCAAGAAATATTTCTGCCTCTGTTTGAAATGGTTTTACAAGAACTTGTTCCTCAATAACTTTGTCGACGATTTCCGAACAACTTCTTGGGACTAGAGGAATTGCATGGCTCACAACAATGTCATTTACTTTTTGCTTAGATACCTCTTCATTCTGGTCTATTTTTTTTTTTTTTTTTTTTGTTGAATTTAAAAATAAAAAATGAGGATTTCCAATCAGAAATTATTTTTGAGTAATTACATACTCATAATACTTACCACTTTCAGCAGAAAATAAATTGTGGTCCAGTTCTGATGTCGTTGTTGGTGGATGGCAATTATAAGTCTCGGAAGTATCCATAATTTTATATTTTAAACAAGTACTGATGGCTTGAGCTTTTTGCGAAAATATAATTTGTTATTTTGTATTTGTATAGCATGTAAAAATAAAAACGGGTAACACGTGCAGAAATTTGGTGTGTAAGATGACAGTTCACAGCTGACAGCATACAGCATGCTCATGTTTGTGATTTCTTTTGGATTTGAATCTGTTTGTTAACTCCAAAAAGTTATTGGCACTTGGTACCACGGCACCTGGTAGTCAACGGGAGAACTATTTCAACATTTTTCGATTTAAGTGTTTCCTTTGTATATGAAAACTATAGTACTATAATGGCGAGTTTTTTTTAGGGTTGCAGAGGTCCTGGTGGTGGCGCTGCAAAATGTGAGGTGAAAAATTCGATTTGGGGAGTCTTTAAGCGTCGAAAATTGGTGGTAGGGGCAAGAGTAGACTATTTTTTTTATTATTGCATCCAAAAAATATCAATAAATATCATTTAAAACCTCCATAAGCTCTCCGCAAAAAAAAAGAGTAAGGGTTGCATAGGTAAATTAGATGTCGCCCCATACGACTTCCACCATGATAGTACTATAGTTTTCATATACAAAGAATGACCACGTAATTTTCGACGCTTAAAGACTCCCCAAATCGAATTTTACACCTCACATTTTGCAGCGCCACCACCAGGACCTCTGCAACCCTAAAAAAAACTCGCCATGATAGTACTATAGTTTTCATATACAAATATAGTACTATCATCACGATGGTTTTTGTGTTGTGGGGTGTGGTCGTCTGAGGGCGCACTTGTATAAACACAGAAACAGCAACCAGAAAATTAGTTAGGGGTGTGATCGCTAGGTGGCCGACGTGTGGAACGTGTACTATGCAAATTTATATACAATGTACGACCACCGTATAGTTAGCACCCAAAAGTCTGGAATTAGAGATTTTTTGATGCACGTCGGCCACCTAGCGATCACATTACTTACTAATTTTTTGGTTGCTGTTTCTGTGTATATACATACAAGTGCGCCCTCAAACGACAACATCACACAACGTTTGGAACGTGTTCATGAGAGTACTATGCAAATTTATATACAATGGGGCATTGTACAATGTATATAAATTTGCATAGTACTATCATCAGCACGTTCCACCACGTCGGCCCCAAGCGATCACAGCGCATACTAATTTTCTGGTTGCTGTTTCTGTGTATATACAAGTGCGCCCTCAGACGACCACACCTCACAACACAAAAACCATCGTGATGATAGTACTATAAATTTTATATACAATGCCCATAGAGAAATTACTTACCTAGAGAACCGACCGGTACCCCTCTTGCTTCTTAAACCCGCAAATTTTATTTAAGGAGAATAAGAGAAAACTCTCTTAATTCTCCTATCGGTGTATACATGTGAGTTGTGAAAAAAAAAACTAAATGTCAGATTGGACTACAAAAACAACTAATAGACTTTTTGTTATTTGTCAAAAATGACAGACTTACTGAGGTTTGTATTTTGTGTATTTTGCTTTAATATTTTTGCAAATTGTTTTTATTAATTTATTATTCAACCAATTCAACAGGTTCATCAATAAAAAAGATATCAAATTCAACAACAACAGCAACAAAAGCAAACATCTGTCTCCAATTACCAAAACAAGCAGCAGCAACAGCATATTGTTACGATAGGGCCGCGCGTTCCTGCAGGAAATACACCAGATTCCTCGCCAGCTTTATCGACTGCTGGTTCGGAGGTACCGAGTCCATTTGGCGACCGAAAATCAAATGTGATAAAGAATACAACCCAAGAGACCCAAGTAAGTTTGATTATTTTCATATTCTCGCATTTGATAATGTTTTAAATCACATACATATTTCTCTTTCTTAGCAAATAATTCCACAAAGAGTTGTCCAATTCAATCCGAAACTTGATCCTGTAACAACACTTTCAGAATATTGTGTTGTAAGGCGGTGTGCGCAACCTGAATACACTTTCTTCAAATCGAAATTCTCCAAGTTGTTCCACATGTCCATGAAAGTATTTACTCTACGTATCCCAATGAGTATCCAAACGAAAATTTGGCTAAATTCTCTTGTGCCAGTATGCCGAAAAGTATTGGAATCTTTACATTACTCATTGTGTTACGACAACTGAAATTTGGGCTCGTCTTTTTGGCAAGGAATACAGCGAAGAGTTTGATAATCTCATGAATGAAATCGATTTGCACATGTTGACTGAAAAGACTCGTCCAGTATCGGTAGCTTGCAAACAGATTTATTTGGTTTGCATTGCAGAATGTTGGCATCGTGTGCGTTTGGATAAAGTAGATAAATTAAATGCCATTGGGCAGTGCTTCTTTATTGATTTCGGTGATGAAGACTGGGTGCCGGTCAGTCAATTGTACATATGTGAAAAGAAGTTCTTGAAACTTGCCCACAAGCAGTTTCGTTTAGTTTGTTCGGTTTGGAAGACTTTGCTGGCAATCCAAACGCCAAGCGACACTTGGACGAAATGCTGGCTAGCAAGAGTGTGGTAGGAGAAATTTTAACGAAGGACTACGTCTACTTAGCCGGCAACGCAGAGGGTAGTATAATTAATATACAGGTTGTCCTGTATGATACATCATCGCAGGAGGATGTTAATTTAAATCGAAATTAAACGAACTGGTCTAACAACTCAGGAACTGTGAGTTGCAATATGTTCAGGTTTGTATCTATATAAACTTCTTCTGTTCCAAAATAACATTCATAATGATTACTTTTTCTTCTTTATTTAGAAACTCATAAATCAACTTATAGAGTCTAAATAATTCAAGAAAGACCAGCATAAAGTGACCCTAGCTGAAATTCAAACCTCGACTATGTTTTTAATTTGTGATAAAACCACAAATCGGTGCAATCGTTGAGTATTGGCTAATCCAAATAATCAACAACTAAAAGAAGATGAATTTGATATTTTCTACATTGACTATGGCATGACACATATTTCGAATATGTTCCAGTTAGAATCGCTGAGCACTGCACTAAGTAAATTTCCTCGACAGGGAATTAAAGCAAGACTTGATAATATTCCGCCGACAAGCTCGGCTATTATTGCAAGGATGCGCGGACTTTTACCAGCCGATTCGAGAGCGTTGGTAGGTTTTAAGTTAAGGTAATTTAAGATTATATTAAAACTAAATTTAACTTTTGTTTTGTTACAAAAACCATAAAACAACAACAACAACTGGGTCTGACAAACGGTTTACTATTACTTGGATAAATGGCTTCAACTGTAAGGAACATACGTGGAACATTCCTTACCAAAAACATTTCATTTGCGATTTCTTCTCCACAGCTTACCTGATCAGTTTCCACTCTAATCCATAAGATGAACAAACCTTTTGTCACTGTCGGAATGGATGGCTCTACCGTTTTCATCCAATATTGTTGGAAAGCATTGCCGATGGAGGAACCCTGAGGAAACATGAAAGAATTCACACAGGTAATGACTTAATTCCAACTGCTACTAACATAATCAAATTAGTTACAAATTAATTTGTTTGTCCTTTTGCAGAATCATTACTTATTAAAGAATTTCATTTTATTTGACAGGTGAAAAGCCTTACGCGTGTTCGGTGTATCCTAAGGCAGACATATTACTGCCGGTATGCTCCAATATCCTGCCAGCATCGAAAGAGTTGATTCAGCACTTAACTTTTTAAACAAACAAATAATGTAACACGTTTATTGTTTCATTAATTTTTATTGATATATGCATACATTGTACATAGGTAAAGATGTAAGAAAAACAAGGCTTTTTTTGTAAAATATATTCCAATTTGCAAATAAAAGAAATATGACATATTTATGAATTTCATTCTTGATAAACAGGTTTTGCTATCATGGTAATGTTTAGTACTGACGACTGGTAGATCTGGTCATATTTATATATAAAAAAAAGTCTCAGAAACAAGTGAACAATATCTGTCCATATTGTCAGAAACTTTATTCGAATTGAGATCAAGTTTTGGCGGTGAATTTAAAAAAAATTTTTGTAAACACCCTTGTGTATGTGATAGGATTCCATCTCACTGCATACATCTGAATTTAAATGAGAAGCAAATAAAAAACGACAACAAATTGCAATCTGTAAGCGTAGTTTAAGGGTGCTTTTCCAAATTTAAACTTTTGAGTAAAAGATTTAAATGCTTCTTGTAACAGCATTAAGTGCTGATTCCAAAAAGGTATCATTCATATCTGTACGATTTATGGTTGGCCAGATACACTGCAAAACGTTTTCCAACATCCTTACTTTTTTCTATCAAGAAGAAAAATCAAAAACATTTTCGAGTGTATCTTAGCAGCACTAAGCCTTAAGGAGATGGTTGATACCTTTTTGGAATCAGTAATTAACCCTTCAAAATTGAGTACACAAATTAGTTGAAAAAAAATCACCTTAAAAAAAAATTCACTTTTGGGACTCACATGGAGGAACCTGTATTCGTAGTTTGAGGGTGCTTTTTCGTATTAGAACTTTTGAGTAATATATTTTAATGCAACTTGTAACAACATCAAGTGCTGATTCCGAAAAGGTATCATTCATCTCTCTACGATTTAGGGTTGGCCAGATACACTGCAAAAGGTTTTCCAACTTTCTCACTTTTTGCCACCATGAAGAAAAATCAAAAACATTTGGCAGTGAAGCTGACCAACGGAAAGTCTTACAAAGAAGGTTAATACCTTTTTGGAATCAGTAATTGATGCTCTACAAACGAGCATCAAAACTATTTGAAAAAGAGACACCATTAAAAAAAATTAACTTTTGGGACTCTCATATTGCAACCTGTTAGCGTGGTTTAAGGGTGCTTTTTCGTATTAGAACACTTGAGTAATATATTTTAATGCAACATGTAACAACATCAAGTGCTGATTCCGAAAAGGTATCATTCATCTCTCTACGATTTAGGGTTGGCCAGATACACTGCAAAAGGTTTTCCAACTTTCTCACTTTTTGCCACCATGAAGAAAAATCAAAAACATTTGGCAGTGTAGCTGACCAACGGAAAGTCTTACAAAGAAGGTTGATACCTAAGTCACCCTTAAACCATATCCCACACATTTTACATTATAGATAAAAAATAAAATATAAAAATTTCTCAGTCTTTTAAACAAAAAAATTCAACAAAAATTCATTTAAATTAGTTTTATTTCTCGTCGTTTTAACTAAAAAAATATACCTATTCAACTTACAAAAAATTTAAAAAAAAAAAAGTGCTTGGCTGGAATCGCAAAATAACCGCACAAAACATCTAAAAAACCCGATCGATCAACCTGTTGTCTTGGGGCTTTGGCCATCGTTACCATCTGCTGTTGATATTGTCGTGCTTGTCCTGGTCGTCTAGGCGTAGCCAAATATTCAAGCATACTCTGTAAATGTTGTGATAATATTTTACTTAAATCACTTCGCATCAGATCTATTCGTTTCTTCAATGTTAAAAGCTTTTCTATCCAATCGCATCAATGTGAATCCTTTACATATGGACGCATTTACATTTCGATCGCCCAACAAGATTTCTTGGGGACGATACCAAAGGGTGAACACTCGGTTTGTGTTCGTTCTTTGGAATGCTAAATCCACGCGCCAGAACAAAATCGGCGAGTTCTTTGTTTTAAAAACATTTGCAGCTTCCATATCGCGATATAGATAATATCTGAAACTATTGAAAAAAATTTTATTAATTAATTCACAAGCTCATTGTCAGAACCTACCTTGTTACTGTGAATGTAATACAATCCATTCAGAAGCTATTGCATGACATTCTTGGTCTCTCACAGACTCAATTATATATTTTATAGAAAAAGAAAATCTTAACTAATCTAATGGGGTTTTCCATGGGCAAAATAAATTGATTTATTTTTGATCTAAGATCAAATCTGCAGATCTGGATTTTTCGGCAGATTTACCCCTCTTTGCACTAATACTTATACAACTTTCAGCTGTTAGCTTGACAGATACAAGTTTTTATTTTTATTTGTAATTTGTTTTGGTTTTGTTTGAGTTTTCATCTATAAAACAAATAAATTTTTTTTAAATGAATTGGTAGATTCATCAACTTCTTCTTCTGAAAAAAATCAAGCGGTGAAAATTTTTTTGATGTGATGAAAATTCTATTTCAAAAAGAAAACAAAATCGGGTTCCAGATTTTGTAAACGATTTTGTAAATAAATATACGTTTACACGTACACGAAGTTACACCAATACAATGACAAAAAAAAATCAATTCCAATTGTATTCCATGGGCCACGAAAAAAAATCAATTTTTTGATCGAAATCTGGATTACCCATGGAAAACCCCATAAATAAACAAATAAAAATTAAAGAAATTTTAACAAATTCCCGCCACTCACACGCAATAATCCGGAATAATTGTCAATTTTTTTTATTTACTTTTTTAAACTGTCATTAAAACGTCAAAGCTGGGCTAAAATCGGCGCGTACGCACTATCAAAATGTAGGACGTGTTATACTTTTTGATTAAATTTACTTTTTTTTTACCCTAAACAACTATAAAACTATAGAATTTGAATGCCAAAAGCCACAACAGGTTATATTTAGACCAATATACACTGAAAGTGAGTCGAAACACGCATTTTTATACAAAAAAACTATAATTGTTTTCAATTTTTGAATTCAACGGATTTTTCTTTTAAAGGGGACTGAGCAATTTGAGCAATTTGAGCTAAAGCAACAACTAATACATCCACAGATGCTCGATCCTATAAGAAATGCATTGGATAACTAACGCATTCACACCTCTGTTGCCTTAATCAGCTTGTAGGGCGATAGCGAACGAACCCCTAGAGTCGGTTCTCTAGGTAAGTCTTTTCTCTATGATAAAAAGATTGAATAACAAAAAAAATAAATGATTGAATTTATGTTTTAAATTTCAGTTAATAAAAAAAATTATACACTCATGAATGAATGAATGATTACGGGTATGTTTGCACTGCGACCTTAAGATCTATTGTGCCCCTTTTTTATGATCTGGATGAGGTTTCTCATCTACAGTTCATCCTCCAAATTCTGTTGCGGACGCCTGGGAATCCCTCCAATACAACTCTGAAATGAGACTAATTATCAATGATATAAATTAGGTTTATAATACATTTCCCACAAAAAAATAAAACGAAAACTATTAATATTAAAGAAAATAATAAAAATATAAATTCCTTTACTTATAATTTCTGTTGTGCGGTTATGCCTTGTTGCTGTGCTGTTTGAAATAGTAAATAGAGATAGTAACGTCAGATACCTACATAAATAAAAAGGAAGAGACAAATTCGATGATGACAATTATGTCGGACCAGTTCCTCTCCGTGAAATACGGGCTTAAGTCGGAATGGCCACTAATACATACTGCTTTTAGTAAAAAGTTGTAGCACTTTTGTCTTTGCAGATTATTTTTGTTAAATTTCCTGTTCGTCATTTTTTTTGTCGTTTTTTTTTGTTCACATCCATGTTTTGTTTCAGTTGTGTTCCGTCATGACAGTTTATTTCTTCGTGTAGAGTTTCGTTGGACAGGAATTTGGACCAATCGGTCATTGTGCCTAAGTCTTGATTTTGACGTTGGCTTGTTAGTATATAAATAAATAGATATATTAACATTTGGCGTAAGTTTTGTTAAACAAAAATTCTCACCAGCCCCATCTGTCGGCAACGAATGGCTTCAAAATAATTCTAACTACTACAGTGTTTGTGAACGTACCCTTCAAGGATCGAACAAAATCTAATGTCATAAATGTTTTTTTTTGGTTCACACATACTTAGGCACCAAATGAGCACAAATGCATGGAGGTTCTGTTATTGTTTTTACTATATATTTGGTTATGTATGCGCTGCGTTGAGAGGTGTATCAGATGATACTGTGCAGTTAGGTGAAATCTGAGATCATCCGAGTTTTTTTTTGTATAGCTTTGATGCCTCTCTGTGTTTTGCCCCTCCTTGACCATTAAGTTCGAATGAGTTTGTTTTGACTGATACTGTGTCACACACGTTTGTTGGCTGATTGAAAATACCTACGCTACGATAAGTGCGGTGAACAAAAATATAACTAAAATTCTTGGAAAATTTCAAATAAATCCAAAGTGTGTGCTTTATTTTAATTCAAAATAAATCTAAAAATAATTTAATTATAATCCATTGTGCTTTTTTAGAATAATGAAAGAAAAACTAAGGAAGTGCTATTGGTTTCAACTCAGCCAACGATTTCTGGTCGTTTTCTTTTATAGAAACCCTTAGAATTAAATAGGAATTGTACCCATACAGTGGTGAGTTAGTTGAAAAATGTTTTTATTGAAAAGAATTCAGAGTTTGTTAATCCTTAGGTGAATTCTGCCGGCCCAAGATAATCCTTTTCGTACTGGGCCGCCACAGGTGAAAAATAAAAATATAAATAAATAAAAAAAGAGCTTTTCTTTCTGTCCCGCCTGGTGCCTTTGAAACCAAGGATATTGGTACAACTTTTTTTTTGTGCTCTGGAGACCAAGGACATATTGGTGCAATTCAAGACGTTTTAGGATCTAAATTATCCCGGCAGCTACAACACCAGTGCAATACTGAGCGAGACTTTGGTGGCCATAAGAGCTCCACAACCCTAGCCGTACCAGGGGGCCTAAGCGCCCTAAACCAAAAATTGTAGAAATTGGTCAGAGTGAGTCAAGTAAAAAGAAATCAAAAAAAAAAGGAAAGAAAAAGTTAATTGAATACCAAATTTATCATCTGCAAAAAAAAAATTATTATTAAAAAGGATATTTATTTTATAAGGATATTCTATACGAAATTTGTGTTTGTGACTGTCTTTTATTTACTGTATATTTTTCTTAAATTTAACGGCATTGAAGTTGCAAATTTATATATATATACCTACCTTAAATTACCTTAAATTTATATTTTCTGGATAAAGTTGTTTTTGTACAAGGGACCTAAACTTCAGTTTTCTAAAGTGTCACCGCGGGTTGAATTCGTTTGTTTGTTTGTTTTGTCCTGAATTTTCAGATACCTCAACAGAGCTCTTTAGGGGTAGGGAAATCAGGTCTCCGATTTTTCCTAAGAAAAAAAATTTAAAATTAAGTACCAAAAAGGGTAAAATAGCGAAAACGGTTTTAAATTACCTTACTTGTTTTTTAGTTCCAATTTTGCTACCTTTTTGTTAATTTATTTTGTTTTTTTTTTTAAATTATTCACATTCCATGTTCTTTCCCCTTTGTTTTTTTTTTTTTAAATATTAACAATAATTATGTGAATAATTCAGCTAAACGCCGATGTGGATGAAATTTTTGGTGTTTCCTTGTTTCGAGTAATCGGAACATGATCTGTTGAAGACCGTTATTCAGGGGTGCCAATGGTAGCTGAGTTTCGGTGAAGATGGTATGATCTGAAACCGATCGTCCACCATCTTTGGGGAAATCTAAACATGGCCGCAGATTTCCATGGTTGGGTGGGTAATGGCGACGCTGCAAAAACATCCGCAGTGCCCTGATGTGCCAATAGTCCGTCCGTGTCGTTATTAGTCCGATTCCTTTTTTTATCGCTAATTTTCCTCTGGCCTGATATGTGTTTTTGTCTGCAGGCGAGGTTGAGTGCATATGCAAGCATTCCGCGTCCTCAGAGCTCTCAACATTCCACCTTCCCTTTCCAAACTCTTCCTTCCTCTTTTTCCTACCTCTTCCTTTTTCCTACCCTTTCCAACTTACCGACGCCCTCCTCTCCTCTTGCCTCGCAACAAAATGGCGCCCAACGTCGCTAAAACGTTTTTTTTGACAAATTAGTTAATGTTGTCTTAGTTTCAGTTTTTTTTTATGTCGTATTGTCTCAACCAAACTTGCTGTGAGTTTTTAAACCTCGTATGTCTGCGTCAGGAAGGCCACAGGCGTACCTAGTCGTATCGCGACGAGTGTTTGAAAATTCACAGTGACTGCGGTTAGTAAGTGTAATGTTCCTGTCGGGAGTTACTGGAGTTTTTGCAAAGGGCGTATGTCTGCACCAGGAAGGCCACAGGCGAACCTAGGTGTATCGCGACGTTCCTTTGTGAAAGCTTTAGTAAAGTCAGTCAGTGCATTTTTGTATTGTCTTTTCCTATTCCCATCCTAATTTTTTTTTCTTTTCTTTCTTTCTAAATTTTCAATTTTCTCATCCTTAGTCTTGTCTTTTACTTGGACGATTGTTGTGCGTGACGTTTAGTCCAACTTCATCGTACCAATTTTTTGTAAGTGTTACCTTGTCGTTTCATGTCTTCTAGCAAAGTCCTTGAGACTGTCTAGGATTGCGGGAACGGTAAGGGAAAACTTTGTAATGTAATTTGTTAGTGTTTCTAGTAGTTTTCCTTTCCTATTATTGTCACATCAGGGGAGTCTTGTTCGTCTGTCTGATGTCTGTTTTTTAGTGATGTCGTAAGTAGGATCATACCATGTCGCTAAGAAACCACCGAATTTAAGCTACCTGAAGCACCCCGTATGCTTATAGGAAATCCAAATTTACAAAACAAAATACTTAGTTACAAAATAATTCTTTCCAAAATTGAAAATTAAAAGTGATAGTTTTTTTGTTTTACATTTTCTTTTTGAAAACTTTGTTTTCGGAACAATTTTTTTTTGAAATACAATCGTTTGTTAGGTGTTTACTTTGTTTTGAGTTAACTATTTATTATTTATTGTTTTTCTTGTATTTTTTCAGTTTTTTATTGTAAAATAAAATACTGAAGTTGAAGATTATATTCATTCAAAACAGTAACAATTAGTTTTTTTTAAATTTAGGTTCTTTTTCTGAAGAAAGAATTCTTAAAATTTTTCAAAAGCTACCAGTTTTTTTTTGATAAGTTACTTCTCCTTTGATAATTAATACATTTGTTTTTTTTTTTGTTTTTCAAATTCGTTTTATTTTTATTTTTTCGTTAATTTTCATTTTTTTTTGTTGCCTTAATATTACTTTCTTTCGGTATTTGTTATTTATTTAAATTCTTTTTTTTTCGTAACTCAAAAGTTTTCCTTAATTAGTAATAATTTGCTAATTACAATTCCATATTCCTATTTAATTTTAAATATCATTTTTGGATTTTTTTTTGTTATTTTTCGATAGTGATATTTTACAATTTTTCATATTTTTTTTTTGTTTCGTTTACATTTTTGCTATTTATTCATTTTTTTTTTGTTATTTATTAATTTTTTTAGGTTTACATATAGTTTTTTTTTATTCGAGTTTACATACATTTCTGTTTTTTTTGTATATTTATTTATTTTTCTTATTTATTAAACTTTCGTTTACGAAATTTGAAATTTTAAAATTTAAATACAATTTTTGAAAACATTTCAAATGGAATTGTTTACTTTTTTTTTGTTATTTATTTACGGTTTTCGTTAATTTTTTTGTTGCATAAACCTTTTCGTTATTAATTTATTCTATTTTTGTTAATTTTTTAATTTTTTAGTTCAAGTTTTCCTTTTTTTGTTTCTTATTTATTCATTTTCTAATTTTTTTGTTATTTATTAAATTTTTGATTTAAGATTTGTTTTTTTTTTTTGTAAAATACAATTTTTGCAAAGTTTTTTGATTGCTTTTCAAAAGCAATTATGCACATTTCTTGTTATTTATTTACTTTGTTTCGTTAATCCTTTTTTATACTTTTTCGTTACTTATTTACGTTACTTATTTATTCAATTTTTAATTTTTTTTTTGTTGTTAATTTATTTTTTTTTGTAATTTACAAGTTTTTTTGACTAATTTACTTTTTCTTGTTATTTGAATTCAAATTTCGTTACGTTTACATATTTGTCTTTGATTTCATATTTTGTTTTGTTATTTATTTAATTTATTTTTTTTTGTTACAAAATTGAGTTTTTGAAGAATTTAATTTTATTTCTTTCTTAGTTTTCTAAAAATAATTCTGAAAAATAAGATTTTTTTTGGTTAAGAAAGGAAAAACACATATATTTATTCAAAACTCACCACTCTTTTTTTTTTGGTGACATTGAATTCCTGTGTTTTTTGGTTGTTGCATTTGTTCAAAATAAAGTTGAAAATGGCCCACTCCGGTAAAGACGAACAGGATCGCATCAGTAAAATGATCCGGGATGCTGAAATAGAAGAACAGAATAGGGTTACTAGGTCGATCACGCAAAACTTAGATACTAAAGGAAGGCAAAAAGTATTACATTCTCCTTTGATCTCTGACAGGCTCATCCGATCCGCCTCACGCCAAGTTAGTTCCCAATGTATTAAACGATAGTGTCCATACCAGTTCCTTGTCTGCTCCGTCGTATAGTGATCTTAGTGGTGCTGGAGGACAAGAAGCTCCGCCTGAACAAGAAATGTTCGGAACCTTCGACAACACAGTAAGGCAAAACATTTGTAGGGAAAATGAGGTCAGGCCACCGAGTGTCCCTTCCAACCAGGGTTCTAGGGGAATTCTGGAGAGCATCGTTCGGACGTTACCTAGAGTTAATCAAAATGCGATTTTACCAGAGGATTTGGAAGGCATAATAAATAGAGGGATAGCTCAGGGCATATCTACCTGTAGGAAAGAATTGGAGACGTCACGGCTCAGGTTAGTGCACAGATAGAACGGCAGCTAAGTGGGTTTCTTGAAAAGCTGTCGTTAACTCTTCCAGCTACGGCCTCAAATAACCCACCGCCGTCTCGAGATCCAGTAGTTCTACCGCCAACATCGAATCCAGTGCCGGTAGGTCCTCCTCCAAGGTTGCCGAATCGTTCTGGCAACCAGAACAGAAGCGCGTTTGTTCCAGTGGGACATCGTAGATCAAATCCACCTCCAACAGCTACAGGACAGCCTTTTCGTCAGCCAACCAGTGTTTGGTGGTTATCAGACCCCTTACACCCCGATTCCTTTCCCACCTCCGTTGGTAAATCCATACCTACCATCAGGATACAAAATCCCAGTTAACATTGACAAGTGGGGTCTGAAATTCGACGGAATTTCAGACAAGCTCACCGTAGAAGACTTCGTTTTTAGACTGGAAAAACTGCAGAGTAGATATGGTTGCTCGTGGAATGAAATTTTAAGAGATTTTCACCAATTGCTCTCAGGTCCAGCTTATGATTGGTTCTGGCAGTTCCAAGTGGACAAAGACTTCGATTGGCCAACGTTAAAAGAAGCGTTATTAAGCCGATACCAAAACCCTATGACGGATCTAGAGATAGTGCGTAATATCTTAGATCGCAAACAGTATTCCAAGTAGTGAAGAGTTTTTCGTTGCTATCAATAAAATGAGATACCAACTCAGAATGCCTATTCCAGAGGCTGATATGGTTAAGATAATTAAAAGGAATTTGAACGACAAAATTCGAAGCTTAGTATTTCCGCAGGCGATTTTTTCCTTGGATCAGCTTCGTTTTGTTTGCAAGGAAGCAGAAGCAGCTTTTCCAAAAAGAGAGCGAGACCTACCCAGACCAGCTGGAAGGCCTCCACATAAGTTTGGTGTGAGCGAGTTGGAATGTGAAGAAGAATACCAACCAGCTGATGAACAGCTGGCCGCTTACCAGTTCGGTGTAGCACGTTCCAAAAATCCTCCACGGCAATATCCTGACTCCACCAAACTCATATGTTGGAACTGTAAAGTTCAAGGCCACACATACTTTGACTGTGAGTAGGACGTGAGAAACTTGTTTTGTTTCAAGTGTGGTCATGAGGGTGTAAAGACACCGAGTTGTCCGCGATGTCACCCGGAAAACCGGGCGAGGGACGCGAAGGCTCTGGGGGAATCGCGTGCCACCTCAAAACAGAACCCCCTATAATATTTAATATAGATGAGGAAAAAGAAATAAATATTGAAAAAGAAATAATTTTAGAAACTCTTCCAAAAGAGGGAGAGCCAAAGATAAAAATTTTGAAAAAAAAGAAAATTGAAGATAAAGTTGAAGAAAAACATTTGTTTCAAATAAAGCCCTTACATATTCGGATTAAGGAATATGAAGAAGCGAAAACAAGAATTTTTAATAGTAGTAATAGAATTTTTAGCGTACCTTCCACGAATATTTTAAAGGCAAGAGCCAGATTTAAGGCAAGGAAGGATACGAAGAAGAAAATATCTTCTACTATTTTGAATTTGGAATCCGATCCTCGGCCTTATGCCAAAATAAAATAGGATCAAAAGAATTTTTAGGTTTGCTGGATAGTGGAGCCAGCGTTAGTATTTTAGGCAAACATTGCAAACAATTGGTTCAGGAACTCGGCTGTCCTATAATTCCATTTAGTTTAGGAGTTAGGACCGCTGACGACAAAAGTCAATCAATTGTGGGCAAAGTTGAAATTAAAGTTAAATATAAAGAAAAAGAAGAAATGTTAACCTTCTTCCTTGTTCCCAGTTTGGATCAGGAGATCTATCTTGGAGTTGATTTTTGGAGAGTGTTCCAGTTAGCTCCAGGAATTATAAGTAGTATCTCGGTTGACGAACAATCTGATTCTCCAAATGCTCACCAGTTAACCTCTGATCAACAGGCCAGGCGGTCAGAAATAAGTTTTTATGTTTTGAGCGCGATGGTCTTGGAAAGACAGCCATGATGGAGCACGTCATCGATACAGGAGATGCTCTCCCTGTGAAACAGCGTCACTACCCTGTCTCTCCAGCGATACAAACACTATTATACGATGAATTAGATCGGATGCTGAAGCTCGGGGTAATCGAAGAAAGTGAAAGTCCGTGGTGTTCGCCAGTGGTTCTCTTACGGGAACCCGGCAAAAACCGACTCTGTTTGGATTCCCGTAAGGTGAACGCACTGACGAAGAAGAATGCCAGTCCCCTGCCACATATAGAAGGACTTACCAGCCGATTCCCCGACGCGATCTATATGAGCAGCATCGATCTCAAAGAAGCTTTTTGCCAAATTCCGCTGGAGAAGCAGAGTAGGGAAAAGACTGCCTTTGCAATCGTGGAGTTCCCAATTCCGAAAACTCCTAGGCAGATCCGTAGGCTACTTGGAATGGCAGGCTGGTATCGGAAGTTCATAAAAGATTTCTCGACTCTGACCGCTCCATTGACTGACCTGTTGAAGAAGAGAAGCGAGAAGTTCTTCATGACGGATGAAGCGCTGGTGGCATTTGAGAATCTGAAGAAAGCGTTGATCTCAGCGCCGGTTCTTTCGCGTCCGGAGTTCACAAAAAGGTTTTACATCCAATGTGATGCTTCTGACGCGGGTATCGGTGCTGTACTGGTTCAGCTGGACGAGGAAGGAGAGGAAGTCCCGATCGCGTTTTTCTCACAAAAATTTAATAAAAGTCAGAGAAACTACAGCGTCACCGAGAAGGAGTGTATGGCCGCGGTGATGGCTGTGAAGAAATTCAGGCCATATGTCGAGGGTATGGACTTTACGATTATAACAGACCATTCCAGCCTTAAATGGCTGATGAGTATGAAGGACCTTAGCGGCAAGCTCGCAAGGTGGAGTCTTTCGTTACAGTCCTATACCTTCGACATACAGTACCGCAGTGGAAGTCAAAATGTAGTACCGGATACTCTTTCTCGGGTACATGTGGATTCTCTGACTCTCGAAAATGTTGCCCCGTTGATTGACTTAGAGTCTGCAGAATTTTTATCGGAAGAATATTTAGATTTAATCGAAGTCGTTTATAATAATAAAGCAGAGCTGCCTGATTTAAAAGTCGAAGGCAGATACGTATATAAAAAAAGCTTTTAAAAAGTTAGGCGAAGAAGAAATGAGTGAGCATTCTTGGCTACTTTGGGTACCATCAGGTTTAACCCAAGAAATTATTAGTAGCGCACATGATCCTCCTAAGTCTGCTCATGGTGGTATTGCAAAAACTCTTAATCGTCTTAGAAACTATTTCTATTGGCCTAACATGACTGTGCATGTACGTGAATATGTCTCTAATTGTAATGTGTGTAAGGAATGTAAAGCGTCTAATCAAGTATCTCGTCCTCCTATCGTAAGGTCTTATTGTAGTAATCGTCCTTTTGAAAAAATATACATTGACTTTTTAGGGCCTTATCCGAGGTCCAAATCAGGAAATGTATATGTGTTCGTGGTTTTAGATCATTTGTCCAAATTTGTGTTGTTAAAAGTATTACGAAAGGCGAATACTTCGAGCGTTATTAAATTTTTAAAAGAAAATGTTTTTGATATGTTCGGAGTCCCGAACATTATTCATTCCGATAACGGAAAACAATTTGTGTCAAAAGAATTCGAAAATTTTATAGCTAAGTATGGCGTTAGACATTTTAAAACAGCCTTTTATGCACCACAGTCGAACGCATCAGAGACGGTTAACCGCTCATTGTTAGCAGCTATTCGATCATACCTAAAGGATGACCAAAGAAATTGGGATTCGCATCTGGGCGATATAGCATGTCCGTTGAGGAGTGCAGTTCATAGCTCTATTGGTGTATCACCATACTTTGCCTTATTTGGTACAAATATGATGATGCACGGTAGTAGTTATGAACTTGCGAAAAAGTTGAACGCGATAGATGATAACTCTTAACTCTTCCCCGACAAAGTCGATTGCAATTAATTCGCAACCAAATTCGCGAACACATATTGAAAGCGAATGAAAAATCGCAAGGATATATAATGTCCGTACTAAAAAAGTTAAATATTCACCCGGACAAGAAGTGTATCGAAAGAATTTCGTTTTGAGTGATTACTCGAAAAATATATCGGCCAAACTTTCACCGAAATACGTTAAATGCCGTATTATCAAACAAATTGGAAATAATATGTATGAAGTTGAAAACCTTATTGGTAAAAGAATTGGAATATTTCACGCAAAAGATTTGAAACAATGAGTAAACCGACAAAAAAAGTCACATTATATTTATTAATTTATTTTGACGAAGTACGCTGTATTCAAAACCCTGTGATTCTATTCACAATTCAGAAAATATCCATAAAAATTTTGAAAAAAAAAATTTGTAATGAATGAAAATCGAAACACCCTATTAAAGTTCACCAAGTACCTGAAAATTGTTCATTGAAAACAGAAAAAGTATTTCGTTATAAATATTTTATTTGTTAATTGTATGTTTTTTGTATTATATGTTACTAAATGTTATTTATTTTACTTAATTTTATTTAGTTATTTAACTAATAATACTATAGTTTACTATATGTGATAAGAAAGCATCTGTGATTACTAGATATAAGTTTTACTAACCACTTAGCTTACTGTGAAATTCCTTTTTTTTATAAGACTGATGACCTTAGGTACTAATTTTCAATAATCTGTGATATTTACTTTTATTATTTATTTTATTTATTATACTTTTTAATTATTTTTTTTTTAATTAACTTAACTGTGATAAATAATCCGTAATGATTTAAAACTACTGTGATATTTACATCTTTTTTAATTTATTTGCACTTTAGGTTTAGTAACTAGTTTCCAAAATCTGTGATATTAATTTTAAGTTGACTGCGATACTAGTAATAACGTTTTATTTATACCACTTTTATTTATTTAATCTTGCTGGCACGATTTATTGGTATGTTTCGTTTAAAAATTTAATAGTATAGACACTGTCACTTATCACTAATATGCTTAAAATAATAATGAAACCACTCACCAGAAATAATAATTATAAAAAAAGATTATCCGACAATTGTTGAAATTGAGGTAGGTCCGGGAGCATTCAAAATTAATATCAGCTGAACATATACTATATAATCCGAGGTCGTTGACCTCCCAACAAGTATGTTTATGCTATGATGTGGGAAGAAAAAAAAAGTTAAAGCGAATATATAACTCATAACAGAGTACTTACATTTAAGGTTAGGAATTGGCGTCGGTGGTTTTGGGAACAATACTTGGATTTCTGCAACTTTCTTTGCCCGGCTTAACGTGGGTTTTTCCCCATCGTTTCCATCGAAATATTAGAAATCTGAAAAAAAAGAAACCAAGTATAATTAGCAAATAAACAAATAAGTAATGTAATATTACTGTGGATATCTGGATACACTTTCCTGCGGCGGCCGTAGTTTTTGTTTTTGCTGCTTATTGGGAATGTATCCCAATAAACAGCAAATTTTGTTGCGGACGCCTGGGAATCCCTCCAATACAACTCTGAAATGAGACTAATTATCAATGATATAAATTAGGTTTATAATACATTTCCAACAAAAAAATAAAACGAAAACTATTAATATTAAAGAAAATAATAAAAATATAAATTCCTTTACTTACCATTTCTGTTGTGCGGTTATGCCTTGTTGCTGTGCTGTTTGAAATAGTAAATGGAGATAGTAACGTCAGATACCTACATAAATAAAAAGGAAGAGACAAATTCGATGATGACAATTATGTCGGACCAGTTCCTCTCCGTGAAATACGGGCTTAAGTCGGAATGGCCACTAATACATACTGCTTTTAGTAAAAAGTTGTAGCACTTTTGTCTTTGCAGATTATTTTTGTTAAATTTCCTGTTCGTCATTTTTTTTGTCGTTTTTTTTTGTTCACATCCATGTTTTGTTTCAGTTGTGTTCCGTCATGACAGTTTATTTCTTCGTGTAGAGTTTCGTTGGACAGGAATTTGGACCAATCGGTCATTGTGCCTAAGTCTTGATTTTGACGTTGGCTTGTTAGTATATAAATAAATAGATATATTAACATTTGGCGTAAGTTTTGTTAAACAAAAATTCTCACCAGCCCCATCTGTCGGCAACGAATGGCTTCAAAATAATTCTAACTACTACAGTGTTTGTGAACGTACCCTTCAAGGATCGAACAAAATCTAATGTCATAAATGTTTTTTTTTGGTTCACACATACTTAGGCACCAAATGAGCACAAATGCATGGAGGTTCTGTTATTGTTTTTACTATATATTTGGTTATGTATGCGCTGCGTTGAGAGGTGTATCGGATGATACTGTGCAGTTAGGTGAAATCTGAGATCATCCGAGTTTTTTTTGTATAGCTTTGATGCCTCTCTGTGTTTTGCCCCTCCTTGACCATTAAGTTCAAATGAGTTTGTTTTGACAGATTGATACTGTGTCACACACGTTTGTTGGCTGATTGAAAATACCTACGCTACGATAAGTGCGGTGAACAAAAATATAACTAAAATTCTTGGAAAATTTCAAATAAATCCAAAGTGTGTGCTTTATTTTAATTCAAAATAAATCTAAAAATAATTTAATTATAATCCATTGTGCTTTTTTAGAATAATTAAAGAAAAACTAAGGAAGTGCTATTGGTTTCAACTCAGCCAACGATTTCTGGTCGTTTTCTTTTATAGAAACCCTTAGAATTAAATAGGAATTGTACCCATACAGTGGTGAGTTAGTTGAAAAATGTTTTTATTGAAAAGAATTCAGAGTTTGTTAATCCTTAGGTGAATTCTGCCGGCCCAAGATAATCCTTTTCGTACTGGGCCGCCACAGGTGAAAAATAAAAATATAAATAAATAAAAAAAGAGCTTTTCTTTCTGTCCCGCCTGGTGCCTTTGAAACCAAGGATATTGGTACAACTTTTTTTTTGTGCTCTGGAGACCAAGGACATATTGGTGCAATTCAAGACGTTTTAGGATCTAAATTATCCCGGCAGCTACAACACCAGTGCAATACTGAGCGAGACTTTGGTGGCCATAAGAGCTCCACAACCCTAGCCGTACCAGGGGGCCTAAGCGCCCTAAACCAAAAATTGTAGAAAATGGTCAGAGTGAGTCAAGTAAAAAGAAATCAAAAAAAAAAAGGAAAGAAAAAGTTAATTGAATACCAAATATATCATCTCCAAAAAAATATCATCTCTATTAAAAAGGATATTTATATATCTACGAGTAGAAATACGAAATTTGTGTTTGTGGCTGTCTTTTATTTACTGTATATTTTTCTTAAATTTAACGGCGTTGAAGTTGCAAATTTATATATATATACCTACCTTAAATTACCTTAAATTTATATTTTCTGGATAAAGTTGTTTTTGTACAAGGGACCTAAACTTCAGTTTTCTAAAGTGTCACCGCGGGTTGAATTCGTTTGTTTGTTTGTTTTGTCCTGAATTTTCAGATACCTCAACAGAGCTCTTTAGGGGTAGGGAAATCAGGTCTCCGATTTTTCCTAAGAAACAAAATTTAAAATTAAGTACCAAAAAGGGTAAAATAGCGAAAACGGTTTTAAATTACCTTACTTGTTTTTTTAGTTCCAATTTTGCTACCTTTTTGTTAATTTATTTTGGTTTTTTTTTAAATTATTCACATTCCTTGTTCTTTCCCCTTCGTTTTTTTTTAAATATTAACAATAATTATGTGAATAATTCAGCTAAACGCCGATGTGGATGAAATTTTTGGTGTTTCCTTGATTGTAATCGGAACATGATCTGTTGAAGACCGTTTTTCAGGGGTGCCAATGGTAGCTGAGTTTCGGTGAAGATGGTATGATCTGAAACCGATCGTCCACCATCTTTGGGGAAATCTAAACATGGCCGCAGATTTCCATGGTTGGGTGGGTAATGGCGACGCTGCAAAAACATCCGCAGTGCCCTGATGTGCCAATAGTCCGTCCGTGTCGTTATTAGTCTGATTCCCTTTTTTATCGCTAATTTTCCTCTGGCCTGATATGTGTTTTTGTCTGCAGGCGAGGTTGAGTGCATATGCAAGCATTCCGCGTCCTCAGAGCTCTCAACATTCCACCTTCCTTTTCCAAACTCTTCCTTCCTCTTTTTCCTACCTCTTCCTTTTTCCTACCCTTTCCAACTTACCGACGCCCTCCTCTCCTCTTGCCTCGCAACAAAATGGCGCCCAACGTCGCTAAAACGTTTTTTTTTGACAAATTAGTTAATGTTGTCTTAGTTTCAGTTTTTTTTTATGTCGTATTGTCTCAACCAAACTTGCTGTGAGTTTTTAAACCTCGTATGTCTGCGTCAGGAAGGCCACAGGCGTACCTAGTCGTATCGCGACGAGTGTTTGAAAATTCACAGTGACTGCGGTTAGTAAGTGTAATATTCCTGTCGGGAGTTACTGGAGTTTTTGCAAAGGGCGTATGTCTGCACCAGGAAGGCCACAGGCGAACCTAGGTGTATCGCGACGTTCCTTTGTGAAAGCTTTAGTAAAGTCAGTCAGTGCATTTTTGTATTGTCTTTTCCTATTCCCATCCTAATTTTTTTTTACTTTTCTTTCTTTCTAAATTTTCAATTTTCTCTTGTCTTGTCTTTTACTTGGACGATTGTTGTGCGTGACGTTTAGTCCAACTTCATCGTACCAATTTTTTGTAAGTGTTACCTTGTCGTTTCATGTCTTCTAGCAAAGTCCTTGAGACTGTCTAGGATTGCGGGAACGGTAAGGGAAAACTTTGTAATGTAATTTTTTAGTGTTTCTAGTAGTTTTCCTTTCCTATTATTGTCACATCAGGGGAGTCTTGTTCGTCTGTCTGATGTCTGTTTTTTAGTGATGTCGTAAGTAGGATTATACCATGTCGCTAAGAAACCACCGAATTTAAGCTACCTGAAGCACCCCGTATGCTTATAGGAAATCCAAATTTACAAAACAAAATACTTAGTTACAAAATAATTCTTTCCAAAATTGAAAATTAAAAGTGATAGTTTTTTTGTTTTACATTTTCTTTTTGAAAACTTTGTTTTCGGAACAATTTTTTTTGAAATACAATCGTTTGTTAGGTGTTTACTTTGTTTTGAGTTAACTATTTATTATTTATTGTTTCTCTTGTATTTTTTTCGTTATTCTTCAATTCAGTTTTTTTTTGTAAAATAAAATACTGAAGTTGAAGATTATATTCATTCAAAACAGTAACAATTAGTTTTTTTTAAATTTAGGTTCTTTTTCTGAAGAAAGAATTCTTTAAATTTTTCAAAAGCTACCAGTTTTTTTTGATAAGTTACTTCTTCTTTGATAATTAATACATTTGTTTTTTTTTTTTTGTTTTTCAAATTCGTTTTATTTTTATTTTTTCGTTAATTTTCATTTTTTTTGTTGCCTTAATATTACTTTCTTTCGGTATTTGTTATTTATTTAAATTCTTTTTTTTTCGTAACTCAAAAGTTTTCCTTAATTAGTAATAATTTGCGAATTACAATTCCATATTCCTATTTAATTTTAAATATCATTTTTGGATTTTTTTTTTGTTATTTTTCGAAAGTGATATTTTACAATTTTTCATATTTTTTTTGTTTCGTTTACATTTTTGCTATTTATTCACTTTTTTTGTTATTTATTAATTTTTTTAGGTTTACATATAGTTTTTTTTATTCGAGTTTACATACATTTCTGTTTTTTTTGTATATTTATTTATTTTTCTTATTTATTAAACTTTCGTTTACGAAATTTGAAATTTTAAAATTTAAATACAATTTTTGAAAACATTTCAAATAGAATTTACTTTTTTTTTGTTATTTATTTTCGTTAATTTTTTTGTTGCATAAACCTTTTCGTTGTTAATTTATTCTATTTTTGTTAATTTTTTAATTTTTTAGTTCAAGTTTTCCTTTTTTTGTTTCTTATTTATTCATTTTCTAATTTTTTTGTTATTTATTAAATTTTTGATTTAAGATTTGTTTTTTTTTTTGTAAAATACAATTTTTGCAAAGTTTTTTGATTGCTTTTCAAAAGCAATTATTAACATTTCTTGTTATTTATTTACTTTGTTTTGTTAATCCTTTTTTATACTTTTTCGTTACTTATTTACGTTACTTATTTATTCAATTTTTAATTTTTTTTTTGTTGTTAATTTATTTTTTTTTGTAATTTACAAGTTTTTTTGACTAATTTACTTTTTCTTGTTATTTGAATTCAAATTTCGTTACGTTTACATATTTGTCTTTGATTTCATATTTTTTTTTGTTATTTATTTAATTTATTTTTTTTGTTACAAAATTGAGTTTTTGAAGAATTTAATTTTATTTCTTTCTTAGTTTTCTAAAAATAATTCTGAAAAATAAGATTTTTTTTGGTTAAGAAAGGAAAAACACATATATTTATTCAAAACTCACCACTCTTTTTTTTTGGTGACATTGAATTCCTGTGTTTTTTGGTTGTTGCATTTGTTCAAAATAAAGTTGAAAATGGCCCACTCCGGTAAAGACGAACAGGATCGCATCAGTAAAATGATCCGGGATGCTGAAATAGAAGAACAGAATAGGGTTACTAGGTCGATCACGCAAAACTTAGATACTAAAGGAAGGCAAAAAGTATTACATTCTCCTTTGATCTCTGACAGGCTCATCCGATCCGCCTCACGCCAAGTTAGTTCCCAATGTATTAAACGATAGTGTCCATACCAGTTCCTTGTCTGCTCCGTCGTATAGTGATCTTAGTGGTGCTGGAGGACAAGAAGCTCCGCCTGAACAAGAAATGTTCGGAACCTTCGACAACACAGTAAGGCAAAACATTTGTAGGGAAAATGAGGTCAGGCCACCGAGTGTTCCTTCCAACCAGGGTTCTAGGGGAATTCTGGAGAGCATCGTTCGGACGTTACCTAGAGTTAATCAAAATGCGATTTTACCAGAGGATTTGGAAGGCATAATAAATAGAGGGATAGCTCAGGGCATATCTACCTGTAGGAAAGAATTGGAGACGTCACGGCTCAGGTTAGTGCACAGATAGAACGGCAGCTAAGTGGGTTTCTTGAAAAGCTGTCGTTAACTCTTCCAGCTACGGCCTCAAATAACCCACCGCCGTCTCGAGATCCAGTAGTTCTACCGCCAACATCGAATCCAGTGCCGGTAGGTCCTCCTCCAAGGTTGCCGAATCGTTCTGGCAACCAGAACAGAAGCGCGTTTGTTCCAGTGGGACATCGTAGATCAAATCCACCTCCAACAGCTACAGGACAGCCTTTTCGTCAGCCAACCAGTGTTTGGTGGTTATCAGACCCCTTACACCCCGATTCCTTTCCCACCTCCGTTGGTAAATCCATACCTACCATCAGGATACAAAATCCCAGTTAACATTGACAAGTGGGGTCTGAAATTCGACGGAATTTCAGACAAGCTCACCGTAGAAGACTTCGTTTTTAGACTGGAAAAACTGCAGAGTAGATATGGTTGCTCGTGGAATGAAATTTTAAGAGATTTTCACCAATTGCTCTCAGGTCCAGCTTATGATTGGTTCTGGCAGTTCCAAGTGGACAAAGACTTCGATTGGCCAACGTTAAAAGAAGCGTTATTAAGCCGATACCAAAACCCTATGACGGATCTAGAGATAGTGCGTAATATCTTAGATCGCAAACAGTATTCCTATGAAAGTAGTGAAGAGTTTTTCGTTGCTATCAATAAAATGAGATACCAACTCAGAATGCCTATTCCAGAGGCTGATATGGTTAAGATAATTAAAAGGAATTTGAACGACAAAATTCGAAGCTTAGTATTTCCGCAGGCGATTTTTTCCTTGGATCAGCTTCGTTTTGTTTGCAAGGAAGCAGAAGCAGCTTTTCCAAAAAGAGAGCGAGACCTACCCAGACCAGCTGGAAGGCCTCCACATAAGTTTGGTGTGAGCGAGTTGGAATGTGAAGAAGAATACCAACCAGCTGATGAACAGCTGGCCGCTTACCAGTTCGGTGGAGCACGTTCCAAAAATCCTCCACGGCAATATCCTGACTCCACCAAACTCATATGTTGGAACTGTAAAGTTCAAGGCCACACATACTTTGACTGTGAGTAGGACGTGAGAAACTTGTTTTGTTTCAAGTGTGGTCATGAGGGTGTAAAGACACCGAGTTGTCCGCGATGTCACCCGGAAAACCGGGCGAGGGACGCGAAGGCTCTGGGGGAATCGCGTGCCACCTCAAAACAGAACCCCCTATAATATTTAATATAGATGAGGAAAAAGAAATAAATATTGAAAAAGAAATAATTTTAGAAACTCTTCCAAAAGAGGGAGAGCCAAAGATAAAAATTTTGAAAAAAAAGAAAATTGAAGATAAAGTTGAAGAAAAACATTTGTTTCAAATAAAGCCCTTACATATTCGGATTAAGGAATATGAAGAAGCGAAAACAAGAATTTTTAATAGTAGTAATAGAATTTTTAGCGTACCTTCCACGAATATTTTAAAGGCAAGAGTCAGATTTAAGGCAAGGAAGGATACGAAGAAGAAAATATCTTCTACTATTTTGAATTTGGAATCCGATCCTCGGCCTTATGCCAAAATAAAATAGGATCAAAAGAATTTTTAGGTTTGCTGGATAGTGGAGCCAGCGTTAGTATTTTAGGCAAAAATTGCAAACAATTGGTTCAGGAACTCGGCTGTCCTATAATTCCATTTAGTTTAGGAGTTAGGACCGCTGACGACAAAAGTCAATCAATTGTGGGCAAAGTTGAAATTAAAGTTAAATATAAAGAAAAAGAAGAAATGTTAACCTTCTTCCTTGTTCCCAGTTTGGATCAGGAGATCTATCTTGGAGTTGATTTTTGGAGAGTGTTCCAGTTAGCTCCAGGAATTATAAGTAGTATCTCGGTTGACGAACAATCGGATTCTCCAAATGCTCACCAGTTAACCTCTGATCAACAGGCCAGGCGGTCAGAAATAAGTTTTTATGTTTTGAGCGCGATGGTCTTGGAAAGACAGCCATGATGGAGCACGTCATCGATACAGGAGATGCTCTCCCTGTGAAACAGCGTCACTACCCTGTCTCTCCAGCGATACAAACACTATTATACGATGAATTAGATCGGATGCTGAAGCTCGGGGTAATCGAAGAAAGTGAAAGTCCGTGGTGTTCGCCAGTGGTTCTCTTACGGAAACCCGGCAAAAACCGACTCTGTTTGGATTCCCGTAAGGTGAACGCACTGACGAAGAAGAATGCCAGTCCCCTGCCACATATAGAAGGACTTACCAGCCGATTCCCCGACGCGATCTATATGAGCAGCATCCATCTCAAAGAAGCTTTTTGCCAAATTCCGCTGGAGAAGCAGAGTAGGGAAAAGACTGCCTTTGCGGTACCGGGAAGACCCTTGTACCAGTTCACAGTGATGCCGTTTGGGTTGTGCAATGCAGCTCAACGGTTGAGCCAGTTGATGGACAAGGTGATTCCTGCACGACTTAGGGAGCGCGTTTTTGTGTACCTCGATGACTTGCTTATCATGGCTCCCGATTTTAATACCCATATCAGTCTGCTAAGCGAAGTAGCCGAATGTTTACGGAAGGCCAATCTCACCATCAACATGAAGAAATCAAGGTTTTGCTTTAAAGAGTTGAAATACTTGGGCTTCATCGTTGGTGGTGAGAAATTTAAAACGGATCCGGCGAAGGTGGAAGCAATCGTGGAGTTCCCAATTCCGAAAACTCCTAGGCAGATCCGTAGGCTACTTGGAATGGCAGGCTGGTATCGGAAGTTCATAAAAGATTTCTCGACTCTGACCGCTCCATTGACTGACCTGTTGAAGAAGAGAAGCGAGAAGTTCTTCATGACGGATGAAGCGCTGGTGGCATTTGAGAATCTGAAGAAAGCGTTGATCTCAGCGCCGGTTCTTTCGCGTCCGGAGTTCACAAAAAGGTTTTACATCCAATGTGATGCTTCTGACGCGGGTATCGGTGCTGTACTGGTTCAGCTGGACGAGGAAGGAGAGGAAGTCCCGATCGCGTTTTTCTCACAAAAATTTAATAAAAGTCAGAGAAACTACAGCGTCACCGAGAAGGATTGTATGGCCGCGGTGATGGCTGTGAAGAAATTCAGGCCATATGTCGAGGGTATGGACTTTACGATTATAACAGACCATTCCAGCCTTAAATGGCTGATGAGTATGAAGGACCTTAGCGGCAAGCTCGCAAGGTGGAGTCTTTCGTTACAGTCCTATACCTTCGACATACAGTACCGCAGTGGAAGTCAAAATGTAGTACCGGATACTCTTTCTCGGGTACATGTGGATTCTCTGACTCTCGAAAATGTTGCCCCGTTGATTGACTTAGAGTCAGCAGAATTTTTATCGGAAGAATATTTAGATTTAATCGAAGTCGTTTATAATAATAAAGCAGAGCTGCCTGATTTAAAAGTCGAAGGCAGATACGTATATAAAAAAAGCTTTTAAAAAGTTAGGCGAAGAAGAAATGAGTGAGCATTCTTGGCTACTTTGGGTACCATCAGGTTTAACCCAAGAAATTATTAGTAGCGCACATGATCCTCCTAAGTCTGCTCATGGTGGTATTGCAAAAACTCTTAATCGTCTTAGAAACTATTTCTATTGGCCTAACATGACTGTGCATGTACGTGAATATGTCTCTAATTGTAATGTGTGTAAGGAATGTAAAGCGTCTAATCAAGTATCTCGTCCTCCTATCGTAAGGTCTTATTGTAGTAATCGTCCTTTTGAAAAAATATACATTGACTTTTTAGGGCCTTATCCGAGGTCCAAATCAGGAAATGTATATGTGTTCGTGGTTTTAGATCATTTGTCCAAATTTGTGTTGTTAAAAGTATTACGAAAGGCGAATACTTCGAGCGTTATTAAATTTTTAAAAGAAAATGTTTTTGATATGTTCGGAGTCCCGAACATTATTCATTCCGATAACGGAAAACAATTTGTGTCAAAAGAATTCGAAAATTTTATAGCTAAGTATGGCGTTAGACATTTTAAAACAGCCTTTTATGCACCACAGTCGAACGCATCAGAGAGGGTTAACCGCTCATTGTTAGCAGCTATTCGATCATACCTAAAGGATGACCAAAAAAATTGGGATTCGCATCTGGGCGATATAGCATGTCCGTTGAGGAGTGCAGTTCATAGCTCTATTGGTGTATCACCATACTTTGCCTTATTTGGTACAAATATGATGATGCACGGTAGTAGTTATGAACTTGCGAAAAAGTTGAACGCGATAGATGATAACTCTTAACTCTTCCCCGACAAAGTCGATTGCAATTAATTCGCAACCAAATTCGCGAACACATATTGAAAGCGAATGAAAAATCGCAAGGACATATAATGTCCGTACTAAAAAAGTTAAATATTCACCCGGACAAGAAGTGTATCGAAAGAATTTCGTTTTGAGTGATTACTCGAAAAATATATCGGCCAAACTTTCACCGAAATACGTTAAATGCCGTATTTTCAAACAAATTGGAAATAATATGTATGAAGTTGAAAACCTTATTGGTAAAAGAATTGGAATATTTCACGCAAAAGATTTGAAACAATGAGTAAACCGACAAAAAAAGTCACATTATATTTATTAATTTATTTTGACGAAGTACGCTGTATTCAAAACCCTGTGATTCTATTCACAATTCAGAAAATATCCATATAAATTTTGAAAAAAAAAATTTGTAATGAATGAAAATCGAAACACCCTATTAAAGTTCACCAAGTACCTGAAAATTGTTCATTGAAAACAGAAAAAGTATTTCGTTATAAATATTTTATTTGTTAATTGTATGTTTTTTGTATTATATGTTACTAAATGTTATTTATTTTACTTAATTTTATTTAGTTATTTAACTAATAATACTATAGTTTACTATATGTGATAAAAAAGCATCTGTGATTAATAGATATAAGTTTTACTAACCACTTAGCTTACTGTGAAATTACTTTTTTTATAAGACTGATTACCTTAGGTACTAATTTTCAGTAATCTGTGATATTTACTTTTATTATTTATTTTATTTATTATACTTTTTAATTATTTTTTTTTAATTAACTTAACTGTGATAAATAATCCGTAATGATTTAAAACTACTGTGATATTTACATCTTTTTTAATTTATTTGCACTTTAGGTTTAGTAACTAGTTTCCAAAATCTGTGATATTAATTTTAAGTTGACTGCGATACTAGTAATAACGTTTTATTTATACCACTTTTATTTATTTAATCTTGCTGGCACGATTTATTGGTATGTTTCGTTTAAAAATTTAATAGTATAGACACTGTCACTTATCACTAATATGCTTAAAATAATAATGAAACCACTCACCAGAAATAATAATTATAAAAAAAGATTATCCGACAATTGTTGAAATTGAGGTAGGTCCGGGAGCATTCAAAATTAATATCAGCTGAACGTATACTATATAATCCGAGGTCGTTGACCTCCCAACAAGTATGAGTATGCTATGATGTTTGAAGAAAAAAAAAGTTAAAGCGAATATATAACTCATAACAGAGTACTTACATTTAAGGTTAGGAATTGGCTTCGGTGGTTTTGGGAACAATATTTGGATTTCTGCAACTTTCTTTGCTCGGCTTAACGTGGGTTTTTCCCCATCGTTTCCATCGAAATATTAGAAATCTGAAAAAAAAAGAAACCAAGTATAATTAGCAAATAAACAAATAAGTAATGTAATATTTCCTACCATCCATCCACGCGTTTTTCCATCATCCCTGTGGATATCTGGATACACTTTCCTGCGGCGGCCGTAGTTTTTGTTTTTGCTGCTTATTGGGAATGTATCCCAATAAACAGCAAATTTTGTTGCGGACGCCTGGGAATCCCTCCAATACAACTCTGAAATGAGACTAAGGGCCAGTTCGTTCACAGTGGGTTAAATCTCCAATTTGATTATCACGGATTCCTCTTAATCCAAAATTAAGGATCCGTGATAATCAAAGAGTGTTTGTTCACTCTTTTTTCAGCTTGGTTAACAAATCATGGCTTTTCCACAAATCGTTCCATTTTCCAGTTTATCTGTCAGTTTGGTTGTCTAAAGTTAATCAAGAATTAAGAATTGAATTGACGAATTGACGTTAGTGACATTCTATACTTGCGGATTCCGAGTGAAGGTTAATAAATTCTTGTTTAAACATATTTTCACATTTTATTTAATTATTTATGTTTTCAGAAAAATATGTCGAAGCAACCGAAACTCAAACGTACAGCGAATTTCTCAAAGGCTGAGGAAGACAAACTAATTCGGTTGGCCTTGGAGAAAAAAAATATATTGGAAAACAAAAAAACAGATGCCATCACGTCCAAACAAAAGGACGCTGCTTGGGACGCCTTGGCAGAGCGTTTCAATGCCACATCAGATGGACAAGTAAGTTTTTAAATTACAGTTGAGTCTGAATTCTAATTTAAAAGCCCGATTCTGACAAACCCCACAAGTCATAACAGCCTCTCAATAGCTTCTGAACTCCTTCAGAGCAGGTAATATCTACTATTTTGAGTAATTATATTTGAACTATCGGAGTTGGCATCTCCTTCAGGGCAAATCACTACTTCAATGAAAACAAATATTCAAAAAAAAGTTAATAGATACATTCTTTCTTTTTTTTAGTTAAGAACTGGAAAAGTCTTGAAAGACAAATACAATAACATCAAAAGAAATATCAGAAAATCAAAGGCAGACCTGCGAAAGGAAATTTTCCTAACAGGTGGTGGTCCACCACCCCCTATGCCAAAGGAGGAAAGCCCACTTTTAAATGAGCTAAGCGACGTCATGGGCATAAGTGTCGATGGGTTGGTATCCAAGTAATAATTTCGATTTTTTTAGTTATATACTGTAGATTTTAATAATGATATGTATTTTACTTTTTTTTCTAGATATGATGATGATGAGGAGATCTTCGAAAATAATAAGTTCTCAGAAGATATAGACGATGAAAATAGTTTGGCCGATGAAGATGCGGAATTCTATTTACAAGACTTAACCACAGAAAAACCTGACGAATCTAGTGTGCTGCAATATAACATATCTCAAGGTTGCAACGGTGCCAATTGGCAGGATTATAATCCTGAAATGCTACGGAATGCTGTATTCAATGCTGTATTGGCTTCAAGAAGTGCCGGAAAATAACCGACTGACAACTCTGCACGAATATTGTCACTACTATCTTGTCCTATCCCGGCGACATCAATGCATTCAACGGGTGGTATGTTTGCTTCAAGCAAATCCGGTGGAATCTCTTCATTAAAGTCCACAGCTATGTTATGAAGAACTGCCCTTGCTACAATAATATCTTGGACAGTTTCTGTTTTAAGTCTCATTTGAAGAGACATAACAGGAAAACGTCTTTTCCAAACACCGTATTTCCGCTCAACAACATTTCTACTTCTTATAATCGATTCGTTGTATAGTTGTTCTACTGGATTTCTAACTAATGGTGTCGCCATGTACGATGTATTAGAATAACCCGAATCAGCTACGCTGATAAAGTTTTTGTAGTCTTTCCGTTCCAGTTTCATTTTATGAATTGAATTGTTAAAAATCGTTTGGTCATGGCACGATCCCGGCCATCTCGCAACAATATTACAAAATTTTAAATTAGCCGAACTAACACTTTGTACATTTAGAGAAAAATATCCCTTTCTGTTACGAAAATGTTCTGCGTTATCTCCACCTAAAAGAATTTTTTTTTTTTTATAATAAAGTACCCTATTTCATATTTTTATATTAACTTACCAGGGGATTGTATTCTCACGTGAGTACAATCGATGGCTCCGATTGTTCTAGAAAATTTCGCAAGATTGTAGAATGCATAACTTGCTTCGGCCAATTCTTCATCTGATTGTGGCATTTTTATAATATTTTTTCGGAGTGACGCAATGGCAGAGGAGACTCTCCGAATTATTACGCAGACTGTTGTTTTACACACCCCAAAAAAATCTCCGACTGATATTAACATTGTTCCTAAAGCATAAAATCGCAGCGTAATGAGAAGTTTTGCCATTGGAGTTATGTTTCGGCTTCTGGAAAACATTTTTTAAAATATTGTTTAAAGAAAGTTAGTGAAATAAACCTTTCACTCTTATCCTGCAAATTCGGCCTCATCATTTCCAAAATGTTTGCAACAGTTTGCTTCCTGAATCTAAACCGTCTAAAAAAGTCAATATCATCCCACTTATTGAAATGGTCAAATCTTTCATACATTTTGTATTGTCGCCTTTCAATGACTAATTCTTGAAACTCATCTTCGCTTTCGTCAGCGCTCCATGATTCCCAAATGCAATCTCCAGATGCACTGTAATAATAATGTAATAGTATTGTTTAGGTAGATAATATGTACATTGGCACTTGAAACTTACTTGGAATAAATAAAAATATTTACTTATAAAGAACTTACTTCATTTCAATCAATAAACAATTTTCGATCAGCTGAAGATTTTGTTAAGTTATTGTTTAATGTTTATTTTCGATTAACTTAATCAAAAATAAAGCCATATGTGAGCCACATACACTGAATAAGAGAAAAAAAAATTCTTATTCTATGACCACATACAATACAAAAAAGAAAAGAAACGTCAAAAGTAGCCACACGCAATAATAAAAGAGAAACGTCAAAAGAACAATAAGAAAAAGCATGCTCGCTTTTTCTCGCGTAATCAAGCATGAACCAACTGAATTCTAGTAAATCCATGATTATATGGAGCTAATCAAGCAAAATTGGCTGATTAACGAAATCTTCAATTAACTGCCCAAATCATGGATTCCTTGATTAATATTTTCCTGAACAAACGCATTCTATGATTATCAACTGGAATAATCCTTGATTAAAGATGATCAAGTGTGAACGAACTGGCCCTAATTATCAATGATATAAATTAGGTTTATAATACATTTCCAACAAAAAAATAAAACGAAAACTATTAATATTAAAGAAAATAATAAAAATATAAATTCCTTTACTTACCATTTCTGTTGTGCGGTTATGCCTTGTTGCTGTGCTGTTTGAAATAGTAAATAGAGATAGTAACGTCAGATACCTACATAATTAAAAAGGAAGAGACAAATTCGATGATGACAATTATGTCGGACCAGTTCCTCTCCGTGAAATACGGGCTTAAGTCGGAATGGCCACTAATACATACTGCTTTTAGTAAAAAGTTGTAGCACTTTTGTCTTTGCAGATTATTTTTGTTAAATTTCCTGTTCGTCATTTTTTTTGTCGTTTTTTTTTTTGTTCACATCCATTTTTTGTTTCAGTTGTATTCCGTCATGACAGTTTATTTCTTAGTGTAGAGTTTCGTTGGACAGGAATTTGGAGCAATCGGTCATTGTGCCTAAGTCTTGATTTTGACGTTGGCTTGTTAGTATATAAATAAATAGATATATTAACATTTGGCGTAAGTTTTGTTAAACAAAAATTCTCACCAGCCCCATCTGTCGGCAACGAATGGCTTCAAAATAATTCTAACTACTACAGTGTTTGTGATCCCTTCGAGGATCGAACAAAATCTAATGTCATAAATGTTTTTTTTTGGTTCACACATACTTAGGCACTAAATGAGCACAAATACATGGAGGTTCTGTTATTGTTTTTACTATATATTTGGTTATGTATGCGCTGCGTTGAGATGTGTATCGGATGATACTGTGCAGTTAGGTGAAATCTGAGATCATCCGAGTTTTTTTTTGTATAACTTTGATGCCTCTCTGTGTTTTGCCCCTCCTTGACCATTAAGTTCGAATGAGTTTGTTTTGACAGATTGATACTGTGTCACACACGTTTGTTGGCTGATTGAAAATACCTACGCTACGATAAGTGCGGTGAACAAAAATATAACTAAAATTCTTGGAAAATTTCAAATAAATCCAAAGTGTGTGCTTAATTTTAATTCAAAATAAATCTAAAAATAATTTAATTATAATCCATTGTGCTTTTTTAGAATAATTAAAGAAAAACTAAGGAAGTGCTATTGGTTTCAACTCAGCCAACGATTTCTGGTCGTTTTCTTTTATAGAAACCCTTAGAATTAAATAGGAATTGTACCCATACAGTGGTGAGTTAGTTGAAAAATGCTTTTATTGAAAAGAATTCAGAGTTTGTTAATCCTTAGGTGAATTCTGGCGGCCCAAGATAATCCTTTTCGTACTGGACCGCCACAGGTGAAAAATAAAAATATAAATAAATAAAAAAAAGAGCTTTTCTTTCTGTCCCGCCTGGTGCCTTTGAAACCAAGGATATTGGTACAACTTTTTTTTTGTGCTCTGGAGACCAAGGACATATTGGTGCAATTCAAGACGTTTTAGGATCTAAATTATCCCGGCAGCTACAATACCAGTGCAATACTGAGCGAGACTTTGGTGGCCATAAGAGCTCCACAACCCTAGCCGTACCAGGGGGCCTCAAGCGCCCTAAACCAAAAATTGTAGAAATTGGTCAGAGTGAGTCAAGTAAAAAGAAATCAAAAAAAAAAAGGAAAGAAAAAGTTAATTGAATACCAAATTTATCATCTGCAAAAAAAAAATTATTATTAAAAAGGATATTTATATATGTATCTACGAGTAGAAATACGAAATTTGTGTTTGTAACTGTCTTTTATTTACTGTATATTTTTCTTAAATTTAACGGCGTTGAAGTTGCAAATTTATATATATATACCTACCCTAAATTACCTTAAATTTATATTTTCTGGATAAAGTTGTTTTTTGTACAAGGGACCTAAACTTCAGTTTTCTAAAGTGTCACCGCGGGTTGAATTCGTTTGTTTGTTTGTTTGTTTGTTTTGTCCTGAATTTTCAGATACCTCAACAGAGCTCTTTAGGGGTAGGGAAATCAGGTCTCCGATTTTTCCTAAGAAAAAAATTTAAAATTAAGTACCAAAAAGGGTAAAATATTTTTTTTGTGTTAATTTCTGACGCTGCGAAAACGGTTTTAAGTTACCTTACTTATTTTTTTAGTTCCAATTTTGCTACCTTTTTGTTAATTTATTTTGGTTTTTTTTAAATTATTCACATTCCATGTTCTTTCCCCTTTGTTTTTTTTTTTAAATATTAACAATAATTATGTGAATAAAAACTTCAGCTAAACGCCGATGTGGATGAAATTTTTGGTGTTTCCTTGATTGTAATCGGAACATGATCTGTTGAAGACCGTTTTTCAGGGGTGCCAATGGTAGCTGAGTTTCGGTGAAGATGGTATGATCTGAAACCGATCGTCCACCATCTTTGGGGAAATCTAAACATGGCCGCAGATTTCCATGGTTGGGTGGGTAATGGCGACGCTGCAAAAACATCCGCAGTGCCCTGATGTGCCAATAGTCCGTCCGTGTCGTTATTAGTCCGATTCCTTTTTTTATCGCTAATTTTCCTCTGGCCTGATATGTGTTTTTGTCTGCAGGCGAGGTTGAGTTTTTGGGGACAAGATCCCCCCGTCCGACGAGCTGACGCCGTGCATATGCAAGCAGGCCGCGTCCTCAGAGCTCAACATTCCACCTTCCCTTTCCAAACTCTTCCTTCCTCTTTTTCCTACCTCTTCCTTTTTCCTACCCTTTCCAACTTACCGACGCCCTCCTCTCCTCTTGCCTCGCAACAATTCGTTCCTTTGAGGAATTTAAGAATTTGGGGTATTTTTTAGAGAATGTATTTGGTTCTCGTCTATATGGTACTTGCCCAGATGTTTCTGTCTTTGATGCATTAGTGCATCGCAACTACCTATTATGTGGTCCGGCGTTTCCTTATGAGCATCGCAGAATTTGCAGGAAGCACTGCTCTCTAGGCCAAGGAGGCTGAGATGTCTTCGCAGTTTACAATGGCCAGTGAGGAGTCCCGTTATTCTCCTGAGATTGTTCCTACTAAGGCTGATACAGGATAGAAATCGTTCTCGGTTATAATTCCCGAGTAAGAGTTTCGCCTGTCTCAGTTTGGGGAGTTCTTTCCAGATTTTTGATCTTTTTGCCTCCTCTTCTATTTTGATTTTGTTTTTGATTATACTCTTCCCTATGCCACAATAGGGTTCTGGTTCTGGTTCCCCGTTATCGGTGTCATTGCTCCTATTTTTGCTAGGGAGTCAGCCTCTTCATTGCCCTGGACACCTACGTGACCTGGTACCCAATGTAGTGTGACTTTGTTATCCTTGCCTAGTTCATTAAGCTTATTTACACATTCCCATACTAGTTTTGACGTGATGGTGTATGAATTCAAAGCTTTTAGTGCAGCTTGACTGTCTGACATTATGGCAATGTTTTGTTTTTTATATTTTCTATCGATGTTACGTTCTGCGCATTTTCCGATGGCATTCACTTCTGCCTGGAAAATGCTGGTGGACTTCTCCATTGGTATGGAAATTTTGGTTCTAAGCCCAAAAATCCCTACACCAGTCCCGTCATAAGTTCTCGATCCATCAGTATACCACTTGATGGTGTTTGCTTGGAGATTGTAGTTTTCCATTTCACTTATCCAATCTCTTTTGCAACTTAACTCCGTTCGAAAAAGCTTTTCGAAGTTATATTTTCTAATCATGCTATCCCTGGGAATGTCAAGAAGGTTTATTTCTGTGGACTTGAGGATCATGTTCCTCTCTCTATGACCAATGATCTTTCCTGTCCCAGTACCCTCCTTAGCAAACCTCATGATGGCTCCCTTAGCAGCACTTTCTATTGCCACGTGTAGTGGCACTAGATTTAAAATGTTTTCCATTGCTGCTGTAGGGCATGTTCTCATTGCTCCGGTTATACATATACATGCAAGCCGTTGCACCTTTTCTAATTTTCTCTTTGTTGTTGTTAATTCGGTTCTTTTGTGCCATGCAACCGCTCCATAGGTGATTATGGGTCTCACCATCATTATATACATCCACCTGAGAATGTTTGGTTTGCATCCCCATGATTTTCCTGCAATTCTTTTGCAAATCATCAGGGCTTTAGTGGCTTTCCCGACAGTTATTTCAACATGTTTGTTCCAGAGGAGTTTACTATCTAGTGTAATGCCTAAATACTTGACCTCTTTCTGGATGTCGATTACTTCTCCTGCCAATCTTATGTTTTTCATGCGTGGTAGAAGTCTTTTCTTAGTAAATGGTATTATTGCTGTCTTCGTGGGGTTTATGTTCAAACCCACTGAAGTACACCATTTCCTAGTTACTGTTAGTCCTCTCTGTATTGTATCTTAAAGAGTTTCTTCAAACTTCCCTACGGCAGTTATTACAATGTCATCGGCAAAGCCAATGCATTTTATACCTTGAGAAGTTAGAGTTTCTAGCAATTCATCTACTACAAGACTCCATAGTAAGGGTGATAGTACCCCTCCCTGAGGACAACCTCTTGTAGTGATGACTTTCTGAACACTTTGTCCTGTGTTGGCTTCCGCCATTCTTGTACTTAGCATTCTGCCAATCCATCTAGTTATGGTGATGAGTACCCCCTTTCTACTAAGGGCTCTGTCAACAGCTACATGCGAAGTATATAATAAAAGCCTTAAATCTAAAATACATGCGAAGTGTTGTCAAAAGCTCCTTCTATATCCAGGAAGGCGCAAATGGCAGTCTCTTTGTCATCTAATGCTTTCTGTACAGTGTTTGTAAGCTCGTACAGTGCGGTTTCTGTAGATCTGCCCGCTCTGTAAGCATGCTGATGGTGATTTAAAGGCATGCTTGTTATTACTTCTACTCTTATGAAGTTATCGATTACCTTTTCCAAAGTTTTCAGTAAAAAAGATGTTAGGCTAATTGGCCTGAATGACTTTGGATGGGTTGTATCTTTTTTCCCCACTTTGGGGATAAAGATAACCTTTGCTCTTCTCCATAGATTTGGTATGTGCCCAAGTGCGATGCTACTTCGAAGCAATTTTATAATATAAGGCATTAATTCCTCCTTTCCTTTTTGTATCTGTTCTTTGTTTTCTTTAGTCTTTTGTGCCAAATGTATTAATTACAAACAAAAAAACAATGTCCAAAACCAATTAAATAAAACTTAAATAAAATCCTCTTAATTTTAAATTGAAATCAACCCAAATAAATTATTCCATCCACCTCACCTACAAGTAAAAAAAATTAAGGCTAAAATCGCGAAGTGCAAAAAAAATCTGTGTTTGTGCGTGCAATCAACCACCATCCATCAACCATCACATCGCATCATCTCAAATCTCCATAAAAAAAACACACACAAAAAAAATCAATAAATGAGTGTAAATAAAACCAATGCAGTACAATTAGCGCAGCCTAGAAAAAAAAAAAAAAAACAGTGCAACGAGTGGTAATCCTTCCTTTTCCCTTCTCTTCTCACAGTTACACTGGCTAGATCGATATGCACATTGTGTGTGGAGCTTCACACACAGTGTGTACATCGATTGAGCTAATGTGATCTCAGATAAATTGATAAATTGCTGTTTATTCTATTTATTCTATTTCCAGGGGCGGATCGTAGCAACTCAGTCACCAAGGCATAACACTAGTGACTGTTTGTTATTGATCGGCTCAAATTGGAATTTAAATAAACAGCATAGTTAATTGTCTGACTTAGGTTTTAGCTAGTTTGAAATTTTGAAATGGTTGGTACATTTAGGATCGATTATTGCAACATTCGCGGACTACGGAAAAATTTCTGTTCTGCATATGTCTACACTGCAAATAACAGGCCAGCTGTTTTGGCACTAAGCGAAACCCAGATAGGTGAAAATTCCGATCACTCGGAATTTAATCTATATGGGTAGGGGAAAGTGGTTACCCTTCGTACACTTTTCACATTTTATTTTATTTTGGTAATGAAAATTTACTTCATTATCTAGTTAATTCACTTTATGTGTAATAAATATATAGTAATTCCTTACAAAAAAGTTTGAAACTGTTATGATAAAGGGTTGAAGGGTTATAGAAATGTTTCCAGGATAAGATTTTTGTATGAATTCACCCCACCTGTGGGGTACTTTCGCACAGAAGGTGGGGTACTTTCGTACAACATGGGGAACATGGTCTTTAAAAAGTCTATTTAACTGCTAGTTTTTATTAAATAGCAAAAACAAATGCACTAATCCTAAAACATACTTTAATATTAAACTTGACTAATAGCAAACTTAAAAGTCTCATGCAAACCTACGAGGTTGCGGTCGCGATTACGATAACAAAGTGGATGACAATGGTTAAATCTCTAGAAAGAAAAACTTTTTATAAGATTTGTGGGTTGCAAACTCTTTCTACAATAAAAGTCGCGCAGCTGAACGTAGCCGCTTACATTTGCGCCTGACTAAATTCTTTTTGAAGAAAACAACAAAAATTAATAAATTATTAGTTTATTCGTAATTTTAACGTTTATAAAATATACTATGAGATCATTGTAATTAAATTAGTCTCTGTCTCTTTGATAAAAAATAGGAACTTTAAGTAATTAGGTAATTAATTAAATTAATTAAACATTTGGTTACTTTGGAAGTCATTGCACATTAAAATTACTAAAGTCAATTGCAAATGTAAATAATCTTGATGTCCTGGCTGTACAGTGTGGCCTTGGTTCAGGATCAGGCAGGATCATGGCGACGTCAATGATATACAAAGTGTGTATGTCTTCTACATTAGGGAAAACAAACGACATTAATGACCCCGGTTTTTTTCGAAGGTAAGAAACTTTTAGCTCTGTTGGTGAATAATGACTGAGAACTTTTCCAACGTAATAGACATTAGAAGATTTTTTTTCAAATTTTACCAAAATAAAGGAGTTATCTTTGATATTTTCTGGTATCACTTCAACATTTGTGTTGGTATTGAAATCATAAGCATCTTCATCGGTTTCGAAATCGAAAGGAGACGTAGAGCTTTCCCGCAAGCTTATTTCCGATGCATCAGATTCCTCTGAATCTTCATCAATTTCTATTTTTTTTATTTTCTTTTTCTTTTGAATTGATTCGAGTTCCACCAAACTCCGTTTAATTTGTTTAGCTCTGGCTTTTCGCTCCTGTTCTTCTTTTTTCAATTCCTTCTGTCTAAATCGTTCTTCTATTTCATTTTTTTCTGGTGTATCTGTGTATATACGAGATTTACCTGGCTTTCTTCCTTTATTAGTTTTTCTGTTTGTAATAACTCTAGGATATGGTCTTATGGCTTCTGGTGTTATGGGAACAATATTAGTCGGATCCGTTTCAGTCTGAGATCTAGAAGTGGATGGTTCGCAAGTAGTCGGTACATGTTGTGTCACAGCTATAGAAGTGGATGGTTCGCAAATTTCGTTGACATCTTCTTGAAGATTTTGAAGCAAGGACGTAGGTGAAAGCTCACGTGTATCATTGGAGGACAGAAGTGGATTTATATCATTCGATGGAACACAAATATTAGGTTCTGACTCTAGTTCAGCAGAATTTTTTTCTGGGTTTGTTCGAATATTTTCAGAAATATTTGCAGCATATATGTCAATGGGAGCGAAATCTTCATCACTAAAGGCCATTTCATTGAACGGCCATATGCCTGGCTTAGCAAATCCACTGGTAATATTTTTCGCTGTAAAAGATTCTAAATAACTAAGTTTAACCAGTTTTGGAATATTATAAATACTGATTGTCTTTCCTGGATTGGTCATATGCCAATTATTAAAAGCTATTTTGAGTTTCGACTTAAATGGCCCAAAAACTGCAACATCTAATGGTTGGAAACGATGGCTTGTGTGTGGTGGAAAAGACACAACATTTATTCCATTATTTCGAGCATACGTTATAGCTTGTAAGCTGATGTGGCTTTCGTGATTGTCACATAACAATAAAATTGGATGTTCTTTAGAGCTAAGTGAATGCTTTTGAATATGTTTTAAGACTAACACAAATATTTCAGCATTTATCCATCCACTCCTATTTGCAGCCCCAATGCTTCCTTCAGGGGCACCTTCAAGAAAATGGTCTTTGTAGTGAACACGGGGAAATACAAATAGCGGTGGAATAGTATTTCCACTTGCAGAAATAATAGCACCAAAAGTAACAAGTTCGCCTCTCTCCGATGAAACAATTTGTCCTACTTGTTTTTGTGATTTAGGAGCCAAAACTTTAGGAGTGTCTAAAACAGTAGATACACCCGACTCATCAAAGTTAAATATTCTGTCGGCAGTAAAATTATGCCGCTGCAAGACTTCACCCAAATTATTATAAAACTCTGTAACTGCAGATTTATTAAAAGCGAAAGACCGTGCAGCGCTGGTGTTTTCAGGTTTTCGCAAACTTAGATTTGAATTTCGCTCCCTATATTTCCGCATCCATTCTATTCCCGCCATTTGATTTTCGTCCCATTTCCCTGGATATTTTATATTCAATGCTTTTGCGTATTCATAAGCAAGTTTTCGAATTTGTACCGTAGTGAGCCCATAATGCATTTTGCAGCAGTTGATAACGTACTCATTTAAGCGTTCCTCTTCTTGCAAGGAAAATACTTGTAAGCTTGTGAATTTTGATTGAAAATTACGAGGCTGTTTATCTTTCTTAATTCCCTCTTTCAATTTTTGTACTCTGCTTTGCAGAGTTGATGTTTTGACATTGTATTTCAATGCGGCTTTCCTGTAAGACAATCGACCTTGCATAACATCGTCAACAGCTGCATTGATGGATTCTTCATCAACCTCTTGGGTTCTTGTACCCTTTTTTTTATATTTCCGAACCATGATTCTGAAATTATTCTGAAAATATTTATTTTAAAACTATATGCCTTAATAATAGATGGAGTAAATTAAAGGGCTATATTTTATTTCATTAAAATTGATATAAAATGTTTTCATTGTAATTTGTGGAAGAAAGATTTGAAGGGGAGCATTCGTACGCGTACGAATGTGCCCCCTGTGTTACTGTCCGAATGTACCCCAGTATATGCACAAAACAAAAATAATAGCTTTTTTATAAATTATAATGTAGTATTGAAATATTACTTATTTAAAAACTAAATAAACATTGTTAACATGCATTATTTATCACTATGTTGTCAAAAACATAAAAAAAAATACTCACAATTCGACCGCAAACTTTATTAAAAAAATTACTCCAACCACTCGGAAACACGTTATATGTTGTCACTTCTCTTGCCGTGGCGCACACAAGCAAACACGTCTGTGTACATCGTTTACATTTTCTTTTATTCTTACTGTACGAATGTTCCCCATGTACGAAGGGTGACCACTTTCCCCTATAGCTTAGTGCCGTTATTTTTCCCCCATCATGGACTAGCCGTTTATATAAGAAATGATGTAGCTTACCAACTTCAACCACAATATGGTTTGTGTTCCAACACAAACTTTAATTTCTTGTGGTTAAAATTCACGGTAAATAAGCACATCATTCACTCCTGTTTCATTTATCGAAGCCCCAATTTGGACAGAATTTCAACTTTTAACGAATTTGATGATCTGTCCGACTCCATCCAAAGAATTGTTTCCCATTATCCTCACACTGAAATCGTCATTACGGGCGATTTCAATGTACACAATTCTAGGTGGCTTCGCTTTTCAGGCCAGACAACCGAAGGAAGGTATGTTGAGATCTTTGCTGAGTTAAACCAACTTACTCAGCTTGTTGACGAGCCAACTCGAATCCCTGACGTTGCAGGTCAAACCGCCAACACCCTAGACTTGTTTCTTACCTCTGACCCTGATAAATACACTATTAGTGTATTATCGCCCCTAGGCTCATCAGATCATTGTGTCATATCTGCAAATTTCTCATGCCAACAAAATCCAGTTAAAGTGAAAGCTCCTATGAGAACCGTTTGGCAATATGAGAAAGCCAACTGGGACGGTCTCAATAATTTCTTCAGGAACTTTAACTGGTCACTATGCTTCCTCGATAGTGACGTAGACTCCAGTGCAGATATGATCACAAATTTAATTCTCTGCGGAATGAGAGATTTTATCCCGAACAGGATACAATCTATCAAACCGAAAGAGAATTCATGGTTTGATTTGAGCTGCAAAGAGGCTATTAGGGTGAGAGAAGTAAGTTTCCGTAGTTATAAAGCCAACCCTACTGAGGAAAACCGGAACAAGTTTAAGCAAGCTAGAAAGACCTGTAACGGTCCCAAGGGTAGTAAAAATTTTTGGTCATTTGTAAAAAATATTCGAAATACCATTTCGTCTTCGGTTCCAACGCTCGTCTTCAATGATACCCCTGCAGTCAGCTCACTAGAAAAAGCCAATTTGCTTGCAGCACAGTTTGCTGTTAATTCGACTCTGCCAGAGAGTGTCATGACTCCTCCTGCATTTGAGAGCGTAAACGATTTTATGGGACCAATCTTCTTTCGTACTCGTGCAGTTGCAAGAGTCCTAAAAGATCTCGATGTACACAAATCTGCTGGCCCGGATTGTATTCCTTCTATTGTTCTGAAGAGGTGTTCTTCAACGCTGGCAAAACCACTGCGTAAGCTTTTCCATCTGTCCTATTCTACTGGTCTCTTTCCGAGTGGATGGAAAACAGCATTTGTCCAGCCTGTCCCTAAACTCTCTTCCTTATTTTCATCAATGACCTCTTGTCTGAAACTTCTAATCCATTAAACTGTTTTGCTGACGATAGTACCCTCAGCTTTTCATATTCGTTTCCAGATCTTCATCCCTCTTCTTCTGATGTGGAACTGGAACGGCAGCGTATGATTAGCTCATTTAATTCTGATCTCGACAGCATTGTCCAATGGGGATACAAAAATCGTGTAGAATTTAATGCTTCCAAGACTCAATGCTGTCTCCTGTCGTTAAAGCGAAACCCACCCCCACTGTCCATGAGTGGCACTTGCATCGAAGAAACAAATAACCTTACAGTTCTCGGTATGTGTGTCACAGACCACCTCTTGTGGAATGATCACATATTTGACGTCGCCAAAAATGCTGCTAAGTGTTTAGGTTTTCTTCGTCGATGCAAGAAATTTTTCTCCCCTTCTGATCTGGCTGTAATTTACAAAGCCTTCATTCGTCCAAAACTCGAGTATAACTCTCACATATGGGAGGGTGCTCCAATAACCCACTTGAATCTCTTGGATAGAATCCAGAAAAGAGCTATAAAAATGATAGGTGATAGCGCTATAACAGACGCTATAACAACTTTGGAACACCGCCGTAATGTTTCTTGTCTCTCTCTGTTTTATCGCTATTTTTATAAACAGTGTTCAAGTGAAATAACCACACGGTTAAAAATCTTGGACTAAAATTCAGTAATTCCTGTATTGTATATAGGACCACACCAAATTTTTATTAGAATTCAATACTTGCAATGGTTTAAAAATCTTTCGTATACTATCATCCTATTGAAATGTAATCATTGCTTGGAATGGGATTTTTCAAATAATTGTTCCCTGGGTTCAATACAAAATAAATTATAATCTAGTACAATCTACTAATTTTCAAAATTAATTTCAATCCGAAATGGACTAGACTTAACGATTTTTTGGAATAATTTTTAATATTTAAAGAATATTATTTAATCTTAATGACTTAATTCAGTATAAAAAGCAAACCTTTTTGAAATGCCTTTTAATTGTGAATGCATTTATTTTGAATCTGAGTTGGATTACATTGTAAACCATTTTATTTTATCATCCAGTATTTTTTAAGCTCCTTTGTAGTAAAAATTCGTTTTGTTTTTAATTTACTTTGAATTAAATAACAGTGGAAGTAGAATTGTCGTGTAATACTATTTAAACTTATTTTAAGTACGATTTGGTTTGAATATCAATAAAATTTCAATTAACTGATAGTACGAATAGTATTACGATCTAGTAAAATTTACTGTTTAAATTCAATATAAAAAAGTTTTATTTGTAATAAATATTTAATTAGATTTTAGTAGGTATAAAACAGTTTTATGTAATTTTTCATACAAATTGGTCATACTATTAATTCAGTTTGAATTAAAAAAGTGCGATTAGTATTGAAAACCAATGAGATTAAGTAGGTACCTATTCAAATTTAATTGAAAAATTATTTTTTGATACGAACTATAAATTCTGAAAAAACGAAAAAGAATTGCAATGAAATATTTCTTTCACATAAATTTAATAGTTTTCCCTAAGAGTTTTACTTACTTTCAGATCAGGTTCCGTGGACTTCAAAAATATGCTAAATTTTTTAATTTGTCTTTAAATGTGAAAAGAAAAACATTTTTTATTTAATTCTTAAAAATTTATTTTTTTATTGTTAAAATTATATTACATATTCTTTTTTTATTAATCAATCAATTTGTTAAACAAAAAATACTGCAATTAAGTTAATTCAGTTTCAATGATTTAGAATTGACTTACTTGTCGCTATAACATCTTCGCTTGTTATATAAATTATGGATCAGTTTTTATGACTGCGAATACCTTCACCTCATGTCCCATTTTACAAGTTACCATTATAATTGTGTCCTCTACTAACAAAATTCCTATAATTAAGTCAAAAATGTAATCGATCAGAGGATTTCAAAAAATGATAAACAATAAAATTGAAAACAATATTTTTATAAAATGTCAAATTTTTAAATTTAATTAAGACTAATTTGTAATTTCGTGCAATTAAAAAAAGATGTTAGATTTTTGTAACATTTTTAAATAAAAAATTAATAGAAATAATTCGTTACACTTACCCTTTGAAATTACACTTTTTCACAAATTTCGATGTTTTCACGTCAACTTTTTCTTTTAAATGAAAAGAAATGCAGGATTCGCGTTTCATCCGCTGCTGGTATAAATTGCATTCCAATTGTATTGCTTTTCAGACAGTATTGTATTCAATTTCAATACAAGATGTATACATTCAAAACAAATTGTATTCAATGGAATCGAAGTGCTCGAATAAAGTTCATAAATCAACTCGCTTTATGTTTTGGGACATTGGAGTGAATTTTATTCTAAATTGTATTTCCTTCTAAGCCCCAATATGCTGCATTGTAATACAAAATTTGTAAATTTAATACAATTAGTATTCAATGAGAATGTATTGCTGGAATAAAATTCATTCCAATTCGCTTTCCGTTAAGTAAAAGTACCGTTACAATAAGTGGTTCCTATTTGTGTTTCGAACGCTGGAATAAATTTCATTCCAAATTGTAATATTTTTTATACTACATTTACATATGTATATGTAGTAATAAATTTCAATTCAAGATTATTACATTCAATATCATTTTTTGATTACATTCCAAATTTGGGAATTTCCTTCTGGGAAATTTATTTGTGTGTAATCCTCGATGTACTCATATTAAGGACTTAGGTATTAAAATTAAATAAAGGCAATACAATTTTTAAGTATTAATGGTGTAAATCAAGGAAATTTCTACATTGAATACAAAAGCAAATACATTTTAATTCAAAATATATTGAAAAAAAAATAATACTTGGCATGTTATTGAATTAAATACTGCAGGTATTGCAAATATGCAGTAATACTTTAGTATTACTAAAATTTAGTCCAAGATTTTTAACCGTGCAGTTGCATTCCTCCCCTTAAACAATTCAACCGTAATACTCGCGCTTTAGGAATGCTCATCAGTTTACCCTTGAGCCCAACTTCGGACGTACTGTTAAGTACAGAGATTCCTTCTTTAGCCGCACAACAAGAATGTGGAATGCTTTACCTGGCTCTATTTTTCCCTCCCATTTCAATATTCAAAACTTCAAAACCAATGTGCACCGGTATCTCCTCTAAATCCTTCCTTCTTTTCCTAACGCTCGCACTGTGTGCAAACATATTACGGGTAGTCATAACCCCTTTAGTGCGTGCTGAATTTAAATCATTCACATTCAATCCTATTGCCTGTGCAAATAGTCGAGGCTATCTGCCAGTCTGTGCGGTTAGTCCGGAGAGGTGTTCTCTCCATCAAGTTCTCTACTATTGGTAAGCTACCCGGAAAATGAGTATTTAACAGTAGGCTAGTCCTTTGCTCCTCATTCTCTGTATAGCCACCATCCGGGTACCTAAGTGCTAACGATGTGATGGTGGGTTCTTTTGCTAGAGCTTTGTGAAGTCTAGCAGCGAACGGGGTAGAGGAAACCCTCTCACAGAACATCGCAAAACTTTTTCTTTTTGCTCTTCTGATTTCCCCGTTGTACTTGGTCAGCTCTTCAGAGTAGTTATTCCACTCTCCAGTGCTCTTTGCCTTGTTGAATAGTTTTCTAACCTTGGATCTTAGTTTTGACAGATTTTTGTTCCACCACCGAGCATCTTTCTGTCTTTTTATTTGCTTTATGGGGCAACTGAGTTCATAAGCCTCAATTATTGCCCCATTAAACTCATTTACTAAGTGTTCTAACTCAAGGTTACTATTTGTCGTTTCAACAGGACCTAATCGTTCAAGGTTTGTTTTGAGAACGCATTTGTACAGGTTCCAGTTTGTTTTCTTAGGGTTCCTGCCAGAGCTATTCTCTGTGAGCAAGTTGTCTAAGGTAAACTCTATAATTCTCTGATCAGACATGGATGGTTCATTGGAGACTCTCCAGTTTCTAATCAAGCTTCCTACATTCGGGCTTCCAAACGTTAAGTCTAAGACTTCTTTTCTTATTCTAGTAATGAAGGTAGGTGTATTCCCTACATTATAAATATCTAGATTTTTCTCGATAATAAAGTCTAAAAGGTACTCACCCCTTTGATTAATATCGGTACTACCCCATGTTGTATGGTGGGCATTTGCATCGCATCCAACCAACAACGGTAGTCCTTTGCTGCTGCAGTAGTCCGCAAGATTCCGTACTTCTGTAGGTGGAATGTTTTCCTCATCACCGGCGAAGTATGCTGCTGCTACTACCAACGTGCTGAGGTTGCCCCCATTGTCCAATTGGGCTTGGATTGGCACCAGGTCCCTCGTCATAAATTCTGAAAGACATATAAATTTTATATTATTTCTTATTTTTATGCATGCTCGGGGCGAGTCACTTCTCGTATCCCAAATTACTTTAGAGTTCTTACATGTTAGGCCTCTAATCTGGCCCCCGTAAATCCGGTTCTTGGATCAGAACTAGACCCAGGTCATCAACTGTAAATTTTTGTGTTATAACAGCTGATGCTGCCTTTGCGTGATGCAAATTTACCTGGGCTAGTCTGGTACTGATCCCACGTCCAGTCACTTCTGCTTAACAGGTGGGGGCTGGTGCCCCCTCATCTGCAAGCAGACATTCTTCCTCTTCATTTGTGGGAAGCATCTCGTCTAAGTCAGATGAACTGGAAGAGAGGTCAATGCCCTCCATTTCTTCGTCCATCTGACTAGACACCTCCATTGCCAGTTGTTGCTCCTGGCTTTGGTAGATTTCCATGGTGGGATTTGGGATTATCGGGTCAAGGATGGGTTTGGGAGTTTCCGGGACTTGGGTGGTTTTAGGATTTGCAGTGGTGTGGGTAGGATTGGATGGTTTGGAGATTTGGATAGGTTGGGTTATTGGTGGGACTGTTAGTGGTGGGAGTGGGGGGTATGTTAGGGCTTGACATAGGAGGGATGTGTTGTGGATGTTGCAGTTCCTTGGCCTGCCTTTAGCTTGCGGAGTCCCGTGACTGGGATCCTGCCGAACTTGTAATGAAGCTGGTGGTCTGCTTTCACTATTGCCCCATACGTGCCATCAACTCACTGCCCTTCCAAGTGCTCAGTTTGGACGCTTTTTCTCTGAGCCATTCTGCCATCTCCTGCCCAGCACAATCGACCAGCAGCAGCTCCGTTCTGAAGTGCAGACCATTGAATTTGAGTTTGTGCCTCCACCCAAGAGACACCTCCTCAATTATGGCTTCCTCCAGTGCAGATAGTTCTTCTGCATTGAGGGTTACCTGAGGGTATTGCTTTGGCAGAACAGCAATTCTCAAACTCCTTGTCGCATTCGCATAGGTGAGCTGATTCTCATCAGCTAAGTTTTTGGCGGTACTTGGTCCCGCAGTCACTGTAGCCGACGTCCTGGTTTTTTTGGCATCTTGCCTTTGGGGAGGAGTGATGTTATATCTCTTCCTCTTCCCAATGTCCAGGCTAACTGCAGGTCCCTTGTTAGGGTCTGTCTTCCTCTCTTCCACCTTTTTCCGGGCTTCCTGCGGGGACATCCCCTGACCCAGGAACCGGAGGTACCATCTGCAGCCCGCCCCACTAAGTCCTTTCCTTAGAGGGTCATCGAGTGCACCTGGCATGCCTTTTTGCGGAAGTGGACCAGTGGTTTTGTTAGAGACACCCTGTGTTCATAATCTTTATTGTCATTTATTAAACAGACCTATATATATCTTTATGTATCTTCTATTACATTTCAGTAAACCACTCTTTACTTAAACTTTCAACAAGTAACACGCGCCTTTTTTTCCGCTCTGCTATAGGTTATGTACCCAGAAAAAGTAAAAAGAAAAAGTAAAAAGTAAAGTAAAGTTTTTTTTCTTCGATAAAATAAATTAAAAGCAACAAATAAAACTATTAAAAATACTCGCGTATAAAATAAATCTAAAAAAAAATGATGAAACCCGAAACTTCTTCAAGTATTTCCATCGATCGGTTATACGGTAGGGAAAATTATCCTACATGGAAGATAACTGCACAAGCGTAACTCGATTTGGACGATTTGTGGGTGACTACGAGGTTGATGCAGCGGGGAATCCTAAACCACCTGTCGATGCTGCAAAAGACAGACGAGCAAAAAGTAAGTTGACCCTCATTATAGATCCTTTGTGCTATGTACATATTCAGGGAGCAAACACAGCCAAAGAGTTGTGGGAACAGTTAGCGAGCGCATATGAAGACAGTAGACTAACACGTCGGGTAGCGCTTCTGCGAAAACTCATCACAACTTCACTGGCTAACTGCGCGTCCATGGACATGTATGTCAAGGAAATCATCACGACAGCCCAACAACTCAATAGCATTGGTTTTCCCATCAACGAGGAGTGGGTTGGATCATTGTTGCTTGCCGGGCTACCCGAAGATTATCGCCCGAACATGACTATGTGCCTGGCTACACGGTGATTTTTCAATCGCCTAACCAGCCAGTTTGTAGTCAAGAGGGATGAGGAGTGAAGGGGGAAGATGCTCACGAAGGGAACTGAATTTTCCGAGTGCGCAATACAAATTGTTCCTCTTTTTGACGTTTGTTTATTTTTTTCTGGCTTCTTCTCAATGAGAATGTCAATTTGTCATTCATTGTAATTTAAAAAGTGTAGATTAATGTTTTCAAAAGTTTTTTTATATTTATTACTTTTCATTTATTTACGAAATGGAAAAGTGGAACGTGATTGGGCACAACACTGTGTAGTCACCGCACGTGATTTTTCAATCGATTGAAAAATCACCGTGTAGCCAGGCACTATGAATGCAAAGCTTTTGCAAAAATCTCATGCAAACAGCGGATCTGTTACAGCTGCGAACAAGGGAATAATGCAATTTAAAGCTGCGGGAGAGACTGTCGTTCGACCAGCTTGCAACAAAACAAATGTTGAAATTAAAAACATTCAGTATATTCCCGAGCTGTCAACAAATTTACTCTCCATTAGCCAGATTGTAAAAAAAAGGTCATTCTGTGGTATTCGAAAACAATGGTGTAAAAGTGATTAATCCCGAACAAAAAGTGATTTCAACCGGGTCTCATTAAATGGTCTTTTCAAGTTGGATGAACATTCGAAGCCATCAGAGAAAGTTTTAGCCTGTGGTGAAACAGCGAGTCAAACTTTGTGGCATCGAAGAATGGGTCATCTTAATCTCAAAAGCCTGCACCAATTGAAAAACGGCCTTGTAAGTGGTGTACAATTTGCGAATGAAGAGAAAAGCGATGGTAAAATTTGTCCAATTGGTAAGCAGATAAGATTTCCTTTCAATAAACATGCAAATAGAGCAACTAGAATCTTGGAGCTAGTGCATTCTGACATATGTGGTCCAATGGAACACGAATCTCTTGGTGGAAGGCGATACTTCCTATCGTTTATCGACGACAAGACAAGAAAGATTTTTATCTTTTTCTTAAAGACGAAAAGCCAATTCGAAGTTTCTGAAGCGTTCAAGGAATTTCTCTGTTTTGCCGAAAATCAAAGCGCTCAAAAATTGAAAACCCTTCGCACAGATAATGGCAAAGAATATCTCAACAAAAGATTCAGAAACTTCATTAAAGAGAAAGGTCAAAATCACCAAACCACAAATGTTTACACTCCAGAAGAGAATGGTGTCGCTGAAAGGAATAATCGTTCCATAGTTGAGAAGGCGAGATGCATGCTTGCCGATGCCAACTTACCAAAGACGTTCTGGGCTAAAGCCGTGGCCTATTCAGTATATTTGCTCAACCGTTCCCCCTCCAAAAGCACAGGAATTACTCCTGAAGAGGCTTGGAGTGGAAGAAAACCGGATTTGTCACACATAAAGGTGTTTGGAACAACAGCTATGGTTCATGTATACGAAAAATAATCGTCTTAAATGGGATCCAAAAGCACACGAATGTGTTATGTTGGGTTTCGATGAACACACCAAAGGCTATCGTCTCTTCGATCCCGTCAAAAATAATATTTTTAAAAGCCGAAACGTGTCGTTCATAAACGAAAACAGTAGTGCTGCTGGTATTTCCAAAACATAGCAAGCTCAACATACAAGATATTCAAACCACTCAGTAGAACCGGACAAACCAAAAGTGACAAACAGCCCAGATGAAAGCAACCAACTAGATACGACAAACAACCCAGATACGACAAACAACTCAAATGCGAATCAATCATCCGAATTACGACGCAGCAAGAGAACACACAAGACACCAGCCAAGTTAAATGATTTCATCATTGCAGCAGAAAGCGATTCTTCGTTTGAATCCTGTTCAGAAGAAGAGCAGCAAACTGATGAAGCAGAACGTAACTCGATGTCGGCAGAAAGCGATTTTCTTGGATTTTCCGGACTTGTAGCGCCTCCCTCGCATCCCGATATATCGCTACAAAGCACGATTAGTCGTAAAAGGATACTCTCAGCGAAAGGGGGTAGACTATGAAGACACATACTCGCCCATAGTTCCCTGAGGTACCTTTTCGCGATCGCCACTCAACTTAATCTCAAAATCGAGCAGATGGATGCCATTACTGCGTTTCTTCAAGGCCAACTTAATGAAGAAATTTATATGGAACAACCTCCATTGTATATTGACCCGAGCAATCCATCAAAAGTGTGCCGTCTCAACAAGGCGTTATACGGACTGAAGCAGTCAAGTAGAGTTTGGAACTTGGAGCTCAACAACGTTCTTGAGGCATATGGACTGAGTAAGTCAAAATATGATTCTTGCCTCTACTATAAACTCGAAGACAGAAAAATACTACTGATTGCAGTATATGTCGATGACCTACTTCTGTTCAGTAATGACGATATCTTCCTAACAAACATCAAACAGCATTTAAATCAACAATTTCAAATGAAAGATCTTGGTCCTGCAAAACAAATTCTTGGAATGAGAATTACTCGTGAAGATAACTCAATTGCACTCGATCAAGAATTCTACATTGAAAACATTCTCGAAAAATTTGGTATGAAAGATGCCAAACCAGTTAAAACGCCAATGAATTCAAGTGAAAAACTAAGCAAAGAAGACTGTGCAAAGACCGATGAAGACATTCAACAAATGCAAAATATTCCGTACCAGGAAGCTATAGGATGTCTGATGTATTTGTCTCAATGCACCCGGCCTGACATTTGTTTTGCCGTAAACAAACTAAGCTGCTTCAATATGAATCCTGGACTACGTTACTGGTCAGCTGTGAAACATCTCCTTCGATATCTGAGAGGATCTTCAAACCTAAAATTACGTTTTAAGAAGGATGATAACATGACTATAACTGGTTTCACTGATGCAGATTGGGCATCAAATACCGATGACAGGAAGTCAACAACTAGCTATGTCTTCACAGCTCAAGGAGGAGCCATATCATGGTGCTCCAAAAGGCAACAAACAGTTGCACTCTCATCCTGTGAAGCAGAATACATTGCTCTATCAGCAACAATACAAGAAGCACTATGGTGGAATGGAATAAGATCTCACCTATGTGCAAATCCTGAGCCTTTGATAATACACTGCGACAATCAAAGTGCCATTTCAATCGCATCGAACAGTGGGTTCCATCCTAGAACGAAGCACACTTCATACAGGATATTCTCAACAAAGCTGCAATCAAAATCAACTACATCAGCACCGATCAACAAATAGCTGATGTGCTTACAAAGCCCCTAGAGAAGACAAAGCTCGAAACATTCCGTGGCCTGATGGGAGTTAAATAACAAATTTCCAGCTTAAGGAGGAGTGTTAGAGACACCCTGTGTTCATAATCTGTCATTTATCAAACAGACCTATATATATCTTTATGTATCTTCTATTACATTTCAATAAACCACTCTTTACTTAAACTTTCAACAAGTAACACGCACCTTTTCTTTCGCTCTGCTATAGGTTTTCCTGGTCCCTTCACGCAGTGAGACTTTTGGAGGTGGAGAGGCAGCTTTTCCTGGTATCTTCCCAGGTTTTGTGCCTTCTTTGGTTTTGGCAACATCTTTGGCAGGTACTGGAGATGTTCTACCAGTAATAGTTTTTGATGTGCTTGGAGTTTCGTCATCTGCTCGTCTGGGTGTTGTTTTCCCCTGACTTACTGACGATCCTCCCTGATCTGCTCGGTTTTGGGTTTTATCAAGAGACCTGCTCTTCAGATAAAAACTCATCCCCGGTCTCGAATCGTTTCGGAAGATGTTTTCCATGCGATCCCCATACTCATTCGCGGTGACATCCCGCGGAATGTTATATTTTTTATGGTTGTTGTTGTTTTTTTGTTTATTTTGTTTTGGCATTTTATTCCCACGATTAGCTAGAGAAGGGTTGGTCCGCCATATCAGAGCTCCGCATGATATGGTAAGATCTAGGTTACTCTTCGATTCGACCTGTTGTCGAAGAGGTACCGTTAGAATACAGCCGGTATACCCCCTGACTGCAAACCATCCAATGGGCACGGTGCACGTAACACCCTGGACTAGGGGGGGCAGTTCTTAGTTCGTAACTCCTCAAAATCACTCCCGGATTAGGTGGTCCTAAACCGGCAGGTCAGATGAAACTTTGAAACATAAGCCCCGCACCACTTCAAGGTGACTGCCGCGCGAGGGTATACACTCATATGTATGTATATATAAAAATTTATGTATATATATTTATATATATATTTATATATATATATTTATATATTTATATATATATATTTATATATTTATATATATAAAAATTTGATTGGATTTAATTTTGATTTGCTTTTCTTTTGTTGGAACCAGTTTAGGCAGTTTTGGTAATAATTTCGCGTTTCTTTTCGAAATTTGATTTGATTCTGACGGGAGTTTGTAGGACGCTAAGGATAAAAATATATCCGATCATTTTAATGGTTACTCTCTTTTAACTAATTTTAATGCTCGTTTGTAGAGCATCAATTACTGATTCCAAAAAGGTATCAACCTTCTCTGTAAGACGTATCGTTCCTTAGATACACTGCAAAATGTTTTCCATTTTTCTTCATGATAGCAAAAAGTGAGAAAGTTGAAAAACGTTTTGCAGTGTATCTGGCCAACGGTAAATCGTACAGATATGAATGATACCTTTTTGGAATCAGCACTTAATGCTGTTACAAGACGCATTTAAATCTCTTACTCAAACGTATTAGTTTGGAAAAGCACCCTGAAACCACCCTTACATGTTGCAATATGAAAGTCCCAAAAGTTAATTTTTTTTAATGGTTACTCTCTTTTAACTAATTTTGATGCTCGTTTGTAGAGCATCAATTACTGATTTTAAAAAGGTATCAACCTTCTCTGTAAGACGTATCGTTCCCTAGATACACTGCAAAATGTTTTCCATTTTTCTTCATGATAGCAAAAAGTGAGAAAGTTGAAAAACGTTTTGCAGTGTATCTGGCCAACGGTAAATCGTACAGATATGAATGATACCTTTTTGGAATCAGCACTTAATGCTGTTACAAGATGCATTTAAATCTTTTCATCAAAAGTTTTAATTTCGAAAAGCACCCTAAAACCATAACCCATACATTTTAAATTCACCAGATTTATGGTAAAATGCATCAAAATTTCATTTAAATTAGTTTTATTTCTCATTTTTAACAAACAAAGAAATTTAAAAAAAGTACTTGGCTGGAATCGCAAAATAACCGCACAAAATATCTAAAAAAACACGATCGATCAAACTGTTGTCTTGAGGCTTTGGCATGTTGGTATTATCGTGCTTGCCCTGGTCGTCTAGGCGTAGCTAGATATTCAAACATACTCTGTAAATGTTGTGATAATATTTTACTTAAATCACTTGGCATCGGATCGGATAAAAGCTTATCTTTCCAATCTCATCCATGTCCTTTACATATGGACGCATTTCCATTTCGGTCGCCCAACAATGGGTGGCCACTCGGTTTGTCAGCAAGTTCTTTGTTATGAATATTTGCAGCTTTCATATCGCAATATAATATCTGAAATTATTGAAACAAATTTTAACATTTTTACTATATAGTCTCATTGTCAGAACTTACCTTGTTACTGTGAGTGTAATGCAATCCATTCAAAAGCTGTTGCATGACTTTCTTGATCTCTCACAGACTGAATAGAATGTGGACCTATATTTGGTTATGATGAGTCGCCTGTGTTCTGTAAGTTTTGGAATGTTCTGTGGAATGTAAGTTACAATAAATTTTTAATTCTGATTTTATGTAGTTGTAGAATATTGAACCACTTACCCAAATGTTCCTTGGCCAATCTGGCAATTCATTCATACTTTCCAATTCATCGCAATAAAGAAAATCATAATCTATGAAATTTTGTTTTTCGGCCAGTTAGCTTTAATGATTGCAGATGATCTTCTAAGCCACCCACGTGAAGACATTTTTAATGGAATGTTTTTTTCACTTTGTTACATATATATATTATTTTTAATATATATATATATTTTTTTTTTATTATTATTTTTTTTTAATTTAAAAACAAATTATTCATTTTTATTTATTTATTTAATCCGTTAAGTACTAACGTTAGAAAAACTTAAACTAAACAATATATATATACATTACAAATTCAATTACAATTATGTATTAAAAAAGTTTTCCTTAAATTTACTACATTTTAAATTGTCATTAATTGAAGAAATTAGAAAATTATATTTATTGAAGACTGAAATCAATTGATTTAAGGGACTGTTCATACCATAGTTTGTTCTGCTGAATGTAGGATAAAGAGACCGTTGATTTCTAAGGCTAATTTGGCTAAAACTAAAGTTCAAGCGACATAGAGCTGATGGAGATAATATCGAACCATTAACTAATTTTATAATATAACATAGTTGCAAATACTGCCCATGTTTCGAGAGTAAAGGAAGATTAATTAAGATGAGTCTATTGTTATAGGAGGGCAGTGTCGACCCTTGTGACCAAGGAAGGACAGAATCGTAGGAACCTCTTTTGGATTCCCTCAAGTCTGTTAATATGAACTGAATAGAAAGGCGCCCAGAATACACAGCCAGATTCAAATACTGGTCTGACAAAAGATATGTAGAGAAGCTTAAGAACGTAAGGATCCTGGAAGTCACGGGAGAATCTTTTTATAAATCCCAAAGTTTTATTAGCTTTTTTAATAATATGGTTAATGTGGTTAATGAATGTTAATTTAGAATCTAAAATAATCCCTAGATCAGAAAAAACAGACACTCTGTATAATGAAAAAGAATCTAACATATAGTTGTAAGTTAATACAGTTTTTTTGCGCGTAAAACACATTGTTTTGCACTTTTCAATATTTAATAGAAGACGATTTGTATTGCACCATTCCCTGAACCTGGAAATATCTTCTTGAAGTTGTTCACAATCGTTGATGGAGGCTATTCTTTAAAAAATTTTGATGTCATCGGCATAGATAAGCACAGATGAATTTCTTATAATTGATGTCAAGTCATTGATATATAAAACAAATAGTAATGGCCCTAAATGAAAATAATCCTTTGAAATGCCAATCAAAATTTGATATTCTGCCTATATTTTTATTCTGATTTATAGGAATAATAAAAAACCACATTTTCCTATAAAATTTTGGTATAATACCTAAACAGATTGTCAAGAAAAAAATGCATATTGGAATATAACCTTAATTTATTGGAATTCAAAATCATAACATATTGGAAAGGTAGAATTCCAATAACATATAGGAAAAAGTACCAATGCAATTAGGATGACTACCAATACATGGAAATACTATAAAATTCATTTAATATTCCTAAAAAGTATTGTTGGAAACCATATTTTTCTTGTTGAAATTCCATTAAATTATTGCTAGAAAATCTATAAAGAAGAGAATAGGCTGAGAAGACTCTTGTCCTATAATGTAAAGGCAATACAACAATATAACTTGGCAATCTTATAATTTCATGGTAAATTTAAAATTTCGTATTGGAAACATTATAAACCTGAGTTCCAATAATAAATAATAATCTTTTAGTTCCTATAAGGTATATACATATAATAAAACTATGCAGAATGGGGTTGTAACCTATAACACATAGGCAAAACTGTGTTGGAAAACATATTTCTTATCACAATTCAGATAGGTATTTTAACAATAGTCTTTGTTATAAAAGGGCATTCTGGATTTAAAATAACACTATAATTATTGGAATTCACACATTTAATATAGTTGCAAACTCATAAATTATAGGTTATGTTACAATAAATAAAGGTATTCCAACAATAGCATTTGTTAAAAAGGCATTCTGGAATGAAAATGAAACTTATATTATTGGAAATTTCCCATTAAAATTAGTTGCAATCTCATAAATTATAGGTAATGTTACAATAAATAAAGGTATTCCAACAATAGCATTTGTTAAAAAGGCATTCTGGAATGAAAATGAAACTTATATTATTGGAAATTTCCCATTTCCATTTTGCTGTGATAACTATAAATTATATATAAAAAATTTCAAAGTATTACTATGCAGAAAGAGTTATAACCTATAATTTTTAGGCAAAAATTTAATGTACGAGTGAATAATCACATTATTTAATGGGAATTTCACAATACAGCTAAGTCATTCAAGCCATAGTTAAAGTTCAAGTGCCATTCTGTATAGTAGATTAACCTATATAATTATTGGAATTTACACATTTAATATAGTTGCAAACTCATAAATTATAGGTTATGTTACAATAAATAAAGGTATTCCAACAATAGCATTTGTTAAAAAGGCATTCTGGAATGAAAATGAAACTTATATTATTGGAAATTTCCCATTAAAATTAGTTGCAATCTCATAAATTATAGGTAATGTTACAATAAATAAAGGTATCCCAACAATAGCATTTGTTAAAAAGGCATTCTGGAATGAAAATGAAACTTATATTATTGGAAATTTCCCATTTCCATTTTGCTGTGATAACTATAAATTATATATAAAAAATTTCAAAGTATTACTATGCAGAAAGAGTTATAACCTATAATTTTTAGGCAAACATTTAATGTACGAGTGAATAATCACATTATTTAATGGGAATTTCACAATACAGCTAAGTCATTCAAGCCATAGTTAAAGTTCAAGTGCCATTCTGTATAGTAGATTAACCTATATAATTATTGGAATTTACACATTTAATATAGTTGCAAACTCATAAATTATAGGTTATGTTACAATAAATAAAGGTATTCCAACAATAGCATTTGTTAAAAAGGCATTCTGGAATGAAAATGAAACTTATATTATTGGAAATTTCCCATTAAAATTAGTTGCAATCTCATAAATTATAGGTAATGTTACAATAAATAAAGGTATTCCAACAATAGCATTTGTTAAAAAGGCATTCTGGAATGAAAATGAAACTTATATTATTGGAAATTTCCCATTTCCATTTTGCTGTGATAACTATAAATTATATATAAAAAATTTCAAAGTATTACTATGCAGAAAGAGTTATAACCTATAATTTTTAGGCAAACATTTAATGTACGAGTGAATAATCACATTATTTAATGGGAATTTCACAATACAGCTAAGTCATTCAAGCCATAGTTAAAGTTCAAGTGCCATTCTGTATAGTAGATTAACCTATATAATTATTGGAATTTACACATTTAATATAGTTGCAAACTCATAAATTATAGGTTATGTTACAATAAATAAAGGTATTCCAACAATAGCATTTGTTAAAAAGGCATTCTGGAATGAAAATGAAACTTATATTATTGGAAATTTCCCATTAAAATTAGTTGCAATCTCATAAATTATAGGTAAAGTTACAATAAATAAAGGTATTCCAACAATAGCATTTGTTAAAAAGGCATTCTGGAATGTAAATGAAACTTATATTATTGGAAATTTCCCATTAAAATTAGTTGCAATCTCATAAATTATAGGTAAAGTTACAATAAATAAAGGTATACCAACAAAAGCATTTGTTAAAAAGGCATTCTGGAACGTATGTAAATGAAACTTATATTATTGGAAATTTCCCATTAAAATTAGTTGCAATCTCACAAATTATAAATAATATCGCAATAAAGAAAGGTATTCCAACAATCGTCTTTGTTAAAATGTCATCCTAAATAGTTCAAATAGCTATATGTATTGGAGCTTTGTCCTCACGAAAAATTTAAATTAAAAAAAAGCAGGTCAAATAACAATAATTATAGTTAAAAATCCATTTTGGAAAGTAATTGAAACTGTAATTATTGCAGTTATCCCTTTATGTTTTGTTTGATTACTTCCACAATATCATAAAATAAATACTATTTGGTCATTCCAACAATAAATATGGTTAAAATTTCATTTCGTTTATTAAATACCACTATAATGAATTGGAGATAAACTATAAAGTATTGTTAAGGTCTCCATAAAATATAGGCTACATTAAGAAACAGATTTTTATTTCACCTTTACTTTTAGTAAATGAACTAGAAATTGAATGGAATGGAATGGAATGGAATTGATAATTATACCAATACGATCCAAAACTATACCAATATAGTTATAGCATATATCCAATACAATTTATTGTATTTTTAACAATAAAAAGTTGAAGTCACGATTTCACCTATAAATATTGTTGAATAACACGTGAAAATACGGTTAAAATAACAATATGTTTTCTGAGTGAGGGCGATAGTTAGTTATATCGTTTTTTGACCCTTTTTTATGGACTGGTGTTATGAAAGCACTTTTCCACATAATAGGAAACTTTGATGAATTTAAAGATTCATTGAATAGAACACATAGGGGATAGGATAAATAAGATACACGTTTTTTTAATACACTAAATGGTACGCCATCAGGACCGCGGCTGAAAGAATCATCGAGTTTCAAAATATTTTGAACAATAGATTCTTCACAAATAGAGAAGTTAATTGTGGTTAGATGTGAAAAAGAGAAGCACAAAAATTCGAGGGTTCGTGCTTTGTATATGAAAACTATAGTACTATCATGGCGAGTTTTTTTTAGGGTTGCAGAGGTCCTGGTGGTGGCGCTGCTGTCAGCTCTTTTTTTAGGTGTAGACTTTTTGTAGGGGAATTTTTCGAACGACGGCGATTGGGAGTAGGAGCGAGAAGACAATACTATTTTCTTTGGTTGTAGGAATGCAAAATTAAAAGGAAGTGTCAAAAAGAATAAGAAAATAAGAAAAAATGCCATCTGTTTTTTCTTTTCATGCTGGCGAGCAAAAAATATATGTCTGACCTTCATATCTACTTCACTCTGATTTTTCTCATTTTTTAGTTTTTTTTCTGTGCTTTATTTTCAGTGTGCAAGGTAGAATATATGTGCATACATAATTCTATAGCTTTAGGTTTTGTTATTATTTGACTGTTCATTTTTTGGTTGCATTTGGGTTTTTGGTTTTCAATTTTGGTGTGAAATTTTTAATTGTCATTAATATTCTAAAAAAATTAAAACAATGGTTTTGCTTTTGCGAGTGTCTTAATTTATACCAAGAAGTTCATGTGGTGCAATAATTGTGTTGTGTTGTGTTGTGTTGAATCGATATTTGCAAATAAACAAATAAATTAATAATTTTTTTTCTTGTAAAATAACTTTTTATACCTATTGTTTTTAAGTGAAATTTTCCTGTTGAAACAATAAAAATAACAATAAAGATATTAACTAAGAATTAGATTAAAAAATTCTTGTGTTGAAGTGAATAAAAAATTAATATGTTTTGCCGTCGGCAAAACGGCCGACCGGAAAATTATTATTTTTTTTTCAACTAGCTTTTTCTAAATTTCTTTTAAATAAATTAATTACTTTGCGCAAGTTTCCATGCGATAAGAAAATGCAAATATCAATTCAACCTGGTTGGATCAGACAAAATTGACCTTTAACAATCTACGAACAGGAATACCCACCCTCAAATCTTGCAAGACTTTTTTTTTTTCAATTTGAATGCATTGAAATCAATGGCAAGATTTTGAGGGTGGGTAATTATTTGTGTTTTGTTTTATTTTGAAGATTTCAGGATTGACAATTAAATTGTTTTTTGTAACTTATTATTGTAGCTGGTTAGGTTGTGAGGTAGATTGTCTGTAAGTGAGAACCCCATTATCATTAGGTACAATGAAAATAATAAAGTACAAATTTCAATATAAGTAGGTAGGTTTCTTTCCTGAAATCTTGCAAAAAAAAACTATTTTCATAAGTAGGCACTTAAGGACATTTATATCCACCCTCAAATAAAAATACCTATGAAGCTAAGAAAATTAATGAAAATAATTAAATAATATTTCTCTGATTTTATATGCACATAGCACAAAGCCCATATATGTACATATAAAAAGCTATAGGAATATTATTTAACATTTTTTCAATCTGTAAGTGGGAACCCCAATAAAATTATAAGATTTTTATTGTAGGTAAGTATATGTACAATGTACATAGGTACATACATATGTGGGAAATTGTCATAAGTGGGTCATATAAACCGATGTTATTTTAAATCTACTGGCTTTAAATTCATGATTTAAACGTTTACTAGTCTTTAACTAGTTTACCTATGTGTTTCTACAAAAAAAATTAACAAATACAAAAAAAATGATAAAAAATCCTAATTTTCACTAAATTCGTAGGTAGGTGGTACTGACTACCTGACAATAAAAAAAAAACTCTTATATAACATTTTTTTTTTATTTTTCTTTAAAATTCTAAATGGTTTTCATAAACACATAGCAAACATCATCATTTATGACTTGTCTGCGTTTAAATTGTAAAAATTTAACAAGAACTTTTGAAAAAATAAATGAGAAAAATTCCGAAATTTTACTTTATTATTTATTAAAAGTTAAAAAGTCGAAAATTGCAAAATTGATGTTTTTTACCTTTTTCGTGAATTTTAGATAGTTTTTGATTTTTTATAATCATATGAAGGTATATGTACATTTATAAAATTTTTAGAAGCATATAACTTCAAAAACAAAATACTTACTATGTTATTAAAAACCTGACGTCAAGTCAGGCGTTTTTAATAATCTTTCTTAAATTACCTCCCTGTCATCTACCATTGAAACTGAAAAAATAAAATAAAACATTTCGTATTCTTTTCGTTGGGAGATGTTTTATTGCCCAGCACTGTGCCTCACAATGTTTTTATTTTATAACTTCAAAAATACCAACAAAAATAACGAAAACCAAAGCAACGTTGTCAATTTTCTCCATCTCTTTGTGTACCAAGTACCTGCAAAATAACGACAGATAAATGTAAACAAAACCAACAACAACTATCAAAACCCACCATAAAAAAATGTAAGCAAACGAAACCAAAACAGATTTTCTCTTATTCCCATTTATCTTTTCTTTCATTATAGCCATTTCCTTATATTCTCCCTTATTCACTCCTACTCTCGTAAATACTCGATATGCCTTCTCTTTCTTAAAATAATCTATTCTACACTCCACACTGGCAAAAAAATGCCTACAAAATATCCCCTCTTCGAATTTGAGTTAGGGTTGCAGAGGTATATTAGATGTCGCCCCATTCGACTTCCACCATGATAGTACTCTTTGTATATGAAAACTATAGTACTATCATGGTGGAAGTCGAATGGGGCGACATCTAATTTACCTATGCAACCCTTACTCTTTTTTTTTTGCGGAGAGCTTATGGAGGTTTTAAATGATATTTATTGATATTTTTTGGATGCAATAATCCAAAAAATAGTCTACTCTTGCCCCTACCACCAATTTTCGACGCTTAAAGACTCCCAAAATCGAATTTTACACCTCACATTTTGCAGCGCCACCACCAGGACCTCTGCAACCCTAAAAAAAACTCGCCATGATAGTACTATAGTTTTCATATACAAAGCTTTTAGTTTGCCTCTTACGCCTCTTTGTATACGGTAAACCACATCATTAATTCTTTTCACCACAGTCCCAGTTTTGTTGGAGTTTTGGTGATAGCCCCTTTTGTCGATGAGGATTGTAAAACCACACAAGGTTTCCTTCTTGAAATCCCGTTGCTGTCGCTCTTGCGTCGTATCTTGTTTTCATCCGATCACTAGACAATTTTATATTTGTCCTTGTTTGTTGATGAATGTCAATAAGCCTTTTCTTGAGGTCATCCACATATTCGTCTGTTCCCTGTGACTCATTTGGATGACAACCAAATTTCACTTCACTTGGCAGCCGTATAGTTGATCCGAACAGGATTTCCGATGGTGTTTTTCCTGTCGAGCTATGGGTTGCACTACGATATGCCATAAGGAACAATGGGATATGTCGGTCCCAGTCTCGTTGGTAGTCGCCGACAACCTTCGACAGATGTTCTTTAAGGGTTCTGTTGAATCATTCAACCATCCCATCAGATTGTGGATGGAGCGGTGTTGTTCTTGTCTTTTTAATGTCAAGGAGCGAGCAAACTTCCTGAAAGACTTTAGATTCGAAGTTCCTTCCTTGGTCAGAATGAAGCTCCATGGGAACACCGAACTTGCTCACCCAATTGAAGACAATTTGATCCACAACTGTTTTGGTTTCTTGGTTTGGGATGGCAAATGCTTCAGGCCACTTGCTGAAATAGTCCATGACTGCAAGGATGTATCGGTTTCCGTTGTTAGTTTGAGGAAAAGGACCTGCGACATCTATTGCGATTCTCTCAAAAGGTGTGCCCACATTATACTGCTGCATTCTACTTTGAATTTTTCTACCTGGTCCCTTGCTAGCAGCACAAGTATCACATTTTCGGCACCATCTTTCGACGTCATCTCTTGCGTGTAGCCAGTAGAATCGTTGTCGTACCTTTTTCAGCGTCTTATTTACTCCCAAATGACCTCCAGAAGTTCCATCATGCATCTCTTGAAGTACGTCGTTAACCTTTGACCGAGGTACGACTAGCTGCATCACATAAGATTTACCGTCTGCAGATTCCCATTTACGCCTTAATACCCCTTCTTGCACATGAAGCGAGTCCCATTGTGCCCAATATGCTTTGAGAGCCGGACTTCGGTAGGAGATATCACACCATTCTGGTTTCTCTTGGTGTTCTTTCCAGGCAAGAATGGGTTCGATATCCGGATCTTCTTGTTGGGCAGTTCTGAGTTCTTCGTTGTTCCAACCGTTAATGGGATCAGCTCTAGTTCGTTGAACAATGACCATTTCCTTTTCTTCTTGGCGTGTGCAATGCTTACAGTCTGGTTTACACGGTCGCCGGGATAGAGCGTCTGCGTTTGAATGCAGCTTTCCTCTTCGATGTTGAATCTCATAGTCATACGTCTGCAACCTCTCGATCCATCTTGCTACTTGACCTTCTGGATTTTTGAAGTTCAAAAGCCAATTGAGCGCACCATGATCTGTTCGAAGAAGGAACTTTTGTCCATAGATGTACTTATGGTAGTGCTTTGTTGCCAATATCAGAGCGAGAAGTTCCCTCCTTGTAACGCAATAATTCCTTTCTGGCTTCGAGAGTACCTTGCTGTAATAGGCGACAACTTTTTCCTCTCCGTCATGTACTTGCAATAGTACAGCTCCAATTCCAACGTTACTTGCATCAGCGTCGATGATGAACGGTTTTCCTGGAGTTGGATAGGCCAGTACAGGTGCATTACATAAACGCAGTTTCAGTTCTTGAAAGCTTTTCTCGCACTCACCTGACCATTTGAACGGCTTCCCCTTTTCAGTAAGATGATGCAAGCTTTTGGCGATCTTAGCAAAATCCTTTACGAAACGCCGATAATATGTGGCCAGACCAAGAAAGCTCCGGAGTTGATGTTTGTCCTCAGGCGTTGGCCAATTCTTTACAGTGTCAACTTTCTCAGGATCAGTTTTTACTCCTTGGGATGAGATGATATGTCCCAAATATTTAACTTCGGTCTTGAAAAACGAACATTTCTTAGGATTTAACTTTAGATGTGCCTCTCGAAGCCTCTGGAATACAGCTTTAAGGTTTTTACAATGTTCGTCAAATGTTTTTCCGTACACGATGACATCGTCCAGGTAGACCAGGCAAGATTTCCAGGTTAGTCCATGTAGAACGCACTCCATCAAACGCTCAAAAGTTGCTGGAGCGTTGCATAGTCCGAAAGGCATCACATTAAACTGCCACAGACCGTTTCCTGTGGAGAACGCCGTCTTTTCCCGATCTTCTGGGTGAATTTCGACTTGCCAATAACCGCTCTTCAAATCCAAAGTTGAAAACCATTGGGCTCCTTCCATCGCGTCTAAGGTGTCGCTGATTCTGGGTAGAGGGTAGCTATCTTTCTTTGTCACGTCGTTCAGTCTTCGGTAGTCTACACAAAATCGAGTGCTTCCATCCTTCTTTTTGACAAGAACGACTGGTGATGCCCAAGAGCTTTTGGAATTTTCGATTACCCCATCTTTCTTCATTGTCGATATCATTTCTTCAACTTCAGTTTGTTTTGCTAGAGGGAGACGTCTTGCTGGTTGGCGAATTGGTCTTTCATCTCCTGTATCAATTCGATGCCGTATACTAGTTGTGTTCGACCATATTGTCCGTTGGGTGAAGAGAATATATCAGCATACTCATGAAGAAGATCTCCAGCAACATTAAACTTATGTTGACTCAGACTTGATGACTTCAGAATTTGGTCTTTTAATCTGTCAAAGCTCAGGGGCTTCTTTGTTTCCGCTTCGGTGATCTTAGTAATCGCGGATACAGGTTCACATTGCCCAACTATTTCTCCCTTCTTGAGATTAATTTCGTATGGTTTGATGTTCAGTATCCGTACAGGCACCATGTTGTTCTTTGGTGCCACCAGAGTCTTCCCTACCATGATGTTTTGGGAACTTTGTTCCGCATCTGGTTCCACCATGAGGTATCGATGGCTTCCAAAGTTGCCCTTTAGTTTCGTCCACACGAATACTTCCGAAGAAGCAGGCAAGCAAATGTCTTCTTTGATGACGGTCCTGATAGTTGTTGAGTTTTCGTTGCCATAGACCATCGGAATCTCCACATTTTGGTACTTAAGAACTTGTTTACCGATATCCAAAATTATTCCATGCTCCTTCATGAAGTCGATTCCAACGATGCACTCGTCACATATATCTGCTACCAGGAATAGGTGTGAAAACTCCTGTTCTGCCAAACGGATCATAAGACGAACCTCACCATACACTTTTGCTGCCTCTCCTGTGGCGGTCTTCAGACGGTAGCTATTGGTGTTGTGTAGCCAAGTCATCTTGACCAAGTCTCTTCGCACAATGGAGGCGGTGGCACCGGTGTCGATTGTAGCCACGTATTTCCTTTTGTTTATTATTGCCTCCACTGTCAGACTTTTGTTGTCTCGCTTAGTCTGTGAGACTTGGATAGTGTTTCTGGGGCCATCGATACCAGAAACCAGCTTCTGCCCCTCGAAGTTGGTTCTTACTCGTTTCCCAAGTTGAGCAGGAGTGTTGGTACTATTGCTTGGTTGTTCTCGAGCGTTAGTTCTGCTTCCACAATGTTGGCATGCAGCTCTTTTCGGTGGTAATCTGCACTGCTGCTGGAGATGTCCAGTTTTGTTACAATTCCAGCATCGAGCAAGTCCTTCACGCTGGCTTCTTTGGAATGCGATTGTCTGACAAGAGCATTCTTCAACTTCGACTTCTCTGACTCGATGAACTCCTTGGGAGGCTTGTTCTGCCGCTTCCATAGTCAGAGCAAACGCTAAAGCTTCAGGAAGGGTACGTTTTCCAGCAGTTCTAATTGCTCGCTGCAAGTCGATGTCAGATACAGCACGGATGAAGGCTTCTGTTGCAAGTTGGTTGACGATTTCATCCCCTGCAGCTGGATATGCGAGATGCGCCAGCCGTTCAATATCCGCTTGAAGTTGCTGCAGAGTTTCTCCTCTTTTCTGGACTCTAGTATTCAGTTGGACGCGGAAGACTTCTTGCATATGGCCATCTCCAAAGCGTTTGTCTATGGCCTGAACAAGAGCACTGAAGTTACCATTTTTATCTGCTGGAATGGTTTGCAGCAGTTCAGCAGCAGATCCTCTGAGGGCAACCGTCAGAGCTATAAATTTGTCTTCTTCATCCCAGCCATTTGTCACTGCGGCTGCCTCAAACTGTTTTTTATAGACCGACCAAGAAGTTTGCCCGTCAAAAGTCGGTGGATGTATTTCCTTCTTCCTTGGGTAATCGCCAACACTTTCCCTAATCTTAATTTTTCGAACTTTGTCTAATTCGTCGGTTATGCTTTGTATTTTGCCTTCGAATTTTTCTTGAACACTCTCGAGCTTTGCGTCTACTTTTGAAAATTGCTTTTCGACGCAATCAAAACGTCCATCAATAGTAGCGAACTTGTTCTCAAAGGCATTAAGCTTACCTTCGATGAGAGTCTTCTGTTCTTCTAAAAGGTTCTTTTGTTGTTTTTCCATTTGTTCAAGAAGGTTCTCTTGTTCACACTTTTGTTGTTTTTCCATTTGTTCAAGAAGGTTCTCTTGTTCACACTTTTGTTGTTTTTTCAGTTGTTCGAGAAGGTTCTGTTGTTCACACTTTTGTTCTGTCCGTTGTTCTTCGAGAAGATTCTTTTGTTGTTTTTCCATTTGTTCCAGTTGGTTCTTTTGTTCTGTACGTTGTTCTTCGAGAAGATTCTTTTGTTCTGTACGTTGTTCTTCGAGCTTGCCAATGAGAAGTGCCATCATTGCCGACAAGTCGACACCAGTACTTACTTGTTCTTCAGGCATTTCTATTTCGAATAGGAATGTGTCTGGGTCTTCTCCGCGTTGACTTAAATCCTCTTGCAGACGAATTATGAGGTCAGCTTTTCTTCCAGCAGTAGGAAGGCCTCGTTTATTCAGCTCTGCCTTAAGTTCAACACAATTCAATTCAATCACTGTCTTACCCATTTTGCTTTTATTTTCCTTCTTTAAGAACAGTCACTTCTTTTTTTTTTTTTTTTTTTTTTTTTTTTCTTTTTTTTATCAAAACACACACACGTATATATATATATATATTTTTTTTTTTATCACCACAAATTATCATTCAGACAACATAAGTTTTATTCCACTTCTAACACCAATGTAATATTCTGCTAAGGGTTCGCAATAAAAACTTATTTACTTTATTTCTTAACTTCCACTTATTACATTACACGATGAAAGCGACCTTTCCCTTGTGCGGACGTGTTTTTTTTACTTTCTCTTGCAATGTCTAATAATAAGTGCTTTAAATGCGGAAATTCTTTTCCTCATGAAACTAAAGTTATAAAATGTAGTTTATTCTGTGGCAAACAATTTCATAGAATATGTTTGAATCTTCATGATGAAGTTATTAATGCAATTGTGAACAATAATCCGAATGTTTCTTATCGGTGTAATGATTGTGTTAAATTACCTATTATGGATTTGCTTACTAAAGTCAATGACCTTTTTCCCATTGTGAGCTCTCTATGCAATAAAGTTGACAATATAGACACTAATTTGAAAGTCTTTAGTGAAAGCATATACAAAAATTTCAATGCTAAAAACAATAACACTTCTAATCCGCCTGTGCATGTCGAAAATAATAGAGCACAAAATTCTCTTGAGAATTTAGATTTGCATATTGTGCATGATGCTGATGCTGCTGCTGCTGCTGGACCACCATCGTTTAACGAACGTAGTGTGATAGAAAAACGAAAAGAATACACACCCTTGACCTCTGCTTCCGCCCTTAATCATCAAGTGAAAGTGATGGAAGGGGGCTCGAAAGTCATAGGTGCTACTCATTTATATGATGCTGTGAAAGCTGCTGCTGCTGGTGCTGCCGATGATGTTGTTGTTGTTCCTGCTCCTCATGCTGTTGGTTCTAAGATGAATGAATTAAAAGCTAATAAATTTCCTATGCGAGTTGTTGGTATGGATAATGTTATTAATTCTAATGCTGATTTTGGTGTCATTGCACGTTATAAATGGTTGCACCTCTCAAAGTTTACAACATCTACGACTGAGGAGTCTATTAAAAAATATGTTGCATCCAAAATTAACTGTAATGAAGATGAAATTCAATGCTTTAAGTTAACTAAAAAAGACGCTGATATTAATGAGCTAAAATTTATCAATTTTAAAATTGGTATACCTTCCGTATCGTTTCAACTCGCTTTAAATCCAGCAAATTGGCCTAAGAATGTTTTGGTGAGAAAATTTATTCCAAAAAACGGCCAACAAAATACAATCAACTGATTGGAGTTGGTTGTACATATCCTTCGAATAATTTATCTTCTATAAATGTTTACTACCAAAATGCTGGCGGTCTTCGGACAAAAACAAATCAACTATATATCTCCAGCTCTTTACATGAATATGATGTTATTGTTATCACTGAATCGTGGTTAAATTCTAGTTATAACTCTTCAGAGATTTTTGATCATTCTTATAATGTTTATCGTTTAGATAGAATGTATACAGATTATGTAAAAAGGGGAGGTGGTATTTTAGTTGCTGTAAGATCAATATATGCTAGTAAATGTTTATCTTTGCCTATTATTGGAGATAATATTGAACAATTGTGTGTAAAAGTAGAGTTTTTTGGTAAAGAGATTTTGTTTATAACAAGCTACATTCCTCCTAAGAGTTCAATTAATTTATATGATAGCCATATTTCTAATATAGATCACATTGTTAGTAATTTATCTGAAAATCAATATCCATTTATAGTTGGTGATTTCAATTTAGGTGATATTACTTGGATTTATTCCAATGAAGATAAATGTATTATTCCTTATAATATGACCAAAGACTTTGAATATAGTTTTATAGACTCCATGTTTTGTATGGATGTTTTTCAAATCAATCATGTGCATAATTCTTTAAATAGACTTCTTGATTTAATTTTTGTAAATAATATGTTTTTTGAAGTTATTGAAGTTGAATTTCCATTGTTAAATAATTCAGTACATCATGTTGCCATAAGTTGTATTTTAAAATTCGAAAGATGTGTCGATAACTCTATTTTAGTATCAAATGATTTAGATTACAACTTTATCAATGGGGATTTCATTGGCCTTAATAATTATATTCAATCGATTGACTGGGTATTTATTCTTTCTGGTTTATCGTTGCAAGATGCATATACAAAATTTAAGAATACTATGCAAATCGGTTTCTGTGATAATATTCCAAAAAGAAAAAGTTTTAAATCTTTTAAAGTTCCGTGGTCTAATAAACGCTTAGTAAATTTAAAAAATGTTAAGAATAAATCTTTTAAAAAGTTCAAAAAATCAAATTCCGAATTAGATAAAAAGTATTACTGTCAGATTCGTAAGGAATATGATTTTCTGAATAAATATCTACACAAGCAGTATGTACTGAATACTCAGTCTCGTATTTCAATTGATCCTAAGGCTTTTTGGACTTTTTTAAATAGCAAAAAGGGTAGTGTTACATTACAACAAAATATGGAGTATAATGGACAATCATCAAATGATTTACAGGGTTCGTGTAACCTTTTTGCAAAATTTTTTGAATCCGTTTATGTGAACCATTCTTCTTTAAATATTCCTCACGTAGATAGCACTTTGTTAGGAAATGCTACTTTGTCTAATTTATTTTTTTCCCAACATGATATTTTTAATGGTATTTCAAAAATTAAATCTACGTTGAATCCAGGTCCTGATGGAATTCCTTCGTTTATTTTAAAGCAATGTCAACTTGCATTAACATTTCCACTTCAAATTCTATTCAACCTTTCCTTGTCTACTGGCGTATTTCTAGACGAATGGAAATTTTCGTTTATAACTCCAGTTCATAAGGCAGGGCCAAAAAATTTAGTTGTCAACTACAGGGCAATTTCAAAAATATCTGCAATACCAAAGTTATTCGAGCTTATAGTGAGAGATAATTTATATTATAACACCAAAGAGCTTATTTGTGATGAACAACATGGCTTTATGCCTGGTAGGTCCACTACAACTAATCTCATGCTATATTCAAGATATGTCACTGATGCTCTAGAATCTAGGTATCAAGTGGATACAATCTATACAGATTTTATAAAGGCATTTGACACAATTAGCCACTCCGTTTTGTTAAGTAAACTTGAGTCTTTTGGTATTAATGGCCTGCTTCTGAGATGGTTATTTAGCTATCTTACTGATAGAACGCAATGTGTAAAACTTGGAAATATAACTTCTAACACAATTAAAGTACTTTCTGGAGTACCTCAGGGTAGCCATCTTGGTCCACTTTTATTTAATATCTTTGTAAATGAAATTCCATCTTTACTTAATTTTGCTTCTTGTTTGATGTATGCAGATGATATTAAATTGTTTATGTGTATTAAAAATACTGAACATCTATATAATCTTCAAAATGATTTGAATTTATTAGTGAATTGGTGTCAAAGAAATTTTTTATCATTGAATATTAAAAAATGTAATGTCTTTACGGCTCATCGAATTTTAACCCCTGTGATGCACAACTACATAATTTTCAACCAGATTCTGGATCGCAAATCTGAGATTCGTGATCTTGGAGTCATTTTTGATATGAAGTTGTCATTTTCATTACACGTTGATTACATTATTGCGAAAGCAAACTCTATGCTTGGTTTCGTCAAGCGAAACTGCAATGAGTTTACAAACCCGTATGCTTTAAAATCTGTCTATATGTCCTTAGTTCGTCCAATTCTTGAATACTGTTCAATTGTTTGGTGTCCTAATGCTTCTGTTTCTATAAATCGTATTGAAAGAGTTCAAAAGGCTTTCACTAGATTTGTTGTAAGGCAACTTAAGTGGAGAATTGATACTCCTTCATATAGCTCAAGATGTGCTTTAATTGGCCTTGACTCTTTGGAAAAGAGACGTTCTGTTCAGTGCTTGTTGTTTGTTCATGATGTATTTGCTTATCGAATAAAAAATTCAGCGATTGTTCAAATTTTCGAAATATATGTTCCAGAAAGAAAGATACGTCAGCGTCATTTTTTAAAGAACCCTGGACATAGGTATAATTATGGTTTCAATGAACCTTTCACTAGGTGTATCAAACTTTTTAATAATTTTTGTGATGAAATAGATTTATCGATGAATCGAATAGAATATAAATCTAAAATATTATATTTATTAAATTAATCTAAGCTTAAGAATTGTAAGTAATCTGTAAGAATCAAAATCTGTAGATGAATAAAGAAATAAAGAATTAAAAATAAAACACACTTTACTTCAATTGAAATCACTTTTATTAATCACTGGCACAACACTTTACACGAACTTTATTCTTTCACTTTCAAAAATAAAACTGTCTCCAATCGGTAGCGCCATCAACCTTATATAGGGAAATATCTGGTTCTGGTCTAATCTCGAAAGCAATAGAAATCTTTAGAACCTGTATCTCGATCTTTCTATTCTGCTTTGTATATGAAAACTATAGTACTATCATGGCGAGTTTTTTTTAGGGTTGCAGAGGTCCTGGTGGTGGCGCTGCAAAATGTGAGGTGTAAAATTCGATTTGGGGAGTCTTTAAGCGTCGAAAATTGGTGGTAGGGGCAAGAGTAGACTATTTTTTGGATTATTGCATCCAAAAAATATCAATAAATATCATTTAAAACCTCCATAAGCTCTCCGCAAAAGAAAAAGAGTAAGGGTTGCATAGGTAAATTAGATGTCGCCCCATTCGACTTCCACCATGATAGTACTCTTTGTATATGAAAACTATAGTACTATCATGGCGAGTTTTTTTTAGGGTTGCAGAGGTCCTGGTGGTGGCGCTGCTGTCAGCTCTTTTTTTAGGTGTAGACTTTTTGTAGGGGAATTTTTCGAACGACGGCGATTGGGAGTAGGAGCGAGAAGACAATACTATTTTCTTTGGTTGTAGGAATGCAAAATTAAAAGGAAGTGTCAAAAAGAATAAGAAAATAAGAAAAAATGCCATCTGTTTTTTCTTTTCATGCTGGCGAGCAAAAAATATATGTCTGACCTTCATATCTACTTCACTCTGATTTTTCTCATTTTTTAGTTTTTTTTCTGTGCTTTATTTTCAGTGTGCAAGGTAGAATATATGTGCATACATAATTCTATAGCTTTAGGTTTTGTTATTATTTGACTGTTCATTTTTTGGTTGCATTTGGGTTTTTGGTTTTCAATTTTGGTGTGAAATTTTTAATTGTCATTAATATTCTAAAAAAATTAAAACAATGGTTTTGCTTTTGCGAGTGTCTTAATTTATACCAAGAAGTTCATGTGGTGCAATAATTGTGTTGTGTTGTGTTGAATCGATATTTGCAAATAAACAAATAAATTAATAATTTTTTTTCTTGTAAAATAACTTTTTATACCTATTGTTTTTAAGTGAAATTTTCCTGTTGAAACAATAAAAATAACAATAAAGATATTAACTAAGAATTAGATTAAAAAATTCTTGTGTTGAAGTGAATAAAAAATTAATATGTTTTGCCGTCGGCAAAACGGCCGACCGGAAAATTATTATTTTTTTTTCAACTAGCTTTTTCTAAATTTCTTTTAAATAAATTAATTACTTTGCGCAAGTTTCCATGCGATAAGAAAATGCAAATATCAATTCAACCTGGTTGGATCAGACAAAATTGACCTTTAACAATCTACGAACAGGAATACCCACCCTCAAATCTTGCAAGATTTTTTTTTTTTCAATTTGAATGCATTGAAATCAATGGCAAGATTTTGAGGGTGGGTAATTATTTGTGTTTTGTTTTATTTTGAAGATTTCAGGATTGACAATTAAATTGTTTTTTGTAACTTATTATTGTAGCTGGTTAGGTTGTGAGGTAGATTGTCTGTAAGTGAGAACCCCATTATCATTAGGTACAATGAAAATAATAAAGTACAAATTTCAATATAAGTAGGTAGGTTTCTTTCCTGAAATCTTGCAAAAAAAAACTATTTTCATAAGTAGGCACTTAAGGACATTTATATCCACCCTCAAATAAAAATACCTATGAAGCTAAGAAAATTAATGAAAATAATTAAATAATATTTCTCTGATTTTATATGCACATAGCACAAAGCCCATGTATGTACATATAAAAAGCTATAGGAATATTATTTAACATTTTTTCAATCTGTAAGTGGGAACCCCAATAAAATTATAAGATTTTTATTGTAGGTAAGTATATGTACAATGTACATAGGTACATACATATGTGGGAAATTGTCATAAGTGGGTCATATAAACCGATGTTATTTTAAATCTACTGGCTTTAAATTCATGATTTAAACGTTTACTAGTCTTTAACTAGTTTACCTATGTGTTTCTACAAAAAAAATTAACAAATACAAAAAAAATGATAAAAAATCCTAATTTTCACTAAATTCGTAGGTAGGTGGTACTGACTACCTGACAATAAAAAAAAAACTCTTATATAACATTTTTTTTTTATTTTTCTTTAAAATTCTAAATGGTTTTCATAAACACATAGCAAACATCATCATTTATGACTTGTCTGCGTTTAAATTGTAAAAATTTAACAAGAACTTTTGAAAAAATAAATGAGAAAAATTCCGAAATTTTACTTTATTATTTATTAAAAGTTAAAAAGTCGAAAATTGCAAAATTGATGTTTTTTACCTTTTTCGTGAATTTTAGATAGTTTTTGATTTTTTATAATCATATGAAGGTATATGTACATTTATAAAATTTTTAGAAGCATATAACTTCAAAAACAAAATACTTACTATGTTATTAAAAACCTGACGTCAAGTCAGGCGTTTTTAATAATCTTTCTTAAATTACCTCCCTGTCATCTACCATTGAAACTGAAAAAATAAAATAAAACATTTCGTATTCTTTTCGTTGGGAGATGTTTTATTGCCCAGCACTGTGCCTCACAATGTTTTTATTTTATAACTTCAAAAATACCAACAAAAATAACGAAAACCAAAGCAACGTTGTCAATTTTCTCCATCTCTTTGTGTACCAAGTACCTGCAAAATAACGACAGATAAATGTAAACAAAACCAACAACAACTATCAAAACCCACCATAAAAAAATGTAAGCAAACGAAACCAAAACAGATTTTCTCTTATTCCCATTTATCTTTTCTTTCATTATAGCCATTTCCTTATATTCTCCCTTATTCACTCCTACTCTCGTAAATACTCGATATGCCTTCTCTTTCTTAAAATAATCTATTCTACACTCCACACTGGCAAAAAAATGCCTACAAAATATCCCCTCTTCGAATTTGAGTTAGGGTTGCAGAGGTATATTAGATGTCGCCCCATTCGACTTCCACCATGATAGTACTCTTTGTATATGAAAACTATAGTACTATCATGGTGGAAGTCGAATGGGGCGACATCTTTTCATATACAAAGAATAATTCCCCTTCGGACTTCGACATTTACCAATGTTCGAAAAAGCTCATTCAAAGCTCATTCAAAGCTCATTCTCATAGCAGGTTGTTTTAAATCGCAATGGTACTAGATGGCGCTGTCATAGCATTCGAGAATTGATATAGTTCGAATGTAAAAGTCGTTATATTATGATTCAAAAGTAGTTAACTAATCTTCGTTACAGATGAATACTTTGAATGGTTACGATGCAATAACTTTTCAACTTTTATCATTGAAGAAGTTCCAAACTTTGATGAAATATGGGTTTTTATATCTAGTGCATTCGTTATGGGATCAAGCTTGGAAATAAATAAAGTTTTATGGCCTTCTACAACTTTTAGGCTAGACACTATTGGTGAATCTGGTAAAAATGAGGAAGGCAAGCTAGACATGGATGATTGAAATGTCGGTTGATGTAGATGAGATGGCAGAGTTGATGTTGAAAGCTTGTTGATATTTAATGTGGGTTGAATGGATAAATGCATTGGAACAGAAGATACATTTGTAGCAGGTTTCTTTGTTGATGGATTTTGTGTTGAAGTATCTACATCAAGTTCACCACTTTTTCGTTTTGAAGGTATAGCAGTATGTTGCACTGTTGAATTATTTATATAATTTTCTTCTTTATTTACATGATTTTCTTCTTCTTCACCAACATTATTACATATTTGCATATTTTGTGAGCTTTGGTGATGATTGGATAAATTTTCTACTTTTTCAGTCAGATGAAGTAATTGTGAATGCAAATTTTCAAGATGTTTTGTATTTTTAAGTACATCACGAGTAATATTTGCAAAAGCAAAAGGATCACATTCGTCACAAAACTAATAAAACGATTTTCTTTCCTTAAACAGCTTAAAGGTGCTGAACGCTCCGTTGCACATGGTATGGAAAAGTTTGCGACAATTGCCATGACACATAATGGAATCTATCATGTAGTCTGTTTTTCCTACACATATAGCGCATGTAGTCATATTTTGAAGTAATGGTGATTATAAATTTAAATTTTTTTTTTTGTTATAATTATTTTTTTGCTTTTAATTGCCGATAAAAATTTTGGTTCGTAGTGTATTATTATTGTCTGGGTTGTGTAATTGGAAAAGAGGGTTGTGTCTTGGATAGTGTGGTGAAAAATATCAGCTGTGCTTTAATCTCGAACAGAGTTGATTGTTTTTGATGGCAAAGAAAAGGACAAATATATGTATGAGCGTGAAGTATCGATATGGCTACGGCAGAACATCTACTAATCAGGAGAAATGAGACAAAAGTAAAAGATTACAAAATGTCAGTGCTGCTGATGAAATGTGTTGAAATCCCAAAATGAATCCAAACCAACAGCTTACGATAAGGTCCAGCGCATAGAATGGAATATATTTCACAGCTTACGAAATATATGCAATGATAAAATATAGATGTTGTGTGTAGCACCAATTTTGCTTCTGAGGCAGAACATATACAACAAATGTTTCACTTACCGGTAGAATAAATAAAACACCTTAACGGGAGTATTTTATGTTGCAATGGAATTGAATATCACTCAATAGTTTTTAGTTATAAATTTATTTTGATTAAATTAAATATAAAATTCTATTGAATTTTAACAGAAAGACTGTACAAATGAATGCCGATGTAATGTTTATCAATAAATTGATGAAAAATATTGTAATATTCTGCTAAGGGTTCGCAATAAAAAACTTATTTACTTTATTTCTTAACTTCTTATTACATTTAAAATAAAACACACTTTACTTCAATTGAAATCACTTTTATTAATCACTGGCACAACACTTTACACGAACTTTATTCTTTCACTTTCAAAAATAAACTGTGTCCAATCGGTAGCGCCATCAACCTTATATAGGGAAATATCCGGTTCTGGTCTAATCTCGAAAGCAATAGAAATCTTTAGAACCTGTATCCTTTGTTTTCATATACAAAGCTGTATCTCGATCTTTCTATTCTGACAGATAGATGGAATAATTCCCCTTCGGACTTCGACATTAACCAATGTTCGAAAAAGCTCATTCAAAGCTCATAGCAGGTTGTTTTAAATCGCAATGGTACTAGATGGCGCTGTCATCGCATTCGAGAATCGATATAGTTCGAATGTAAAAGCCGTTATATTATGATTCAAAAGTAGTTAACTAATCTTCGTTACAATATATAATTATTAGAACAGTTTTACTGATTAAAAATGATAAATTCACTGGAGCTAAAAAAAAGCACAGGCAGACCAAAAAGTGTCAGCGTTGCTTTTATTATTTATAAGAACTGAAAACTCCAATTGATTGTAAACTGATGTACGCAATAATTCAGAATAATAATAAAATTGTTAAATTTTTTTTTACTTTTTTGATCTGTCACCAAAACTTCAAAACTGGGAACCAACTCAAAAGAAGTTCGGAGCGTACGCACTATCTACATTTAGGACGCGCTTTTACTTTTTAGTTGAATTTACTTTTTTTTTCAGCGAAAATAATTATAAATTTATAGAATTTGAATGCCAAAAGCCACAAAAGGTTATATTTAGACCAATATACACTGAAAGTGAGTCGAAACATGCATTTTTATACAAAAAAACAATAATTGTTTTCAATTGTTGAATTCAACGGATTTTTTTTTTGAAAAGTGAGCCAAAACCCTTAAGAGGACTGAGCAACTTGCTCAATTTGGTCTAAAGCATCAACTAATACATCCATAAATGCTTCATCCCATAAGAAATGCATTGGACCACTAACGCATTCACACCTCTAGTGCCTTAAGCAGCTTGTAGGGTGAAAGAGAACGAACCCCCTGAGTCGGTTCTCTAGGTAAGTCTTTTCTCTATGGTGTGCAGGTTTCATTTTCGTTTGTTTTTGTTTTTATTTTATTTGTTTGTAATGTTTTTGTTTAGGTTGTTTTTGAGGTAGGTTAAGTAGATACACTACACCATCACCCTTAAGCGGAAAATTATTTGAAGAATAATTTTTCAAGGAAAATTTTAATTGGACTGGTCTCAAAAGCTGCAACATATGACGTGCTTATGTTATTATGGAAGTAATTTGTATATACACACATGTTAATATCTAATATTGTCTCAGATAACTATTTCTATTCTTTTATATATTATATTTCTTAAGGTTATTATTGTGGAGTTTTTTATGTTCTCCATTTATATTGTAACGAAGATTAGTTAACTTCTTTTGAATCATAATATAACGACTTTTACATTCAAACTATATCGATTCTCGAATGCGATGACAGCGCCATCTAGTATATTTGCGATTTAAAACAACCTGCTATGAGCTTTGAATGAGCTTTTTCGAACATTGGTAAATGTCGAAGCCCGAAGGGGAATTATTCCATCTATCTGTCAGAGTAGAAAGATCCTTTGTATATGAAAACTCTTTGTATATGAAAACTATAGTACTATCATGGTGGAAGTCGAATGGGGCGACATCTAATTTACCTATGCAACCCTTACTCTTTTTTTTTTTGCGGAGAGCTTATGGAGGTTTTAAATGATATTTATTGATATTTTTTGGATGCAATAATCCAAAAAATAGTCTCCTCTTGCTCCTACCACCCATTTTCGACGCTTAAAGACTCCCCAAATCGAATTTTACACCTCACATTTTGCAGCGCCACCACCAGGACCTCTGCAACCCTAAAAAAAACTCGCCATGATAGTACTATAGTTTTCATATACAAAGAAAGATCGAGATACAGGTTCTAAAGATTTCTATTGCTTTCGAGATTAGACCAGAACCAGATATTTTCCTACATAAGGTTGATGGCGCTACCCTTTGTATATGAAAACTATAGTACTATCATGGTGGAAGTCGAATGGGGCGACATCTAATTTACCTATGCAAACCTTACTCTTTTTTTTGCGGAGAGCTTATGGAGGTTTTAAATGATATTTATTATTATTTTTTGGATGCAATAATCCAAAAAATAGTCTCCTCTTGCTCCTACCACCAATTTTCGACGCTTAAAGACTCACCAAATCGAATTTTGCACCTCACATTTTGCAGCGCCACCACCAGGATCCGGGCAACCCTAAAAAAAACTCGCCATGAGAGTACTATAGTTTTCATATACAAAGGTATATGGCGTATATGGAAAAAGTTTTTGTAAATGAATTGTGTGGAAAGGAATATACTCATACATACCTATATTGTTATATTTCTTTTTGTTTCTGATGCGCAAAGTGTTATTTGTGGAGTTTTTTTTTTGTCTTAGACAGGAAAATTTGTTTTGATTTTTTTTTCTCAAGAATAACCAAGCTATTATTTTTACCATCAAATTAATATTTTTCTTCTTTATATTTTTTTCCCAACTATAGGTAGGTACTATAAAGTTTCAAACTTTGCAAATTATTTCTAGGCTATGCATTTATTGAATGAGGTATTTTTTTCAAATTGATCGTGAACTTGAATGATTTTAGATTTTTGGATGTTGTTATGGTAGGTAAAGGATAAGGATAAAATTCTGGATAGTAAAGAAGTGGTTTCAATAGTTTTTGAGGGTAAATAATAAAAGTGATAATCTGGGTAGGAAATTGTGTTTTTATTTTGATGATGAAAATATATGTAGGTATGTATGTACATACATAATTATGTATATATTATTTTTTAGAAATCAATTGACTTTTTGAAATGATCTGACTTTTTAAGTGTTTTTTGAAGAATGTTTTTGAAAAATGATCATAATAAAAATGTGATAATGTGAAAATTTCAACTGTGTTTAAATTTCGAAAAACAGCTCTTCATGAAATACTAAAAATAATCGACATAATAAATATATCTGCTGCAAAACTACTCTTTTGACTGAGTATATTTTTAATTAAAAAAAAAGAAAACGAAAGTATTAGAGGCATAGAGGGATTGAAAATTTGGTTCAATATCAAATTTATAATGAATTGAAAATATTCAAACTATTTTATTACATATTGCTAGAATTTCAGTTAAAATACCAGAACAAATTCCAGTTAAAAACAAAACAACAAACAGCAACAACAATCAGCTGTAGTAGTAGTAGTAGTACTTTATTGAGATTTTCTTTACTTTCAGTTTACATATTTTGATTAAAACTAATTTAAATACACTTAGATGATACAAAATTTGCCGACTTAGAATTGGCCAGGCTACAAGGTTTATAAGTTTTTGTTAAGTTATTTTACAAAAGAGAGAGCAATTTTATTTGGAATTACACGACTGTTTTTTTTTTATGTGTCCACTCAAAAAAGACCATATCATTTTGACTTAACCTAAAATGGAGGGAAAGATGGGAAAGAAAAAGAAAAAAAGAGAAACAAAATGAAATGTCAAACAAGAACAGAAACGACTGGAGGTCGGAACTGTCTGAACACCCTTTGTATATGAAAACTATAGTACTATCATGGCGAGTTTTTTTAGGGTTGCAGAGGTCCTGGTGGTGGCGCTGCAAAATGTGAGGTGTAAAATTCGATTTTGGGAGTCTTTAAGCGTCGAAAATTGGTGGTAGGGGCAAGAGTAGACTATTTTTTGGATTATTGCATCCAAAAAATATCAATAAATATCATTTAAAACCTCCATAAGCTCTCCGCAAAAAAAAAAGAGTAAGGGTTGCATAGGTAAATTAGATGTCGCCCCATTCGACTTCCACCATGATAGTACTATAGTTTTCATATACAAAGGAACACCGGAAGTTTGTACAGTATAGGAGTGGAACTCAATCTAGATACACTTTGTATATGAAAACTATAGTACTATCATGGCGAGTTTTTTTTAGGGTTGCAGAGGTCCTGGTGGTGGCGCTGCAAAATGTGAGGTGTAAAATTCGATTTGGGGAGTCTTTAAGCGTCGAAAATTGGTGGTAGGGGCAAGAGTAGACTATTTTTTGGATTACTGCATCCAAAAAATAATAATAAATATCATTTAAAACCTCCATAAGCTCTCCGCAAAAAAAAAGAGTAAGGGTTGCATAGGTAAATTAGATGTCGCCCCATTCGACTTCCACCATGATAGTACTATAGTTTTCATATACAAAGAGATACATTAATATATGTTTGTATAAATACGTTAAACTTTAAAATAGCAAAATACAAAGTTGTGATGTTTAAAGTTAGATGCTATAGGTATGATTAATTTAGAATTCAAAGGTGATTAACAGTGGGTTATGAATCTTAAACTTACAAAATAAAATTAATTCAAAATTGGAGTTACTTACATAAAGATATTACATTTTTGTCTACGTATATTTGTTTTTTTTTTTTTTTTATAGGTACAAAGTTAATCGACATTTATATTATGTTATTTTTTTTTAAGTTATTTTTTAAATCGAATGGTGAATATATTGATAAAGCAATAAATTAAAAAAGAAGAAAAATGAAATTAAAAATTGATAAACCAAGGTATTTCCTCCAAGAAGTCTATTTTATAATTTAAATGAACTTAAAGAGAAATGAATAAGGGACAAAATAGAACTTCTCAGCCCCTATAGTTACTTATTAGACGTTTTTCGTAGAACGGGGGGAGGAAGGAGTTTCCATCGCCTGAAATGAGGAGCTCAGCCTCCGAGCCCTCACTGAGGATGCTAATTGGGGATAAGTAATACCGATCTCCAATTAAAAAATTTATGTTTTCCTCAAAAACACTCTGAACAATCGTGTTCTCGTGGTGTTGTAATGACGAGATTCTTTTTCTAGACAATGATAGTAGATAGTTAAGTAAGGGAATGATTCCCGATTCCTCATAAATAGTTTTGTTACTATACCATTTGCCACACGGTTTGCGATTCTTTGAGATACATTTCCTGATAACTTTCCTCTCGAAGGTTTGCAATTCTTGTGCTACATTAGGCGTGATGTGGAACCACAAAAGGAATCCATATGATATTAAGGGCCTGATAAGGGTTTTGTACATGAGAAGTTTGGTTTTTCTATCAACTTCTGTTGAGTTAAGTAAAGTTTTTAGAATTGCAGCAGCCGCTTTACATTTCTTTAAAGAAATTCTAACATGGGAATTCATTTTTAGCCTTTCGTGAAGGTTAACGCCAAGGTATTTAATAGATTGCTTAAGAGGGATTACATTGCCCTCTATACAGAGATTAAGCTGCTTGCTTTCGCGAACAGCAAGATGGTGGCCTCTGCCAGAAGAGTTGCGGAAACAGATTAGCTCGCACTTATTTATGTTAAGGTCAATTCCCCATTTTTTATAATAAGGGATAACTATGTTGAGATGATTTTTAACCTCATTCAGTGCATCATGAGGTCTCAAGGAAGTCAAACAAGTAAATGTTGAAAAGAAACGGGCCCAAAATAGACCCCTGTGGTACACCTGCATGAATTGGACATGGGACAGAAAGTTCATTTTCATAAAAAACGGAAAGGCTGCGATTAGTTAGGAAATCCTGAATAATTTTTATGACAAAGGGAGGGAGGTTTAACAGGCTTAGTTTGTAGATTAGACCCGCATGCCAGACCGAGTCAAAGGCTTTAGACAGGTCGATGGCACAGGCGACTGTACATTGCTTTAATCTGAGATTGTTTAAAATGCGATTTTGAAAGTGCAGTAGAGCGTGTTCGGTTGAGTGGCCTCGCTTAAATCCGAATTGTTCGTTGGGTATGAGATTGGAGTCTCCATGAAAGTTGATTATTTTAGACAGTAGTATTTTTTCGAGGATCTTGCCAACATTTGACAGGAGGGAGATAGGTCGGAAGTCAGTTATGTTGTTGGATCTGTTACTTTTTTTAATAGGAATGAGTACGGCTTTTTTCCAGGATAGGGGGAAGCGGCAATTGTTAATGCAGTTGTTAATTATTGGAGTAAGGTGTTTTGAGATTGTAACTTTAGTTTTCCTGAGAATGAAATTGGGGATTTTATCGGGGCCGGAAGACTTTTTATTATTGAGAGACGATATTATGGATTCAACGAAATTGGGAGAGGCAAAGAACTCATGGGATGCTTCGTTAGATTTGTTAAGGGGAGAAAAATTTGTTATTCTTAGGTTTCGATTCCAAATAGAAAAAGATGAATTAAAGGTGTTGACCGCTAAAAGGTTTTCCGGATCAACTTGGGGGGTTTTTAAGGAGTAAAGCGAGGAGTAAAAGGAGCTAAATGCTTCAACTATTTCAGTGGGAGTATTGAGAGTTCTATTTTCGAAAATTAGTTCTTGAGATAAGTCGTTAGATTTCCTTTTCCGTCCAGTGATTTGATTGATGACCTTGAACACATTAGATGAGGGCTTTAAACTGCTGAGCTTTTGTCTAAATTGAGCATTGGTCTCAATTCTGACACGATCTTTTATTATTTTGATTAAACAGCCAATTCTGGAAGAGATTTCGGAGTATTCGTGATTTGTTCGGTCGCCGAGACGATGGAAAATACGTTTAAGACTTTTTTTCCAGTATTTCCTGATTTTAAACAGGTTTAATGTTTCAACCGATAAGCTTAGACGGTTAGCATTGAAGGTTTTCTCTTCACCAAATGTAGATATGCAATTAGACAAGCAATTAGTGAAGGAAGAGATGTGGGAGTCGATTTCGACATTGGTAAGATTTCTGTTCGTCGGGACTGTATGGTCGCTAAGAGTTGAGCTAAGAGATCGGTTGAAGTTCTTCCAATTAGTATTTTTAAAGCAAATGAAGTTTTGTGGTGAAGAAGGAAAAGGGGAGGCATTTTGCAATTGAATGTTCATAAAAACTGAGAAGTGGTCAGAGACGAGATCCAGAGTGATGCAGGCGATATTTGGATTGGAATGGCTTGGGGACCGACAGTTAGAAGAGATAAGAAAGAAATCTATATGTGAACCGGAGCTAGGGCGAGTTGGGCCCTCAGCAGCTATAATGTCAAAATCCAAAAAGTGACCGTCATTGTACCATTGTGAAAGATGGAGCCATTTAAGTTTGTTTTAGTATCACCCCACATAGGGTGTCGCGAGTTAAAATCACCACCAATGATTATAAAGTCGTAGGCACTTAGGCTATCAATAAGGTCGTCGAGAGCAGAGGTTAACAGGGCTCCAGAGTTGCAGGGAATGTAGAGCGAGACTAGGGCAAGAGTTTTAGTGGAAAGTTGAAATTTAATGGGGACTAAGCCAATGGTTGCCGACATTAAATTGTTACGAAATGACTTTTGAGAGAATTTGACAGAGTTTTTTAGCAGGATACCTGTACCCCGGCCTGAATTATTACCAATGAAGTTATATTCTTTATTGAAGCAAAACATATTTTTTTTCAAGCAGGTTTCTTGAAGGAATAAAGCAGTAGGATGAGACTCTTGCAGTAAGAGCTCAATTTCTAATTGCTTTTCTTTATTAAATGAATTTACGTTTGAAGTGATAAGACTTAGATTCATGGAGAGGTGGGGAGAAGGGAGGCAAGGAATGCCATGTAAGCCTCAGGCTTCTGGAAATCATCCAGTTTGGTGTAACGGGGCCAAAATTCTCTAATTTTGGCAAAGAGAGCATTGAAAGAAATTCCAAACAATTTATTTGATTCATTTAAAAATTCATTAAACATATTACCCTGCAGGCTTGGTGGGGGAGCGGAGGGGGCACTATTAGAACCTCTGACTGCCCCTGCATAAGAGACACCCTTTAGGGGAGAGGAATCAAGATTACGCACAACATTGTTACGTATTTCAATTTTGTTGGGTTTGTTTGCCTTCTTGGAAGCTTCACGGTTCTTTATAAACTCTCCCCTTTTGGGGCATCCCTTATAACTAGCCGGATGGCCTGGTTTACCACAATTAACGCACGAGGCCGTAGAGGTTTCACTTTTTTCACCTAAATCGCAGTTCCCCTCTGCATGTTCTTTAAGGCACTTGACACATCTCACTGGGAAAGCACAGTAAGCCGAGACATGGCCAAATCGTTGGCATCGATAACACTGTTTCATTCCTGAGCCCTTCAAGGAATCCCACCTCACTCTATGTCTTAGGAGAAATTTTATTGATTTGATTTTGTTCAGACTGTCCCTATCGTCCAGAGTACATATAAATAAGTCCAATGGTATTTTGTTTTCCTTTGACCATCTAGTTTCAAAAGGTCTAACCCTGACCCCCAGGGAGGGTTCCAAGCTGCGCAGCTCCCCTTCGATAGCTTCTGGAGTAAAATTTGCCGTTATCCCTTTAAGAATGACGTTGAACTTTTTATGTTCTTTAGGTGTGAAGGAAAAGGCTTCAACACCAATTAATTTTAATTGATTAAGAAGAAGGCTGCGAAGTTCTAAATGCATAACAAAAATTTTGAGTTTACCGAATCCCTTAGAGTCAAACTTTACATGGTTAAGGTCTATATTAGAGTTTTTAAAGAATTCAATTATGGGTTTGGAGGAAATACCTTTGGTAAAAATTGGTGGGCACCAATTTGTCCGGTCCTCATGTTGATTTTGGATAGTGGAGCTTCCAGAAACGTTGGTGTGTATACTTGCAGGGTTGTTGATGATGCGATCGCTGCTGTTGTTGTTGATGTTGCAGGTTGAGCTGCTACTGTTGTTAGAAGCTGGTTCTTTCTTCTTAGGAGCGCCATCATTACGTGCGCCATCATTACGTGCGCCATCATCTCCGTCATCGTCGTCATCGAGAGCCTCGCCCAGGATGGCGAATCGGTTGGAGCTATGGCCTTCTATAGCCGCTTTTTTGGCAACATTGCCAGGTGTGGTTTGCCTTCTTTTGCGGGCAATCATATTCGAGAAAGTTTTCTGGTCATTGGCAATCAATGTACGAAGTACATTTTCAGTACTTAAACCTCCGTAAGTCGAGGAAGAGTTGCCGATAACAACTCCGTTGCTAGGCGGCACATAATTTGCGCCGATATCGCTAGTTGTCTCGCTCACACCACCAGAAGGGGTGCCAGCGTCCATTTCCATTTGCTGTGAAGCAGACTGCACTTTTGGTATGGTGGCGTCGCCATGGAACCAATAGTCAATTTCTTTTTGGACTTTTTCCCTAGCCGCCGTATTTAATAGCTGGGAAGGCAGAAGCATAGGTTTTTTGGGACAATTGTCCACATTTTTATCATCAGGGGGAATAGGAGGGGATTTACCACCATCCATTTTTTTTTTTTGGTTTTTTATATCAAGACGCTAAATAAAAACGATGCGATCGTGAGTAGAGTCAAAACGGGAATCCCAACAATCAGCTGTAAAAATCCTTTTCTGACAATTATTGTCATTCTTCCTTATGTACTCACCAAAGGCTCACTCAAATGATCGTTCGTTAGATCACTGCACAAAGCAAAAAACAAAAAATAGGTATACAAAATATTGCATCACTCACTGGCATATCACCAGACCTACCTCAAACTCTTGTTCACGCCACACAAGAAACCTTTCACTCCAACAGTAGCTAGACATATTGGCACCAGCACCTCTCGCTCTTACTCTCATCTGAACCTTAAATACAATACACAAACTCCCATTCGCTTTCGCATACTTTCATACTTACTTCATACATACTTTTTTTTATTTATGTTTCAACTTTCAACACTTTTTGTCTACCAACATGTCCATTTCAAAGTTAGGCCATCTATTGGCGAATAAGTTTACTAGAAATTCGAAATATTTGAAAATAACAACTTTTTATTGAAAAATAGACCTTTAGAAAATGCTTTGTATATGAAAACTATAGTACTATCATGGTGGAAGTCGAATGGGGCGACATCTAATTTACCTATGCAACCCTTACTCTTTTTTTTTTTGCGGAGAGCTTATGGAGGTTTTAAATGATATTTATTATTATTTTTTGGATGTACTCTTCTCCAATTTTCCAGGAAATTGGAACCATTTTGGCAGTTTACGTGGTTTTTACAAAACCTGCCACTGGAGTTTTTAAATAAAACAAAAACAAAATCCAAAATCAAAAATGTAGCTCGAACAATTTGAAGCAAAAATGTCATTCTTTTATGTGCAATTTAAATTTTGGAAATACATGGCTTCTAGGCTGAGAATAATTGGAACCAAATTTGCCAATTTTCAATTTTTCTCCAAAATTCGTCCGGAGGCCTCTTAAATGTAATAAGAAGAAGTTAAGAAATAAAGTAAATAAGTTTTATTGCGAACCCTTAGCAGAATATTACAATATTTATTACTGAATTGACATTGTTTGTTTCAATTATCTTATATGGTCCATGGTAAGGACTTTGCAATTTCTTTTTACTTTCTAATCTTACAAACACTAAAATCTCCTAATTTAAAATTTGAAATATTCGTACTTTTGTCGTATTCTAATTTTCTTTTCTTTTTAACATTTTCAATAATTGTATTCGTTTTTGTTATTGCGTGCTTAAGTCTAATCTTGAGTTCATTTATGTACATAGTTTTCTAGATTATACACTTTATTATTTAAATTTATTACATCATTTGGTAGGTAGGATAGTTTTCCAAAAATTAGTTCGTATGGTGTGTAAGTAGTGTCAATATGTGGTGTTGTGTTATATGAGAATGTGTAATACGGAATCCAGGTGTCCCATTCATGATCTTCGGTAAAGTTTAAAAGAAATTCATTTAATATTCTATGGTTTCTTTCTAGAAAACCTATACTTTGATGATGATATGGAGCTGAATAGATTGGTTTGATTCTTAACATTTCACAAATATTTTGCATTAACTCATTTTTAAATTCAGTTCCGTTATCTGATTTGTGAATTTTAAAACAGCCATATTTCAGAATGAATTGTTCTACCAATGTTTTGGCTATGGTTTTCGCGTCTTTACTTTCTATAGGGTGTGCAACAACATATTTGGTTAGTTCACATTGCATTGTCAATATACAGTAGAGGAAATTCCCATAAAAACACTGCAACTTTTTTTCATAACTCGTTGCACAAACTGCCAAATTGGCAGTACTTTTTATTTTTGGATCCAAAATGATCTGTCAAACCAATATCTAGGCATCCGTTATTTTTTCAACCTTTTTTGATCATCTAAAAACATTTATACGTCTTTGTTTTCGAAACAAGATCTAAAAAGTGGTCTAATTAAAAGTGGTTAATTCATAAAGTTGTTTGAATTTTTTTTTGAAAGTGGTAGGAAATCATTTTGTGTGTCTCTAAAATTGTTTTAGAAGAATTTTTTTTACAGAATCTTATCATGCCGCGTGGAAGGGTCTTAAGTGCGGAAGAAAGGTCAAAAATCATTGCATACAAAGATTGTGGCCTTTCCGATCGCAAAATTGCAAGAAAAATAGGTAGATCCAATACAGTTATTCATAACTTTTTAAGGTTAGGTGAAAGATATGGAAAAATTACCAACCATGCGCAAAATAAAAAGCTCACAACACGTCAAGTTCGAATCATATCGCGTAAAGCCATCAGAAACAAGCTGTTTACTTCACAAATTAAGGCCAAACTTGACTTGCCTGTTTCAACCCGACGCGTTAGACAAATTTTAAACGCCAGCTCCAACCTTGTGTACAAAAAAAGATCGAAGAAGCCGCCTTTAGATGTAGCCCATCAGTCAACGAAGAGTGGGGAAAAGTTCTGTTTAGTGATAAAAAGAAATTTAATTTGGATGGCCCAGATGGATTTCAGTCAAATTGGCTGACAAACGTCTTCAAACAGAAGTGAGAATGAGTCGCAACTTCGGTGGCGGCAGCGTTATGATTTGGGGAGCTTTTTCTGCAAATGGAAAGACTGAAATTGCATTTGTGCCTCGAAGGAAAGTTATGCTGAGTTGTTAGAAGAAGTAATGGTTGAGAGAGTTCAAGAGTTATGCGGAACTGACTTCATTTCCAACAGGATAACGCTCCTGTCCACGTCTCTCGAAGAATAAGAGACTGGTTCGAGGAGAAACAAATAGCATTTCTCGATTGGCCGTCTCGAAGTCCCGATTTAAATCCCATAGAAATTCTCTGGGGAATACTAGCCAGACGTGTTTATGCCAACGGGCGCCAATGTACCAACGTTCAAGAGCTTCGAGAGGCAATAATTGGAAAATGGGCCTCGATTGCAACCGCGGAACTTGAAAAGCTTGTGGAATCAATGCCGAGGCGGATGATATCGGTCTTAAGAGCAAGTGGTGGCTCTACAAAACATTGATTTAAGAAATTACAAATTCTTGATCACTAATTCACCGTTCTTTTTAATAAGAAAGCGTGTGTTTTTATGGGAATTTCCCTCTTTTTTCTTGTTAATTTTTGTTTTTTGTTAATAACTTTTATGTAATTTTGTTAAAAATGAATACATTTTTATTTTTCTTAATAAATTTGAGTACATATTCTTGTTTCATGCAGCAAAAAAAAAAATGCGTAAAAACAATTGTTTTTTATGGGCATTTCCTCCACGTTATATCTATGTATATCCATTTGATATCCTAAGAGGTCCTACTGTATCTATTTGCACAATTTCGAAACTAGTCGTTGGTGTATCTGTTATGATCATTTTCTCTTTAATATGTCGTGTCTGTTTGTTTTTAGTACAAAGCTCACAAGCGTTGACAAATTTCTTAACCATTTGTCTCATATTTTTCCAAAAGTATTTGTGCTTAATTTTAGTTACCGTTTTTCGTATACCTAAATGTCCTCCATGTGGTGTGTTGTGGTAATCTTTTATGATATTCAATTTTTCTTTATTATTATTTATTCTTTTAGGGGGTTTATAAATTAATATATTCATCGGCGATTGTTTTTCATCAGGTTGCAACCTATTATAAATACCTTTTAATTTTTCTTTTTCTACATATTTAAATATTAAATCTTCTTCACTAAGCGCTATTTCTTCAACGGGTAATCTTTTTATTTCTGATACTAACTTCTCCAGAGTCGAAACTTGTTTCTGGATTATCGCAGAATCTCACAATAACTTCATTTTCATTAATTTCAATACTAGTATTTTTTTATTACATCTCGCAATTTCAAATCTTAAGGTAGAACTATAATCATCGAACGTCAACTGAAGTGGTCGTAAGAAACGAAGCGAATACGAGGAATTTATATAACGCGCCCATTATTGCGATTGGGTGGCTTTCGTTAGGCTTCGTTAACTTTCGCTATCGATAGCAAGAGCGCTCATCGACCGCTCCTGCGAAAGTGAATTGAGAGATAGATACAAAAATCAAAATGGTGGAAGCATATAATATGGCTGACTTCTCAATTTGAGTGTTCGTAAAGCTAATTTTCGTCCGGTTTTGACATTAGCTTCCTACCACTTATTATTTTTTATAGTTCTGCCTTTAAGTTTTTCATATTTCTGACATCAGAAATGGACGTACAATCCCACATGTGAAGGTAGCTAGTCTTCTGTTGAGATGTGTAGTTCTCCTCTATAATATTATTATTCTTAGTGGCAATATTCTTTGCCATACCCCTTGTTATTGCCATGATCCGCTCCTTGGAGTCGCAATCACTTTGGCTCTTATTGTTATCATTGTTTACCAACATGGATTTTAAAATGTTACTGTCAATTTTTATTCTTGAGAGTGCATCGGCATTTGTATTTGATATTCCTTTTTTATAAACTATCTCAAAGTCGTAATCCGATAAATCTATTCTAATTCTCGTTAATTTTGACGATGGGTTTTTATGTGAAAATAATGAAACTAGTGGTCTGTGATCTGTTACAACTATGAATTTTCTTCCATAGAGGTAAGGTTTAAAAAAATTGATACCCCAATGGATAGCTAGTAATTCTTTTTCTATTATCGGTTTGTTTATATCATGTTTTTGTAAGGATTTGCTAGCGTATGATATTGGTAAATCATGACCTACTTCACCTTGTGATAGTACCGCACCTAATGCAAAATCTGATGCGTCGGTGGTAACGATAAATGGTTTATTAAAGTTTGGATATTGTAAAATTGAAGGGTTGACTAATTTCTTTTTTAAACATCTGAAAGCTAATTCACATTCGTTTGACCAAATGAATGGTTGATTCTTTTTAAGGAGGGAGTTTAAACTTTTTACAATCTCAGCAAAATTAGGTATGAACCTTCTATAGTAGTTGCAGAAAGCTACAAATCGTCTTACCTCGTCTGCATTCGTAGGTATGGGATAATTTTCTATTGTTTTATATTTAGAGGGATCAGTTTGAATACCCTTGTTTGTTATTAAATGCCCCAAGTATATGACTTCGGATTTAAGAAAATGACATTTGCTAGCATTTAGTTTTAGATTATATCTTCTTAATCTGTCAAAAACATGAATTAGATTTTGGTTGTGATGTTGTATGCTACAACCAAAGATAATTATATCGTCTACATACAGAAATGCTTCTGATTCTAAACCACTCAGTGCTATCGTTAACATTCTTTGGAAACTATTTGAAGATATTTTTAGTCCAAATGGTAGTCTTTTGAACTAATAATGTCATCTGTTGTTGAAAAAGCAGTCAAGGGTCTTGATTCCTCTTTTAATGGTATTTGGTGAAAAGAACTTGTCATGTCGAGTGTGGAAAAATACCTTGCTCTACCTAGTTTATCGAGGACATCGTCTATTCTTGTCAGTGGAAATTTATCATTAACAATCTTGTTGTTCAATTTTCGGAAATCTACTACTAAACGCCATTTTTTTACCTTTATATCACTTTACTTTGGTACAAAGGAGAGTTGTATGGACTAACTGAATGTTCAATAATATCATTATTCAAGAGTTCTTCCACTTGTTTTTTTATTTCTAAATTTTGTGTCTGAGGGAGTCTGTAATTTTTGATGTATACTGGATTTTCATCTGTGATATTAAGTTTTTGAGTGTAGAAATTGTTAGTGGTAAGCGATTCATCTTTGAGATGAAAAATGTCTTGATATTTCTCACATATCTGTTGTAGGTATTGTTGTTTTCGTATTTGTATCTGTCTGTGCAATTTTAAGTTCTTTTAATAGTTTTGGTAATCTGTCGGAACTATATTTAGTCTTTGTTTGTAGTATATTGTGATTGTCTAAACCCTCTATCCTTGGTTCTAAGTTTTAAATTTCAACTTCATAATCGTTTATATTTAGCATTTTTATGTGACATCTACCATTGGCTGGTATTATCGAATTGGCTATAAAGACTCCATTTTCTATTTCTTTGTTCAGAATTACACTATCTTCGTTAACTATTAGGTTTATAGGATAAATTTGTTCTGTTCTGGGTGGTATTTGAAATGATTTGCTAAGTGATGTTAAAATAGGTGTGACTATTTCATTTTCTTCTATAATACTAGTTACTGTATATGTTTCATAATCTATTTTACACATGTATTTTGTAAGAAAATCTCTGCCTAAAATACCATCAGTTCAGATAGGAAAATCACTTTCAACCATAGGCGGATTTACGGGGGGGGGGGGGGTTTTCGGGTCCAAACCCCCCCCCCCCCCCCTTGAGGGTTAAGTAAATTAATTTTTGTATGTATAGAAACTAACTAAGGATTAACTATAAAATTTTATTTTTCAGTGGTCAGCCTGGACTTCTTTGTCTATGGTTTTCGACATTACCATAGACAGCCTCCGACTATTAAAGTAAACCCTTTAATTCTCAGTGGGAAAGTCCAAAACTGGCGTTGAGGATGCATCGTGTGACCAAGTAATTGAGTTTCCCCCTTCAAGTTGTATAGCAGCTATTTTGTGTTGTTTTTACACCTTAAGCACTTATAAGGGTGAGAAACCTCTTACAACACTCGGCGACAACCGAAACCAAATCCAATCCAAAAAGCAAAACAAAAAAATGTCCCCAATCTTGCTCTTCATACATGTACCTACATTTGGGTGGGGCTTATTCTGTCAATGTCGGAATTTCTTTCATGCCCGGGCCTAAAAATGTTAAGGATAACAAATAAAAAATCTATGCAAAATTTCACGTGCCACCGATCACTTGAAATTTCCCTTAGAAAATGTATGGAGTTATTTTGAGTGTTTTACTAAAAAAATTCTTGAGGGCGTAACACTTGATGGTACAATTTAAACTTGGCGCAGGTCTTAAGTATGTAAGGTATAAAAAAAATATTTTCATATTTTATTAAAAAAAAGTTCCCAGTTGAAAACAACAATCAAAATGATTTATATCTCACTTTTTGATAATTTCAAGACTTTTTGTACAAAAAAAAAAAAATATTTTTAAATTGCTAACGGTATATTTTTATTTTTTTAAATTACTTTATAAGCTTTTCAACAGTTATTTATAAATTTGAGAAAAAAAAAAAACAAAATGGAATAATATTTAATTCATTAAAGAAAGAAATTTAAAGCATAATTCAATAACAAACTTGCATTTTTAGATTGATTGGAGCAGTGTGTTTTTGTTTATATCTGCAAATTTTTTTACATTCGTCGAGAACTTGAATAATTTATTGTTTTTGCTCTTCATCTGCACCTGAAGTTTGATTAGAAGTAGTAAAGAAAGATGACTTTCGCCCTCTCGACGACAAAATATGCAGTGTTGCAGAATGCACATAGTATATTATCTTTCGGTTTTGTGTGGGCATTTGGCCGCACAAGTAGTCGATAGATCTTTTTGAGATCTATTGAATTGAAAAAGTCAGTCATTGACGATTCCTCTTGACTAACAGAAGTCAGATCATAAAACTTTAAATATTACTTAAATAAACCAATACTCATTTTGAAAACTAGAATAATTGACTTTTTATTTGAAAGAGAATTATTGACCGGTGAAGAATAAACGCAATATTGAAATTCGAAACGAAAGTAAATCATTAAATATTACTCAAGTGTTAACGGTAACCGATTTCAATGCAATTTTGCACAGATTTTTTATTTATTATATTTAACATTTTTAGGCCCGGGCATGAAAGAAATTCCGAAATTGATAAAATAAGCCCCGCCCAACCTAAATATACCTACAAAAAACAAACGATTTCTTTTTATTTCAATTGAAGACTTTTGTTTATTATTTATAAAAGAAAGATTCGTTTCCAATCTCGAAAAGGTTTGGTGACAAATTAACCCAATTTTCCACCCCCCATTCTACCCGGTGATGTTTGGAAAGCCACGCAGTATTTGCAATAAGCACCATCCTCTTTTGCCGAATAAGCAATAAATTTGCGGTATTTCAATTACATGCTTTGAAATTTTAAATTTTTGTAATTTGATTTCGAAAATCGAAAGCCTCTAGAGGAACCCAAACATTGTCAACAACATAAAGCATTTCAGATGGTATTCTTTTTTTCGAGAGATTTTCTTCTACAAAAAGAGCAATATCGCTTGACGAGACGTTAAACAAATTCGGAGCAGAAATGGCCTCACAGAACAGAGTACTTGCATTCGGATTAGCTTGTTCCGATTCTGCCTGACTTTCCTGTACAGTCTGCAAGATTTTTATTCAAATAAAATAGCTATTGTTTAAACTGGCCTATGATTTCGACTACATAAAATATCAAACAAAACAGTTTTTATTCTTCATAAAATAAGATAAGTTTTTCCTACTGAAGGTTTGAATCAATGAAGATATACAGTACTTATAGCTTTTTGCCTTTTATTTGTTTCTGTATTTTTAAAATAATCGAGTGAATTTCGCTTCATTTTCTTAACCACTAATAAGCACACTCTTCTTAAAAAAATTTCTATCGATAGACAAAAAAGCCACTCTACGATTATTAACGGTTGATCCGAAATGTCAATTTTTGTTTTTTGAACGATTAAACATATCGAGTAAGTGAGTACTGAACGATTTCTTATTCGTTCAGTAAAATTATTGTTTTGTTTTAAATATTTGTGATTCATTTTTCAGATCTATGTATGTATGTTTATTTATAACAAAACAATATTGTTTGTTTTGATCTCGTGAATTGTGTGTTTTCTTAACACCTGATCCAAATATAATAATGTAGAAATTATAAATTTTCTTCAATTTTGACAAATAAGTTTCTTTTAATTTTTGTTTTTTTCATTTTTTAAGAAAATATAAAATATAAAATATTATATATTATATGGTATAAATTTAAAACCCCCCCCATGGTGAAATCCTGGATCCGCCACTGCTTTCAACTATATGAAAATCATGAGATGTCGTCTTGTTTGCAAATTTGAGACTTAGTTCTTTTGTACCTAATGATAGAATCTCTTCTTTGGATATACCTGTGAGTCTGCATCTCTCGTCAGTTAGGCTATCTATGTCTATATTGTCTTTCTTATATATTGATATGTCTGCACCCGTGTCTATTAGAAATGTTTGGTTTTGATTAAGTTTTGTTAAGTATATACTAACAAAGTTTGTTGTCTTGCTTGAAAATTTGAGAACTATACATTTTGGTATTTTGGAGAATCGCCATATGCAATTTCCGGACCATCCTCGTTTCCCTGATTGTTGACAATGTTAACTCTGTTGTTTGTGAATCTATTTCTACTGGGATTTTGAGTGGCACCATAATTTGGTCTTTGTTGGTTATTTTTCTGCATTGGTTGCATTTGTGCCTAACTCTTCTAATTGCAAATTATTTAGATCTGATATCAGAGAGATTATTCTGTCTTTATAGGCAGTGATGGTTTGGTTCCCTTGTGTTATCTGTGCTAATTTTGTATGGACTTGCGATATTGTAGTTGTGTTCTTGTAATTTTCTTTTAAGCTTTTAGTAAGAGCGTCCAAGTTTTCAAATTTTGTTGCAAATCCTAACGCAGTTTTTATGTTTTGCGACAATTTTACATGAAATATGAAATTTATGTGATTTATGATGTTAAAAATGCATCTAGCTCTTTGAAATTTCAGATTTCAATTCAATTCAAATGGCAGATTCAATGTTGAAATCCGACATTTTTGTTTGTTTGTTTATATTCGTTTCTATAATATTTTTTACTATTTGGTATTTTTGTGTAAATTTGTCTATAAGTAAATTCTGACTTGTATCTAATTTTTCTAATTTAGAACTTTCTATAAGAAATTCTTTCTTTAGTGTTTTTATTTCTTCTAGTTTATTTAACCAAGTGTTTTCTTTGTATCCTCTACCTACATTTTTTTTATGTTTAAGTGTATACTCTCTAGTGCTTCAATTATTTCTTCCATTGGTTTATTACAATTTTTAAAATAGTTATGAACTAAAATATTATTACTGTTACTATGATATGATTAGCATCAAAATTTGTTTTAAGTTTAAACCTTCTTTAATAAATTTTTTTTTTGATGTTTTCCAGATCATTTTAAAAACAATATTTCGAATTTAGACTGTATTTATATTATTTATTCTTACATAGGTTTTGTAATAATTATTAATTTTGTTTGCCACGTATAAAATAAATATAATTATTGCTGCCGTATAAGCTGCGATTTTGAGGGATCTTCTTTGTCATTAACTATGACCTTTATTTTCAATTTCTATCTGCTTATATACTAGTTGTTTACAAATAGTTTATTGAAAAATAGTAATAATAAAATTAATATTTGTATCTTAATACATACACATTTGGGTGAACTACTTAGAGTTCAATACTGTTAGTCATTGTTTGTTTGTGTCAGCAGTTTAGGTTTTGGTGGTCAGTCATAGCCATCGTCGTAGTCATTGTGTGCATCGTGTGCAGGTTTCATTTTCGTTTGTTTTTGTTTTTATTTTATTTGTTTGTAATGTTTTTGTTTAGGTTGTAGGAGAAAAGAACAGTCTATCTGGTTTTTAAGAATGTCACGAACAAAAATAATTTCAAAATACTTTCTTCGAGTTTTTAAAGATTGAAGACCGAGTAAATTACATCTAGTACTATAACAAGGCATACTAATATTCCAATTAAGCCTATGGACAGTTATCCTAGTGAACCGTTTTTGGATGCGTTCAATCCGATCACAGTGTATGGCAAAGTACGGATTCCATATTACACAGCAATACTCGAGTACTGGTCTGATATATGAGTTGAAAAGAGCCCTTAGTGTATATGGGTCAGAAAATTCTTTAGAATTACGTGCAACGAATCCAAGTAGAGAATTTGCCTTACTCACAACAAAGTCAATGTGCAGATTGAAAGTAAGCTTAGGGTCAAAGATAACACCAAGGTCCTTTTTTTCAAGTACTATTTCCAACGGAGTACCGTCAATAGTATATGTAAAGCTAAGAGGGGAAAAGTTTCGACGGAAAGAGAGGAAATTACATTTAGAAACATTAAGAAACAACTGGTTAGAAGTACACCAATCAGCTAAGTATTCCAGGTCTTTTTGGAGTAAAAGAGAATCATTGTGAGATTTAATGCAACGAAGTAATTTTATGTCATCTGCGAACATGAGACAGATAGAACTTCTGATGAAATCAGGTATGTCATTAATAAGAAGCAAAAAGAGTAGAGGACCCAAGTGGCTCCCTTGAGGTACACCTGAATTAACGATAATGGCGTCAGATAACAAGTTATTAATAAGTACATACTGAGTGCGACCAATTAGGTAGGATTTTAGCCATTTTAATAATTTAGAATGAAATCCCAGCGCATAAAGTTTATCAATTAAGACTGCGTGATTAACCTTGTCAAAGGCCTTGGAAAAGTCGGTATAGATGACATCACATTGATATCCATGCTCTAGACATCTAGTTATCTCATTGCAAACAATCGAGAGATTTGTTGTAGTCGACCTGCCAGAAACAAACCCATGTTGAAATGGGGAAATAATTTCTTTTACAATAAAAGATCATCATCATCATCGGTTCGACAACCGGGGTCCGGTCCTGGCCTCCTTCAACAAGTCTCTCCACCTATCCCGGTCTTTAGCCGACGCCATCCAGTTGCGCACCCCAAGGCTTCGGGCGTCCTGGTCTACGCCATCTCTCCAGCGCAAGCATGGTCTACCACGCTGCCGTCTACCATAGAATGTACCACAAAGGACTTTCCGAGCAGGTTCCTCTTCACTCATGCGAGCTAGGTGCCCTGCCCACCGGAGTCTACCGAGCTTAATTTTTGTCACTATGTCTGCTTCAAGGTAGATTGCGTACAATTCATGATTGTACCGTCTCCGGAATCGCCCTTCCTCACATATGGGGCCAACAATTCTCCTTAAGACTTTTCTCTCGAACGCGGCTAAGAGGTCGGAGTGTCTTTTGCTAAGCACCCAAGTCTCGGATCCATACGTGAGTACTGGCAGGACCATGGTCCTGTACAGCAGCAGTTTTGAAGTTATGGTGAGATTTCTGGATTTGAAGAGCTTTGACAGACTATAGTAGGCTTTGTTGGAATTGAGCAGCCGCCCGCGTATTTCTTCTTCTATATTATTATCGGCTGCTACTATTGACCCAAGGTATTTAAAGGATTGCACCACTTCAAATTCGTGCTCCGCTACCTTGATTGTTTGACCAACTGTTCTTCTCGCATTCGACGCCACCATGTACTTTGTTTTACCTTCACTAATGTGCAGCCCCAGATTTTGTGCCGCCTGCTCGATCTGGATGAAGGAATCGTGTACAGCTTGTTCGGTTCTTCCGATGATGTCAATGTCGTCTGCGTAAGCCAGTATCTGGCTGGACCTGTTGACGATGGTCCCTCTTGTTGCCGTGCCAGAGTCACGGATTGCTTTCTCCAACGCCAGGTTGAAGAGGAGGCAGGCCAAACCATCCCCTTGTCGGAGTCCATTAAAGATGTTGATTGGTCTGGATAGCAATCCGGCTATTTTTACTTGGCTTGTTACGTTGGTCATGGTCAACCTACAAAGTCGTGTCAACTTATTTGGGATGCCGAATTCTCTCATGGCTTTGTAAAGTTCTACCCTGGCTATGCTATCATAGGCGGCTTTAAAGTCTATAAACAGATGGTATGTTGGGATGTTAAATTCTAGACATTTTTCCATCGCCTGCCTAAGGGTAAAGATCTGATCAGTTGTTGATTTGCCTGGAATGAAACCACACTGATATTGGCCGATTATGGTTTTAGCGTATGGGGCTATCCGTTCTTGTAGGATAGAGGAGAGTATCTTATAGGCGGTACTCAACAACGTGATACCTCTATAATTGCTGCACGTTGTGACATCTCCCTTCTTATGTATGGGGCAAATTATACCTTTTCGCCAGTCTTCTGGCATTCCTTCCTGCTCCCATACGTGCACTATAATATCATGAATTGCTTGGCGTAAGGCTGGCCCGCCGTGGTGGAATAGTTCGGCTGGTATGCCATCGGCTCCCGGGGCTTTGTTTTTCTTAAGCCGGGCTATAGCCTTCTCAACCTCTTCTATGCTTGGTGGCGGTAACATAGGGTAATCTTCTTGAAGTAGTGGAGCCTCTACTTCTGCAGTGAGCTGACCATTTAGCAATTCATTAAAGTACACTTCCCATCGCTCCAGTATGCTTTGGGGATCGGTGATCAGATTTCCCTCTCCGTCCTTGCAGTAAGTGCAGCGTGGTGTGTACTGCGTCATGTTTCGGACGGATTGGTAGAACTTCCGCGCCTGGTGCGGACCTCGCTCTCGGCTTCTTTCTAAATCACAGATGATGTTCTTCTCCCAGGCTGATTTTTTCTGTCTGTGAAGCCGTTTTTCTATTCTTCTGAGCTCTTTATATTCATCTTCGCGTGCCCGCGTTCTATGAGATTGTTGCATTGCTCGGTACGCAACATTCTTACGTTCAGTCGCTAGCTTGCATTCATCATCAAACCAGTCGTTCCGACTTCTACGACTGCTGCCTAAGATGGAATTGGCAGTACTAATGACAGTGTTTTTAAGGCGTGTCCACTTCTCATCTACGCCCAGCATACTGGCTCCAGGACTTACTCTCCCTGGATCGAGTGGTTCTAGGGCGAGTCCTAACGCAAGTCCAAAGGTGTTACTGATGTTTTCATTGCGTAGTGCAGCCGTGTTGATTCGGACCTGATCGGCGGATGCAATACGTCTTCGCAAGGCAATGCGCCCTCGGAAAACCATACCAACAAGATAGTGATCCGAGTCGATATTGGCACCTCGGTACGTTCGTACCGTCATCAAGTTCGAGTAGTGGCGACGGTCTATCAACACGTGGTCAATTTGGTTACGAGTGGCTCCATCAGGTGATACCCAGGTGGCTTTGTAGATATCTTTACGCGGGTACCTGGTACTCGCAACGACCATGTTTTTCGATGCTGCCAATTCTAGGACTCGAAGTCCATTGTCATTAGTGTTCTCATGCAAACTATGGGTGCCTGCGTAATGCCTGAATACCGGCTCCCGACCTATTTTAGCGTTCAAATCCCCAAGGATGATTTTAACATCATACCTTGGACAGGCATGGAGGGCCCTCTCGACTTGTTCATAGTAAGTCTCTTTATCTTCGTCTGAGGACTCCTCCGTAGGTCCGTGAACGTTAATGAGGCTGATGTTCTTGAATTTGCCTCGCACGCGAAGGGTGCATAGCCTTTCGCTTATAGCGTTAAAGCCGATGACGGTAGACTTCATTTTTTCGCTGACCAGGAAGCCTACCCCGAGCACATGGTGTTTTGTATGACAGCTGTAATATAAGTCATATTCTTTCTTTTGCAAAACACCATTCCCTGTCCATCTTATTTCTTGCAGTGCTGTTATGTCAGCTTTATATTTTGACAGGGTATCGGCTAGCTGCTGAGCAGCTCGAGCTCTATAGAGCGATCGTACGTTCCATAAGAAAATTCGTAAATCGTTGTTCCGTTTTCGTTGCAAGGGTTGTCGTCGTGAGATCAGTCCGTTTCCGAGGCTTGTTGCAGGTCTCGTGATTCGTTTGTTTTACGGAACAGGGAATCAACCCGTTGCCAACCTGTGGAACTAGCCTGATCATATTAGCCAAACCTTTTAGAGGTTTGTTTCTAGCGGCCGCCGCGAAGAGGCTATGATCACACTTCCACCAGTCCCGAATAGTTACGGCACGTGCATGTTTTCGTATGCTACATGTTATTCCCCCTATTCGGCTGATGGCTGACCGCCAAAGATAGCTTTTCATAAACTATTTTTTCAAATAGTTTGGGAACAGAAGATAGCTTGCTAATGGGACGATAGTTGTTGACAACTTGCTTAGGTCCTGATTTATGAATAGGAGTAATAAAGGAGACTTTCCAATCATTTAAAAACTCGCCCGTGCTTAGAGATGCGTTGAAAAGCAGAGTTAGCGGCTCTAATAGGGAACTTACACAGGTTTTTAGTATCAGTATGATTGGAGGAATACCATCGGGCCGGGTGGCTTATAGGGATTGAGTTCAGCTAGGGCTTTTTCTACATCACAGTAACTTAAATTCAAGGAACCGATATTAACTTGATTTTTAGGAATATTAGAAGAAAAGTTGACAGTATCATGTGAAGGAGAGTAAACCGATTGAAAAAAATTGGAAAACATATTGCAAACAGTTTCTAAATCACTAGACGTGGACTCTGAGTATTGCATACAGTTGGGAAAACTATTTGAACATTTTTTGCTTTTAATAGAATTCCAAAAACTTTTACTATTATGTTTGAGGTTAGATTCAGTGCGATAAAGATAGTCTTTGTATAAAAACCTATTTAGAATATCGAATTCTTTTTGAAGTCTTAAGCAGTTATCAAGCAGCAAGACATTATTGTTGGACTTCCGAAAGAGTTTGTACGCCTTGTTTTTCTTATTTGATAAGTTACTTAGTCTTCTATTGAACCAAACCGGTTTCGAATTTGTACGAGTTTTGACTTTAGGAATAAAAAGATCTATGGCATCTTTCAATGCATCATACAATAAATTATAACCATCAGATAGAGAGTAATTTGTAAAAATGAAGCTCCAAGAAAAGGCATTAATACAAGTATTGATTGAATTAAAATCACCATTCTTATAATCATATTTATCTAAGACATTAATGGATGGTTTAAAATAAACATACGATTTAAAATGAATACATAGCGCTAAGTGATGAATTGAATTTGGAAATAATGGGCAAATATTTTTATTAATATGAAGTGAACTACCTGGTGGTATATAACTTGATATGATGAACACATCTGTTGAGTTGTTAATGGTGACACATACAGCCAATTGGTCGATGTCGAGTTCAGATGAACGAGGTGGAAATTTTATTTCACGACATGAAAACGATGAACGTACAGCGATCAATACCCCTCCTCCTCTTGACAGTTTCGTTTTTTTCCAGACTACGGTCTTTGCGAAAAACCGAAAATATGGATTCATTGAAGAGTTCAGAGTTTGAATAATTTTCATTCAGCCAGGTTTCGGTAAATGCGAAGATGTCATATTGTGAAGAAGATGATTTAAAATGTAAATTATTTGTCTTTGTGCGAAGGCCATCCATGTTTTGGTAGTAAAGGAGAAAGTCTTTATTTTTAGAGAGGTAAGCATTGGCCGTTAAGAATTTACTAACGTCAAAGGGCGAGCTTTGTCGTTTTTTGGAGTTTCTACAAAATGCTTAACTCTTACTGCATAGGGCCAAATAGAAGAGTCGTTCAAAAGGCTTTCAACGTTTTCAGCGGGCACACACAATTTGAAATTGACAAACTTTACTTCAGCCAGAGATATGCCTTTCATAAGATTAGCAAGAATTCCCGTTTTTGTTACCAAATAATTTACTATATCATCGGGTTCAGTATTGGGATGAAATTTGGAAATATGGATCCATTTAGAAGCGTACACCACATTTAACGAAGAATTCAAATCGGCTCCCACCAAAACAGGAAGAGTTTTATGATTGGATTTGATTTGATTTAGTTTTGAGCCAGTTCATTTGGACGCAGCGGATTTATCCCCGTTCAATTTAGCATCAGCATAAATAGAAGAAGGAAAATATTTTTCATAGTCCAAAAACAAATTATTTAGAAATTTTGCAGAATTAGCATCAACAGCCGCCCCACTGTCGGCAATATTTGCACCAGATACACTAGCAACAACAACATCTATAGGATCAGCAACAGCCACACCAGCATCATCAACAACAGCATCCTCAACACCAGCATCAGCAACACCAACTTCCGCAACAATAACATCACCCACTCCATTATCAGCGGCAACATCATTATCATCTATATTAAAAACAACTGCTGTGGCCACAATATCACCAATATTGGTAATCACAGCAGGTTGATGGGCATCGTTCTCGCTCACTCTCGCATCAGTATTATCTGTTTCAGCAGACAGAAAATCAGAGCCTGAAGCAGACGAACCACCAACAGCACTTTCCACAATTTCACCGCTCTGTCTAGTAGAGCAGGAATTGATATTAGTTATTGTTTTTGTTTTAGATTTAGTATTTGTTTTTGATGTTTTTGATGAGGAAACCGGTTTTTTTACGCCGACGGTAGCTTTCCTTGCACTATTATTGTTTTTTGCATGGGATGGTGAAGGAGTGAAGCTAATCTTATTTGATGGTAAAGGGGAAGACGAGAGTCTATTTAAAGCAGGTGAAGAGGAGAATTGACTATCTTTGAAAAGCTTTAAATGGTCTATTTTTTTTGGTTCATTGCCCGTGAGCTTAGTTTGGGAGCGAAGAGTGCGCGGGGGTTTCACTGCTGCACTTGCGCTGGAACATGAACTGAGCTTTTCAAAATCAGATTTATTAACGATAAAAAATCGAAAAGATCTTTAACTTTTGCAATGGAATTTAATAAATGATTGTTTTTGCAAGAATCACACATCCAAAATAAGTTTTCATTTGATCTAATTGATGTTTGATCAGAATCGTTAACTTTGGCACAAACGAAGTGAAATCCCGAATTGCAAATCGCACATTTGATCAAATCGGTATTGGGTGCAATTAAATTACACTTTAAACATTTAGTATCCATGGTTTATTGAAATTGTGATTATCAAAGAAAGAAAACAAGAAAAAGAATTTGAGGCAAATTACTGCACACGATTTGTCGATGAAAATCGGCACGCAACATGATGAGTAATTTTAGGGTTGATTACTGTAACATTCGGGGGCTTAGATCGAATTTTTGTGCCGCGTACGTCCATACTGTAATTAACAGGCCAGCTGTTTTGGCACTGAGTGAAACTCAGGTGGGTGAAAACACTGATTATTCAGAATTTAACTTACATGGGTATTGCTTAGTGCCATTATTCTTTTCCCACCACGGTTTCGCGATTTATATTAGAAACGATGTTGCTTAACAACTTCAACCACAATACGGTCCCTGTTTAAATACGAATATAAATTTTATATGGTTCAAATTTTCGGTTAAAAAGCACATCATTCATACTTGCTTCATTTATCGAAGTCCAAACCTGGACAGAATATCAACTTCTAACGAATTTGATGCTTTGTCCGACTCCATTCAAAGAATTGTTGCCCATAATCCTCACACTGAAATCGTCATTACGGGCGATTTCAATGTACACAATTCTAGTTGGCTTCGCTTTTCTGGCCAGACAACACCAGAAGGAAGGTATGTTGAGATTTTTGCTGAGTTAAATCACTTAACCCAGCTTGTAGACGAGCCAACTCGAATCCCTGACGTTGCGGGTCAATCTGCCAACACGCTAGACTTGTTCCTTACCTCTGACCCTGATAAATACACTATTAGTGTATTACCGTCTCTAGGCACAACAGACCATTGTGTCATATCTGCAAATTTCTCGTGCCAACAAAATCCAGTTAAAGAAAAACCACCTAAGCGAACCGTTTGGCAATACGAGAAAGCCAACTGGGACGGTCTCAACGATTTTTTCAGGAACTTTAACTGGTCACTATGCTTCCTCGATAGTGACGTAGACTCCAGCGCAGATATGATAACAAATTTAATTCTCTATGGAATGAGAAATTTTATCCCTAACAGGATAAAATCAAACAAACCAAAAGAGAATTCCTGGTTTGATTTGAGCTGTAAAGAGGCTATCAGGGTTAGAGAAGTAAGTTTCCGTTGTTACAAAGCCAACCCCACTGAGGAAAACCGGAATAAGTTTAAACAAGCTAGAAAGACCTGTAACGGCCATATTCGACGAACCAAATTTTTGCATGACCAAAACTTAAGGCAAAAAATACTGCAATGTCCCAAAGGTAGTAAAAGTTTATGGTCATTTGCAAAAAACATTCGAAATACTACTTCGTCCGCGGTTCCTACGCTTGTCAATGACACTCCTGCTGTCAGCTCACTTGAGAAAGCCAATTTGCTTGCAGCACAGTTTGCTGTTAATTCGACGCTGCCAGATTGTGTCATGACTCCTCCTGTACTTGTGAACGATAACGATTTCATGGGACCAATTTTCTTTCGTACTCGTGCAGTAGCAAGAGTCCTCAAAGATCTCGATATATGTACACAAATCCGCTGGCCCGGATAGTATCCCACCCATAGTTCTGAAGAGGTGTTCTTCTGCGCTTGCAAAGCCATTGCGTAAGCTTTTCCATCTATCCTATTCTACTGGTCTCTTCCCGAGTGGATGGAAAACAGCATTTGTCCAGCCTGTCCTTAAAAAAGGCGAATCTTCCTCACCCTCAAATTACCGACCAATTGCACTTATGTCCCTTCTTTCCAAGGTCATGGAAACGCTGATCAATTTTCAGCTCAAGAAATATCTCGAGGAACGAAAGCTTCTTAATGACCGGCAGTATGGCTTTCGTAGCAATAGGTCCACCGGTGATCTGATGGTATATCTCACCGAACAGTGGAACAAATCTTTACATCGTTTTGGAGAAAGTAAGATTATTGCACTTGATATTTCAAAAGCGTTTGATAGAGTTTGGCATCAAGCTCTCTTATCGAAAATGCGTGCATTTGGTATTGATGATTTTCTTCTTCGTTGGATTAGAAATTACCTTTCGGACCACTCAATGCAAGTTGTATTGGATGGTTTCAAGTCTGATGTCCATAAAATAAATGCTGGTGTGCCCCAGGGCTCTGTTTTGTCTCCGACTCTCTTCCTTATATTCATCAATGATCTTTTGTCTGAAACTTCTAATCCATTAAATTGTTTTGCTGACGACAGTACTCTCAGCTTTTCATATTCGTTTCTAGATTCACACCCTTGTTCTTCGGATGTGGAACTGGAACGGCAGCGTATGATTACCTCGTTAAATTCTGATCTTGACAGCATTGTCCATTGGGGAATTAAAAACCGTGTAGAATTTAACGCTTCGAAAACTCAATGCTGTCTATTGTCGTTAAAGCGGAACCCACCACCCTTGCCACTGTCCATGAGTGGCACTTGCATCGGGGAAACTGAACACCTATCAGTTTTAGAAATGTGCATTACAAACCATCTTCTTTGGAATGATCACATTTTCGAAGTCGCCAACGCAACGTCTCGTGTCTATCCCTTTTTTATCGTTACTATTACAAAAAGTGTTCTATCGAAATAGCCAGTTGCATTCCTCCCCCAAAACAATTCAACCGTAATACTCGCGCTTCCAGGAATGCCCATCAGTTTACCCTTGAGCCCAACTTCGGACGTACCGTTAAATACAGGGATTCTTTTTTCAGCCGCACTACACGAATGTGGAATGCTTTACCCAGCTCTATTTTTCCCCCCCATTGTAATGTTCAAAAATTTAAAACCAATGTGCATCGGTTTCTCCTTATTAATCCTTCCCTATTTTCCTAATTGCTCGCACAGTGTTAATCATTATAAGGGTATTCATAACTCCTTGTGGGTGAGTGCATTATAAAAAACAAAAAAAAAGGCGTGTAGGTTGCGTTGATACAAGAAAAAAATCGTATGGGAGGGGGGGTCTATTCCCCTCCGTTTAGCCGGGAGGGGCAATTTTCGAAAAAATTGACTTAAAATGGAAAAAAAAATTATTTAAAATCAACGGCTTCATTCAAAATGCTGTGCGATACCTTTTTGAAAAGCTAATAACTTATTCTTTTATTTTGTTCTTAAATAAATCTATTCTAAGAAATAGTTTTTGAAATATTGATTTTCAAAGCCAAAATTTTGAAAAAAAAGATGGAAAAAAAATTTCAAATTAATTTTTTTCAAAATTTTACGTAATTTAGTGGCAATTTTTATTTCAAAACTCAATGCTGTTGTTAATTTTAAGTCAAAGTCAGAAAACCGGATGCAAAAAATTTATGTCGTTCTCAAGAAATTAAAAAAAAAAACCAAAACTATCTTTTTCTAAGAAAAACATTTATTTTTATTTTAACGAGGCAATTTATGAAGCAATAATCCTAGTTTTTTTATTTTTTTTTTGAATTAGAGTTTTATGAGAACGTAATAAAATTAAATAGTATTGGAATAACCCTGGATTAATATTATTTTCATTGATAACTTCTGGAAACTGACCTGTCATGGCCCATGGGTTCTATATGTTAGGGTGAACAATAAGGAAAATAAAACCGCAATTTTTTTTAAATGAAAAAAAAAATAAAATTGCAATGCAAGATAAATAAGAGGCATTGCAGTTTTGCTTAGTAATTATTTCCAATTTGAATATTAACTCATAACACTTAACGGTGTCAAGCTCATACACCCGAGAGAATTAACGGACATCCATTTCTGCTTTAGCTAATGGTACGAGGTCGTGAAGCCGAAAGACTGTACGCTGAAAGATATCGCAATAGGAGGTGTCCCCTCACAGCACGTTTTCAAGAATCCACCGACGTCTACGAGATCATGGGGTGCTGGACCATCGAAGAAGCTTATTGTCCACCCTAACAGGTAGAACCCATGGGCCATGACAGGTCAGTTTTCAGAAGTTATCAATAAAGCCTCTATTCGGCCAAAACTGGAGTATAATTCTCATATTTGGGCCGGTGCTATAACAACCCACTTAAGTCTCTTGGATAAAATCCAAAATAGAGCATTAAAAATGATAAATGATAGAATAGTGACATTAACATCTCTAGAAAACCGTCGCAATGTTTCGTGTTTGTCATTGTTCTATGGCTATTTTCACAAACAGTGTTCTAGTGAATTAGCCAGTTGCATTCCTCCCCTTAAACAATTTAACTGCAATACTCCCACTGCTAGGAAAGCGCATCAGTTTACCCTTGAGCCCAACTTCGGACGTACTGTGAGGTACAGAAATTCTTTCTTTAGCCGCACCACGAGAATGTGCAATGCTTTACCCAGCTTTGTCTTTCCCTCCCACTTTAATGGTCAGTAGGTACTTTAAAACCAATGTGCATCGGTACCTCCTTTTAAATCCTTCCCTATTTTCCTGACACTCGCACTGTGTTTATCATTTGAAGGGTATACAAAACCCCTTTAGTACACGCATGACAAAAAAAAACCTTATAATTTTAAATGGATAAATGAAAATATAGCTTTGTACCTATATATGTACATATAAAAAACATAGTACTCTTATGGCGAGTATTTTTTAATGTTGCCCCGACCCTCATGGTTGCGCTGAGTTAACAAATTGTAAACGGCATTTACATATTTAAAAAAAATATATTTATTTCACAAAGTAATATTACATAAGATTTACAAAATAAGTTACTCTTATGGAGTCGGAATGTGCGCGTCGAACCTAATGGATGGTACAAGTCGTTCTCCATTAGAGTAACTTATTTTGTAAATCGTCTTCTTTGCAGATTTTAATATTCAATTCTTGTGTAAAATTATAGGTACTATAGATGTTATTAAAAAATGTTATTACACTGGGTATAATAAATTTCCCTTGTGGTTTCTGTACACTAAATGTTTTCAAATGTTTACCTATTCCTTTGATTATAGGATACTCAATACAAATTTATTTATTTTCTAATACATGAAACTCTGAAGCGTCTAATAGGTACATCTATTACCATGATCTCTTTAGGTTCAATCTGAATGACTTCTCTTATTTCATTTTATTTAAAAATAATAGTATTTAAAATCTTATATTTACTTAAATGTATGGTGTTTATTACGTCCATGAGTTGTATGATTATAGATAGATAGATAGATATTTTTATTCAATAATTTTAAGATTCTTGTTACATACATTTTTTGGTTTAAGGAATAAATAATAAGGCATGACAAAAATGTCGCCTGCCCGAGTGACAATGTTATTTAATTTTATATTCAATTTAAAATCAATTTAAAATCATACAATTTTTAGTTTTTTTCAAGTAATTGGTACTTATTGACTTGTAGCATAATTTACTTTTAATTCGATCAAACAATAAAAAGGAGAGTAGTTGTGACTTTAAGTTTAGTCGAAACAAAATTACCTTAATTACTTTTAATGAAAAATTAAAATTTCTTACTTTAAGTTTATTTACACAATCCAAAGAAAAACAGGACTTTTAGTAGACACAAAAATACAAAAAAAAAGGTAGTTTAAAAAATTTCATCTATGATTCTTCTTTTATAAATCATCGCCTCGGTAGTATATTTTTGGATCAGCAACCAATCTTCTCCATTTAGGTAACCTTATTGTTTCATTGTCGCTTAGATAGCTTTTTCCAATATTGGACATACACCGATGAAGTGGACAGTGTTTTCGTTCACTCCCATATTACTTACATTACTTATATTATTTATATATTATACTTAATATATTTGGGGTTGGCCGTGGCGCGATGGTATGCGTGGTCGCCTGTCAATCTCACAGGTCACAGGTTCGATCCCTGCCGTAGTTCTATGTCATGTTTTTTTCCATTATCATTGATCATTGTTGGGCCGCTGGTTTACTCATTACATGTTGTTCAGGCATAACACTAACAACATGTGATTGAGTAAATACTAGTATGCCCGACAAATATGACAATGAACAAAATAATGCGAATTATAAAGGGACATAGATATAAGACACGGCAATTTCTCCGCTTTAGTCCAGCCGCTAACCCTGGAGATGAAATCTGAGACAACCACCACCTTCAGTCTCAGTACCTCGCTGAGTAAAATACCCAATCATCTCTAAAAATTGTAATATATTTGAAACAAGAGCAATCGAACAAAATAATGAAAAAAAAATATTAATAAGAACATAGCAAAATGTAACCAAACATTTTACAATATTCAAGATTGTAAGGAAGAAACAAATTTATATTTTTGTAAAATAAATTACGAAAAATCATGTCTTTCAGATTTATTAAACAAGCTCCCTACAACATGCAATAAAACTAAAAAAATACAGAAAGAATTCGAAATAATAAAAGATGGAGCAATTTTATTAAAAAATAATCACACTGTAAATAATGATAAATTAACAAAACTGTTAACATAGATAATAAGAATTATACAAACCCTACTCAAAAAATACTTAGTTATATAAAAACACATGCCATAAATGATTATGTCGATGAATCCTTTGTATATGAAAACTATAGTACTCTCATGGCGAGTTTTTTTAAGGTTGCCCGGATCCTGGTGGTGGCGCTGCAAAATGTGAGGTGTAAAATTCGATTTGGTGAGTCTTTAAGCGTCGAAAATTGGTGGTAGGAGCAAGATGATACTATTTTTTGGATTATTGCATCCAAAAAATATCAATAAATATCATTTAAAACCTCCATAAGCTCTCCGCAAAAAAAAAAGAGTAAGGGTTGCCGGCATACATTAGATGTCGCCCCATTCGACTTCCACCATGAGAGTACTATAGTTTTCATATACAAAGATGAATCATACATAATACTTTGTATATGAAAACTATAGTACTATCATGGTGGAAGTCGAATGGGGCGACATCTAATTTACCTATGCAACCCTTACTCTTTTTTTTTTTGCGGAGAGCTTATGGAGGTTTTAAATGATATTTATTGATATTTTTTGGATGCAATAATCCAAAAAATAGTCTCCTCTTGCTCCTACCACCCATTTTCGACGCTTAAAGACTCCCCAAATCGAATTTTACACCTCACATTTTGCAGCGCCACCACCAGGACCTCTGCAACCCTAAAAAAAACTCGCCATGATAGTACTATAGTTTTCATATACAAAGCATAATAGCTTTGTGTATAAAATCTATAGTACTATCATGGTGGAAGTCGAATGGGGCGACACCTGAATTACCTTTGCAACCCTAACTCAAATTTGTGGTAAATGATCGAAAATAAAATAAAATAAACGTTAGAGATTTGAATAACATAATGTTAATTGGGCTACAGATTTAATTAAAACATTAGCTAGAGGTTTGTGTATTAGATAATGGAAAATTGAACATGTCGACAAGTAGAAAGTTTATAGGAAGTGGATAGATAGACGTTACGATTTGAAAGTAGAAAATTAAACTGATAAATAACATTAATATGGAAATAGACAGAAATTACAGGGTGAACTAAAGAAAATTCACAGTATAAGAAAAAAAAAAAATTAAATGTGATAAAAAAAAAAAAATTATTAGAAAAAAGAAAAAAAAGGTAGAAAGTGAAAAAAATTAAAATTAATGCAAATATAAAAATATTAAAAAAAAAGAATAATGAATGGACGCAGGATTCGAACCGGAGGACCGAGGTTTCTTGACCGAGCGACCGGACAACTCGGCCATGGAAGGTATTGGAAATCGTCAGTTAAAAGGAGCACAAGGAAAATAGATGAAGGAAAGGTTTTATTGGTCAACGAAGATCTGAATTCGAAAACATATGTCGAAGATTGAAAAAGAGGGGAATTTGAATTCGTCAACTACTACCAAGAGACAATTTGGTGTGGGTGATAATCGGTGTCGGAAGTAAGGATTTTGGAAAGGATTTTGGAAAGGATTTTGACTAGAATAATAAAATAAGGATACATCTATATGTAAAAAAATCGGGTTTTAAATAACAAATTAAAATTAGATTTTTCTAGTCAAAATCCCGATCAGGATTCCTTGAAAACCAGGACCGGAAGCACTTCCATCATGATAAAAATTGATCGATTATTCTATGGTTTTCGAAAAAAAGGGGAAAACGAAAGTTCCAGAAAGACAGAAATTCTTCAGTTGGTTTTGGCGTGTCGTGAAGAATAGTTCGAGTGCGGTGTTATTCCGATCCCGAAATATATAAAAAGAAAAAAAGTGAAAGAAGTTAATAGTGGTGTTAATAAAAAAAAGAAATTTAGAAAAAAAAAGAAGAAGTAAGTTAAATCGATTGTTAATTAATATAAATAATTAAGAAAAAAAAATAGTGTACTAAATGGATCTGGAATTTTCCAGGAATTTAGAAAAATTTTCCTTCCGAAGAAAATCACGTGGGAGCTTGAAAATAGCAACCCTTCTACGGATCTTCAGATATTTTTTTTATCATAATCCCAAATTCATTAAAAAAAAGAAGAAAAAAATAAACCGGCTAGACACACCGAAACCAACGACAAAAACCATGTAAGTGCGGTGTAGGCACGTCAGAATCGCCATCCATTTGACTGACGAAATCACACCTTAAAGCCAAAATTAGAAAAACCAGCCTTACGTCACCAAAAGGTTCAAACACGTGTGTGGTTTTCACCTTAAAATCACATCGGCAACATCTAACGACCATTAACGTAGGGGGAGCCTTAAACTCCCTAAGAAATCCACATCATCACCTACGAAAATAAAACCATCCAGACCATACTACCAGCCAGAACATCACCACACTATACCTCCAGCATATACGTTCAACCGGTACCCACCATCATCATCTTGCACAGTCATCAACGTCAAATCAACCTCACCCTGTTAAGACAACGACATCACCATCTACAACCAAAATCTACAAGAAGAACAAAATACAGACAAGCAACTCAGCGACACCACACCATCAACATACTTACCAGCAAGAACGAGCAACCTCTACAAAACAACATCTACAAGCCTAGACAACAAAAACATCTACATACAACAATTTTATATAAATCTTCAGTCAATCTATCAGCCAGCCAGAACACACAACATCCGACACCTAATTTAACAACCAGGACATACGATAACCATCATCAGCTACAACAACATCTACATAAACTACCAAAATAATTATTCAAAAAAAAAAAAAAGCTAAGTACCTACCTCCTTTCATAGCACAATTTTTTTATTATTATGAAATTTTTTTTTTAAATCTTTGAATTTTGAACATTACTCATTTAATTAAAACAACTAAAAAGAAATAAAATTAAAACTATCAAAGCATAACAAAATATTTACAAAAAAATAAAGAGAAAAACAAAAGAAGAAAAAAAAAAAAGTAATTAATCTAAAACTACACTAAGATAAAAAAAAAAAAAATAAGAAATTAAAAATTAGAGACTTCAGAGAAATAATAAAAAAATAGAATTAAAAGAAGAACAAAAACATAAAAAGAAAGGCAGAAAACAAATTATAAGCTTGGTTAAAAATTGTTAGAGTTTTTTTTTTTCTTATTTATTGTAAAGCGAAATAGTCACAACTCTTTCAAATTTGATTTAATTTCACAGGTACAAATCTACAATTAAATTATACAACATTTTATTAACATCAAAACAACATTCGTCAGACAAACCAATTGAAGCGGTGCACCACATCATTGGACGTCGACATCATAAACAATTGAAAGAAACTATATGTAAGAACCATAAAAAAAAAAACTAAACAAAGCTTTGGTAAGTCATTTTATTATATTTTCTGTTTATCATATTTGAAAGCTTTGCGACGAATTCGCTATATATATATTTTTTTTTTTAATTCAAAACACCCGCAGTTCTTTAATATATAAAAAGTAAAGCATACTTTCAGGGGCAAAATTCCTCGATATTTTGCACTCATTCTAATTCATACATAATAAACTAACAAGAATAAATAAAATTTTTAAATTATATTTATACATGCAAGGAAAGGAAATTAATAAAACTAACAAAACTAGATAATTTAAAACTCAGAATAATGTATAAAATCAAACGTGATTACAAATTTTAAAACTACATATCAAACAAGATCAACTCAACGATTACTCAATTTTTTTTTATTTGAAAAAGCTTTTCAATACAAACCACGTACATAAACCTAAATTAGAGGAAAAGTTTGCTTTAAGAAATAGCGAAGTTGATTTTTTTTATTAATTTGAATATGAATTTAAAATCATGCATTTATAATCGTATACATACTTATATAAATTTTCGTTATTATTTTTTTTCTCTGCTGTTAATTTTTGTTAGAGTAGGGTTATAGGTAGTATAATTTTTTTTGGTTTATATAAGTTTTTTTTTTATTGAATAAAAAGATTGTAAAATTTTGATGAATGAAATAGAAGGTGTTACCCTTTTCAATTCTTTTTGATGGGAAGTTGTTTCTGGTTTTGGAAATTGGATTAAGGTGACGAACAACTAAAATGTTCGTGTAAGATTTTTTTTTTTTGAAGGGTGGATGTGGCGATGCTGGAGATCCTAGAATGACATGATGAGAACAGTAAGATGGTGAGTTTTTAATGAGCTGGCCATCACCAATTTAGGGAGCTACAGCAAATAAACATCGTGGTCGCGGTAGCTATGGACGTGTCACGGGGTGATGCGTGGGAGGGTTCGCTACTTAAGGACAATAACACCTGTCCAACTCGCTCTAGGGTTACCATCTCGACGCTTAAATTTTTTTTTTCTCTCTCGTCATCAAAACATAGTGTCATCTCAAACAATAATAATTTATTTATTAAACATTTTTTTTGATTACTATTGGACGGATTTCGGGTTCCGAAAATTTTTTTTTGAACCTATAGTAAACACATTTAAATAATTTTTTTTTCGGCATGATTAAAGAACGTAACGACCGTTCACATCTAAGATGGCAAGAACCCATCCCATCGACGAGTGGAGCCAAGGCAAAATAGCAAGCATGCCGAGCTGTCTTAGATTTGAACACCCTTCTCTCCTGCTATCAGGGTCAGCCTATCGTAACCTGTAGACGGTAGGTTGCTCTGGTAGTATAAAGGGGTGAAGGTTTTTAAGAACTCAAAGGAAGAATTTCGTGGATGTGTCGTATATGAGAATTTTTTTTTGAGGGGATATTTTGTAGACATTTTTTTTGCCAGTGTGGAGTGTAGAATATAATATTTTAAGAAAGAGAATGCATATTGAGTATTTAGGAGAGTAGGAGTGAATAAGGGAGAATATAAGGAAATGGCTATAATGAAAGAAAAGATAAATACGAATAAGGGAAAATCTGTTTGGTTTTGATAGTTGTTGTTGGTTTTGTTTACATTTTTCTGTCGTTATTTTGCAGGTACTTGGTACACAAAGAGATGGAGAAAATTGGCAACGTTGCTTTGGTTTTCGTTATTTTGGTTGGTATTTTTGAAGTTATAAAATAAAAACATTGTGAGGCACAGTGCTGGGCAATAAAACATCGCCCAACGAAAAGAATACGAAATGTTTTATTTTATTTTTTCAGTTTCAATGGTAGACGACAGGGAGGTAATTTAAGAAAGATTATTAAAAACGCCTGACTTGAGGTCAGGTTTTTAATAACATAGTGAGTATTTTGTTTTTGAAGTTATATGCTTCTAAAAATTTTATAAATGTACATATACCTTCATATGATTATAAAAAATCAAAAACTATCTAAAGTTCACGAAAAAGGTAAAAAACATCAATTTTGCAATTTTTGACTTTTTAACTTTTAATAAATAATAAAGTCTTAAATAATGTTTTTGAAAACCATTCTAGATTTTATTTTCTTTTTTCATTTTCCGGTCATTGAACTGACGAAATAAGTAAAATTTCGGAATTTTTCTCATTTATTTTTTCAAAAGTTCTTGTTAAATTTTTATAATTTAAACGCAGACAAGTCATAAATGATGTTTGCTATGTGTTTATGAAAACCATTTAGAATTTTAAAGAAAAATAAAAAAAAATGTTATATAAGAGTTTTTTTTATTGTCAGGTAGTCAGTCTACCTACGAATTTAGTGAAAATTAGGATTTTTTATCATTTTTTTTGTATTTGTTAATTTTTTTTTGTAGAAACACATAGGTAAACTAGTTAAAGACTAGTAAACGTTTAAATCATGAATTTAAAGCCAGTAGATTTAAAATAACATCGGTTTATATTGTAATATTCTGCTAAGGGTTCGCAATAAAAACTTATTTACTTTATTTCTTAACTTCTTCTTATTACATTTAAAATAAAACACACTTTACTTCAATTGAAATCACTTTTATTAATCACTGGCACAACACTTTACACGAACTTTATTCTTTCACTTTCAAAAATAAACTGTGTCCAATCGGTAGCGCCATCAACCTTATATAGGGAAATATCTGGTTCTGGTCTAATCTCGAAAGCAATAGAAATCTTTAGAACCTGTATCTCGATCTTTCTATTCTGACAGATAGATGGAATAATTCCCCTTCGGACTTCGACATTAACCAATGTTCGAAAAAGCTCATTCAAAGCTCATAGCAGGTTGTTTTAAATCACAATGTTACTAGATGGCGCTGTCATCGCATTCGAGAATCGATGTAGTTCGAATGTAAAAGTCGTTATATTATGATTCAAAAGTAGTTAACTAATTTTCGTTACATTGCCCCCCTCTTAGAATTGATCGTCCCGAACAATTTCATCACCTCTTTCACCGTTATATCGATGTAACCGGTCAGCGTGAACTACTTTTAGTTTGCCTCTTACGCCTCTTTGTATACGGTAAACCACATCATTGATTCTTTTCACCACAGTATATGGGCCCTCCCAGTTTTGTTGGAGTTTTGGTGATAGCCCCTTTTGTCGATGAGGATTGTAAAACCACACAAGGTCTCCTTCTTGAAATCCCGTTGCTGTCGCTCTTGCGTCGTATCTTGTTTTCATCCGATCACTAGACAATTTTATATTTGTCCTTGTTTGTTGATGAATGTCAATAAGCCTTTTCTTGAGGTCATCCACATATTCGTCTGTTCCCTGTGACTCATTTGGATGACAACCAAATTTCACTTCACTTGGCAGCCGTATAGTTGATCCGAACAGGATTTCCGATGGTGTTTTTCCTGTTGAGCTATGGGTTGCACTTCGATATGCCATAAGTAACAATGGGATATGTCGGTCCCAGTCTCGTTGGTAGTCGCCGACAACCTTCGACAGATGTTCTTTAAGGGTTCTGTTGAATCGTTCAACCATCCCATCAGATTGTGGATGGAGCGGTGTTGTTCTTGTCTTTTTAATGCCAAGGAGCGAGCAAACTTCCTGAAAGACTTTAGATTCGAAGTTCCTTCCTTGGTCAGAATGAAGCTCCATGGGAACACCGAACCTGCTCACCCAATTGAAGAAAATTTGATCCACAAACCTTTTTTGGTTTCTTGGTTTGGGATGGCAAATGCTTCAGGCCACTTGCTGAAATAGTCCATGACAACAAGGATGTATCAGTTTCCGTTGTTAGTTTGAGGAAAAGGACCCGCTTCATCTATTGCAATTCTCTCAAAAGGTGTGCCCACATTATACTGCTGCATTTTACTTTGAATTTTTCTACCTGGTCCCTTGCTAGCAGCACAAGTATCACATTTTCGGCACCATCTTTCGACGTCATCTCTTGCGTGTAGCCAGTAGAATCGTTGTCGTACCTTTTCCAGCGTCTTATTCACTCCCAAATGACCTCCAGAAGTTCCATCATGCATCTCTTGAAGTACGTCGTTAACCTTTGACCGAGGTACGACTAGCTGCATCACATAAGATTTACCGTCTGCAGATTCCCATTTACGCCTTAATACCCCTTCTTGCACATGAAGCGAGTCCCATTGTGCCCAATATGCTTTGAGAGCCGGACTTCGGTAGGAGATATCACACCATTCTGGTTTCTCTTGGTGTTCTTTCCAGGCAAGAATGGGTTCGATATCCGGATCTTCTTGTTGGGCCGTTCTGAGTTCTTCGTTGTTCCAACCGGTTATGGGATCAGCTCTAGTTCGTTGAACGATGACCATTTCCTTTTCTTCTTGGCGTGTGCAATGCTTACAGTCTGGTTTACACGGTCGCCGGGATAGAGCGTCTGCGTTTGAATGCAGCTTTCCTCTTCGATGTTGAATCTCATAGTCATACGTCTGCAACCTCTCGATCCATCTTGCTACTTGACCTTCTGGATTTTTGAAGTTCAAAGCCAATTGAGCGCACCATGATCTGTTCGAAGAAGGAACTTTTGTCCATAGATGTACTTATGGTAGTGCTTTGTTACCAATATCAGAGCGAGAAGTTCCCTCCTTGTAACGCAATAATTCCTTTCTGGCTTCGAGAGTTGCTGTAATAGGCGACAACTTTTTCCTCTCCGTCATGTACTTGCGATAGTACAGCTCCAATTCCAACGTTACTTGCATCAGCGTCGATGATGAAAGGTTTTCCTGGAGTTGGATAGGCCAGTACAGGTGCATTACATAAACGCAGTTTCAGTTCTTGAAAGCTTTTCTCGCACTCACCTGACCATCTGAATCGCCCCATATTTTCACTGCTTCAGAAAACACAATGGCTTTCAATTTCCGTAAAGCAAATTTTCCCAAACTCAATAATTTGCTTCGTTCCGTCGACTTTAGTGTTATCATCGATTGTCGTGATATCAATTTTGCCCTCTCCCATTTCTATTCTATAATGTTTAACTGCCTTAGTCAATCAGTCCCAATTTCACCTCAAAAAAATATTTCCTCTAGCCCTCCATGGTACAACAACAATTTAAAATCTCTCAGAAACAAAAGGAATAAACTCTGGCGCAAGTACTTGCAATCACGGTCTGGCTATGATTTTTCTAACTATCAGAGTGCAAACTATAATTTCTCTGAACTATGTAGTTCTCTTTATAATAATTACCTCACTCAAGTTCAATGTAACATTAAATCTGACCCGAAAAGCTTTTTTAATTTCATTAATGCTAAAAGAAAGTCTGATAGCTACCCCTCAACTCTTACTTATTTGAATACTTTTTCAGATAATCCATCTGTAATCTCGAACTTTTTTGCTCAATTTTTCAGTCAATCTTTCTCCGATAATACCTCGCAACCCAACTCTGATTACTTTTCTTATTTAGACACCTGTACCCAAACGTCTCTTTCTTCAATTGTCATCCCCCCTTCTTCCGTAGAAAATAAGATTAATAAACTTAAAGTCAAATATTCTGGTGGTCCTGATGGCCTACCATCAATAGTATTAAAAAACTGCTTGACAACTCTTTTAAATCCATTGACCGCTCTTTTCCAGCTTTCAATCTCACAAGGGATCTTTCCTTCCAGCTGGAAATATTCTTTCATTATCCCGATTCACAAAAAAGGCCCTAAAACAGAAATCTCTAACTACCGTCCCATTGCTAAGCTCTCGTGTATTCCCAAACTATTTGAAAGCATAATCTATGATACTATGCTCTTCCATTGCAAACAAATTTTCTCCCCAAATCAACACGGGTTTCTCAGCGGTAGATCAACTACTACGAATCTTGTTGATTTTGTCTCCGATACTATATGCGCCATGGAGGCTGGGAAAGAAGTTGATGTCATTGCAACCGATCTGAGTAAAGCTTTCGACAAAATATCGCATACCCTAATTATTTTTACATTTAAAGCACTTGGTTTTCCACCCTCCTTCATTTCATGGATCCAATCATATCTTAGTGATCGACAGTATAAAGTCCTTTTTAGAGGTAGTGAATCCAATCCAATTTATGCAACATCTGGTGTTCCGCAGGGAAGTCATCTTGGTCCTCTTATATTCATTCTTACTATTAACTATGTAGACTGCATCATCAAGGATTCTTCTATCTCTGTATATGCTGATGATAAAAAAATCTTCAGATACATATCCTCTCCGTCCGATTCCTTTCTTCTTCAACAAGATCTTAATAGATTTTCTACCTGGTGCCAAATGAACTTTCTGGAGCTTAATGTTAGCAAATGTCAAGCTATAACATACTCCCGCAAACGCTTTCCTCTCCCACCTCGAACGTATTTTCTTAACAATGAATCAGTTACTGTAGTTGATTCACTATGTGATTTAGGAGTCCTATGTGACAAGGAACTTAATTTTAGATCACACATCACCACATCCATCAATAGAGCCAACTCTGCCCTTGGTTTCGTTAAACGCTGGTCAAAAGAATTTTCAGATCCCTACGTTACAAAATCTCTCTACCTTACATTCGTTAGGCCACTTCTTGAATATGCAAGCCAAGTATGGTCACCCTTCTATGTAACTCATTCCCTTCGCATCGAAGCTGTTCAACGTAGATTCCTTCGTTTTGCACTTCGTGGGCTTCCCTGGCATGATAGGATTCTCCTTCCACCCTATGAAGATCGTCTTCGTCTTATCAATTTACAACCCCTTGAAAAACGTCGCAAAGTAGCCGACATTGTTTTTATTCATCAGCTTTTAGCTGGTAATATTGATAGCCCAGTCCTTCTCCAAAAAATTTCATTGCATACTAATCCCAGAAATCTAAGAATGGTGGCACTCTTTGATGTCCACTTTCACCGCACTAATTATGGTTATAATGAACCAATGACTCGCATGCTACGTGCTTCCAATCTTATGCAAAATTCTTTCGACTTCCACTCCTCCAAACAGTCTCTTAAGAACTCTCTCTATCTCTCTCTTTCCCATTAACCTCATAATCTACCCAATCATTTAGTACTTAAGCTAGTTTTTAAGCCTTGTTATCATTAGATTTAAGTGTTTTTTTGCTTGTATTAAGCTAATAAAGTTAAACATACTCATGGGGATAGGAGGGGGTCCCGCCCCCTCTATCTGCGTTAGTTTGTTGCTAAATAAATAAAAAAAAATGTGGAGATTCTGATGGTCTATGGCAACGAAAACACAACAACTATCAGGACCGTCATCAAAGAAGACATTTGCTTGCCTGCTTCTTCGGAAGTATTCGTATGGACGAAACTAAAGGGTGACTTCGGAAGCCATCGATACCTCATGGTGGAACCAGATGCGGAACAACGTTCCCAAAACATCATGGTAGGGAAGACTCTGGTGGCACCAAAGAACAACATGGTGCCTGTACGGATACTGAACATCAAACCGTACGAAATTAAGCTCAAGAAGGGAGAAGTAGTTGGGCAATGTGAACCTGTATCCGCGATTACTAAGATCACCGAAGCGGAAACAAAGAAGCCCCTGAGCTTTGACAGATTAAAAGACCAAATTCTGAAGTCATCAAGTCTGAGTCAACATCAGTTTAATGTTGCTGGAGATCTTCTTCATGAGTATGCTGATATATTCTCTTCACCCAACGGACAATATGGTCGAACACAACTAGTACGGCATCGAATTGATACAGGAGATGCAAGACCAATTCGCCAACCAGCAAGACGTCTCCCTCTAGCAAAACAAACTGAAGTTGAAGAAATGATATGGACAATGAAGAAAGATGGGGTAATCGAAAATTCCAAAAGCCCTTGGGCATCACCAGTCGTTCTTGTCAAAAAGAAGGATGGAAGCACTCGATTTTGTGTAGACTACCGAAGACAGAACGACGTGACAAAGAAAGATAGCTACCCTCTACCCAGAATCAGCGACACCTTAGACGCGATGGAAGGAGCCCAATGGTTTTCAACTTTGGATTTGAAGAGCGGTTATTGGCAAGTGGAAATTCACCCAGAAGATCGGGAAAAGATGGCGTTCTCCACAGGAAACGGTCTGTGGCAGTTTAATGTGATGCCGTTCGGACTATGCAACGCTCCAGCAACTTTTGAACGTTTGATGGAGTGCGTTCTACATGGACTAACCTGGAAATCTTGCCTGGTCTACCTGGACGATGTCATCGTGTACGGAAAAACATTTGACGAACATTGTAAAAACCTTAAAGCCGTATTCCAGAGGCTTCGAGAGGCACATTTAAAGTTAAATCCTAAGAAATGTTCGTTTTTCAAGACCGAAGTTAAATATTTGGGACATATCATCTCATCCCAAGGAGTAAAAACTGATCCTGAGAAAGTTGACACTGTAAAGAATTGGCCAACGCCTCAGGACAAACATCAACTCCGGAGCTTTCTTGCTCTGGCCACATATTATCGGCGTTTCGTAAAGGATTTTGCTAAGATCGTCAAAAGCTTGCATCATCTTACTGAAAAGGGGAAGCCGTTCAAATGGTCAGGTGAGTGCGAGAAAAGCTTTCAAGAACTGAAACTGCGTTTATGTAATGCACCTGTACTGGCCTATCCAACTCCAGGAAAACCTTTCATCATCGACGCTGATGCAAGTAACGTTGGAATTGGAGCTGTACTATCGCAAGTACATGACGGAGAGGAAAAAATGGTCGCCTATTACAGCAAGGTACTCTCGAAGCCAGAAAGGAATTATTGCGTTGCAAGGAGGGAACTTCTCGCTCTGATGTTGGCAACAAAGCACTACCATAAGTACATCTATGGACAAAAGTTCCTTCTTCGAACAGATCATGGTGCGCTCAATTGGCTTTTAAACTTCAAAAATCCAGAAGGTCAAGTAGCAAGATGGATCGAGAGGTTGCAGACGTATGACTATGAGATTCAACATCGAAGAGGAAAGCTGCATTCAAACGCAGACGCTCTATCCCGGCGACCGTGTAAACCAGACTGTAAGCATTGCACACGCCAAGAAGAAAAGGAAATGGTCATCGTCCAACGAACTAGAGCTGATCCCATTAACGGTTGGAACAACGAAGAACTCAGAACGGCCCAACAAGAAGATCCGGATATCGAACCCATTCTTGCCTGGAAAGAACACCAAGAGAAACCAGAATGGTGTGATATCTCCTACCGAAGTCCGGCTCTCAAAGCATATTGGGCACAATGGGACTCGCTTCATGTGCAAGAAGGGGTATTAAGGCGTAAGTGGGAATCCGCAGACGGTAAATCTTATGTGATGCAGCTAGTCGTACCTCGGTCAAAGGTTAACGACGTACTTCAAGAGATGCATGATGGAACTTCTGGAGGTCATTTGGGAGTGAATAAGACGCTGGAAAAGGTACGACAACGATTCTACTGGCTACACGCAAGAGATGACGTCAAAAGATGGTGCCAAAAATGTGATACTTGTGCTGCTAGCAAGGGACCAGGTAGAAAAATTCAAAGTAAAATACAGCAGTATAATGTGGGCACACCTTTTGAGAGAATTGCAATAGATGTCGCGGGTCCTTTTCCTCAAACTAACAACGGAAACCGATACATCCTTGTAGTCATGGACTATTTCAGCAAGTGGCCTGAAGCATTTGCCATCCCAAACCAAGAAACCAAAACAGTTGTGGATCAAATTGTCTTCAATTGGGTGAGCAGGTTCGGTGTTCCCATGGAGCTTCATTCTGACCAAGGAAGGAACTTCGAATCTAAAGTCTTTCAGGAAGTTTGCTCGCTCCTTGGCATTAAAAAGACAAGAACAACACCGCTCCATCCACAATCTGATGGGATGGTTGAACGATTCAACAGAACGCTTAAAGAACATCTGTCGAAGGTTGTCGGCGACTACCAACGAGACTGGGACCGACATATCCCATTGTTACTTATGGCATATCGAAGTGCAACCCATAGCTCAACAGGAAAAACACCATCGGAAATCCTGTTCGGATCAACTAAACGGCTGCCAAGTGAAGTGAAATTTGGTTGTCATCCAAATGAGTCACAGGGAACAGACGAATATGTGGATGACCTCAAGAAAAAGCTTATTGACATTCATCAACAAACAAGGACAAATATAAAATTGTCTAGTGATCGGATGAAAACAAGATACGACGCAAGAGCGACAGCAACGGGATTTCAAGAAGGAGACCTTGTGTGGTTTTACAATCCTCATCGACAAAAGGGGCTATCACCAAAACTCCAACAAAACTGGGAGGGCCCATATACTGTGGTGAAAAGAATCAATGATGTGGTTTACCGTATACAAAGAGGCGTAAGAGGCAAACTAAAAGTAGTTCACGCTGACCGGTTACATCGATATAACGGTGAAAGAGGTGATGAAATTGTTCGGGACGATCAATTCTAAGAGGGGGGCAATGTAACGAAAATTAGTTAACTACTTTTGAATCATAATATAACGACTTTTACATTCGAACTACATCGATTCTCGAATGCGATGACAGCGCCATCTAGTACCATTGCGATTTAAAACAACCTGCTATGAGCTTTTAATGAGCTTTGAATGAGGTTTTTCGAACATTGGTAAATGTCGAAGTCCGAAGGGGAATTATTCCATCTATCTGTCAGAATAGAAAGATCGAGATACAGGTTCTAAAGATTTCTATTGCTTTCGAGATTAGACCAGAACCAGATATTTCCCTATATAAGGTTGATGGCGCTACCGATTGGACAGTTTATTTTTGAAAGTGAAAGAATAAAGTTCGTGTAAAGTGTTGTGCCAGTGATTAATAAAAGTGATTTCAATTGAAGTAAAGTGTGTTTTATTTTAAATGTAATAAGAAGAAGTTAAGAAATAAAGTAAATAAGTTTTTATTGCGAACCCTTAGCAGAATATTACAATATATACAAAGATAATAGACCCAAACACTGAGCTAAAATTCGAATTTGAGAATATTGATACATTAAATTACTTAAATATAATAAAATCAGTCAGTAATTGGAATTAGTACCATAAGTATGATTATTGTTATTATTATATTAGCCTTATGTTTTAAGAAAAAACAAATCAAAATTAACAATAACATACCGATGCAACATATAATAGAACCAATATCAACATCAGCTCCACAAAAAAGATGACATTAGAAGACGGGCTTGCCTTACTTCAGAAAAATATTCATGAATCGGTTAAAAACATTATAGTTATAAACACTCAACAGTACCAAAACAACAAGCATCATGTAATAATAAGATAAAATAAATAACAGATATAACAGATAATAAATAAAAAATAAGATAATATACAAAAAGTAATTAACCAACACAACCATAAAGGATACAAAAAGTAATTAACCAACACAACCATAGACCATGAGGATAAGAAATTCAACTCATCAGGATAACGATATGAATAGATACATCACAGAAGGAGTTTTGCCAGTGAAGTCACGTCATTCAAGTGCGAGCATTCATAGTGAACGGTTGTGCGTGAATTTTAATCCGTATTTTTTAAAATTAGAAGAAAAACCCACCACAATAAATGTGTAGCGTTATATGAGTGTGATACCGACAAATTATTCGGAATTTCCGGATAATCGGTCACATCCGGATTAAAGGGAAAAACCCAACTCAACGAGTTCAGGTAGTTGTTTTCTCCATCGCAATGAGTCAGCGCGAGAAGGTGAAAGCCGCCAGGGAGCAATTAATGAGCACCATCGAGAGGGAAGTCGCACATATGCGAAATAACTACGGTGTGGATGCATCAACAGATTTCGCTGTGCGGTTAGGCTACGACGTGGACAAAATTCTGCAGCAATTCACCATCCCGACTAATCATTCTGCAACGGAAGAAGAAGTCGTATGGGTCGTTGAGGACGTTGAGGGTATTTCCAGGGAATCAACACCAGTCAAGGAAAAAAGAGCAAAGGGCAGTGACACGGAAGTGGAACTTGACCAAAGCAAGCGACAGAAACTTATTAACGGTTACATTAATGAAGACACTGATTTCATAAAGGTTGCCACAACCAACAGGAGAAAAAAGCCAAGTAACCAGGTTGCAACAAAAGCAACAGCATCCCCAACAACAACAACAGCAAAGTCATCAGCAGCAACGAAACCAGCAGCGGAACAGCAACATAGCCCAGGGAAAATGCAGCCACCCATTGTGTGCTACAACTTGGCAACAGCCAAAATGTACCGGCATTTCAAACTAAACGGCAAAATAATAAACTATTCAGTGGTTAATGTACAAATCAAAAACAATAATTAAGACAACAACTAAACAAGACAATGAAGACATAAGGAAGTACCTCCAGGAAAAGAAAATCCAGCACCATTCCTTCACTTTCAAGGAGGACAGGAAATGCATCATCCTGTTGAAAAAACTAAACCGTTCCCATAACCCAGAAGACATCGTCCACGAACTAGGAGCCCTAGAGTTCGAAGCCATCAAGGCATCACCAAGATAAAACGACGACCTTCAACGCCTTTGTTGTTGAATTCAAAAAAGGGATAGACCTAGCAGCAGTCAGTAGGATCCGAAACCTACTTGGGGAAGCAGTAAGATGGGAGAAGCTGCATCCTAACGTGATAACCCAGTGCTGTAACTGCCAAGCTTTTGGACACGTCAGCGTCAATTGCAGCATGAAGCATCGTTGCGTGAAATGAAACGAATCACATGAACTAGGCCAGTGCTTAAGGACCGACCCAAAGGTTGGAAAACCGTTCCTGAACGACTCGCAAAAGTTTTTCGGTTGTGACTTTGTCACAATTTCATCCAAAATAACAGACTTCCTCCCTCTCTACGAGGCCTGTCCCGACGAAACCGGCAAGAAACACATGTTTAATGACTTCTGCTTCAAAATATGTCTAGGACAATAAACCAATTAAACGATATCTCGTATAACGTCGGCTCTTTAGTATGCCATCCTAAACGGATCTCCCTTGAAAACTTCCTTAAGAAAAACAAACCCGACGCCGTTTTACTCTCTGAAACTAAATTATACACGAGGCATCGACTTTACTTTGAAAAGTACACATTAATCACATTTTCAATGCCAAAAGGTCATTATCCAAGGCTTGGTTACATTTGAAGTAACCTGTATAGCCATCTCACTGGAAAACAATGAAAATATCCTTCTGATATCGTTGTATAACCAATGTTCCGCATCCCGAACTGACATTAAACACGACCTTGACTTGCTTAACGCATTTTGTCAAAATTACACTCTATTTATAATTGGTGGCGATTTCAACGCTCGTCATCAATTATGGATGGATACATTAAACACCCTCCAAGGAGTTGCTATCTCCAACTGGCTTTGCACTGCAATTCCATCTGACTCTGACCATTTAGCAGTAAAAATTAATACTTCGTCTTCGGACACACTCTTTTGACATTTCCCCGAACTCCTTCTGTACTCGATTTTTTCGTGTGCTCCCCTAACTTAATTTGTAGATTACCTACACTTGAGAATTTTTCATGCACTGCAATTCCATCTGACTCTGACCATTTAGCAGTAAAATTAATACTTCGTCTTCGGACAAATTTCAATGCCCTATTTCAAAGATCCTTAACGGACAAACACGCCCAGCACATCAACCAATTTGAGTAATCAAGAAATCGATTCTGCAAACGATGTAATTGAAGGCTCCATTTCTGACTCAATTGCAGAGCAATCTCAACCTCTCTATTTCAAGTCCAAGTACAAAGACCTTCCCGTACCTATAACAAACATTTATAAATATAGGCAAAAACTTCGAAAAATTCTGAAGAGAATTTTTCACCGTACTCTTAGTACCCACTGCAATGAGTACCAAAGGGTTTATTCGCAGCTTAGGTGTATTAATACCCTAATCGATCAAACTACTAAAGCCTTCATCAACTCTCAGTTTAGGAAAAGACTTAACGTCATAAAACCTGGACCAGACACCTTCAAACAAATAAACAAAATTTTAGGTATAAAATCTCCCATTCTTGGCCAACTGCAGCATAATAACTCTTTCTTAGCGTCAGACCAAGATAAGACAGATGCATTTGCGGATTTCTTTAAAAGTAATTTTAAACCCAATCTTCCCATGTATCTGCCTGACTTTTTCTCAAACGTCAGAAACGAAGTAACGAGAGTCATATCCCAAGATTCCAACTCCCTGACCACTTTCACTGAAGAAAACTCATCAGTCTGCACGACGGTTGATAACATCTTCACAAGCCCACATGGTCTTTACGATTCAATTCAAAAGGGCAATTCTAAAAAAATTTTGGAACTGATAAGGTTTCCAACTTCTTAATCAAAAAACTGATAAGGTTTCCAACTTCTTAATCAAAAAACTTCACCCACTGCAATCATATGTCTTACAATTATCTTAAATAACTGTACAACAATAGCTACTTCCCAGGCAAAAGGAAAATAGCCGAAATATTCCCAATCTCTAAGAAACCAGGGGCAAATTTTATAAACAATTATAGGCCAATTTCAATGCTCCCAAATCTCAGCAAGCTCTTAGAAATGCGCTTATCCTCAAAAAACTTCACTATGCTCCTCCATGTGAATAGTGCAGCATAACCAATTTGGTTTCAAAGCATCCCACTCCACTTTCGATCCATTGTGGAAGCTTCACGCTGATACAACTCTGCCTCTTAACAAAAAAGAAACCATCATTGCTTGTCTGACAGCATTGACAGTGTCTGGATAGATGGCCTGATTTTCAAGTTAAAGTCTCTTCACTTCCCTAGGCATCTAATCCTCATTATCCACAGTTTCCTCACTAACCATAAGTTTTACGTACGGGTAGGAAATACTAACTCATCCCTTTAAAATATTTCGGCTGGAGTTGCCCAAGCTTCCCGCTTCGGGCCCGATCAATTCAACGTTTACACCTCCGACCAACCAACTTACCCCCCAATGACCAAAACCCTACTATTTGCTGATGACTCCATCACATATAGCGCGTCCATCAGCCCAGAAATAGAACTCCGTAGAGTAAAGGATCATATCCATAGACTCTGGGAATATTACCTCCAATGGCAAATAAAAATCAATCAGAATTAATCTGTTTTAGAATACCTTTGCATAAAGGCTTAGCCACCAAATGCAAAAACCTCTCCCTGTCACGTCCTAACAACTCCATCATCACCCCAAAGCAAAGCGTTAAATACCTCGGAATTCATTTCTTCGAAAGGTTCAAATTTAACCAACACGTAAAATTCACTCTTCGTAAGGCAAACCATGCCTTATCTCTCCTACGTGCGTCGAGGCGGCCTCCAAACCAGGACGAAACTTCTGCTTTACAAGCAACTCATTCGCCCCATACTAACTTATTGCTTTCCTACTCGTATATAGTACACAATAAGCCCAACTTATATGAAAAAATGCACATATTTGAGCGAAAAGCCCTTCGTCACTGCACATTTGTTCCGGTTTTTAACTGAAATTCTAGCAACATGCAAGTAGAATAGTAAAGCATTTTGTTCCTATGTTTTTAAAAAATCCCTAATTTTTTAAGATTTTTATTTTGACTTCTGATATCCTCTTAGGCTGTTGAAGTTTCTTATGGGAAATATTTTAATTTTGTTACTAGAATTTTACAAATAAGACACAGTCTTTTTATAGAATGTAAGTGCATACATATTGATATGAATAGTCCTTTGAACTAACAAACATCTGAACATATCTAATCAACCAACTTTGAAACAACTCTAAATCTGACAGCTGAACTAATTGAGCGGATATTCTTCCTTCTTTCCTGAGCCGCCAACCTATCCACATCATTGCCTAAATTCTTTTAATATTTTGTAACTAGCATAAGTCTATATTAAACTTTTATATATTGAATTATAAACTATATTGAAGTTAATTAAATAATTGTTTAAATACACATCATTTGGCGACGAGGTTAAAAAAAATTTAAAAAAAGAAGGTAACTTAATCGCTTGGTTCGCATGTGCTTCTGCGAATCTTTGCTTTAACGAATTTTTTTTTTTCAACTCGAAATGGTAGAAATATAAGACCTCCTTAAGGAGTTACTTAAATCGCAAAAGGAATACCTACATGTATTGCAACAAGTTTCGTCAACAAATAGTCCAGCTAAGGTAGTTGTACCGCAGTTCCAGCAATTTCCATCTGAGAAAAACACGTGGGACGTATATATGTATGCAGCAGCTAGAACAACAAACTGGTCAAACGTATGCGTAGTGGGTTGCGGAGTTAAGAGGTTGTCAAAAACCCAATTGCAAAAACGAATTTGTCGATGAAATGATGTAATCATTTTACATACTCCACATGACGTGGTACGTTAGGCCTCACTTCAAAATACTAACCCTAATTTAACAGATATTTTGTCCATTGCGGAAGCGTACGAAGCGACTCAGAAATTGCTAAAAATTATGAAGTCAGATAGTGCTATTGAGCCATCATTGGAAGTTAATCAGGTAAAGACAAATCAGGTGAAAACAAATCAGGTAAAGGCAGATGGTTGGAAGAGTTCAAGAGGTAGGAGTAGAAGCAGGTGGCAGGATAAAGAACGGTATCGTGGCGGTAGCAAGCATAAAACAAAATCATGTCCTGGATGTTGGACCAAGCACTCGAGGGATTCGTGTAGGTTTGCAAAAGTAGAATGTCGAAAGTGTGGACGCATTGGCCATATCGCATCCGTATGTCTCAGTGGTAGAGGAGGTACAAAAGGTGATTCTGAGTATGTACAAGAAATAGAGAGTGTACTTACAGTTGGTGAAATATGTCAAGTGGGTTCAAAATGGGAGGTTTTCGTTAAGCTGAACAATCACATAGTAAAGTTTTTGCTCGACACGGGGGCTAGCTGTTCACTAATTTTTTTTTTTATAATATGCCCGCGCTCAAGGGGATTTTTGGTTTACCCTTTATATGTATCAACACAGCGCGGGCGTGAAGGATGGGATAGGATGGGAAGGGGAAAGGTGTGTGTGTGGCGCGAGGTACTGAGACTGAAGGTGGTGGTTGTCTCAGATTTTATCTGCAGGGTTGGCGGCTGGGATAAAGCGGAGAAATGCCGTGTCTTATATCATCTATGTCCCTTTATAATTCGCATTATTTTGTTCATTGTCTATTTGTTGGGCATACTAGTATTTACTCAATCACATGTTGTTAGTGTTATGCCTGAACAACATGTAATGAGTAAACCAGCGGCCCAACAATGATCAATGATAATGGAAAAAAAAACAAGACATAGAACTACGGCTGGGATCGAACCTGTGACCATTTGGTTGACAGGCGACCACGCATACCATCGCGCCGCGGCCAACCCCTTGAAGCAAGAGCATCAGTGGATAATTTAAACAACCAACCAAATCAGGCAAGTAGCGCTCCTCATAATACTAATCCTCTCAGTCATTCTAGTTCAGAACAATCATCGAGTTCCATTCTCCAAATCTCAAGATGTATCTATCGTTTCCAGCCATAAAAATGGAAGGACATTAATTTGGTGTGGAGGAATGATATAAACAGTCCTTTGAACTAACAAACATCTGAACATATCTAATCAACCAACTTTGAAACCACTCTAAATCTGACAGCTGAACTAATTGAGCGGATATTCTTCCTTCTTTCCTGAGTCGCCAACCTATCCACATCATTGCCTAAATTCTTTTAATATTTTGTAACTAGCATAGGTCTATATTAAACTTTTATATTTTGAATTATAAACTATATTGAATTAATTAAATAGTTGTTTAAATACACATCACATATAAAGGATAGTGAATAAAAACATAATATTTACAACACAAAAATGTAATAATTGATGTAATATAAATACAATATCAACAGGATTTTAGATTTTTAATTAGAGAAATTGTTTTAAAGAAACTAATAGCCTTTTTACACTGAACCGAAAACACGGTTTTCGCCAAAAAAACGGGTTTCGTCGAAAACCTGCATCGAAAACACAAGTTTTCCCATACGTTTTTCGTAAACCACAAGTTTTCGTTTTTAACAAGTTTTTGATAAAACCTCTTGAAAACCTGTTGAAATTCAGAGATAATAGGTTTGTTCGATGTAAGCACTGGGTCGCCCTAGGTCGCCCTGAATTCGCTCTGAAGCGTTTTATATAGCTCTTTTTTCGCCTAGTTTGTTTGTTCTGTGTTCGATGTGAGCTCTGAGCGAGCTCTGAACGCACTCCAACCGACCCCAAGTTTTTCTTAGAGCGAAAAATTAGAGCTGTCAAAATTCGTATCCGTATAGTAGAAAAAATCAGCTGATAACATTTCTAGCTCTCATGTGTTCGATGTAAAATTAAAACCCGAGTTGACCTGGATTTTTTGAGAATTGAATGACATTCTCCAGGGCGCCCTGGAGGGAGTTACGTCGAACAAACCTGATGTAAAGCAAACACACCTATGAAAAGTTCAAAGCTCAATTGAAATGAAAGCATTCAAATACCAATCAGACATAAACAAAAAAAAAACATCTGACAGCTATTCACAAGCAAAATTTACAGTTTTAATTTCAAACTGTTTTTTTGTTATTTGGGAATTGTTATTTGACTGGTAAGTTATATTTTGTATCGCTGTTAACATATTTAATAATAATAACTAATAATTATGTACCTTACTTCTTTTTATTTTAGAATACGGAAGAAAATAAACAAAAGAAAAAAAACAAAGCAAGAAAATTGTGGGGGATTGGAGATGAAGAACTCCTCCTGGAGCTATGGGCTCTCAAGGAGCCAGGATTGCGTGGTGTCCGTAAAAACTCACATATTTTCAAGGAAATGTCGGTGGCTTTTGAGGGGCGGCTGGTGGAATATACTCCAGACGAAATAAAAATGAAGCTGCATAATCTGAAAACAAAACACAAGTAAGTACCTACATTTATGTACATTATGTACATAAATACTTTTTCCCAGGCAGATTCTACATGTTACTTTCATTCAATATGATATTGAAATTATTTTGATTTCAATTTAATTTCAAGTGAAAGTAAAACGTAGATCTTTTCTGTTAATACATACATATATACAGATTTACTTATTCATATTTATATATGTATAATTTATTTCATAGCCGTGAAAAAAAGAAGGTAGGGCCGTCTGGTGGATCCCCGTCAGAATGGCACTTGTACTCAAAAATTCATTGCATTCTCGGAGAGCATAGGATACATAACCTACATTTATATGTAGAGGACAGCCGCCCCTCAGGTACTAAATTTGATTTTAAAAAACAACACATTTTTCAATTAACATTTTTTTTTTAATTTTAATTTATAGATGATACAACGGACGCAATTCCAGCTTCTGATGAGTCGAGGTCTGGGTCCAGATCCAGATATTCCAAATCCAGGTACGACGAAGACGAAGACGCAGACACTCCATTTAGGGAATCGGAATTCGCATCACCATCATGCTCTACTTCTTCGAGGCCACGACGAGCTGAAAAAAAAGAACATTCGACTTCAAAAATAAAAGTGATCTGCAAATAGACGAATTTATTAAAGATTGCCAGCAGCCGGAGGAGAGGAATATCGCAATAGAGGAAGAAAAATTGAGCCTCTTTAAAGATTTTGTTCAAGAAACAAAGAAATTTAACGAAAAGTTTTTTAAAATGTTTGAATCAAACTAAAAATAAATAAACAAAATTAATGAAATTGTGTGTTTTAATTTTTTTTTTTTTTGCTGAAGTTGACTATCAATAGTTTTGGTTAACCAGGTAATGAAAAGGTTTCTCAAGTGCCTAGACTTCTGACGCAGGTAATTGCGTTTTTTGGTGGTACGTTTTTTTGTTTGAAAGTTAAAGTTCATTCATCACGATTTCTTTTTTGATTAATCCAATCGGTAAGAGTAAGAACATTACAAGTACAAAATCTTAGTTTTGAGAAAAACTAAATAAACTGTTTAGCAGAAAACCTTTCAATGTTTTTGTAAAATATTGTATGGTAGATTTGAATATTTTTGGACGGTCATGAGAGAAAAAAATGAAAAATGTTTTATAAAAAAGAAATATTAAGGCAGAAAAGCAATATGTTCTTGTACTGTTCTTACACTCAATATAAAAAATGTGTATGTAATTATAATTACTTTTTTCTAGTGAACTGCATTAATTTTTATATGCTATCCTGTTAACACGGTAGGAATATACAATCCATTAGTTGCATTCAAACACTACTTACCTAAATGCATGCTGATAGCATTTCGTATAATTGAAGGTGAACTTCTGCAATCCCCTATCTGCGTTGAATGTTCTGGTTGCTGTCTCTGCGAAATATTGTTTGTATTTTGCAACATTGAATGTTTATTTCATCGTTATTGACGTTCAGGAAATTATGTAAAACACAGCATGCTTTTATAATTAGGGTGCTGTTATCAATACGGTTATCGAGGCCTTTTCCGATTCTTCTGAATCTTGCTTTCATATGTCCGAAACAGTTTTCAACAACTCTTTGACATTTTGAAAGGGCATAGTTGAAGTTCTTTTCTTCTGACGTAGCTGCGGTACTAAAATGAAATGGTTTCATTAGAGATTCAGAAAACCTAAAAGCTGAGTCTCCAATAAGCACTACTGGAACATCCACACCACATATTTTTTTTGACAATTCCTTTAGAATAGGTTGCCGGTGCTGTTGTCTAGCATAAGAATCATCGTATATCTGGGAATCATTACAGCGACCAGGCGCTCCTACGTTTATGAACAGAAATCTGTAACTTTGTATAGGAATGATAATTAGGATTATTTTTGTACAAAAAAATCAACTTTGTATACATACCGATGATCAACGACAGCTAGCAAGACAGTTGAATGCCATCCCTTATAATTATAGTAATCTGCAGAATCTTTAGCTGGGGCTTGGATCTCAATATGGCAACCATCTTCAGTAATATTGAAAATACTTAAAATTTGTTTATATATTTGGGTCTCCCAAATCAATGCAAACAATTCAGTAGGAAAATTAAACAAAGACATTGATTTGAGACATTCTAAAATCTTTAACATACCAATAGCTCCAAAACACTGTGGGAAACCAAGTTTTTCAAAACCACTCACATTTTCCTTTATAAGTTGTTCAGTGAGTGGATAGGCGCATAGGTATTTAGGTTTTAGAACAAGCCACACTTCCTTACAAAATTCTTTTAAAATCATGCCTACTGTAGATGTGCCTACGCCGAAGATAGCTGCTACTGTCCTGTACTCAGCAGATGACCCCAGCGTATATATGGCAATAGCTATTCCTTTTTTCAAAGGTATGCACTTTCTAAAGTTGGTTTCTTGCATTTCAAGATTTTTTAGCTCATTGCACAATAAATTGAAGGTTCCACGGCTCATTCTGAAATGTTGTTTGAAATAATCATCATTGTTTTCCAACACTTCGCGTTCCCAAAAATTGCTTGTTCATATCTGCGTAGATATTAAAATAGGACATTTTTTATACATAGTTGAAGTTGAATTATTAGAAGCTAACCTTTGTCCAGATGCTTCTTTGTCGATGATTGTTTTCGATTAAATCAATCATAATTCTTTTGGTTTTTTTTCATTTTCAGCATTTTCAAAATAAAAAGACCCCGATGTTTTTTATTAATTATAGAGGATTGAGATAAGGATATGTAGTTAAGCAAAATCTTCATACATTGTTCAATTTTCTTTTTTTGTATCCAAATCAAACCCATTTGGTGAGAATTCATTTTACTTTGTCAGTTAGTGTCAAATAATTGATATGTGAAATGAAAATTTATAAATATTCTGTGTGAACACTTTAAGAGGTTTCGAAAATTTTTAGCCGAAAACCTCGTTTTCGGTTCGGTGTGAAAAGGCTATAACAATAAAAAAAATAATAAAATATTAGGGAAAAATAATCAAAATAAAGTGTAGAAAATAGAAAAAGGAAAAAATAGACCAAAAGTATGTAGGAAAAATGAACGGAGATGGTAGCGAGTTTTCAACCCCATTAGAGAAATGGATTTTTTTCGGGAAATTCTTGAATGGGAGTGGGATAAGCAACTACCAACAATTTTTTTCGAAAAACATCTTTTGCAAAGGCTGTCGAAGAGTGTGTGAAAGAGAAAATAGCAGAAAGCTAAGTGGATGGAAAACGGGTCTCTGAAGTCAGAAGCTTCCAAAGATGTTAATTTTTTCCAAGTCAGGTAAAATTTTTACCTCGGAAATTTGAAAATTATAAAACTGACATTGAACCGAATTTTCAATCCATCTATACCTCTCATACTTTTGTTTTATTCTAATTTGTTTTTTGGTTTTTAATTGAAAAAAAAACTTAGTCAAAAGTAAACTGGCAGTAGACATATGTATTTATTTTTACTCTATACCTTGCCTTGTCTATTTATTTATTAATATTTCTTTTTCTACATATCAAACTGGGTACGGATACCTTACTGTTTTATTTAATTATTTATTTATCAAGTGTATCTGTGAGATAATTATTTTGCTATTCATTATTTATTTAGCTTTAATTTCGCGGTTGTTTGCTATCCTACGATTTTTTTTTTAATAGAAATTTTTAATGTTGAATGAAAAAGGTGAGTTTTATCTTTGATCACCGATATTTCAACAAATAAAGATGACACGTAAAATGTAAGGCCAGTTTGGAAAACAAGAGCTAATTTTCTAAAAGATTCATTTAAAACATTATGATGAATTTGTTTTCTTCTTCTTTCCCGTGAATATTTGAAAAATGTACTAAAGAAAGAGTTTTTGTAGTGTTTTCGTTAACGTGTTTTTAGATTCGCCAATAATAATTTTTGCTTCATAATGTTACGAACGAATCTTTTAATAATTTAACTCTAGCTTTTTTGAAACTAGTGTAGGTATCTACGCGTATTAATCAAACAAAATAGTATTTAGTATTTTATGAAGAGCTGTATTTTCTTTGAATAAAATTTTCGTATTGAAATGAACATTTAGCAATCTAGAGATTTTTATTTCTGATTTTCAATTAATTCTTTTTAAGAAACCGTTACTGCGCAATTACAAAAATAGATCAAGCCGAAAATTTCAAAATCAAATTCATAAGTGTATTTCGAAATTAAAAAAAGTTAAAATTTTCACATTAGGTAATTTATGATCATTCTTCAAAAAACACTTAAAAAGTCAGATAAAAAATCGTTCCCTTTTTTAAGTATCTAATGCACAATTAAGGGAATTTAAAAAAAAATAATACATATGTACCTACATATATCTGTGGCCACAAACAATAACCGCTTAAGTCGAGTTATGACGATTTTGACTTTTTGTCATATTCTTGTTCAGCATATCGAGATACATAACCCCTCATTTTTTTTACGTCTATATCTTTTTTTAAACAGAAGTTATAAGCAAAAAACCTAACAACCTAACTCATTTTTTCAAAATTGTCATTTGGGCAAACAACTCAACTCAAACAAAATATAATTTTTTTATAACGACGGTTTCATAACTCAAGTTATGTAACTTAAATTTGTTTTGTCATACAAACCTATCTTCAGTTAGTCTAAAATTATTCAGCATCTGTCATTTTTTATTTTTCTTAATTCAACTTAGGCTATTATTTCCAAAATGAGAAAAAATATTTTACTTTCATAACTTAAGTTAGGCTGTTATTGCAATTCATTCCTAATTATTGATAAGCTTAACTTGACTAAAGTTTTTTTTCACAAATCAGAGAATGATTTTTTTATTTTCTTGACTCGAGTTAGGTTGTTATCGAATATCAAATTTCTAATAGTTGAAAAACTTAACTCCACAAAAGTTGTTTTTGCATACCAGACTATGGTTCTTGGAAAATCATAATTCGAGTTAGGCCTCTATTCTGTACTTAAATTCGAAGAATCATAAACCTAAGTTCAGTTATATTTTTTTGCTTCAAGGAATTAACTGTAAAATCGAGAAAATATGAGGCATAAGTTGAGATAGGTTGTTGCGATCAGTCGCATCTGGAGTGAAAGTGTTATCTAAAAGTGAAAAGTTTAACTATAAAAAGTGTGTTTACAATGTCTAACAGAGCATCAAAAATGGTACAATTAGCAAAAATGCTTTCAGAACGTGTTTATGTTTTACTATATTCTGAGTACCTATATACAATTATGTAAGTAATAAGCAGTAGGTTTTATAAATATTGCAATTACCTATAGAAAAAAGTCGTTTCATTTTTTAACTTTGAAAGCTGATTTTGAAATAGTCATTGATATATGTAACTGCCTTTTAGTAATGTTTTAATAAGTAGTTATTATAAATATTGCAATTACCTATAGAAAAAAGTCGTTTCATTTTTTAACTTTGAAAGCTGATTTTGAAATAGTCATTGATATATGTAACTGCCTTTTAGTTATGTTTTAATTCTGAGAATTTGCACATACAGTCCGGTTCACTTGGTTGCGTCAACTTGCTTTGGCCTATTGAATACCTATACATCTAATTATAATTCATAAAGTGATTTTTAAGTTTAGTTGCACGAACTGTAATGAATAAACATTTTTTTAAGCAGGTAAAATTCACAAAATAGCAGTAGGGTAGGAACATTATGTAGTTTAAATAGCGGATTCATTAATCACTTAAAACTTTTTTATAATTTAGTAGATTTTAACTGGTAAACAAACTTCATTCAACCGCAGGTCCCGACACGAATCGCGCAGCTGGCTTTTTTTCCTTTGTGGGTGTTCTTGCAGACATGGTTTACTGATGCAAAGGAAAAAAAGCCCCTTTATTTGTTCGTTTCTGTGTTTTCTGAGAAGTGGGTCTTATTAGGAACAGGGCCTTATTTGGCCCCCGTACCTTACTCATAAACAAATTTAAGATGCATACCTTCTAACCTATCTATGTATGTCGCCGTAAATTCCCACTTCGCACAAAACCTAGAACTCACCGGCAAAACAAAATAACTAACAAAAAAGGACAAAATTGAAACTACTATTTTTAATTCCATTTAATTCGGAAAAAGGGCGCCCTGCTCGCTCATACCAGGGTTGCAAAAGATGTACCGTTTCAATACACTCGGCTTTCCTTTAGAACATTTTCTGGTTTCGAATCGATAAAATCGATAGGTACCTTACCTATGACAACACAGACAATTTGATTAAAGAGTCACAGCTATTACATTTTCAATTTCCATACAAATAAAAATTAGGGGTATTCATGCAAAGGCCTACAAAAAATCGTACCGAAAAATATTTCAAATGTAAAAAGTGTAAAATGGTAACAAAATAAACAAATTGAATTAAAAAAAAACGTATTGAACTAGCAGGATAACTAGCGACCAACTCGCAGACCAAAAAATCATACTATTTGTGCTACTGTCGGCTCTCTTCTGTAAATTTCACTAAAACATATACTCACTAATAGTTAGGTATATTCCCCTGTCTAAACTGTGGGTTAGACAGTAGGAGTCAAGTCAAGTGTTTTCCCTCCCATATAAAATATTCAGCGAATATCTTGCATAATAATAATAGTACAGGAATTATAATGCACATTTTTAATTCGCATTTATGAATATCTCCGATTTTGACGATTTTTTTTAAAATTTATTAAAAATTTCGTGTCGAAATTATTTGAAACAATAAAACAAAATTTCGTGTAAGAGCTCGAGTTCTCTCTCTTATCTATTGATTGATAATGAATTTAATAAATAAAATTGGAACTCGAATTTCGAGGGCTGGGCTCTGCTACTACCATAGGCACCCGCAGGATTTTTTCCAGGGGGGGGTGCAGACAAACCCAGGAGGGGGCAAGGCTTGGACTCAAAAAGAAAGAAGACACGAAAACTGTTGTATTCGTCAAAATTTCCTATTTAAATAATAAAAATATATTTCAAGAGCAGTTTTTCCCTAAGGCCCCTCTGGCCCCCCCTTCCGGGCGCCTATGGCTAGTACGAATAAATCTAGGGCGTGTAGGTTAAATTAAAGCTAGTTTATATTCCCTTCATATAGGTGGGAGGTGTGTTTCTCAATTAAGTTGTTTTCATTAATAGGTTTTGAAAAAAAAAATTTCAAACTAAAATTTTAAAAAAAGTCCAAAAAAGTTTTTTGAGTTTTGTAAAAATTTTACGTGTGTGATTCATGAGGTTTATCTTGTTGTTGTTGTTTAACTTTCGGAAAATCCCGAAGTTAACAGTTAACGTTTTCAATGATAGCTGTACATGACGCCTGACTGTAGTTTCACGCACAATATTTTTTTAAATTTGAAATCTCAAAATGAAGAACTTAAATTTGAGATAACTATGCTATTAATGTTATGAATTTTTTGTGAACAACAACAACAACTTTAAGGCACTACCACCAATTGTTTTTACGAATTAATTCGTTTATATTTTTTTTTTATTTTGGCCTACAAGTGTTCTTCAAATAAAATTGGATTAAAGCTCAGCGCCACTAAAAGGAGTCTGATGATTGTCTGGCAAGCATGAAATAGCTATAACTCAGGCCAAAATAGAAAAAAATATAAACGAATTAATATAAAATTAATTCGTAAAAACAATTGGTGGTAGTGCCTTAAAGTTGTTGTTCACAAAAAATTCAATGCAATTGACAGAAGAATTGCTAAGTCTAATAAACTGACATTCTATGTACAATAAAAATAATATAAAATATTAATGTTATGATTTGTTCTAGAAAACGTTCGTGGCTTTGAGAATGGAAGATTTCAGGTTGAAAATTTTAACGAAAATGCTTATAAAAATGCTGTCAAAGGTAAGGAAACATCAATTAAAAAGTGATAAACCAAATGAGAATTATGTAATTCTTAAAACTTAGGAAAATATAACGAAACGGAAACAAATGCTGCATCAAATTTAGACAACAGTAATCACACATCAACAGAACAATCATTAAGTAATGAAGTAATAAACGATCTCCTGCCAAATTTTCAACCAAGAGTACTTAACGAAACGTAGTCATTAATGAACACTATGAATTTTGATGTTGATGTGCTAAAAAGTAAGAAAATTAGTAGTTATTCTTATTCAAGCCATCATTAAAACATAACTTTTACTAAAGAAGATTTTATTCTTACTAAAATATACGTAAACATTGTTTTTATTCAGGTGAACAACTACTCACTGGAATCAATGAAAGTGGTTCCGAATTGGATGATAATTTGCATGATAAGCCCGAATGGATGAACTCAGACGATTCAGTGAAAGACCCAGATTTTAATTTATCTGGTAAGTCAAGTAATTCAAATTCTGAGAATGGTGATGAAAGTGTTGAAAGTACTCATGAGATTGATGCTAATTTGATTTATAAACCCGAAAGCATGAATTCAGGAGATTCAGTGGAAGATTTGAATTTTAAATTATCTAGTATCTTAAGTAATTCAAATTCAGATAATGGTGATGAAATGATAACTCTGAGAGCTCAAATACAAGAGGCCCTAGTAACACCAAAACGCGAGAATCAGGCAAAATTTCGTACCAAACTTCGAAATAGTGGCCAGTCATATCAATCAGTCAAAGGGAAGACCGTCAAGGCTAGAGCTTCAAAACCGTTTGATAATTGTAGAAGTAAATGCAGCGAGAGAATATGAATTGACAAAATGGAGTGGCTGTTCAATCACTACTGGTCCTTGGGAAGATATAACCAAAGAATTTTGTATATTGGTTCGATGATATGTATAAATGTTAAAAAAAGTGACACTTTAGTGAATGCGACCCGGAAGCGGAAACGCGAGCATACTATGAAGTATAAGCTTGAAGTCGACGGAAACCTTAAAAATGTATGTAAAAAAACATTTTCTTCAGTGCTTTGATGAATCTGATAGCTTCATTAAATCAGTCATCTCAAAAAAAATTGGCTGTCCTTCGATACCACTTAAAAATATGAGAGGAAAACGTGCTCCTGCCAAATTAAGTGGGACGCAGCTGTAGAAGAAGAAGTAAAGGGTCATATTTCAAGGTTTCCAGCGTATGACAGCCACTAGAGTCGAAGGGACACAAGCAAAAATATTTAACAGCTAGCCTTAATCTAACATCCATGCAACGCCTCTACACATCAGAGTCCTTAAATCCGGTAAGTCTATCGAAATACTCGCAAGTTTTCCGCTCTGCTCTGAATGAAAAAAGAAAAACTCCCATACTCTGAACTTTCCTCAGAGCGAGCGTGTTCTAAGCGCTTTGAATTATTTTATGAAACACACTCATTTGTCAATGGACTCTGCTGCCACTTTTCAAAACAAATATTAAAATGGATGCCAAAACAATTATAATCAGGAAAGCATTTTCTTTATTTTTTTGAAGAGAGCGATGATGAAGATCAAATTCAATGTGGAAAAAAAATTGTAAGAAACTTAAACTATGCGGAAAATGTTGTCCCTAGGCTTTCCCTAGAGCGACTTGTCTCGACTGCCATTTGATGATGATTTGATTTTTTTTCTTCTGTCTGACAAAAAAATTGACGGCGTTCAGGATTAAATTCTGTTTGCTCAGTTTTTTTTTATACCGTGCTCATTGAGTGCGCCCGAACAATCTCTGAACATGCTCTCAACAAAAAAAAGAAACACAAACTTGAACTGTTATACACTCTGAGCTCAAAAAGAAAGACGATTTTTTGTTTGACAGTTCTGGGCGAGAGTATGATAACCGGGGCGCTGAGAAATGATAACGGGTTTTTGTAGAACACGGCAATACAAGCATTTTTACTATAGAAAGGGGGGTCTATCTCCCCCGTTTAGGCGGTAGGGGCAATTTAAAAAATATGACACTAAATGAAAAAAAATTAATTAAAAAATAACGGTAATACTTAAAATTAAGTACTGTACGTTTTTTTTAAGCCAACATTCTATTCTATTAGCCAGTTTTTAAATTAAGTCAAAACTATGCATAGTTTTTAAAAAAATTTTATTTTAAACTCAAAATTTAAAAAAAAGTTAAAAAAAAAATTTTAATTTCAATATTTCAAAACCGTAGGTAAGTTTATAAATTATTTTTTTTTAAATAATTTGTTGCTCTTATTGATTTTCAATAAAAAACTGAAAACTAGATGATTTTATGCCTTTTGGTTTTTGAGAAAATTGAAAATAACCACAACTACTATTTTAATTTCATTATGTTTTTTTTTTGCTTGAGTGGTCTTATTTTGATAGTAATAATGGTGTGGTGTGCGAGTTTGTGTGCATGCAACAGTGGGTGTGTATATGGGGGGCATGCTGCCCCCCTGCAATCCCCCTGCTTGGGCCCACTGTAGGATTTAGGGTAGGTACCAGGTTGGGTGTATGCCACACCGAGGTGTTAATGGGTATGTAACCCCCCTGCTTGGGCTCACTATAGGATTTGGGGTGGGTGCAAGGTGGAGTGCATGCAAAGTTGCTTTTGCATTTAAATAAGCTGGATTAAGGAAAAATTAATTTATCTTAGGTACATATATCTTAATTCGTATTCGATTTTTACTATCAAAATAAGACTACGTAAATACTCAAGCAAGGGAAAAATAATTTAATTAAACTATATTTTTTTGGTAGTTTTCAATTTTCTCAAGAACAAGAAGACATAAAATCATCTAGTTTTCTGTTTTTGATTAAAAACAAATAAGAGCAATGAATTCTTAAAAAAACAGCAGTATATAATCTTAAAGCTTTGAAAAATTACATTTTAAACCTTTTTTTTAACTTTTTGTTGCCCAAATTTTGAGTTTAAAACAATTTTTTTCAAAAACTATGCATAGTTTTGACTTGATTCAAAAACTAGCCAACTAGTGCTGGCTTTAAAAATATTTATAAAACTTAGTTGTAAGTATTACCGTTATTTTTAATTATTTGTTTTACATTTAACGTACATATTTTTTAAATTGTTAAATGTCAAAATGAAAAACTATGCACGTTTGGTAACTTGAAATTTGCAAATTTGGTTTTTATTTCTATGGGATTTGACAGAAAACTTGCAAGAATTTTCTTGTTGCCAAACACACCGACAACTTTTTGTGTGATTTTTGTTTGTTAGTTTTGATGCCGCCGCCGATTGCAAAATGTAAGTTATTATTTCTAATATTAGTATAATTAAAGAAATCGAAATAATAAAATTTCGTACACAGGGCTCCATTTACAGCTCCATTTACTGTAGCCTGGACCCCTAAACGCCGCGCCGGAAGGAAACCGAGACCGTTCAGCAAATATTGAACTAGCAAATGAAAAGGGATTCCATATTCCATGACAATATAGTAAAAATTTTAACAGAACGAAACCAACAGGATGAAATGTTCCAAACCAAAATAATTTCACTGCTTGAAAGGCGCAACGAGATTGCAGAAAAATAATTAAGCAAGAGTTATTTTTAAAATATTAATTGTGATATATTTTTATGTGAATTAAGTGTTTTTTTTTTAAGTTATGAAATTGTTTTAAGTGAAGTTTTTTTTCTAATGTTAATGAAATTGTTTCTTTTTAAATTATTATTTTGTTTGAATGTACCAAGTAAACAATTATTTATAGGTTTTAAATAAATGTTCAAGGTAAAAGTGAATTTTTAATGTCATCTCTTATATTTATTGCTAATTATTGCTTCATTGCGTTGTATCCATTTGATGTTTCCGACTTGAGGACTTGAGGAAAAAAATGCTCCTACTCAGTTTAAAACATTTGCTCCTCCAGCCAAAATTGCTCATTATGGAGCAGTACTTGCTAGTACTGTGTATACGGATATAAGAAACACTGATATAAGAAAAACTCGCTTATAAGAAACGCAACCCAAAACACCATGTCTTTTTCTTAAATTTCTCTCTGAAATTGAACGTATATAAGAAACTCGCATATAAGAAAAACACGTTTATAAGAAATACCTTTTAATGCACAATACAAATTTTCAAGAACAAAAAAGTACGCATATAAGAAACTAACTTCAGCTCTACTTTTGGCGTTTTTCTTCTTTTTGAGCTCTGATCGTTCAGAGCTTCAAATTCGTGTTTCTTTTTTAGTTCTGAACATATTCAGAGCGCGTTCTGTGAGCTCAGAATAAAAGAACAGAGTAAACGGAGTAAAATGCTGAACACAACTCTACTCTACTCTGTTCGCTCAGACTCTGCTCAGTGCTCAGCTCTGAACTAAAAAAGAAAAACGCCATTTGATTGAAATAAAAATGTGTTTACACATACGCACCAATATGTTTCCATCTTAAATAACAACTTCCAGTTTTCCAATAAAAATGACAACGTCAGATTGACAAGAGCGTGAATACTCCGTGGTCTAAAAATTGTGACATTTTGATTTTATATTTGATTGTTTGACATAAACAGTTCCTATAAATATGAAGCTTGTATAATATGTATACTCTCTACATATAAATGTGCAGGTATGCAATATTTTGCTTATTGAAGAAAAGACTTATTAATTTTTATTTAATTTAGTGTTTTATATTAAATATTCTCACGTTTGAAAATAAAAACTTTAAGTTTTTTTTTTTTGAGGTCATCATTTTCAAAAACTTTATGCATTGTTTTTTTTTCTTAAATCCGTTGTTCTTTATAAGAAATTTTTTTTCTTATATCCGTGTTGCTTATGTAAGAAATTTTCTTTCTTATATCCGTTGTTTGCATATAAGAAAAACTCGGATATAAGAAAGAAATGTCCGGGATTTTCAGACTTTCTTATAAGCGTGTTGTACTGTACTAGGTTGTATGTGTAGCGATGAATGGGTTGCTGGATGCTGGTGCATGTAAAAAAGTGGATGAAAAATCTGAGTTCTATTTTTTGAAAAATGGTGGCTTGAAAAGTGTTTTCTGGAGTGTGTTTCCAGTGATGAGTCGAAAAGTATGCTGTCTATTTACAACAGCTATACAGTAGTATAAATATCGGACTTGAGGAATAGAGCATTTTGGTAAAATGTATTTTGTTGTTGTAAATTGTGAATTTTGGTGTGAGTTTAGCTTTCGTGACTGTGAATTGCGGTTAGTGATGTACAAAATATTTTTTATGTTTTTAGCTTGAAGGTTGACGTGGTGCATGTATAGTAGGAGGATGCTAGAAAAAAGGGATTCTTGTATGGTTTGTAGGTAGATTTCAATAGAGTATGGGTATATGAGTTTTGTATGGTAATGAGATCATATTACATCAGTGGGAGTTCATTGACTTTAAGATGCATTGGTTGTTTGAAGGTTGATAGTAATTTATGAAAACATGAAAAACAAATTAAGAAATAATAGAAAGAAAACAAATATTTTATGTCGTTTATAATAAATGTGATTTATTAATCTATGAATTGTTAGCCGATGGGAAGCCGAGCCATTTAACTCATACATTGTCTCCAATACTTTTAAGTATTTTTCCACGAGATAAATATTAGGGTATTTAGTCTTTTATAATTCCTTTTCGTAAAAACATCCACTGATAGGTTGACCATTAAAATCTTCAAGGAGATATGTCGGCGGGTTGGTTAGATTTACTTTTCATCATAAAAATTTCCGTTGTCCAATTTGGTGTGTAGCCTTTCTCAAAAACGTGTTTGAACTTGCTTATTCTAACATTGTCGCCAACTCTATATTTATCCTGTGGAGCGATTTTAATTCTATTATATGTAAGCCGTAGATACATAAGAGTTTTTTTTAGAGTTTTGCTGATTCACAAAGATTGGGCGCATTTTTATAGTTCTATGCATAGAGTGATTGTATTCTTTCAAAAAATCATTAATAATGCACGTCCATTTGTAATTACCATTTTAAGTTTTCTTATTGCTTCAATAATTTTAATCTTTTCTTGAACATGCTCGTTCATGCTTTTTCAAGTTAAGTTACTATTGTTGTACATATACCTATGAAGTTCAATGCAAATACAATTTTCTGTTTAAAAAGCGGATTCAATTTAAGATGTGTCACATATCGTCAACGATGAATCTGAGAGAAGAACTTTTAAGAGTGGAAGAAGAGGTTTTATTCAAGCCTTGTAAGAAGTTTATTGAATTAAATCAAAATAAAAAAATATCCTATTGAAAATGTGTGTTACCTTTGTATATGAAAACTATAGTACTCTCATGGTGGAAGTCGAATGGGGCGACATCTAATGTATGCCGGCAACCCTTACTCTTTTTTTTTTGCGGAGAGCTTATGGAGGTTTTAATCGATATTTATTGATATTTTTTGGATGCAATTATCCAAAAAATAGTCTCCTCTTGCTCATACCACCAATTTTCGACGCTTAAAGACTCACCAAATCGAATTTTACACCTCACATTTTGCAGCGCCACCACCAGGATCCGGGCAACCCTAAAAAAAACTCGCCATGAGAGTACTATAGTTTTCATATACAAAGGTGTTACCAAATATGGTGCTGATTTGGGGAAATTTCAAGTAATTTTATATTTTATTTATTAATGCTGTAGAATATAAATACTAATGGATTCTTTCGTTATAGACTTTCTTACCAATGCGCTACAGCAAATTATCAGACGCTGCAATTACTCAAATAAATCAAGGGTCTTTTAATATTAAATATTTGTGTCCACTAGGACGAACTTCTAATTTATAAAAATTGAAGGACAGTTGTACTACCTAAGTACATTGAATAACTCTTGTTTGTGCATATCTACATATTTTGTGTTTTGTTTTTATAATCTCTTTTTATTTTTTATTAATGTTTGCTTTATTGAAAGCATTTGAATAATGTTTCAACATGTTTGTATTTGTCTTTTATTGAAACTGAATTCTTTTGACTTCAATAGCACGTACGCGAAAAAGAAGTAGTTAAAGTAATATATAAAGTATGAAATTTATAAGATCACAGAGGGTACTCAAAAATCTAAAAATGAATAAATTATAAAATTCGTATGTTTATCAAAACGTCAATTTACCAAGTACTTGAGTGATGAGGTTACAGGTTTATAAGAAAATATATAAATTATGAGGAGAGATTATTTAAACGTCAACAGGTTGCTTAAGATATGATGAAACTCCTGAAATCCATAAATAATGACGTACGTTTACTTTTATTTTGTTTAGTATTCTGAATTAAAGATTTGATGATTTTCTTATACTTTGATTTTCTATTATTTATTTTTATTTATTTATTTTATTTCTATTATAATTTGGTTTTACAATTTTGGTAGATATAAAAAAATTATGACATGGCTTGGTTGCCGTCTGCCAGATTGAACGTTTCTTAGTTAAAATTTAATTTTAAAGTGGATAAGTAGTTTTATAAATAACCGTAGAGACCGTTTAAAACATCGTAAATTTCATTTATAGATAGGGTATTTTTCGAAAAATATATTCGTCGAAATTCTCGAAGAATAGGACATTGGCCTAAGAAATGAATTACGTCTTCTTTTACGTTCATGTTGCATAAACTGCAATTACTTTGTAGATCTAATCTGTAGGGCATGAAGTTAAGTTTAAGTGTTTCCGTTCTCGCTCGAAAAATATTGCTAATGTCATGAGCTGAAAATTTAACATGGAAATAATTTTCCGGACCTAAATTATGTGACAGGTTCTTATAGGTTTCTCAAGTTTCTGATATCCTTGCTCTGTTTGTATTATTTAAAAACAAATTTTCGTCTACCGTTGCAATCAAATTGTATAGGATACTCTTCCATTCCTCTGGTCTGTTCTCTTGTAGATTTAACGATAAATGGTGCACATCAGCTAAACGATGCATTTCCTAAAACACCCCAGATCTTGATCTGAATAATTTCAACACAGTCTTTTCTTAAGATATAGTCACAACACGCTTTTAAATTTCTTGTAAGAATGTTTTCAATTCCTGATTCTACATAAATAGCATATGTCGGGACGTTACTTGGCAGATTAAACAATCTTTTGAAAAAATATAGCTGAAGTTTTTCAAATTCTTTAATCTCCTTGTATCCATAAACTGCGCTTCCGTAACATAGACATGAGTTGACCACACCGTTAAAAACTTTGTACTTTGCTACAGCACTAATCTTTGTGACTCCGAAAAATTGACTCCACGTCGAGTTGATTGCAATTTTTGCCTTGGTACATTTCTCTTTGATATGATTATTGAAGTTTAAGTTTGAAGACAGGGTTACTCCTAGGTATTTGAATTCAGTTACAGTTTCCAAAACCTCATTATTGAGTGTCCACCGTTCTATAGCAGTTCGAACTCTAGAATTGCCAAAAATCATTGTCTTTGTTTTCGCAAGGTTAATCTTAAGATCCCATATTTTACAGTAGTTTGCTAACTGATTTTTCATTAGCTGTAATGCATGTGGTGTTTCAGCCAGAAGGACAAGATCATCGGCGTATAAGAGAATTTTTACCCTCGTACCTGTAAAGCTTGCTCCCCCAGATAAATAATTTACCAAGTCCTCAATGAACAGAGCAAAAATGAGTGGACTCAATATACAGCCTTGAGGAACACCAGAACTGGTCTTAAACTGATCCGATTTTTTACTTCCACTATATACATGGCCAAATGTATCTTTAAGGACTTCAGCATACATCCGTACGAACTTACATGAAAGACCTATAGTTGACATCTTATATATAATGCTGTTGCAGTTGACTTTATCGAAAGCTGCTTTAAAATCGACAAAAATTGTAAATAATTTCTTTTTGCTGTTTATAAAATGTCTCGCTATAGAAGTTAACACAAAAATTTGATCTAAAGTTGAAAAACCAACTCTGAATCCAGCTTGGAACTCACTCAAACGATTATTAGTTTCAACCCATTTTATTAGTCTGCTGTTCATAATGTCAGAAAATAATTTCTTTCCGGAATTTAAGAAGTATATATTTCTATAGTTTTCAGGATCTAAGCTATCACCTTTTTTAAATATAGGTAGAATCAGAGCTTTCTTAAAGTTTTCTGGTATTTCACAGCGATCATACATCATATTGAATGCATTTTTCAGCTTTATCTTGAATGACTCAGGGGCATATTTGAAAAACTCTGCAGCTATCCCGTCATCTCCAGCTGCTTTATTGGTTTTTGATCTTATTAGCGCATTGTTTATTTTGTCTAGTTCAATTTGTTTATCAAGCTCTTCATCGACTGTAAATGGTATTGCATACCACCTGACCAGACTCTTCTTGCAATAAGTTTGAAAAATGTAATGCAAGCGAATTTATGTGTACAGAAACCCCCGTAACGTTCTGAATTCTGGCGATTTTGCGGACATTTTTCCAAAATTCCTTCGTGTTTTTGCATGTTTCCAGCTGTTCTCCGAGAACACATCTTTTTAAACTTTCAATTGCATACTAAATACTGGTATTTGAAAAATTCTGAATTTGTTCGCCTAAAAACATTGAGTAGGCTATAGCATCTTTTTCTGAGCTTAAAGCATTCACCATCGAACCAGGGGTGCTGAAATATACCTTCCCGCTTTGTTTGGGAAGGTATATTTCGTGGTGATTCTTTTATCATTTCTTGAAGTCCAAGGTAAGTTTCGGAAACATTATCTTCTGCTGACACTTGCAAGCCCCGCATTTTTTCGTCTAAAGAGGATTGATATTGTCGGATGTAATTTGGTTTCCACTTCATAATGGGATAAACTATTTCATTTTCGGTTGGATTAGTGAGATATGCTTGGCAAAAGACCACAATTGGTAAGTGTGCCGAAAAACATTCAGATTGTATCTGAAAATCTGAGATCATGTCTATCCATTTTCCTCTGACGACGCAATAATCTATTAAAGATGACCTTTGACCTCCTATAAATGAAAGCTCACCCATGTTATCACTATTTGTAATTCCAAAAGTACTTGGTATCGAATGAAAAGTAACGAGTACTTGAAGTGAAGGTAAACATTGACATTGCACATTCGCCAAACAGCTGTTTAATGTAGGTTATCTTGTTGACAGAAGTGATAACTATACCGTGCTGTGATTTATACTGAAGCATAGAGTAAGAATATATATATATTCTTACTCTATGACTGAAGTTTGAAATCGCCGATTTGTAAACCTTCCCCTTTGATCCTCTATTCCCCTTAACCTGTGAACCGAATTCATGATTTCTCAAGTGGCACATGTTTTTGTAATATTTTCTAATACTGCTTTAAGTCTTCAGTGGTTAAAATACTCTTTCGAAGATTTTTATGCGTAATAAGTTCAAGAAGGCCATCAGTTCCATGAAAAATTCCTTAATCGACAATATTATCGTTTTCATCATCAATTTGAAAATTTGACCTTCCTACGATATTTGAATTTGATTCAGTATCAAACTATGGACCATTCATTTTAAACATGATCTGAATTAAAATCAATAAAATTTCGGAAAAAGGAATTTTATCATTAAAGCTATGTATTTGAACGTGTCATAAATGAAGAGTCGTTTTCAACCAACACTGAATTCGATAGGGATAGACTTAAATCTTTCGGTTGAGAAGTAAATTAATGTTTTTCTTCTTTTTCAAATTTCTCTTCTTTTTTGTATTGTTCATTTGAAGACAACGTTTACATCGAGCGATTTTATTTCTTTTAATTTATTTTCCAGTGTATTTATATTGGTATCTGTATAGAATGGTATGAATATGTATTAATAGGAAGAGATGAATGTAGAGAAGATAGACAGCCAAAGAGCTATTAAATACAGATCAGCTTAAACAGGGCAATTCAATACAGAGCTGTTTGATATAGAGCAGTTTTCAGACAGTTGTATGTAGATGATTGCAAAATCATATTGAGGTTCGGATCTGGAACAACAACAAGAAACAACAACAACCACAGCAACAGCAGCAAACAACTATCATCATCAACAAGACATCAAACACATGAATACTAAAATGTTATTGTAAGTTACCATACTAGTTTAGTTTAGTAGAATATTGAATATTGGACATTGTCATCCATAATAAATGTTATTGTAAATATAAATAAATATTCTCCTATTTTAGGGAGCTCATTTATTGAAATACCAAAGAAAAAAAGCATGTGCTAATGTGAAAAATACAGAATATAATGCATTTGCATAGGCTATTATGTCTGCCTTATAACCTCACGCAAATAAATATGAATATATCAACCCCTTCTAACACAAATAAAATTAGATGCAGTGCGAAAGTTGTTTAACATTTTTTGTATAAAATACGCTCTTCTAAAAGTTTTGCCTATAACTTTTTCTTCTAGGATCAAAACTACAAAACTACTACAAAAAATTGATATATGTAACCCGAAAGGGTACATTTTGAGGTTGACAAAATTTAGCCAGCTATAAGGATTGTTTGTATAACAAACGAATTTTTCAGCTAAAGAAGATTGTTTTAAGTCATCTTGATGATAAGAGATATATAAGGGAAGATGGAGTAAGCACCTATGCATGGGGTCATTGTCAAATAAATCCACATTGAATTTATTTATTTTTATTTATTAACCTATTTATTTGAGAAAAAACAATACAAAAATGGTTAAGCTTAAGGAATTTTTAAAATAAAGAATATTAAAAAAAATTTGTTGCTTTTTATTTCACATTACATTTTTAGGAAAACTTTAGATTCTGGCTGCATACAAAATTATTAATTAAAAATACATTTTGGAGTGCACAACACTTGTTTTGTGATAAACATCTTCTCTCGTTTGGAAAAAGAAGTTTCAAGTCTTCAAAACTAGGACAAATGTAATCTTCGATATTTATAACGTCTACATTTTCATTTAACATCTCTTTTATCAATTGCAATTGTTCGTTGCCCTTAACATAAACGACACGATTTATAATTTTTTCTTTAAGAAATTTCTTTACTTCATTATATTTTGTGAGCTGCCATTCCAATACAATTCATGATGGTTTTGGTATAGCCATTTTGCTTGTCTTTGCAATGATATTGGTAAGTGCTTAAAATCAAAAGGGGACGTGGTTATAAAGTGATGATGATTACCATCATGAAGAATAGCCATTTCCTTAACAATTAACTTGTTATGAGGTCCTCTAAACCCTTGAATATCAATTATGAATACCATTGTTGATTTTGATGTTTTCTTGTTTTAAAGTTGTATTCAACTAAATCAGCTAAATATTACGGGATACTATTTGACTAATAGTAGGGGAGCCCAGGATTTACTCGAGCGTCATTGAAACCTACTGGATTGCGAAGCTTAGATAATAGGAAGAAAAAAAATGTTATATCATATATACACTTTTATCAGTGGGGGGAAGCGGCTATAAATTTTCAAAAATGTAAAAAAAAAGAGGCTGCTTGCGACCCACACTGATAACTTCCCATTTGTGATCTTGAAAACTTTATATTTAGTTTATTTTTCAAATAACCAAATTTTCTGCGAAACAAACTTTAGCTGTTAAATTGAAACAATCATTATTTTAAGATTAAAAAGCATTTTAATTATTTAAAGAGATTTACGAAATGCACATAATATTATAGAGATTGTTAATGTATAAGTTGTTTCCACTTGACCCAGGAGGTAAACTTCCACGCTATTTTTTAGCGAATGTGGAATTTTCTTAGTTCTGTTTAAATTTTTGTTTAAAATGTCAGTTAAGTATATGTCAAATATATACCCGCTGTAAACCATTAGGTATATGTATAAAATTAAATACCTAATGGCAAAGTCAATATCATTGCTCGTCCTCAAGATATTCGAGTCGAAAAACCAATTTTACCACTTTTTAGTTTATTTTTTTTAATGTTTTTTGTCAAAAACTGTCAATTAGATATTTGTCAAAATTTAACCTTTCATAAAAAATTGTACTATGTATAAAATAAAATATTTTAGAAGGCACAATCGTTGTTCGTTCTCAGGATATTCGGATAACGGTATTGAAAACTGTCCATTGAATTTTTTTGAAATTTTCACCAGTAGTCAAAAACAACATTTTTCGTAAAATAAAATTATTTTAAAGTTAATATCGTTTTTCCATCTAAGGATATTCGAGTTATAAAATTTTTTTTTTAGTTTTTTTGATTTTAAAAAATAACGGTATATTGATTTTTTTTCAAATTCATATCAAATTTGTATGACGTCAAAATGTGTCGAATAAAATTTATTTCAAGTCAATAGCAATATTTGTTCGTGAGATATTTGAGCCCAACCAAAATTTTCACTTCTTTTTTAAACTGTTATAGTAAAAAAACAACTGATTGAATATTAATAAACGCCCTTTCAGCTTCTTTCAAAGTTATTATCTGTAAAACAAAATTTATTTCAAGTCGATATCTCTTGAGATAGTTCTTGAGTTCTTGAGATATCGACGACGAAAAATGGTACCAGAACGTACGGACGTACGAACGTACGGACGTACGAACGTACGTACACACGCACACACAGACATCTCTCTAAAAATGATTAAAATAGGCTCTAGGGACCTTGAAACGTCGAGAAATGTCCAAAATTTCAATTTGACAAATCGGACCGATTACAATAACTCCCTATGGGAAGTAAAAAATGTAATCGAGCGCGTCAGATTTTCTGAGGGGGTGTTAAGTGAATCTTAAAAAACAGCTCTTACATAATAATCTGACGATTTGGATGTGACCCAAACTCGCGGCCATTATTAGAATGTGCGTGTTATCTCAAGACAATAAAATAAATACAGTCCACTCAAACACATCGGGAAACAATCTGTCTTAGGATAGCGCATATCTACAAGTACCAAAATAGATAATAAAATAGACGGTCATAAATTTTAATGACCCACCACCGACCGTAATAAGGACAAAGCAGTAATGTTGTCCTATAGATTTATGTAAGATAATAGTTTTGTAAAACACATGTAAATATTTTTGTATAAAAAGGAATGAAAAAATAAAATAAGATCAGATACTTTTCTGAAACCGAAGAGAAGTGTTTCGTACATTTGGTCCATCGAGCCACAAAAATTGAGCTCAGCCAATAAATAAAAGACTTAAAAAATATTTTAAGCAAAAATAAAAATAAATTTGGTTCTACAAAATTCATTTTTAAAGTCTTCCCCTACCAGAGGTAAGAGACTTAGAAAGAAAAGAACATTGTTTAAAAAGCGTAGTCAGAGCTATAATACTGACAAGCGTAAGACGTGGCTAAACAACGTTTTGGAAAACAAAGGAATTTCTGAAATTAAAATTCATTAATCCCTTCGAAGAAAAAGAAATCAAAAAAAAAACATGCGTGTTTCTAAAGAATCGACAGCGCCGGATCGGAGTATCAAAAGACTTAAAAGGGAAATACATAACCTCAAAAGTAAAATTGATGATCTTCACGGAGAAATTACCTTTGATTCAGGTCAAATGAAGCATCTAGAAACCCTATATGATGAAGTACAAGAGATATATAGAAATCAACTTTCGGAATACACTGAAGAAATTGATGACCTATATGAAGAAATAGTTGATGAGTATTTCCAAGCGCGTTCCAAAATAAGAAAAAACTTACGAAATGCGGAACCCAAAAAAGTTACTTCGGCAGTTGCCGCTGCCGCTGCCTCAACAAACCTTCATTCATCGACCAGTTCGACTCCTATTAAAGAACAAACAAAGTCTGTATTTGTATTTGAAAGGCAAAGAAACGTTACAATTGAAATTAGATCCAAAGACGAACTTTTGGAGAACAACTTTTGCTGGATTCCTGCCCTTAAACGTCATGTTGAACAGCTAAAAGAACCTGTATCACGCCTTAAAGAAGAGAATACAGAAATTGTGCGAAAAAATGAAATTTTAACTTGTGAGTTGTTTGAAGAAAATCGCAATCACAAAAATACCTTTGAATGTTTGGGTTTGGAAAATGCTAAACTATTGGAGCAATTTAATGAATTCAAAACTGAATTGAAACACCTAACCGAATCACACTCAACTGAGTTGGAAAATCTTGAAAGTATCAAATCAAGAAATGCTGAACTTATGGCTGAAGTTAATAGGCTTAAAGAACAAATCAAAAATAAATCATTGGCTTATGCTGCAGAGACTAAAAACACGTTTGTCGAACTTGAAAGCCTTCGAAATGAAAAGAACTCTTTGAGAAATGATCTAGCCACAAAATCCGAACTCATTCAAAATCTTCAAGATGAGGTTCTGGATAAAAATTGTGAAATTGACGCCCAGCGTGATACGATTCGTTCACTAGAAAAGGCAAAGCAGAAATTCAGCCATTTTGATAAGATTCTAGAGCAGGCCGAGCAGAAGGCTTCCTTAGTTGAAGTTCAGGCTCAGCAAAAGATCAAGCAACTTGAATCGAACATTGAGGAAGCCATCGAGCGTGAAAAAGTTATGGCATTCATCCTTAGAACAATAATAAAATAACTAATTTCGTAGGTACGAATAGGTCATTAGACACGGAGATAAGAAAAGCAAGTGAAAATATCACTTTGCAATTTTCCTCCCCAGCAGAACCACATTTTGGAGGAATTTGGGAAGCTGGAGAAAAATCGACGGAATGTCACTTAAAAAGAGCCATTGGAGAAGTAAAACTAACTTTTGAGGAAATATCAACTTTTTTGGCACAGATAGAAACAGTTTTAAACTCAAGACCTCTAGGTATACGAAAATACACATCCAGCAAGATGGCCTCTGGCAAGAAAAATAAAAACGCATCCAGGTAAGGATTGTCATGTACGTGTTGTATCGTTTAAGTTTCAAAACACGACGCTAAAACGAGCAATCAACAAAATATGTCCGTTGGTCAAAGCAAACGATGGTGATAGGGGGGAAGAAGAAGAACATTCCAGAAACATGCCCACCAAAAGAACTCGTAGTCCTAAACCTTTCCGGCCGCCCGCAGGATGTTCATAAATGAACAGGGACTAAACAGATGGTGCGCAGATGCGTGTTATCTCAAGACAATAAAATAAATACAGTACACTCAAACACATCGGGAAACAATCTGTCTTATGATAGCGCACATCTACAAGTACCAAAATAGATAATAAAATAGACGGTCCTAAATTTTAATGACCCACCATCGACCGTAATAAGGACAAAGCAGTAATGTTGTCCTATAGATTTATGTAAGATAATAGTTTTGTAAAACACATGAACAACAAATATTTTTGTATAAATAGGAATGAAAAAATAAAATAAGATCAGATACTTTTCTGAAACCGAAGAGAAGTGTTTCGTACACAATACAATATTAAAATAATTGATTTTTGAATTGGTTTGTAACTTATTTTCTATAACATTTATATGATCGAATTCTAAATCTACATTTAAGACACTTACATTTGATATAGTTTCATCAATGCTTATCGGTTCATATATAAAATTTACATAATTTTTAAAAGTGTTATTCATTATTTTGATTTCACAATTTTCGAATTTAATTATAACATTATTTTGAACCTTTATTCCTTTTCGTTCATCACAATTACTAAGTATTGTTAGATTGGAATTTTTTATTACAATTATTCCATCTTTTATTTCATTTATAATATTTTGTTTCAAATTTACTCTTTTCTTACATTGGGAACATATTTTATATTGTCTTAAATGTTTAAGTTCATTTTTGTTTTCATCAAAATATATTTTCTTATTAATTAAAAGTTTTGTTGGTTCTAATATCACTTCTTCTTTTATATTATTAGGTACTGGTAAAATAAGATCTTCATGAAATGGGATAATATCCTTTGGGATTTGACTGGCAAAAATTATTTGATTGTCACCGAAGGTAGCGCTGCTAACCTTTATTTGTCTGAGTTTATCAAAATCTATGTTATATTCTTCTATCTCGTTAACTGACAAAATATTGTTGGTCAAAATACCTAGTCGGCTACTTAGTATGTTATTTTGAATTTTTTCTATTGTATGGTCGATCTGTTCGAGTCTATTTTCTAATTGTAGGATAATAAGTTCCTCTTGGGATTTCGTTTTCGGAGATTCTAATGTGTTTCCTATTATTCGATTATATATTTGTTTTTGTTGGTTTGTAATTGGAGATTGATTTTTACTTGTTTATTATTATTTTGAATTAGTTCGTGAGAGGCGTCATTCAGTTCTCTAAGTTTTTCTTCTATGGATAATCTGTCTTCTTCATCCATCGTTCCAAATATAAATTTAAGTATGTTTCCTCCTAAATTGAACAATCCTCTTTTCTGTCTTTGGTTGCTAGTTTTTTTTTTAATTTTTAATTGTTTTTACTTGAGTTTTAACATCTTCTATTTTGTAATAAATGTCAAGGGGTATAAACTTTGATTTATTTGTTTTATTCAGTGTATTTTCAAATGTGTTAATTAGTAATTCAATGTCAGATATTTTGATAATGTGCACTATTTTGCTATAATTGTCAACTATATTTTTATAATCGTATTTTATTATTGTGTATCCATTTTCACTATTTAAATTTTCAATGTTTAATTTTCCAGCTTTGGTAATCGTAAGAAATGTAAGCATTATAAAATCAAATGAATTTTCATTTTGTTAGTTAAAGTAATAAAACTATAGAAGGGTTGGGGAATCACTTTCTACTCTCGGGGAGTTCTGATCTCTTATTTTTGCAAGTTCACTACGGGACTTATTCGTATAGATTAAATTATCTTTGTTTTTAAAATCTGTTCGAGTTTTTCTTTCACGTTGAATATTGTTACTGTGTTGTAACTCAGTTGGACCGTATCTAAGGACTGGTTCAAGTTTATTCCTGTCAGCTCTTGGATTTCGAATGAAACCATGACTTCGTGTTTCAAGAAAGCTTTCGCGATTTTCGTTAAGTTTCGACATAATTTCGACATAATTTTTTCTTTACTCTTGTATAATGATTCATAAATCTTTTGTTGTAACTCAGTTGGACCGTATCTAAGGACTGGTTCAAGTTTATTCCTGTCAGCTCTTGGATTTCGAATGAAACCATGACTTCGTGTTTCAAGAAAGCTTTCGCGATTTTCGTTAAGTTTCGACATAATTTCGACATAATTTTTTCTTTACTCTTGTATAATGATTCATAAATCTTTTGTTTGTCACATTTGCCATAATGTATATCATATGGTGTATTTTTAGTAACACTATGGATAGATGTGTTATAAAGTCTTGTAGCGTGTGCTAAAGTCTTCCTAATTTCATTAGTATTGGGGTTAGTTTTATTTTGTAACAGTATTCGAACTTTTTGTTTTAAAGCTCGATGGAAAGATTCAATATCTGAATTTCCTGTATGAGAATTAACTTTTGTGAAATGGTAGTTTATTTCTTCTTTTCTTAGAAATGTGATTATTCTTGGGGCATTGAACTCATTGTCAAGAATAAGCTTTTCGGGTTTCTTTGGATGACATATTATTTTAGCTATATTTTCTTCTAAAGTAATATGTGACACATTGGGAAGATATCGAATTTTTACGAATTTACTAAATCTATCTATACATGTTAAGAATTTAGTTTTTGCAGTTTCATATACATATTATATCCATGGACACAATTTCTCTAATGTCTTTTGGTGTTTCTGTTATATAGAATTTTTCTTTTATGGGATGCCTATCATATTTGTACATGCTACATATATTGCAAGAATTAATTATTTCTGTAATTAAATTACGAAGATTTTTGAAATATATTTTCTTTCTAAGACCTTGCCGATTTTCTTCTATACCTGAATGACTGTTTTCATGTTCATGAAAAACAAGAAAATGGTGATTTGCTTTATTTATAAGTCCTTCCAATAAAAAATATAGTAAAAATAAAAGGACTTTTTAAAGCAAATCATCATTTTCTTGTTTTAAAAAGTTTAGCGATCATTAATTTTTTATTTTTAGCTTTAGAATTCTTTTAATTTCTTGAGAACGACATACATTTTTTGCATCCGGTTTTCTGATTTTGAAGTAAAATTAATAACAGCACTTAATTTTGAAATTAAAATAAGCACTTAATTACGTAAAATTTTGAAAAAAATTTATTTGAATATTTTTTTTCCATTTTTTTTTTCAAAATTTTGACTTTGAAAATTAATATTTCAAAAACTATTTCTTAGAATAGATTTATTTAAAGACAGAATGAAAGAAAAAGTTATTGGCTTTTCAAAAACGTATCGTACAGCATTGTGAATGAAGCCGTTCATTTTAAATAATTTTTTTCCCATTTTAAGTCAGTTTTTTCGAAAATTGCCCCTCCCGGCTAAACGGAGGGGAATAGACCCCCCCCTCCCATACGATTTTTTTCTTGTCTCAACGCAACCTACACGCCCTAGCATTTTGTCGCATTGCTCATGACTCACCCTGTATATTTACTGCACAATCTTTAATAAAAAAGAGATCGTTTGCTTCCTCAAGTTGAGAATGAATGGTGGGAACCATAGAATTATTGTCAGCCATATTTATTTCTCTAGAAAGAAAATCTGCTACTGTATTATTTTTTCCTTTTATATAGTCTATTTGAAAGTCATACTCTCCTAATTGAAGAATCCGTCGTTGAAGACGACTTGAAATATCTTTTCCTAAATTTTTAGTTTGTAACCATTTCAGAGGTTGATGATCTGTTTTAAGATCGAAGGTTTTCCCGTATAAATAAGGTCTTAAATATTTTATTGCCCAAACAATAGCTAACAATTCTTTTTCCGTTGTGGAATAATTACGCTCATGTTCATTGAGAGTTCTTGATATGTAGCTTATCGGATGAGTATCTTGCGAAAGGACAGCTCCAATTGCATGGTTACTAGCGTCTGTAGTAACACAAAATTTCTTGTTAAAGTCTGGATATTATGATAATATGGGTTCTGTAGTTAAATATTCTTTCAAGTCCTCAAATGCCTTAATATGTTCTGAATCACTTGTATTGATTTTTGCGTTTTTCTTAAGACACTTAGTTAAAGGTAATGCAAGTTTTGCATAATCCTTTATGAACTTCCTATAATATCCAGTTAGTCCTAAAAAACTTATAATTTGTTTAGTAGTCTTTGGATTATATATATTTTTAATTGCTTTGATTTTATCGGCATTATGTTTTACACCATCAGAAGTAATAGTATGACCTAGAAATTGCGTCTCTTTTCTTAAAAAATTGCATTTGTCGATTTGAATTTTTAGATTGAAATGTCTAAGCTTTTGAAATATTAAATTAAGATTTATCATGTGTTCTTTGAGTGAAGTTGAAAATACTAATATGTCATCTAAATAGACAACACAAATTTTATTTATGTATTCTTCCAATACTTCATTCATCATGCATTGGAATGTTGCCGGTGCATTCTTAAGTCCGAATGGCATGCGCAAGAACTCATAATGTCCTGAAGGCGTTGAGAAGGCGGTCTTCTCTATGTCCTGGGGATCGTTTTTTATTTGGTGGAAACCTTTGGCTAAATCCAAGGTTGAAAAATATTGACATCTACCTAATTTATCGAGTAGATCGTCTATATTTGGAATTGGGTGTTTAAATTCAACTGTTTTTTCGTTGAGCTTTCTATAGTCAACAACAATTCGCCATTTTTTCTTGCCAGAATTATCTTCTTTTTTAGGTACCACCCAGATCGGTGATGCATAATACTTTTTCTTATAATTCCATCTTCAAGCATTTGAGAAATTTGTCTACTTATCTCTTCTTCGTGTACTTTCGGATATCTATAAATTTTTGTATATACTGGTGCGTCATCAGTCGTTCTTATTTTAAGCATTGTTTGTGTCGTAGAACTTAGTTTATCCCCTTCTTTATAAAAAAGGTCACTATTTTTATGGAGGAACTCTTGAAGTTCTCTTTGTTCTTCAAGATTTAAATCATCAGATATTAATTGTTTAATACGGTATTCACACCAAGCCGAAAACACGGTTTTCGCCAAAACATCGGTTTTCGATGAAAACCTAATCGAAAACACAAGTTTTCGCATACATTTTTTGTAGCTTCAGGTTTTCATAAACTACAAGTTTTATATAAAACCGGTCGAAAACTTGTGGAAACACATACATACATGAACTAAATCAAACACACCTATGGAATGTTCGCGCCCAAAAATATACAAGAAAGAAATTGATGGAATGCTTTCAAAAGAAATTAAAAACAGTTGACTGTAAATATTATTTGAGTTTTTGATTTGTTTTGTTGATAAACTTTTTGTGATAAGTAATTTCTTTCTTCTGATTCTCATGTAAGAGTTTACAGATAAGAAAAAGAAGTTTAACAAAATATTCATGTTTTCTTCAAATTAGTTTAATTTGTTTAGCATTCATTTATTGTTGCAAATATGTAAACACAAATAAGTTTTTAATTTTTCAATACAAAATTTGACAGTAGTGTTGTCAAAAAATTGAAATGTCAAACGAAAACACGTAATATGCAGTGTGAACGCATTTCGTGTTTTCGAAAACTTTTAGCTGAAAACCGCGTTTTGAGTTTGGTGTGAAAAGGCTATTATACTCAAATGATTTACGCTCAAGTGAGTTATGTCTATATATTCATATGGACATTGTTTTTCCTCATTATATTTTTCAAATGGAATTTTATTTTTATTTATTTCAACATAGCCTTGCTTAAAATCTATGATGGCTTCAATTGGTTTGAGTACATTAGTACCTAGAATACCATCGAATTTTTTATTTTTAAAGTCTAATAATTTCCAACACATTGTGGATCCATATTCTTTGAATTCCACAGGTAATGGAGTTATTATTTCTTCACTTATATATGTTTTAGTGTCTACGGTATTTATAGATAATGGGTTACTTAATTTTATTCTTTGATAATTAATTAATTTATTTGTATTTAGAAGGGATATAGAAGCACCCGTGTCTACTAAAATTTTTAGAAATTGGTTATCGATTCTGATTATTATTATGGGAAGTGTCTCGACTTCCCTGGGTAAATAAAATTTACACTTGATTCTTCGGTTCCAAGGGGGTTAGTATCAATAACTTCAACGGGGTCAGTATTATTAACGTCCATTGGACGAGGATTATTTCTATATTGATAAGATGGATTAAAACCGAATCTGTAATTAGCGTTAGGATTACGGTTACCCAAAACTTGCTGATTATTTGCACGAACTTGTGCAGAATTATTTATATCAACTCTAGGTCTATAATTTGAATTATAAGTATTGTTGTATTGTCCGTTCGGTACATATGGCTTAACTTGCCATTGATTATTTTGTTGTTGTGTATTTTGTCTGAATGAATTACGGTGAGTTTGAATCTGGTTGTTATGTCGGTGAGAGTCATTTTTATGTTGATTAGAGTTATGTGAATTTGAATTCTTATTTTGGTAATTTTGTTTTCCTATGTCATTTTGTCTTGTATGTGCTTTTTCTTCATTTAAGAAACCTGCTGATGTGAGTTCATGTAAACATAACTCTATAGTTGATGGTTTTAATGCATATAAGACCGTTCTCATATGCTGTGGGAGTTTTTCTTTAAAAGTTTTTAAAGCTATTTCAATATTTCTTTGTAAATCTTGTTGATTACCTTCCTGTAGGCACTTTTGATTTAATAAACTCAGAGTCTTTTGTATATAATTATAAAAGTTATAAACGTCACCTCGGTATTGAGCATTTCTTCGATCTTCATAAAGTTGGTTTGAAGATTTAAACCCTGAGAAATTAAATATTAGCATTGATTTTATATCTAACCATCTACTTAAGTGGTTATGTATTTCAATTGCTTGCCTGGCTCTGCCAGTAAGCTTACTTTTTACAATATTCATGCAGATTGTTTGTGCTTGTTGATTATAAAGGTTTAAGGTGGGAATAATGTCATCAACATTGGCAAGGAAGACAGGAAGATCTTCTTTGCGGCCGTCGAAACAATGAATTTTTTCCAAATATTTTAATGGATTCAAATTTAAACTTAAATTACCAGGTTTGATAACAGGTTGTTGTGCTGCTCGTTGGGCTGTTTGTTGTGCTGCTTGTTGTGCTGCTTGTTGGGCTGCTTTTTGTGCAGTTTGTTGCTGTTGTTGAGCATTCATGATGCGATTTTATTATTTTTTTTTTTATTATTATTTCTTTGTCCAGGTGTAAGTATTGAAATGTTTTAGTGTATATTTTTTTTTTACACTTTAAGTTCTTTATATATATATTTTTTTTTTTATTAACTATAGGTATTTGTTAATATTCAGTTAACAACCATTTACAGGCTTTTTTTTTATTATTATTTTTGGGTTAATTTTCGATTAACACTCCCGCATTGTTTTTTTTTTATATGTATTAATTGTTCTCGGTTCCTCTACGGATATTGAAATATGAGAATTTAATTCTTCTTGAATTTCCCGATTTCACAATTATCATTTATTTAACATAGGTATGCGGTTCGAACACTAGATAGGATTTTTATTTATTAATTTACTTTTAATATTTTTAATCCTATCCTACCGACTGCGCCAATTAACTATTAAATGAAACACTCTGATTTTAAAAAAAAAATCATCAATACAATTTTTATTTAATTAATGTAAAGAGTGAACATGTTTCTTCAAATGGTTCTTATGAACTGAACTCTCAGATCATGCTCATGATGATCTTTCGGTTATGTTTATTTCAAATTATGCTTACTCAGCAGACTCTGTCATTTTTAAGATAAAGAATAGGGATGGTTGGTGTAATTAAATTGTAGCTTATTATATTTGTTTATTTAAGGATGATGAAACTCCGAATTGTTTACATTCATTCATTCATTGTATATTGGTTTGTCGTATCAACATCGACAATCTCATTTAACGACGGTATATTGGATTTTAACATAACTAGCGCGTCAGATTAAGATATATACGGTTCATCTATATACCCTAAACGTACTGTCTCATAATCTGACGATTATCTGAAGGGATTCGCCTAATCTGACAGTTTTTTTTTTGTTAAAGTCACTCATAGTCAATTTTTTTATAAATTTAAATTCAAATAATTTATATAGAAATCACAAAATAAATTAAGACGTTAAAAATACGTTGTAAACAATACTATCTAGGCGGTCAGCTGCCATGGCGTCATCCCTACTACACAGTAAAGGTAGGGACGGAGTGAGAGAATCATAGTAGAAGAGAGAAAATAATAGAAACGCGGAGAGGGGAATACAGACATCACGTGTAGCTGCATGCATTAAACTTTATCGATTAGTTTTTCTTACTTCGGCTTATGGAAATCGTCAGATTATATATTTTTCGTGAACGTTGAATTATTTCCTTTAAAATGAAAAAAAATTTAGCTACGCTTGAAAGAGTCGAGATGTCGTTTTTTTACACCTACTTCTTAACGTCAATCAAAAATTGTCAGAATAGTGGAATATACACTTCTTAGCATGTAACTAGCTCACCCTACCTTAATCTGATGCCCTCGAGAATTTCTGATGATCAATTTTTTTTACTAATCAGATCCTTTATCCTTGACGGGCGGCCACATATACGGGGCTAATATTTGGTGGAGGTATATAGTCGGGTACAAGGTATCTCACTGTATGTTAATCTGCCGCGCTTTAGTAACTCCCGAAATCCCCTCTTGGGCTCCCCTACTATAAGAGGATTGTAATTTATAATTCGATCATGCAGCATCAAACAATATGCTGAAGTATTAGGAGGTAATACTTTGGTTGTTTTAATTCCTAAACGAATGTCAACAGGTCCAGTTTTAATTATTTCACTCTGATGTCTGCAATCAATCACAACTTAAAGAGCTCTCTTGTTAGCAGTGGTTCAGATACTAAGCTGTTATAGTATTTTCTTTTAAACTCACTGTACATTTGATAAGGAATGCTCAAGTTGTTTTTCTCAAATGATATATTTTGATCTTGATAAGGGTAAACGTCAGAATTTAAGTATGCCTTTACGTTGGTAACGTTACAATGATCAAAATAGGTAGGATTCTCTTTCAGTTGATTTCTCTTGTTAGTTTGTAACCCAACAATAATGCATCTAGGCTTCTCAGCTTGTGAAGTTTTTTTTTTTTTTTTTAATAAATTTGCGCGCGCTCAAGGGGATGGTGTACCCTTTATATGTTTTTCAACACAGCGCGGGCGTGAAGAATAGGGATGGGAAGGGAAAGGTGTACGGAAAGGTATATGGCGCGAGGTACTGAGATTGAAGGTGGTGGTTGTCTCAGATTTTATCTCCAGTGGTCTTAACATTCCAAATATGATGGTCACTTGTAGGTAGGGCAGGATATTCATATAAATCCCAATTACGAAATGCAATTTTCATAGTGTTATTGTCATTTATAGACTTGAATAGATTCAATTTCAAAGAATCAGTAAGGTGAACATGTGGCACTTTCCATTGAACTTTGAGTAACGTTATCCTCGCTTGTTCATCTGCATCAGCTATTAGTGAATTTTCATTAGTAAGAGAACGGGTTAGAATTAAGTCATGTCAAGCATTAGAAATTATTTTTTTGAAATCCTCTGCAAAACCCAAAAGTTTGCTAAGCGCAAACAAAAATTAAAATATGGTCCATCTAAGTTTAATCAAGAATTTGGACACCAACCTCCATTATACAACATAACACTTTCATTTTAATTCAAAGAAATATAATTTTTAATAGAAGTTGTGAATCCAACATTATGATTACTATCTATTTCAATACCATTCAGATCATATAGGATATCATCAAATAGAAATGCTATACAATAATTTAATAGCATATTCAGCATATTTTACTTTGTTAAATTGAATTTATTACTTTCTTTTTTTCAATGTGAATCCTAATGATACTAAGAATGATTTGTTTTCTTTTGATAGTGATTGTAATTTCTTTTTAGGAGTTATTGAAGTATTGATTATAGATCTCGGTAAACCTGGTCTTTTATAGAAATTACTCGAATCAGGGATAGTATTATAAACTATCATTTTTGATGATTAAGGTGTAATCGAATGGTTACTAATTCACCTCGGAAATTAATTAGGCTTCCTTCTTGATCTAATAAATTTATTGTTATTGAACTTATCTTCTTCACGTTAACTGGTAAATAAATAACATTTTTAGGCACCTCAATTATTTATACCCCAGACTGACTTTGATTGAAAATTGATAAATTATTTGCGCAGGTTGACTATTTATGAATGTCCCATCAATTAAGTTACATTCAATTCTCACTGTATTGACACGATTGATATCAACGTATAGATCTGATTCATGCATTTGTTTTGCAGTTTTCTTTTACTGAACCCTAAAAGTGAGCCAATCGAATAAGAATGTGAAAAATCTATATCTTCAGTGCAGTATATTTCACATTTCAAAGTGTTGTTATTTGCTCTGATTTTTGCAATAGTTGTTTTATTTTTCTCTTTAAGTCCTTTTTCAATAAAATTATTTATATCTTCAATTTCGTAAGAGCCAATTGGAAAAACTATTACATCAGTACCAATATGAAATAAATTATTGATTACATCTACGTTAGGTATAGAGTTGTATGTTTGGAAATCCACTAATCCACACACATTATTTGAGTCTAATATTATCGGTGGGAAATACTCTGTTGTCAGAGAAGACTTGTTTCCGCTCAGCGTAAGTGTTATCGACATTATCGGTGTGAAAGAAATGAAATAAATGATATATTGTAAAGCTTATTTATTTTGATTTACAAGAAACTCTAAGCATAAATGGCCGCAATAAAAAGTATTAAAACTCTGTAAACATTTATGATTGTAGTAAATATTATTTCCATGCAAGTATCTTACTATTTCCTGGGGAGGTCTTAGATTACCGAAGCTATTAAAATATTTTACATTATTTTTGTGTTTGTTATATGCTACCCAATGTGTACCGCTTCCGTTATTATTATCTAAATTTATGATTCCATTTTCTATTCTAAATGGTTTATTCGGCAATGCATCCCTCATTAAAACACCTCTGATTATTACTTTATTTTTATAATTTAAATAAATATTTTAATAAAAATTTAAAATATAATAAATAATTTAATTACAAAAATTAATTTATAACAAATTTAATAAAAATTGATAATTCTAAACATATAACATTTTAAATTTTATTTATTATTTATAAAAATTTATTTTATAGCTTATCCCATAAAATATAAAATTTAAAAATTATTTATTTATTTATCCAGCGACCCGAGCATGTTTCCTCAAATCAACAAAATTTTTAGGAAAAATAATCAAAACGACCTTCCGTGTTTGAAACTCCAAAGAACGGATGAAAACAGAGACGTACTTCTGACAGCGCAAATCGTCCCCGAAGAAGCCATCTTGGACGATGACTTCTTTATTATCGAAAATCCGCAGGAGAAAGTGGAGATAGTGGGAGCTGCGTTTCAACAAGTGTATAGGGTGAATGCTTGCACTCGCCCGAACCACGACCTGGAAAACAGAGCCTTACTTCACCACTTCTACCTCCGTAACGAAATCGTGCAATGGCGATCCGAGAACTGTGGTTTCACCCGGTTCAATGACGACTTTTTAGCAAATGCTATAATCGCCGAGCCAATGGGTCCAAGTCCCCTGTTAGTTACGAAAGTGGAGCTTCAGCTCATTTTCGATTCAATAAAGAATAAGAAGTCTGCAGGTGTCGATGGTATATCCAACGTTGTACTGAAACATTTGCCGATAGAAGCCATAGACATTTACACCACACTCTTCAACAGCGCGCTGAATAATGCCTATTATCCAGAGCGTTGGAAGACAGCTGTGGTGCATCCTCTCCCAAAGAAGGGTAAGGATAGCTCCAATCCGGCAAATCTCCGGTCAATAAGTCTCCTTCCAAGTATCAGCAAGGTATTCGAGAAAGTAATAAATAGGGTTCTGATTCAGTGGTCTGCGGACAACAATATAATTCCGGATAACCAGTTCGGGTTCAAGGCGGGACATGATACCTTACATGCCGCGTCTAAGCTCGTTTCTGATATCCAATGGAACAAGTCAAAGAAACAATGTACTGGTGCGGTCCTGGTGGATTTGGAGAAAGCCTTCGACACCGTATGGTTAGAAGGTCTGTACCTAAAGCTATCCAGACTCGGCATCAGCAAACCATTGTTGTATATGCTTAACGGTAGGAAGTTTGTTGTGAAAAATAGTTGAGGTCATTAGAATTCTCTTACAGCGTGACTTCGACAAGATCCAGCGATACTGCGATGACTGGAAGTTGAAAATCAACTTCCAGAAGTCGGAAACAATTCTGTTCCGGACCCCTTTGGCTGGGGCTCCGAGAGACACGCGCAAGAACTACAAACTGATGGGCATCAACAATTTTGACCAATTTGGGTGGCTTCAAGCTGCATTTAATAATGGGTAGTCGGTTTGGGTTGTTTTGGAGCCTTGGCCGGCTTGCATACGTGTTTTATGTTTTAGGGTTTAGGGTTTAGTTTTAAGTAGATTAGGTGGTGGCACAAAAAAAAAAAAAATCAAAAAAAAAAAAAAAAAAAATGATAAAAAATTGAAAAAAATCAAAAAAAAAAATTAATAAAAATTGAAAAATACAAAAAAAAGACATGAAATATAGAAAAATGTTCATTAAATTTTTTGCCGCTGTAGGTGTTCTAGTTTGTAAGTAGTTTTTTAGGTAGATTAGGTTAGTTTTAAGTAGTTAAGTTAAGTTAAGTTTTATTTTAAGGACTTAGTTTTAAGTAGTATGTAAGATAAAATAATAGAGTTAGTTTTTTAATCATATTTTTCTAACATTAAAAAATAAATAAAGAAAATCAAATAGGTACATAAATAGTTCATAGGCCGAAAGGCATTAGTTTTAAGTTGATCCTGAATTCCTTAGAGCGCCCCAATGGGGCCAGTAAGTTATATTTAAGTCTTAGTTAAGTACACCAGTTTAAGATTCATTGTCTAGTTATAATTAGGTTAAGTTTACTGAATAAAATGAATTTTTCAAAAAAAAAAAACACCTCTGAAATTTGGAATATAAGTTTTACCAAAATTAAGTATACATATCTACGTTCGTAAGTGGACGGTTGGATAGCATTTGAATAGTTTTTTGATTCTAGTGAACTTAAAAATAATCCCAACACATTTTTATATGGCTTTAGAAAAAGAGCCTTTCCTTGCTTAAGTTTTATAGCTCCATAACTTTATTGTGACGTTTATTTTCCTCCAATTGTTTTCTTCCAATCTTTGAACTGTTTATAGCTTTCGCCATTCCTGCAACTCCACCAGTTAGAGAACCTGCAGGAGATAATCCTGCTAAGATAGGAAGCAATGGTAAAAATCCTCCAACTTTTGGAATGGGTATTACTCTATGTAATGTAATATTCCGCCGTTTGTTCTTTATAACTTGTCTAGTTGCAGTAAAGCAGTCGATGCTAATTTATCTATGTTTTCAGTATTCGAATTTTTGATTGCCACTTTAGCTTCTTTGACTGCATTTTTGAAGAAATTAATTTTCTTATTCCTAGGGCACTGACGACTTTTCTTTGTCTTAGTTTTTGATGATATACCCATTCCAAGAGTAGATTTAGCCTTCATCAGTTAGTAACTAAAAGACTACTTAGTTTCTCTGATAATGTTAAATCCTTAGCTTTGAACCTCTGCCAGGATTTCTCAGATAAAATTTTATCGGTTGAATGTCTGTAATATAAATTATTACTTTTACTGTATGCTATATCGTGTTCACGACAAGCTCTAGCCCCGATCTCCTCTAGCAAGACGCTTCTAAAGTTTGTTTCCGGGTCCACAAAAATTATAAAATGGGAGGTGTAGTTCAAATGGAAGATTGTTTATTAATGAGTTAAGCAATCCGTTTTCCTTAACTGCGTTAGTAGAACTAACAGTTAATGTTCTAAAATCAATCATTATATAACTGTTGTACAAGACGTAGGGAACGATTGTGAAACAATGATCATAAAACACGAAGACGTATATGAAAAGCTTCATTCAATAAAATGAAGTTCGTAAGGCAGCAAGAATCTATTAGCATTCAAGATTTTGAGGGAAATATAAAACAAAAAAAGAAGCATAGAAAATTATTTTCTAATAGTATTCGAGGAATAATTGTAGGTCCATCTAATTGTGGAAAAACTAACGTAATGCTAAGCATTCTTTTAGATGCCAATGGTTTAAAGTTCGAAAATATATACCTTTACCCAAAATCATTGCAACAACCAAAATATGCATATCTAAAAAAGGTTATAAAATCAATAAAAGGAATGCAGCATTATAAATTTTCAAATAATTGTGAAGTTATGTTGCCTTCTAAGGCTAAGCCCAATTCAGTTTTCATATTTGATGATGCAGCTTGTGAAAAAAAAAATACCATAAGAGACTATTTCTCTATAGGTCGACATAGCGGTGTAGATAGTTTCTACTTATGTCAATCATATACACACATTCCAAAACATTTGATTCAAGATAACGCTAACTATATAATTCTCTTCAAGCAAAACGATCTTAATTTGAAACATATTTTTAATGATCATATAAATTCAGATATGACGTTCAAACAATTCAAAGAGCTGTGTTCAGAATGCTGGAAAGAATTGTATGGGTTTTTAGTTATTGATAAAGATAGTTGCGTTAAAAATGGACGATATAAAAAATCTTTTAAAGAAACAGTTATTTTATAAATTGATACAGTCGTGAAACTGCTTTTCATATTAATACACCTATCTTAATATTACCTGTATTATACTGCCCTGTATTGAACAACCCTGTATTGAACAGCCCAGTATTTAACAGCCCTGTATTGAACCGCCCTGTATTAAATATCCCTATATTGAACAGCCCTATATTGGACTACCCGTTCTTCAGATCCTATTAGAAGTAATCTAACACTCTACATAGATATGGATACCAATATAAAAACACTGAAAAATCTTATAAAAACAAAGGAAGTTTTGAAGAAAAAGTATATGCTTCTCAAAACTGGAAAAATCATTAAGGAAATTGAAACTGAAAATACGTTTGAACCAATTGTTGAACCCTTACGCAAAATCGTGAAAAATATTGAAAGTAGTGAAATCAAAAATTGCGAGTTAAAAGAAATAAAATCATCCGCTGTTAAACGTTGACTTCAATTTAAAAGTCCCACAACAGAAGAAGCTGTAGGAAATGAATATGAAAATATTTCTTCAGAAGATTTAGATTTACTATTATCGAATTCGATGGTAGTCGATGACGACACATCATTTAAAACACCTTCAAATAGATTTAATGAAAGTAGTCCGATCAACGGATCTTTTATTTCAACTCCACATCATGATCATGAAATCTATGGTCCGTACTTTGACGCTGAATCAAATTCAAACAAATTAGGAAGATCAAATTTTAAAATTGACGATGAAAACAATATTATAATTGATGAACAAATTTTCTATGGAACTGAGGGTCTTTAACTTGTACTCCACATCATGATAAAATGTATGGTCCGTACTTTGACGATGAATCAAATTCAAACAAATTAGGAAGATCAAATTTTAAAATTGACGATGAAAACAATATTATAATTGATGAAGAAATTTTCTATGGAACTGAGGGTCTAAAGAGTATTTATAATACTGAAGATTTAAAGCAGTATCAAAAAATATTACAAGAAACATGCTCATTTGAGAAATCATTATATAAATTCTTAGGTTAAAGGTAATAGAGGACAAAAATATAAAAAAATTATTAAACCTTCGATTCAGACCATAACAAAAGGTAAACAAACGAAAGTTGGAAATGCATGCATGGATAGTTCACCTACAATGACCTATTCAGCTAATCCTATTGATTATGTATATTGGGATAACCCAAATGAGCTTGTTGATAGATTGAGACTTTTATTCGCATCTGAAAAATCGGGGCATAACAATCATAAAAATGAAATTAATTCAATCGTGGAAGAGTTGCAGAACAAAATATAATTTATTAGCAAAATGAGTGTTGAAAAGTTCGGAAGAAGTTCCAGAAAATTTCAAAGAACAATCGTTGGTCCTCAAGGTCCTCCTGGTGATGGATTTAAGCAAACTGAGAATGGTGATTTTGATATTGAAGGAAAATGTCTGCATAATATCGGAAGTCCAACAATGCCTTTTCAAGCTGCAAACAAAGCATACATAGATGATGAAAAGAACAAATATTAAAAGAGTACATTGATTTACATAATTTCATTTGTTGGATGATCTTCGAAAGTATTTTCTACTTGAGATAGGAAAAATTAAAGGGAACCAAGAAGCGTAGTCAAATTATTATTCACACAAGACAGAATAACGAACAAATCTTACATTCAGTTTTTATTTGTATATCAAAGCGATACCATAGTAATGTTTCATATCAATATATCATTAATTTTAGGAGAAATTTTGACTTTTTTAAGGCTTCATAAACATGATTTGCTTGAAGAACATCATGAAGAGTTTCTGAGAAATATTTCATTTTTAAGTAATTATAAAAATGTTGTTCAAGTTAAATCTAAGTTTGGGTGACATTTTACAAACTGTTCGTGGTCTTCAAATACATGTACGGTAGGACTAGATACTTGTGGATGTTGTTTGATTGAAAACCGTAATGTAATGGAGACAATGTATGAGTTAAATGGCTCGGCTTCCCATCGGCTAGCAATTCATGGATTAATAAATCACAATTATTATAAACGACATAAAATATTTGTTTTCTTTCTATTATTTCTTAATTTGTTTTTCATGTTTTCATAAATTACTATCAACCTTCAAACAACCAATGCATCTTAAAGTCAATGAACTCCCACTGATGTAATTTGATCTCATTACCATACAAAACTCATATACCCATACTCTATTGAAATCTACCTACAAACCATACAAGAATCCCTTTTTGCTAGCATCCTCCTACTAAAAATGCACCACGTCAACCTTCAAGCTAAAAACATAAAAAATATTTTGTAGATCACTAACCGCAATTCACAGTCACGAAAACTAAACTCACACCAAAATTTACAATTAACAACAACAAAATACATTTTACCAAATGCTCTATTCCTCAAGTCCGATATTTATACTATGTACTGTACAGTTGTTGTAAATAGACAGCATTCTTTTCGACTCATCACTCCCGAAAACACTTTTCGTCTTCCCGTGGTCTTTGTAAATAAAGATGTGTGTCATCTATGCAGCCAATAATTAAGTGCATTTTCAATGAAAAACTGTAATTGTAAATAATAATGGATTCTATAATTTACCTCCTGGTACTGAAAACTTTTGATAAAACCACTTCTTTATTTCAGACTTTTCGTGTTCTCTAGCAATGCTCCATTTTATCCACAAAGGACATAACTTGGATTCCATAATATTTGTTGTTTTCGAAACTATTTTAGATAATGTGCTTTGTGCAAGAGCTAGTCCAAAATGGTTGCCTGTCAACCATTGGTACCCACCGCTACTCAAAGTCTCAATGGTTATGTCGTTTTCAATTGGCAATCTGGAAGTAGAAAAAAGCATTCTGAATGCGTTCAATTGGGCAAAAGTGACAGTTCTGATTCTAAAAAAAAGAGAATTTCTCTTCTGGATTTGAAATCAGAAGCAAAAACAGAATCACTCACACATTCAAAGATTTAATGTCACGCTTGATAATTGTCATATTTTTTTAAATTTACAACTGTGAAGTGATTGCTTGAAATACTAATACTCTCACACCAAACATCAAATTTTTCAGAATCGAAAAACACTGTTCAATTGGGATTCCGAATCTAAAACCAATTCCGGATTGCCAATTGAAAACGACATTAGAGTCGTTTGGGGTAAGCGTGCGCAGCGGGGAAGTGTACGCATAGTTAATTTCTCGAAAATGACAATGAATATTAAGTATCTGTAAAAGCACAATTCAGCAGGTATGTATCTGTCCTTTACCTGGGTCAGCTGTTGCTGCACTTTAGATTCGTTTGTATGGTGAAGGGAAGCCAAACAAAAAAAAAGGTTAGTTTTACTAAAATATTTCTCCATTTTAAAAATGTGTTAGTGTTCAGTGATTTACATTGTATTTGAGTGAAAATTTTACTGAATTTGTTGTTAATTTGTTCAAAATAAACAAAATATTGAAAAAAATGCAGTGGGGGTAGGTGTGCGCAAAACTTTTGGGGCAAGTGTGCGCGTAATTACACTTACCCCGACAAAGAAATGTGAAAGGAAAACAAGTTTCGGTTTGTAGATATGTTATTAAGGAATATAGTTAGCGTGTATACGGGTTAAAGATTAGAATTTTTAATTCATGGAATTAAAAACAAACGTGTATTTGTGTATTCACAAATTTAAAATTTTTTTTTCTAAGCCGCTAGGTACCAGTGAATATTATGTATCCGTAATTCGATGTGTTACGTGTTATGAATAAATAAATTTAATGTTTCCATCACTTTTTTGTTATTCTTTTTTTTCAGATGCCTCGAACATATGTAAGGAAAAATCCTGCAAAAATCATGCGCACACTTACCCCACACCATGCGTACACTTACCCCTAGATAGGGGCAAGTGTTCGCAATCTGACTTGCTTATGTTTTTTCAATAATAATATAAGTAAATTGAAAAAAATATATAGTTTTACTTTTTTTTATGAATAGCCAAATGTGCAGCTTTGTAATTTAATAAAGCCCTATATTTTATCTTCTATATTGCGCTTGGAATCATGTTTCAAAGTCGAAAGTGCGTACACTTACCCCTAATGACTCTACAGCAAGTCTTAATATTGGAGGTATGTAGGTTGAACGGCAACCGTCTGGCAAGTTTATTTCTTGGAGTACCATCACGAAGGCTTCTTTTGACAGTCGAAAACGTTGGATAAAACTATAAAGGTTTACATTATTTCACAATAATAAATTGGAAAGATTATTTATATATATATATTAGGTAATCGTGCTTACACATGTGTTGGAAGAGATAAAGGGTCTGATTTATCTCTTAATAAATTGTCTTCGCAATCGTATTAATTTTAGTTTTTTAAAATTTTCATTTTCAATTTGTAAGAGTACTAAATTGCGTCGGAACATTTTTAATCCAATTTACTTAGCTAACAAATGAAAATGAATGACAGACAATACCTACTTAGCTATCGTGCAAACGATATCGTCTTGACAATATCACTTTAACGATAATCGTCATACGTGAAGCGTGACTATCGTCTTGACGATATCACTCTGACGATATTCGTCTTACGTGAAGCAAAACTATCGCCGAAACGATATCGTCAGGCGATAATCGTTTTACGGAATGACCCCCCATGATTTCAAATCCAGAAAAGAAAATCTCTTTTTTTTAGAATCAGAGCTGTCACTTTTGCCCAATTGAACGCATTCAGAATGCTTTTTTCTGCTACCAGTGGCACGTAACTTGATACAATCGACGATTGTCGATCGTCGATCAACTCGAAACAAATTATTTTTGACAGCACGTAATTTGAAACGAGTTCTATTGTGACTTATACTTAAAAAAGTCATTGTGAACTATAAAATGAAATGTCAAATGAGTTTTCTTTGAAATTATTTCATTCTAGTTTCAATTTCAAGTTTTTTTTCGAAATGTTTTTCTTTGATTCGGAGAGTGAAAGTGAAGGCGAAGAAGTGTCCTATGCTAAAATCAAAAGAAGATAATTGAGAGATAATAGCAACCCATTCGAATTGAGTGAAAATCAGTAAATATTCAAAAAGAAAAGAAAGATGTATAACATTTGTAAAACAATTTTTTTTAGCTTTTTTATTTATTCACATATTTTGTTTTTCCATTTTTCCGTACCAAAATCACTGCCGACGATAACTTATTTCTGTCAAGTGAAAACTTTTGTTCCAAACGTCAATTTGAAGTTTGTGTGCTCCCAAATCTTTCGAAACAATCGAGGACGCTCGATTGAACCAAAATGTGTGCTGCCAATGCTCGATTGAATCGACTAAACTCGGTTGTATCAAGTTACGTGCTGCCAGATTGCCAATTGCAAACGACATTAAAAGGTATTCATGCAACGAGATAATTTTCCGCTTTGCAGAAAGATATAATTTTCCGCTTGACGTTTGCATGAGCACCCCATAAAAATTCTTGCATAAATGTGAGAAATAATCAGCTGTCACAACTAAACGTCACTAATTACTTCTCGAAACATTATGAGGTTTATTTCTTCGCTTTCTGCATCAAATCTGTGAGATAAATTTATCTGGTTGGCAGAATATTTTTCCCATACAAATTTTGACAGCTCGTTTCAGCGGAGATAAAATTATCTGGTTTCTGAGGTTTATCCTTTGTATATGAAAACTATAGTACTATCATGGTGGAAGTCGAATGGGGCGACATCTAATTTACCTATGCAACCCTTACTCTTTTTTTTTTGCGGAGAGCTTATGGAGGTTTTAAATGATATTTATTGATATTTTTTGGATGCAATAATCCAAAAAATAGTCTACTCTTGCCCCTACCACCAATTTTCGACGCTTAAAGATTCCCCAAATCGAATTTTACACCTCACATTTTGCAGCGCCACCACCAGGACCTCTGCAACCCTAAAAAAAACTCGCCATGATAGTACTATAGTTTTCATATACAAAGGTTTATCCGAGTTTTCCATTGTTGCATGAACACCCTTATTATAATTGGAGTCATTGAATAAGAAGTACAGGAAGAGTCATATCAAGAAAGAAGTGAAGTAGTTTTCATAACTGTGTGAGTTACACAAACACAAATGCATTGACACAGGGTTGGAGGGAAGGTGAACGGCTATTTGCTGGGGCGCCGAAAGGAATATTTTGCTGAGTTTTTTTCTGGGTGGTTTAGTAAAAATATGTGTAGCTAGAAGTACTGGAATATGGTTTTTATCTTCTCAGAAGTACTTATCCACATACAAAGGAACAAAGTTGTTACTGTAAGCCTTCAAAGAAAAAAAAAATTTAATTTGGTTAAATTTATTCGATCAAATAAATAATTGAATGAGTTTTTTTTTGGATTTATTGCTGGCTGGTTTATAATATCGTACAAAGCACACTTGAAGTATTAAAATTAAACTTAGCTCTTACAGGAATTTTAAATGGATAAATGAAAGTATAGTTTTTAGTTTTATGTATAATTTTAATAAAAAAAAACATTATCATAGATATTTTCCTCAGTCAAATACATAATTTGAAATCATAATTTATTTCAATACATACTACATACATATGTACGTGGAGAAATAACTTTGCACTACGGGCGCTTAACGTTTCTTAGCGCCTTGCCATCACCAACAAAAACTTATCCGTCCCTTTACTAAAATTTCTAATTTGACATTACAGATTGCACAAATGACATGATTAAATTATATTTTTATTTTGAAAAATATTGCTGTTTTTATCTTAAAATACCATGAAATAAGAATGAAAAAGTATTCTACAATAACGTATTTACCCAAATAACATCACTTTAAGTTACTTTTTGTGGAATATGAGCCAAGACTTACTTGTGAAATGAAAACTTTTTGTTTTTCCGGTTATACAAGTTTTTACAAGTTTTCACGCAGCACCTCATGTTGATTTATATTTTAATAATAATATACATACTCCGATTTTCAACTCAAATTGGTTTTTATTTCACTTTTTTATCAGTTTTGTAGTACGTTTTTCACTTTTTTAAAATCTTAAAATTTCACAACACTCACTCTCAGCAAGGCAAAATGACAGATGAGATTGCATTTTTATTTTTAAGTTCAGTTGATTATTTGTATTAATTCAATAAAGGTCAGAGCAACCTGCTCTGAGAAAAAAATATTTTTTTAAATTCAAGAATTGGTGTTCGATTAACTGGCGCCCAAAATGTGTGGCTTCGAACTATACGCGTTTAATTTGTGCTAACCATTGCCATTAATTTACGTGACATTTTTATCCTGTGCAGAAAAATACGTGTTTGAATTGTGCTAACCATGCCGTCTTACCGCGTATTACTGCTAATTTGTGAAAAAAAAATCGCAACTTCGTAAGTGAGTGACAAAAGCAAATCCAAGAAAAGAGGCCTCCAGTAAGCCGATAACCAAGGACAAAAGGAGCAGTCAACTGCAGCCGCTTGGATTAGGAATAGAACCACCAGAAATAATAAAAATTTGTTAATCAGCAACTATGAATCAACAATTCATCATATTATTGTAAGTTTATTGAATAATTTAAAAATAAAAAGAAAAAACTTTTTTCTTACTAGAAGAATAACGAAATAAAAATTTTTTGTTGAAGCAATTTACAAAAGTAAAGTGAAACAAATGAAACAAAATTTACATTATTAAAAGAAATTTTTTATTGTGAAAAAAAAACAAAGCACAAAATAATAAAAAAGTGATTTCATTCTTATTAAAGAATTAGAATAAAACTGAAATTTTAGCAAAAATATCTTTTTAAGTTCATTAAAATTTTAAATCGTATTTTAAGAAAAAGTTTTGGGAACATTTTCATTTCATCTGTATTTTTAAAGTGTAAACATATTGCTGCCTTTGTTTGTTTCACCCTTTTTCCTCAATATTTTGATAATTCTTATTTTATTACCTTCATTTTTACCCTTCTTTAAAATATGGCGATTCCAAATAATTTAATCAGACCACCTGTTATCAATCAACCTCCTCCACCCGCTCCACCGATTCAACCGGTTCTTAACCAAAATGATTTCGATTTGGTTCAACTTATTACTAGACTAGTAAGCGAAACTCTACACATCCAGGGAACACAGATTTTCAATTCTATTATGAACCCTGCAGCCGACATAAACAATGATATAGATCAACCCATTAATATAGCAGATAATAATCTGAATGATTTAGATAAAATACCCGCCGTGGTAAAAAGTTTGAGGGAATTTTCCGGACAAACACATGAATTTAATTCATGGAAAAAAAGCATTGACCGAATTCTTAAAATTTATGAGCACCTTAAGGGTACTCCAAGATACTACGGTATCTTATCTGTCATAAGAAATAAGATAACAGGACATGCTGACGTGGTACTTGAGTCCTATAATACACCCCTTAATTGGGAAAAATATCCAAATGCCTTACATTGCATTATGCAGATAATAGGGACTTAGGCACCCTCGAATACCAGATGACTACTCTGGTTCAAGGTAATAACACGGTTCCTGAATTCTATCAAGCCGTGTATCACCATTTGTCTTTGATCCTCAATAAATTAGGATCAATTGAAATGAGTCAGGATTCTATGAATAATATGACTCAGTGCTACCGTGACAAAGCCTTAGACACCTTTGTCAGGGGCCTTAAAGGAGATCTTCCTCGGTTACTCAGTATCAGAGAACCAGCAGATCTTCCCCAGGCTTTGCATTTATGCCTAAAGCTGCAAAATGTAGACTTTAGAGCACAACATGCTAATAATTCACAAAGTTCCAGCAGAAAAATGCATCAACAAGCACCTCCAGTTCCTCCTAGAAGAGAAAACTTTCAAAACCCTCGGCCAATACCGGCTCCCAGACGTAAGTTTTATCTATTTTTATGACCCACGTACTCCTCAATCCCCGCAGTTTGATAGGGACGTGAAATACCAACCTAGATATCAACAGCATCAGCAGCCAAGAATCCCACCAAATCAACGACCTCTTCCACCGAAACCGATGTCCATTGATTATTCTCTAAAAAATCAAAAGGTTAACTACCAAAATAGACCAAGGAATCAACAATTTACTCAAAAACGTCAAAATTCGCAACAAAGAGGAGAATAACAACATAGAACAACCAGAAGAACTAGACGACATTTATTTTTTAGACTAAAGTCATCTTCGCTTCCCTTTTTCGAACACATTTCCAGAAGCGGAGAGATCCTGAAATTCCTTGTTGACACTGGGTCGAATAAAAATTATATTCAGCCTCGTCATATAAAAAATCCCATGCTTAATGAAAATCATTTCTATGCTAAATTGCTAAGTCTGTTGGAGGTAGCATCAAGATAACGCACCACTCATTTATTCAAATTTTTGGCCCTCAAACTGACAAAATTAAATTCTTCATCCTCCCCAGCCTTATTTCATTCGACGGCATTATAGGGCATGATACTCTAAAACAACTTAATGCCATCATCCATACAAAGAAGAATCATATGTCCCTTCAGCCTAGTTCCACTCATCCAAGAATTTCAATTCCTCTTAAACAGCATCTGTCAGAATTTGTCAACATGTAAGAACTGATCACATGACTAAAAATCAATGCACCAAGCTTAAAAACATTATTCGTAAATGCCCAAATCTTTTTTCCGAACCAAATGAAAAATTGACCTATACTACAACTGTAAAAGAAGAAATTCGAACTACAACTCGGGATCCCGTATACTCTAAATCGTATCCTTATCCCATGGTACTCAAGAATGAAGTTGAAAAAGAGATTCAAAAACTATTAGGAGACGGTATTATTAGACCATCAAAATCACCCTACAATTCTCCGGTTTGGGTAGTCCCCAAAAAAATGGACGCCTCAGGAGAAAAGAAATTCCGAATGGTAATTGACTACCGTAATCTGAACACTTTAACCATAGCCGACAAATACCCGATCCCTGAAATTTATGAAATTCTTGCAAATCTGAGTAAGAACCAATGGTTTCCATAGTAGACTTGAAAAGTGGCTTTTATCAGATCCCACTAAAAGAATCTGATATAGAAAAAACTGCCTTTTCGGTAAACAACGGCAAGTTTGAATTTACACGCCTTCTATTTGGTCTCAAAAACGCTCCATCCATTTTTCAGAGAGCTTTAAATGCATCCTAAGAGATCTTATCGGAAAATGTTGTTATGTCTACATCAACGACATTGTGATCTTCGGAAAAGACGAAGACGAACACTTCACAAATCTTCAAAAAGTCTTCAACACATTAGAGAAAGCAAATATGAAAATCCAATTAGACAAATGTGAATTTTTCCAAGAAGAAATTGAATTTTTAGGTTTTGTTATCGGCAGGGATGGTATAAAAACTAAGCCAAAAAAAGTACAAGCAATAGTTGATCGACCTATTCCCAAAAACCTAAAAGAGCTTCGATCCTTCCTTGGAATGTCGGGATACTATCGCCGCTTCGTTAAAGACTACGCAAAATTAGCGAAACCCCTGACATCCCTTCTAAGAGAGGAAAGAAAAAAATTATTCAATTAGATCGAGAAGCCATCGAAGCATTTAATAAATTAAAAAAATCTCTTGTTTCTGCAGAAGTCATTCTTCAATACCCAGACTTCGAAAAAAGTTTTCAACTTACAACAGATGCCTCCGACTACGCCATCGGCGCAGTCCTTTCCCAAGATGACAAGCCAATAACTTTTCGCTCTAGAACGTTGAGCAAATCAGAAGAAGATTATGCCACCAATGAAAAGGAAATGCTGGCAATAATTTGGTCGCTTAACTCTCTTAGAAATTTCCTATACGGATCGCGCAAGGTTAACATTTTTACGGACCACCAACCCCTTACTTATGCGCTTAGTAACAAAAATACGAACTCCAAAATGAAGAGATGGAAAGCCATTTTGGAAGAATACAACTATGAGCTAAAATATAAACCCGGGAAGGAAAATGTTGTCGCAGACACCCTCTCTAGACCTCCGAAAATAGAAATTAATTCAATGACTCCAACAGAACACAGTGCTGACAGCTCAGCGCAAAATTTAATTCCCTCCGTTGAAATCCCTATAAATATCTTCCGAAATCAACTTATACTAAAAATAGGAAACGAAAATAGCTATCAAATTAAGAACCCATTTGACAATTACACTCGACATATCATAATTCGACCCGACTACTCAAAAAATGACATTATTGATATTTTTAAAATATCTGGGTTAAGGTAAATATTTGGGTTAAGGTACCCAAATACTATAAACGGACTTCTTGCAGACGAAATGACAATGGGACGTGTACAAGAAATTTACCCTTTACATTTTAGAGACTATCGCATCAGATTCACACAAAAATTTGTCGAAGACATACCTAACCAAAGCGAACAAGAAGAGAAGATCCTAAAAATACACCGGCGTGCTCACCGCAATGCTGATGAAAACCGAATTCAAATGTTAGAGAACTTCTATTTTCCTAAAATGGCTTCAAAAATCAAAGCCCTAGTTAACCGCTGTATAACTTGCAAGGAAAATAAATATGATAGGCACCCTAACAAACCACATCTAAATCCGACACCAATACCTAACTACCCCGGACACACACTGCATATCGACATTTTTTCCACGGAAAAACGTCTCGTCCTTACTGCAGTGGACAAATTCACTAAATTTTCCCAGGCAAAAATGATTTCTTCAAGATCGATTGAAGATATAAGACGCCCTTTACGAGACATACTATTTTTCTTCTGCGTACCCGATGTAGTTCTAATGGACAACGAATAAGCTCTCAATTCTGCCTCAATAACTTCAATGTTAGAAGATGATCTCCAGATCAAAATTTTCAATTGAACGTTTTCACTCTACTCTATCAGAAATGATGAGATGCCTTAAATCGGATGGACCTTCACGGTCCTTTGAAGAACTTTTAGAACGAGCCGTATACGAATACAATTTTACAATTCACTCAACCACAAACAAAAAACCTATAGAACTATTCTATGGACGAATACCTAGGCTAAACCCTGACGAATTCGAAAAAACACGACAAATCAACCTAGACAAACTAAAAACTAAACAAGAAAAAGACACTACATACCACAACAAAAAGAAAGAACTTATTAAAGATTATGAAATAGGCCAAGTTATTTATATTAAAAACAACAAACGTATAGGCTCTAAACTGACTAGTAGATATAGACAAGAAATTGTGAAAGAAAATAAGAACTCTACAATATTAACTGAATCTGGAAAAATAGTCCACAAAAGTAACGTAAGAAATTAATTATTTTTTTTCAGATGTACTTTTTACATGTGCCAAGCTGAAATTCAAATCATGGACTTTTCAAATTCATAAATTGTTTCTTTACATACAGGACTGACGAAGATACAGAACGGACATTTTAAGTTAATCCATATTATTAATCTTGACCAGTACGATCAATTCCTTTCCGACATATCACCAATCCTTAACCTAGAAACAACCCAAAACCAAACCATTTTTCCCTTACTATCACACGAAATTCAACAAATCCGCAATTTTTTACATAATCTTAAAACCAAAAGTAAACGCCCTTTAGATTTCATAGGTAAAGGTTGGAAATGGATTGCTGGCAATCCAGATCATGATAATTTTGTAACAATAAAAGAAAAAATTACAGATGTTTTGAAAAATATTAATAAACAAGTTATCATTAACGAATTATACAATGAACGAATTAATAACATTACAAAAATCCAAAATCAAATCCAAAATTTACTTAAGACAATAATAAAATCAATTTTGAAACCATTACAAATCTTAAATACAGAATTAAAATTGTAAAAGAAGAATTAGAGAACATAATCTATGCCATTCATTGGGCTAAACAAGGAACAATTAACTCTTTCATATTGTCAAAAAACGAAATAGATTTAGCCACTAAAATATTTAATGAACAATAGTAGAAAAAGCCTTAGATTTCGCAGAAATCAAAATTATAAGTAATAGTTTATCAATCCTTTATATAATAAATATTCCCTTAACAAACAAAGAAATATACGAAAATCTTCTAATCAAACCAATAAAAAAAAAAATATTGTAACTGAAATTTTATACGATGTAGTTTTAAGAAATAATGAGCATAATCTATCAATTTGTAACTCTAAAGATATTGTAAACATTACAAACGACTCTTGCATTCCCAATTTGTTAAAAAGTCTACCAGCTACCTGCAATACAGTTAATAATCACCACATTCCAACCATAGAAGAAATAACACCAGATGTAATATTGCTAAATCAGTTTATCGGAACTCTTGAATTCGACAATACGACTCACAATTTAAACGGAACATTTTTAGTCAAATTCCGGAACATGACCATCAACTTGAATGGAATCCCACATATCTCCAAAGAAGGTTCTATAATAAAACCCCTCCCAGCAATATTCCAAACAAATCCTAAGGAAAAACAATACCGTGAATTACTCTCTCTAGAAATGATGAAGGAACTTCATATTAACAACACTAACAAAATTCATCTCCTGCAAAAAGAGAATAATCATAATCAAATAACCACATATTCCTTCATTTCCGTCCTTGGATTTCTTTTCATAATATTGTTCCTATGGAAAATCTTGCCAAAACGTCACAATACAAAAATAGTAATAAAACAGCCAACACCAGAAGCCAATGGACCAGTAGCAATTGTGGATAAATTTCCTATGCTTGAGATGAACTCTATCCAAAATCTAAATAACCCTAAGTTCAATATTGGATGTATGCATAGTGTTTAAGTTTATTAGGAACGAAAATAATTTAGAATTGATGTTTAAAAAACATTTAAAGTAGAAAACAGAAGTCTTAGTTAAATGATTTTTTTTAGGAAGTGATTTAGCTACGTTAAAACTTTTCACGGCCATATTAATTTATAAAGTAGATAGTCTTAACTTTCATTTGGTATTAACATCAAAAAAATTGACTCTACAATTAAAAATAAATACTGTAATTTAATGTTTTTTTTTTCTTCAAAATGGTCGGACTGGGGATTTGGTCCAAGTAAAGTTGTCCGACCAATGGATTAGTAATGTAGGCAATCTCACTTTTCATTTGATATTTCATATGTCCATTGACTCGATGACATAGGTTGACATCAAAAATAACGATTTTCAATCTGGTCGGACTAATTTTTTTGTGCGACCGGTGGTTTAGAAATCAGCTACAAAAACTCGAGCGACTACTTTTGAAATTATCCATTGATCCTAAAACATAACCTTACCTACCGGAAGTAGCCGGTCCAGAGAAAGTCTGTCCGACCATCAGTTTTGTAAATGCCTCTTCAGATACTATTAGACAGTGGGCATTGTATATGGAACCTATAGTACTATCATCAAGATGGTTTTTGTGTTGTGTGCTGTGGTCGTTTGAGGGCGCACTTGTATATACACAGAAACAGCAACCAAATAATTAGTAAGTGATGTGATCGCTTGGGGGCCGACGACGTGTGGAACGTGCTGATGATAGTACTATGCAAATTTATATACGAGTACAATGGGGCATATTCATAGTCAAATTTTAGAACCGAGTCCAACTGGCCTCGAGTCTAAAGTTAACACACAGGTTAGAAACAGTTGCTATTCATAGAGAATTTTGCAGCTCTGTTTAGTAAACAACAGAAATGTACTACAATTTTAGTAGTATTGCCCGTCAATCCATTGAAATTCAATACCTACATTTTTTAACAGATAGAAAAAAACAACTTAGTCAAAGAGTCAGCCGTTTTTAAAGTTGAGCTCCAGTTTATCTTTTGGACCCGGTTCCAAATTGTCTATGAATAACATAAACTCCAGGTTAGCTTAGAAGAGACAAAGAAACAACTTGTCAGACGACTATGAACATGCCCCAATGACAGTGGGTCAAATTTCCATTGACTCGAGGACATAAGTATTTTTCCGGTCGCCTCCCCGACTACTAGATATAGTATTAAGGTATTTCAACTTGCCTCAACTTTTGCCACATTTGCCATGAATACCGTTTCTCATGCAACGTCATTTGTAGCAAACATGTTAAAAGTTATTCTTTTGTTTTTAATGTGCATCTGAAAGTCTATATTAAATAAATACACTAATATTAGTAGACTTTTATTTGTTATATATGGTATGTGCATTTTCATATTAAATGTAATAAATCTATAGATTAAATGTTATTTTTGTTGATTTAATATAATACACTATAGTTAAGAATTTGAATGTTAAAGTATAAATAAACACGCATCTTATGTTATAAATGACAATACACATTTTTGCTGACTCTAATCGAACGCCATAGATTTTAATATATATTAATTAAAAATATTAATACATTATGCTACAGGTATTAAAATCTATGTCGAACACTAAGATTGCGACTGATAACATTCGAACAAAGCTTATTTCATCAAATATCTTTATAAATAAAACCTAAGCAGTTATATCATTTCTCTATCAATTTACTAGTCATTTTGCATTTTTGTATATTTTATATTATAGTACCTACTATAAGTAAATAGCTATACGTTTATATAATGTATATGTATATATATTTGTCAGTTGATTTCTTTCTTTATAATATACCTACTTCTAAATAAAGTAAGAATTCCATAATATTAAATCTGGTTACTTGTTGTAATATCAGTTGTTTCTTTTTTTGCAAATAAATAATAATTAGATTGATTTAATAATAATATTTTGAGTTTAACGTGGCTATCTATATTATGTTATGAATTAAAAATTTTCCATTTTCCCTATCTTCGTAAAAGGATCTATACAATAATATAATTAGAAACTGCAAATACTAACCGTTTTTTTTATCACCTACGATATCAAAGTTGTTAAATTTTTTGGTGACTGTGCAGTGTACAGACTCAATCTATGTTTACTTTCTATTATATAGTTTATGTATATTTTTTTTTAGTTATAATAAAACTTTTCAAGACCAAATGGTTTATCCCGCAGTTTATAAGTCCGCTCGTTTTTTCAGGAATTTCAAATTATAGGACGTATCTGATAAAAAAAATTATTAAATAATTTAAAAATTATCATATCAAAGAACACAACGAATAAATCAACTTCACTTGTAGGCAGCGCATAATGAAGCTACAGATTTCGATCTCCAGTTTTATCTAGTCTGCATTTTAATAACAGGCGTTTAAAGTTGTCCAGTAAAATCGCCAAGAAAAGGGTCTGGTATGCGTTTAATCAGTCTGTTGAAATTTTGGCCCTCATTATGAATAGCGAAGCGAGCTTAAAAACTTGCGAATTCGATAACTCTGTATTATGAGTATCGATTCGCTTAAATTAAATTCGCTTCATATGTCAAAACATTATCGAACTTGCTTATCGACCAATTACAATTAGCGAATGTTCGCTAATTTAACCTCTCAAAACGTCGAATTCTATCGAATCAAAATATTCAGTGATAAACCTAGCGAATGTAGAGTCTGGGCCCATGTTCTGTAACTATCGCTTCGATAAAATCGGTCGAAAAACTATGAAAAATCGATAAGATCGTATGTGTTTTTATCGATTTTTCATAGTTTTTCGACCGATTTTATCGAAGCGATAGTTACAGAACATGGGCCCTGGTGTCTGTGTGCTAACATGAGTGACAAAAGGAAAAGGTATTTGAAAATAATTAGTATAGTATAACAAAAAAAGTAAATAAAAAATCATATTTTCAAGGACAAATACAAATCAATTTGCTAGGCTTGTGCAATTGATGAAAACAAATCCCGATATAGCAAAGGGCATAGGTGTATTCCGTTCATCGAAAAGGAACCATAATAAAATACATATATGTATTTTATTTTTATTTTTTTTTTATTATTTAAGTTTGCAGAGTTCCTACCTAAATGTATATGTGATAAATTATCAAATCAATTGTACTTATCATTTTATTATTTTTCAATTTAAAATTCACACAAAGAAAAAACATCAAATTCTTCACTTCTAAAATATTCATTTGACATTTGAGTTATGCCATTTCAGTATGATGATTTATTGGCAGCATTTATTTCTTAGCGAACGATGAAGTTCGCTATTAATAATACAGTGATAATAAAAGTTCGCTAGATCATTCGCAACTTAGCGAATTGTCGATTCGCTATCCATAATGAGGGCCTTTAAGTGTAGGTACTGGTCGGCCACCAAATTTAATTTAATACATTTTAAAAATAGGGCCGATAATCTCAGGAGTGGAATCGCGTAAGGCGATACTTGATTGTCATTGTTTTGGTAGTCAATTTTCAAAGTGACACCTTAATAGCTGTCACCAACAAACCATAGCAAAAAAGTGAAAGTCAATTTGATAATCACCTTCCGAGGAGCAAAAGTGTCACATCATTTCCATGAATCTATAACCGCCTAAATAAAAATTTAGGATTATAAAACAACTATAAGCTGAACAATTAAATTCGGCACGGTGGGGAGCGGCGCGGGGGGGAATGGCCCCTTGCCCCCCGTCACGGCACTCTATCCACGTTATTCAATAAATAGATATTTCACTGAATATAATTTATAATAATTACATTTACTTTCTTCACAAAAACTGAAAAAATTTCGGTCTACAATACCCTCAACAGAACAACCAGCTCATTAGATTTTTTTTTTTTTTTATAATGACCTCGCGCACAAGGGGTTATGAATACCCTTATAATGATTAATGATTGGCTAAACGAGGCAATTTTTTAAAAAATTAAATTTCGACTTTATTTCCAAATATTTTCTACATTATGACCAAATCTTTCTTTTTTATTTCCACCTCCATTTCTACATTAATGTCAATTTGAGTTGGCTGATTAAGGAGTCACAAAATATATATCTTTTCGGCTTTATTTCCATTTTTATTTTCGATTTAATTCCACTTTCATTCGATGCAGTTACTCTTCTTTAATGGAAATAAAGTCGAAAGAAAAATAACCTTCTATTCGATATTATTTCCTATATTTTTTGGAAATAAGGTCAATCGACATTATTTCCATCTTCTTTATTTCAAGGAACCGTATGTACCTTTATATAATAATAAGAGTATGTATATTTATTATAATATAAGAATATAGAGGTAATAGAAAAGAGAAAAAGAAAAATAGTTGACGATTTTTTCTTTTAAAAACCTAGTCACGTAAAATTTTGCATTTTGTTTATGTTTGCATACATATAATTTTACGTATAAAATGATTTCCATAGAATAACATTCTAAAGTTGTGAAATTTTCAACAGAAAATTATTATTACTTCTATTATTAACTTATTGGCATTGTATATAAAACTTATAGTACTATCATCACGATGATTTTTGAGTTGTGTGCTGTGGTCGTCTGAGGGCGCACTTGTATATACACAGAAACAGCAACCAAAAAATTAGTAAGTGCCCAGCAAACATTTTTGTGAAGGTTCAGATTTCGTTCACCAAAAATGAAGAATAATATTCATAAAACTTTCAGTTTTTTGAATGAATTATGAATGAAAACAAAGATCCAAAAAATTTTAACGGGGGTGATGCAGAGATTTGTATGCTCTTTATGTATCAAGAAAAAAGAAGAAAATAACATTCAGTTTTCATTCATTTTTCTTCATAAATATGAGTGTGCACAAGGAAATGCTAAAAACGATCTTGTGGTGGATCTTTCATTATGGAGATTTTTTTTAGTTTGACTTAATTTGTGGCACTTGTGCATTATCAGTTTTTGTTCATGCTTCCAATGGCAGACGCATAAGCAACGGCAGCTGCTTCAACAATAAGGTAAAATTTATAAAATATCTATGTATTATATTACATTATAAAAATGTAATATTTTTATATTTTACTTGACTCTTTTTAAGGAAAAACGAAAAAACAGAATGAATTCCTAAAATCTAATCTTAAAAGTGATACACTTTAAACGATTGTGTGTCTCCTTGGGACAGGGTAATCTTGAAATCGTTGATTTTCATGATAAACTATTACATTTTTATATTATGAACGAGACGAGTACATACATGATTCCAATGTAATTCATTTAAATGAAGGAATTCTGAACATATATCTTCACTTTAACTAATCATATTGGAATCATTTTTATGATTCAAAAAAGTTTCATGAAGCAATCATTTAAATGAATATATAGAACTTCATATACGTTCATTTAAATGAAGAATTTTCGGATCATAATTGATTCACTAAAATGATTCAAATCGGTGTCTAAGAGCCCAGGTAAAAGGATTCAAAATGATTCATTTCTGAATTCTTTTTCGGTCGATTTCTTCACTTTTTTGATTTAATTATGATTCATTTCTGAATAAAAATGTTTGCTGGGTGATGTGATCGCTTGGGGGCCGACGTGTGGAACGTGCTGATGATAGTACTATGCAAATTTATATACAATGCCCATTGGTCAAAATATAAAATAGGTGCAAACAGAATACCGACATACCATAAGTTAAAATTATGAAACTATTTATTTATTTTAAAGGAAAACCTAGCAATTTTCATAAAGCCGTCAGTCAAAGGCGATTTCTTTATACATAAAAAGTGTTAATTTTATACATTTTCTTTCGTTGATGGTGATAAGAAAAACTTATTTTAAAATATAATATTAAATCGCGAAACGTATAATGTAAATCTCAACTGCTCATATATATGACTCGCGAGTCGAAAGTTCGCTTTAAGTTGAACGTTTTGGTGAAAACTTATTTTAAAATATAATATTAAATCGCGAAACGTATATGTAAGTCTCAACTCATATATAGGCCCCTATTATGACTCGCGAGTTGAACGTTCGTTTTAAGTCGAACGATTTGGTGAATATTCGAGGTATTGCTAAAAGCGAAAAAAATGAAAAAACGAGCCTATCTTCCTTATAGAATAGAAGTCTCCGAAGCAATTAGAAGAATTTTTGCCAAGTACGGCATAAAATCTGTTTTAAAGCCATCAGCGAAAATCCGACAACTTCTGAGATCTCCAAATGACAAAATCCCATTTCAAAATCCAGGAGTGTATTTAGTGCCATGTAGTTGTGGGTCTTCTTACATTGGAGAAACCAAAACAAAACAAGGGAAATGAATTCATCAACTCAAACGAAAACAATAGAATCGTGTATTTACTTGAAACGAAAACACCATTTTTTTTCAATGCATCGAATACAGTGAGTTCATATCGAACACATAGAATACACCAAGTACAACAAGTTAATTTAATTGGAACTTATATATTTGTAAATGTTGATTCACTAACTCACTCACTCGCTAACTCATTCATAATTGTTAAAATGGTTAAAGATATTTTAATGAAATAAATTAAATTTAAAAGATATGTACATTTATGCAGGTGCTCACTAGGGCAGATTCTTAAAATCTACCGTTATTTACAATTTCAAATAAATGAAAGTCAAATTTCTATTTTTTAAACAAAACATCTGAGAAGGATGAATCTTCTCTATTCAATAGATTTTTTTATTACAAGAAAATTTGTAGTACAATCAAAAATTCTCAAAACTATAGTTTTCAAGATATAAACGTTTGAAAAACAAAATTTTTAATTTAGAGTATCGAATTGGAATTTGGAAAATGCCATCTGAAAGAAAATAAATAAATAAGTGTCTATTACATAGTTTTGAAATTTTTTGTATTTTGAACGCTATGAATTTTCAAAACCCCAACTTTTTTTCATTGATTTTTTCGTTATTTTTTTTTTATTTTTAATAGATACATATAGGACAAATCTGAAATTCTAACAGCTTATAAAGAAGTGGAATTCTGATTTTTTGGTAAAAATTTGAAAACTCTATGCTTAGCGGATGTTTTGAATTTTTTTTAGCGTTTTTGAAATATTTTTTTTTTTTTAATATTTTCTAAACGTGTTGACATAATAATCTGAAATTTTTGCACAACATGTAATTTTTTCTATAACAAATAATAAAAAATACTTATTTGATTTTACTTATTACTTATTATTATTTGATTTTATACTCGGTGCATTCGATGTGCTTATAACTATTAGGCTTGTTCTGTTCTATTTGATTCAAGCAAACTCAAGCATTCAAGCATAGGAGAAAAACCACACACTGCTCGTTCTATTACAAAGGGATCGAATGGTATGCAGTAGGCTGGAGTGAAAATGGCAAAAAAAAAATTAAAATTTTTTTGTTCCTGTGTTATTAATCGGTGACCTTATATGTGGACATGATTTATGCAAAAAATCAGGAACCTATGACTTTATCTTCAGGTGGCGCAGACAACTTGAATTTAAAAAATAAATACTGAATATTTAAAAATGCCTCCCTCAAATTAGAGTTAATTTAAATTAGGAACCTACGATTTTACTTTCAGTTACCGCAAATTACATGAATTTTAAAGAAATTCAAGGTCTTCAATTTAATTCTTACTTCACTTCAGAATAAATTTTAATATTTTTTTGAAGTATTTGTGCCACACTTTTAATATTTATATCTTTAATTAAGTTACTCGTTCCGCCACTTTTTTAAAAATTTCTTGGACATCCATTCTTAAAGTAATAAATTCTTTTTCTATTGACTTATTAAAATGCCTAAAACTCGTAAAAATTCGCGTTGCCCTGTTTTTGGTGACCCACAAAAATTGAATGATAATATGTTGCCAACTTATTTTGATATAATTAAACATTATTTGTGGATTAGGAACAATTTAATTACATTGAACAATGGAAAAGACCCCTCAATCAAGGAGGTAAGTGAAATAGTATCTAATGACGTCGAAAATATATGGAATAAAGCTTCACACATCAGTCATCAACAAGTGGTTGCAAGGTTGATTTCGTATTATAATAAGTATAAGAGTACGAAGAAACTACGCAATGAAACAAAAAAGCAGGAGTTTTATCAAGATTCTCTGCAAAAACTTTTTGATATTGCAACGTGTAAATGTATTTTAAGAGAATTGTGTAAATGTGAAAATGTGGGAACCTTATGAAAATAAAATACCAACAATTTTTGAAAACTACGGCTGATACTCCAAGTACATCAATTGCTGCTGCAGCTGACAAATGTTTGTCTGACAATGCTTCTACTGAAACTGACGTAAATGAATTTAGCCCCTTAAAACCCTGTAAAAAAAAGAAAGAAACTCTTCAAATGAGGAACAAACTACAGAATTTGGCTACAGCCTGTGATAGAACTGGAGTTTCTGATAGATCGGCAGCTATCATAGTAAACGCTGCTATGCTGGATGTAAAAAATGATTAGTAGAAAATTCATCCAAAGTTATAGATCGCAGTAAATTACGACGAGAGCGTCAAAAAGTCCGTCTAGGTTTACAAAGTGAAGACCTGCAGCTTCAGAAAGAAAAACTATATCCTCGCTTTATTTTGATGGCCGTAAAGATAAAATATTATTCATCGCTATGACTGACAACATATCACATCGAAAGACTGTTACTGAAGAACATATCTCACTTACATCGGAGCCAGATTCAGAATACATCGGACATCTTTCAATTTATTCGGGAAAAGCAGTTACCATCGAAAGAAATATAGTTGACTTTCTGGCAAAAAATATGAATTTAGTACGTCTTTGGTAGCAATTGGGTGCGATGGCACTGCTGTAAGTACAGAACATAAGAACGGTGTCATTATATTGTTAAGAAAACATTTCGGTCGTCCTTTACAATAGTTTGTGTGCTTATTACATGCAAATTAGCTACCGCTTCGTCATCTGTTTGCAAGTCTTGATGGGACCACAACCGGCCCCAATAGTTTTTCCGGAACCATTGGAAAAATGCATGAAAAGTGTCTAAACTTCAAAGTGGTCAAATTTGAAACATTGGGCCCTAGCGAGGTAACCGTCGGAATGGAGAATTCTCCGAAATCGTCCGAATCGGAGAATATTTGTTTCGAGGTAATCCTCCGAACAGCTGCTCGGAAAATTTTTCCGACAAAATTTTTCGCCGGAATTTGCTTACTTTTGGGAAGAAAAGATAAACAGAAATGTAAGTAATAAAAAAAGTTATCTTTATTTGTGTTTTTAATACAATTTGCATTTTAAGGCCGAATGAAAAAACGAGCACGCAGCAATTTGAGCTTATGGTAAGTTTATTAGGGGATAAACCCGACATAGCTCGGAATTATACCCAAAAACCACCAGAAGATGTTGCTGCGTTTTGGGAAGATTTATGTGAACAACTTAACAAACTTGGACCACGCCAGAGAATTACTTGCGGATGGAAAAAAGTATGTACATGATTCATATTCCATACAGAGTTTCTTCACTGAAATTTAATTTTTTTTAGGTTTGGAGTGACTTGAAGTCCTACATAAAAAAAAACTATCCGCCAATAAGAAAGAAAGTACGGGCACAGGTGGCGGTCCATATAAACAAAAATCATTTACCCCATTAGAAGATGCCGTAATAGCACTTGTGGCTATGGATAAATCAGTGAAGGGCATTGGAGCACAATGTTTTGGGACGGATGATAAACAAAAACCACCGAGCGAACCATCACCTTCAAATGCAGCTGTAAATCATTTTTCAGAAAATGAAGAATATATTGCAGAGAGCGGAGAAACCCCAAGTCACACCACAAGTCGATCTCGAAAAGTTTTATCAACCATACAACTACTCACCAAGCAAGTTCAAAACCAAGAGTCGTTTTTCAAGGAAATAAAAAAAAATTTTGAGGAAACGACAAAAGCATTAGGAGGCAACAGATTTCCATAAAAATTCTGAGCTCCACCTAAAGCGGGTATACCGATCAATCGAAAACTTATATGAAGTGGAAAACAAAAAATTTAAAGAAAACCAATACCATAACTCTGAAATGAGAAAAATTGCTACAAAAAAACTAGAGCTTAAGGCGAAAACCTTGGAACTTGAAATCGCTAAGGCCAATGTGATGCTAAGAAACTAAATTTTTTACTTAATTTAATTTAATTAATTTTAATTACTTAATTTTTGTGAAAGTACGATTATTAACCTTCATATTTATTTAAAAAAAAAATTTGTTAAACAGCTCCCGTTTTCAGGAAGACTAGACAATGGAATAAGAAGGTAGTCATGAAATGAATTATGTACTTTGTTTTGTTTTGTTTTTGAATAAAAGTTTTATGTTACTATAAAAAGTGTTGTTGAACTATTTCATTACGGATTACGGCTGCCTGGTTACGAAGCTGGTCTGGTTGGTCTTCATCGGGTGCTAAATCCTCTTCATCGTCCATATCTTCATTATGAAGACTCTCATAATCCGAGTCAAAGAAAAGACATATGTTGTTCAAGGCACAGCAAACATTTATGATTTTTGCCACTTTTAAAGGATGGTAGTGCAACTGTCGAGCACTTAATAAACAACGGAACCTGTTTTTTAACAACCCTATTGATCGTTTCACTATGTTACGTGCTTTTTGTGAGATTTGTTAAAGCGAATCTCAGCACTTAGTCGTCTTGGAGTTCTAAATGGGGTCACTAGCCAGGGCTCCAAAGGATATCCCGAATCACCTAATTAAATTAAAATTCAAATAGTTTGTAATTCGGTAAGACAAAAAATAACTCCACCTAGCAACCAAGCACCTCTTGAACCACCCAAAAACATTCTTTCAAAATGTCGCCGCTCTGCACTCAAAGCCCAAACATGGGAGTCATGATTGCACCCTTGGTAATTAGCATTAACAGCTCTTATCCTCATTTTATAGTCACAGATCCTAAATGAAATAAAACAAATAGATGAAGATGAGTAGCTCAATAGCATTTAAAACTATCACAATCATCACGTTAAGACTGAAATGTCCCTTGCGATTAAGGAAAAGATGCTTGTTTTCTACAGGCGCAATTATTTGGACGTGGGTACCATCCACACACCCAATAACTCCGGGAAAACCTGTTCTTTCAAAAAAGTAATCTTTAGAGCGTTGACTTTCTTCATCTGACATATTTAAAGATATCCATTCGTTGCACAAAGTATCTTCCATTATATCTAATGTTTCCTTGAGGATACTTGAAAACGTCGTTTGGCCAACAGTAGACTCAAAATCTTTTCCAACTCCATGTTGGTAGTTTCCCTCAGCTAAAAACCTCAAGACAGAAGCCAGCTTATGCTCTGGGCTAATGGAGTCAGAACGATGGTTGTTCTTGAATTTGTTTTCAATTTGCTTTAAAACATAAGCAAATGCAACTTTATTTAAGCGAAAATTCTTTTTAAATCTGTAAAAAAATGCTTTGGGTATTTAAAGAAAAATCCAAGTAAAACTTTACGCCGCATCCGAGAGTTCAGTAACTGTACTGCTGTTCCTCATTGCCCTCCTTTTGGATTGATTTTCCGTCCTCTGCGCCCTGGACTCAGCTTCCAAAAATAATCCTATGCCATCCATATAGAGATTTTAATTGTTTTTTAATCTTTGAAATTTCATACCCATACATTTATGTAAGAAATTAGAGATGAAAATTTTGAAAAATATATCGATATCTATCGATTCAACTAGGTATATTTAGATTAAAACATAAGTATATCCAATTTTGTTACATATAAGCAATAGTTTCTTATAAATACGAAGATTCTTTGTTGTAAACAATGAATTTTACCTCTTCATTGACTTTTTCACAGTTTAAAACGCATTTGATGATAATTTATCGGAAAATATATTGGTTTTCTGATTTATCGATTATTTTTTGTATCTCTATTGAATCTGCCGCATGTCAAGCTATGCGTCGCAGTATTTGCTCATATATTTTCCGATGACAATTACCTCGAATACAAATTAATTCTCCGACAAAGTACGCATTCCGGAGAATGTTCCGTTCCGACGGTTACCTCGCTAGGGCCCATTTCCGGATGTGGATGCTGACTCTTTAAGCACAGATCAAAAATATTTGTATCAAATGTGCTCAGCAATTTCTAGAGGTTCAATTTTGCCCGCTTTAGCTAGGATCCAGGAAAGCTGGCACACTCTCGGTGGCTAACTTGTGCAAATAGAATTCTTCGGTTATATGTTGGCACAGAAAATCCTTGGGACAACCTGAAAGAACTTGTCACATTCATTGTGAAAGTCTACGCACCAACCTGGTTCGATATAAAAACAAAGCCATCATGTAAATATGGTCCGATTTACATTTTCAACATGATTAAAAGATCATAGTACTTGCCGGATGACCTTAAGAACATCGTTGTAAGAACTATCCAAAGAAATTCGTTCTTCGTACACCCAGAAAATTTGTTGCTTGCTATGTTGCAAGGCGACCAATCATACATAAGAGAGCTAGCTCTCCGAAGATTAATAAAGGCAAGACAACTGAAAAAAAGCAATCAGGTTCGTCAGTTTCAATTACCTAAACTACAAATAGATGCATCTAATTACTACGACTTAATAGATTGGTGCGAGGAAAAAGTAACCGAACCACCGATGACAGTGAAATACAGTGATACAGAAATATCGAACATGATTTCGTCAAAGGACAATTTAATGTTTTTGCAGAAGTACCCTTGCCACACTCAAGCAGTAGAACGATGCGTTAAGCTTGTTACTGAGGCTTCATTATCTGTTTGTGGACAAGAGGCATGAGATGGCCACATTATAGCAAAGATCAGACAAGAACTGCCGTTTTTTGAAACAAAATCCCAGTATTTCAACCGTACCGAAGGTCCAACAACTTCTGATGCAAACAATTAAACTTATTACAGATTCTAATTACTGTTTTTTTATCTTTTTATATAACATTATATTTAATTAAAAAAAAAAATATTTGATAGCATTTTATTTCCACAGTTTTGATATACCTTTTTTTGGCTTATACAAAGTTCAAGTCTAGTGCGCCACCTGAAGACATTGACGTAAAAGACTCAGATTTGGAATTTATACATATAAGACCACGGGTCAACTATTAATAATACAGGAAAAAAAAATATTGAAAAAAAAAATTTCGTTCCACCCTAGTGTGCAGTACTGAAGTACTGTGCTTGATGCCAGAGAAGACAAATGAATGTACTCACGCAGACCTTTAAACTGGTACAATCTCCTCACAAAAACAAATGAATGAGAGTGAAGAGAAAAAAGCACAAAAACATCTACCCACGAACTATCAGTCGCCCCGTGACAACAAGTTCAACCCTGTCGAAACGTTGGGCAATCAAATCGATGTAATTTCGATTAAATTATTATAATCGCGCCTGTTAAATTTTCGTAAATATAAAAATTTCTGAGAACCGCGATAACAAAAGTCTTAAATCTAAATAAAATTGCAACAAAGTGCAACAAAGTGCAACAATAAAAAGAAAAAGGACAACATCGCTAACATAGAAAACGTTGCATGTAGGTACATTGTACATCTGTATTGAGTTTTTCTTTTAATACCAAATAATTTGCTGATAACAATATATATACAATGTACATATGTACAATACACAAAAAATAGTAAGGGTTTGAATTATAAAAAATAGTAAGGGTTTGAGATAAAAAAAGTAAAAAGAGGAATTGAAATTCCAAGCTATTGAATAAATCGAAAACGATTTTTAAAAAATTCTTCAATTTTTGTTGGTATTGTATTAAATCAATTTTTCAATCAATTTAAATTTTTGAACTTCTTTTTTTTCAATATATAGATATTAAAGAAATATGATTTTTTGATAGAATGAATAATATAAGGATGAATTTATCAAAGATTATTTCTAAAAAATGTTTTTTTTTTATGTTTTTTTAAGTGATTGCTTTAACGAGGGAGCCAACGACGAAGGGTGGGTGAGTGATGAAAAATTTGTCTGGCATCGATAAAATCGGGATATAGTCTGGCAAAAGTAAATTGTTTTTCATAGTGAGCTAATAAAATAAAACTCCGGGTCATGGAATTCAAAACCTTTAATTGGAAATCAATTATGAGCGAATTAGTATACATACATACATATATGCATATATACTTGGAACCCTGGTTGAGCCTAGGCATTGTATATAAAACTTAACAATGGCCTAGGTTAATCGCCCGATATCAGAGGTTTATAGGTTACACAAACATTTACAAATTATAGGTACTTTTTTCCTTAATGTCTTTGGCTCTCAGATGAATCCTTAGTTAGTGGTCAGTCTTAACCTGGGTCTAGATAATTTTAAAAAATTGACTAAGTGTAAATATGAGAAACACGTAACTTTTAACAAGGAATACTAGTTCTCTAGTAATTTCTATGCAGTAAGAAATTTAAGTGAGAGTTACTATTTGAATAGGTAGATAAGGGGACGTATGCATAAAAAGAAGTAAATGCTTTTACTTGGAAATGTCTGCAGTAGTTAATGCAAATTTCCCACTAACTAGCGCAGCAATTTACAAGTAAAAGCATTTACTTTTGTTTATGCATGTGGCTTAAGGTTTCGAAAAACTCAGTGTTTTTCCTAAACCTATAAACAGATTTGTTAAAAAAAGCTTAGCTTAATTTAGCGTTTTTCATTTAAAGCTGTTAAATTTATTGTTAAAATTATTTAGTTAAAATTTAAAAATAAAATAGTAAAAAAAGGACAATTAATTTTTATTACAAAAACTTATATAATTTGTTATAAATTGTTCCGATCAAAGCAAGAGCCTCTTTTTCAGACGAGCAGAACAGTTTCAATGAATGCAAAACAAAACTCCAAAACTTGATAGAGAAGCACTCTCTTTTTTGCAGAGATTTGATCTAGAATGCCTTTTGTTAAAAACATACAAAACGAAAAATTATTAAAAGAGCGAAATATTCCTCCGAAGAAAAACGTTACTTAATTGTTCCTTACAATAATTTTACGATCAGTAAAGATTAATGACTTTTAAAAAATTAATGTACATTAGTGCGAATCAACCTACATGCAACGATGATGTTTTTTTTTATTATTTTCTAATTGATTTAAGCATACATAATTTTTACTAGCTTTGTTCTGAGAGTTGCAATTAAAGCATATTTCATTTCATTTTTAACATACAAATTATGTTTTATCGTGAAATAAGTTTTATTATATATGTACCTATGCATGATTATAACATGTTTTACTTTGTTTCTTAAATATTTAATATCCTTATACATAATTAAAATATCTTTCAATACTTCTTTTTATATCTATTGACTATTTAAGCGATTTGCTTTTGGCACTGCCCCTACAATACGAACGCGTATTCCAGTAGAACTAACAACATTCGCTCCTCCACTAGTAACACTACCGCTGATACCAGCAGTACTTTTGGGATGTTTCATATCGTTGCAATCGCAAAATTGTGGCGGCGGCGCTAAGACAAGGTTTTCGGTACAGGATGCATTTCCAGATACTGCACTGCCTCCTGTAGATACACCCATCATCTCATTATCACTATCTGCTTCAATAGGGGGGGGAAGCTGCACTAATGACACTGCAGCGCGAGTTGCTCGTGCCATTGCGATGCTAGCTGCTTGCTTTCGCGTTAGCGAGTTATGTCGTTGAAATGCTTTCGCTGGTGGGCTGGGACTAAGTTCGCCATCATCTTCACTGCGTTGTTCTTCTTCGGTTTCATAATCATGATTATTATTGTTGTTGCTATTAATGTTTAAACAATGTTTTGTGCTTCCAACAGTAGTTATAGGTTCTTCGTGTTTTCGCAAATTTGGGCCCATAATAATCTTAGACGCTAGGGCAGGTGACAGCGTGGGTGCTAATTGCTTGCTCATAATAAGCAACGTGTTTACTTTGGTTGAGGCTACTGTCGATGGTTTTATTGGCTGTGTCTGTTGTTGCGGCTGTTGTATTGCCACAGGTGTTATTTGCATTGGCGTTGCGATTTCAACTGAAAGCGTCAATGGTTTCTTTTTGAGGGTTTCTTGATTTATCGCCATTTGAACAGAATTAGTGGGAATTTCTTGATCACTACTAACACCTGACGAAGAATTATCACCTTCTTCAATCTGTTCAGGCGCGTTGTTTGGCGATCGACAGTTAATGTTATTACTTTTTTGGGATCCTACCTCAATATCATTTTGGTTTTCTGGTTTCAGTAAATCGTTGGGATAAGATTTTGATGTCTTTAAATTGGTGCGTATCCTTTGAATTTCATCAACTGAGAATGAATGCGAAATAGAACCGCCAGAGCTACTACCGCTGAAAAAAAAAATCATTAAATTAGTTTAAAAATATCATTCAATATTATGAAGGTACAGATGGATATGGAAATAATTTAAAACGTTGGAAATTTATCATAAAATTGGAAAACTCAGTATTTTCTATTTAAATAGGAATCTCTTAAAGGGGTACTTACAAATTAAATGCATGTATTTAATTTGTTTGCATGTAGCAAATTTGATTATAAATTAAAACTATTAATCGACTTTGTGTTTTTTATTCTTTTTTTCAATAAATTTTTTAACTAAAAAGATATTATCGACATTGATGTTTTTCAAAGGGTATAGTGCATGTTGTGGTTGGATAGTTTTATACTGGCGGTCAGCCATCAGCCGAATAGGGGGAATAACATGTAGCATACGAAAACATGCACGTGCCGTAACTATTCGGGACTGGTGGAAGTGTGATCATAGCCTCTTCGCGGCGGCCGCTAGAAACAAACCCCAAAAAGGTTTGGCTAATATGATCAGGCTATTTCCACAGGTTGGCAACAGGTTAATTCCCTGTTCCGTAAAACTAAAAGAATTACGAGACCGTCAACAAGCCTCGGAAACGGACTGATCTCACGACGACAACCCTTGCAACGAAAACGGAACAACGATTTACGAATTTTCTTATGGAACGTACGATCGCTCTATAGAGCTCGAGCTGCTCAGCAGCTAGCCGATACCCTGTCAAAATATAAAGCTGACATAACAGCACTGCAAGAAATAAGATGGACAGGGAATGGTGTTTTGCAAAAGAAAGAATATGACTTATATTACAGCTGTCATACAAAACACCATGTGCTCGGGGTAGGCTTCCTGGTCAGCGAAAAAATGAAGTCTACCGTCATCGGCTTTAACGCTATAAGCGAAAGGCTATGCACCCTTCGCGTGCGAGGCAAATTCAAGAACATCAGCCTCATTAACGTTCACGGACCTACGGAGGAGTCCTCAGACGAAGATAAAGAGACTTACTATGAACAAGCCGAGAGGGCCCTCCATGCCTGTCCAAGGTATGATGTTAAAATCATCCTTGGGGATTTGAACGCTAAAATAGGTCGGGAGCCGGTATTCAGGCATTACGCAGGCACCCATAGTTTGCATGAGAACACTAATGACAATGGACTTCGAGTCCTAGAATTGGCAGCATCGAAAAACATGGTCGTTGCGAGTACCAGGTACCCGCGTAAAGATATCTACAAAGCCACCTGGGTATCACCTGATGGAGCCACTCGTAACCAAATTGACCACGTGTTGATAGACCGTCGCCACTACTCGAACTTGATGACGGTACGAACGTACCGAGGTGCCAATATCGACTCGGATCACTATCTTGTTGGTATGGTTTTCCGAGGGCGGATTGCCTTGCGAAGACGTATTGCATCCGCCGATCAGGTTCGAATCAACACGGCTGCACTACGCAATGAAAACACCAGTAACACCTTTGGACTTGCGTTAGGACTCGCCCTAGAACCACTCGATCCAGGGAGAGTAAGTCCTGGAGCCAGTATGCTGGGCGTAGATGAGAAGTGGACACGCCTTAAAAACACTGTCATTAGTACTGCCAATTCCATCTTAGGCAGCAGTCGTAGAAGTCGGAACGACTGGTTTGATGATGAATGCAAGCTAGCGACTGAACGTAAGAATGTTGCGTACCGAGCAATGCAACAATCTCATAGAACGCGGGCACGCGAAGATGAATATAAAGAGCTCAGAAGAATAGAAAAACGGCTTCACAGACAGAAAAAATCAGCCTGGGAGAAGAACATCATCTGTGATTTAGAAAGAAGCCGAGAGCGAGGTCCGCACCAGGCGCGGAAGTTCTACCAATCCGTCCGAAACATGACGCAGTACACACCACGCTGCACTTACTGCAAGGACGGAGAGGGAAATCTGATCACCGATCCCCAAAGCATACTGGAGCGATGGGAAGTGTACTTTAATGAATTGCTAAATGGTCAGCTCACTGCAGAAGTAGAGGCTCCACTACTTCAAGAAGATTACCCTATGTTACCGCCACCAAGCATAGAAGAGGTTGAGCAGGCTATAGCCCGGCTTAAGAAAAACAAAGCCCCGGGAGCCGATGGCATACCAGCCGAACTATTCCACCACGGCGGGCCAGCCTTACGCCAAGCAATTCATGATATTATAGTGCACGTATGGGAGCAGGAAGAAATGCCAGAAGACTGGCGAAAAGGTATAATTTGCCCCATACATAAGAAGGGAGATGTCACAACGTGCAGCAATTATAGAGGTATCACGTTGTTGAGTACCGCCTATAAGATACTCTCCTCTATCCTACAAGAACGGATAGCCCCATACGCTAAAACCATAATCGGCCAATATCAGTGTGGTTTCATTCCAGGCAAATCAACAACTGATCAGATCTTTACCCTTAGGCAGGCGATGGAAAAATGTCTAGAATTTAACATTCCAACATACCATCTGTTTATAGACTTTAAGGCCGCCTATGATAGCATAGCCAGGGTAGAACTTTACAAAGCCATGAGAGAATTCGGCATCCCAAATAAGTTGACACGACTTTGTAGGTTGACCATGACCAACGTAACAAGCCAAGTAAAAATAGCCGGATTGCTATCCAGACCAATCAACATCTTTAATGGACTCCGACAAGGGGATGGTTTGGCCTGCCTCCTCTTCAACCTGGCGTTGGAGAAAGCAATCCGTGACTCTGGCACGGCAACAAGAGGGACCATCGTCAACAGGTCCAGCCAGATACTGGCTTACGCAGACGACATTGACATCATCGGAAGAACCGAACAAGCTGTACACGATTCCTTCATCCAGATCGAGCAGGCGGCACAAAATCTGGGGCTGCACATTAGTGAAGGTAAAACAAAGTACATGGTGGCGTCGAATGCGAGAAGAACAGTTGGTCAAACAATCAAGGTAGCGGAGCACGAATTTGAAGTGGTGCAATCCTTTAAATACCTTGGGTCAATAGTAGCAGCCCATAATAATATAGAAGAAGAAATACGCGGGCGGCTGCTCAATTCCAACAAAGCCTACTATAGTCTGTCAAAGCTCTTCAAATCCAGAAATCTCACCATAACTTCAAAACTGCTGCTGTACAGGACCATGGTCCTGCCAGTACTCACGTATGGATCCGAGACTTGGGTGCTTAGCAAAAGACACTCCGACCTCTTAGCCGCGTTCGAGAGAAAAGTCTTAAGGAGAATTGTTGGCCCCATATGTGAGGAAGGGCGATTCCGGAGACGGTACAATCATGAATTGTACGCAATCTACCTTGAAGCAGACATAGTGACAAAAATTAAGCTCGGTAGACTCCGGTGGGCAGGGCACCTAGCTCGCATGAGTGAAGAGGAACCTGCTCGGAAAGTCCTTTGTGGTACATTCTATGGTAGACGGCAGCGTGGTAGACCATGCTTGCGCTGGAGAGATGGCGTAGACCAGGACGCCCGAAGCCTTGGGGTGCGCAACTGGATGGCGTCGGCTCAAGACCGGGATAGGTGGAGAGACTTGTTGAAGGAGGCCAGGACCGGACCCCGGTTGTCGAGCCGATGATGATGATGATGATGTGACTTGGAAAACGACACAAGATTTTTGATATAAAACAAAAATTTTGCGAACACAATTTTTTATCTGTCATGGTTTTGGTGAGTAACTACAAACCCAGTCAGTGAAATGAAGAGATACAACAACAAAAATCTAATAGCATTTACTTCAACACCAGGCGTTACGTACCTACACGGAAAAATTACACTAAACTTGGGCAAAACTGCAAAAGAAGCTTTTTGATCAAAAATATTTACTGAATAGCATAATATTCAAAATCAGACCATGAATGCATTATGATTGTACTCAAGGCATTTTGAATTAGATACATAAAGTTTTACACTAAGTCAAGTTCATGTGGGATTGGCGATTTTCTAAAAAAAAATACTAAACATAAAACAATGGCACCAGTTAGAAAGTCAAGCAATAAGATAATTTAAAATTGTAAATAAATCATTTTTTACATACAGTTTATGAAAAATAAATTTTCAAGCTCAAAATTTTGAAAAAAAAAATATTTTTAGTTTTTATTTTTAAATTTAACATGATTTTTTTTCAAAAACGTATGTAATTATGAATAATTTTTTATTTTCATTTCAATACTCCTATGAATTATATGCCTAATTCGTTTTTTGTATTGAAAATTTCATTGTATTTTTAGTTATTATTAGAGGTTATAATTAGTGGTAGAGTCAAATTCTAGGCAAAAAAGGTTTTGCGGTAAGCGTTGCCGTTAAAGTAATATGCGATGTTGATGGCAAGTTATGGTATCATTTGACTTTCAAGTTATGTTTTTTTCGAAATCTATAATTTTATTCTGGTACATCAACGGAAGAGTGGGCCCCGGCGCAGTGGAGGTAAAAAAAATAGCACCACTACGAGAACCAAATTTCATTTAAAAATAAAATTTATGCCAATATTTTGAGGGAAATTTTAGATTTGCAAAAAGACTACATTTAATCAAAAGAACACATCTAAAAAAGAATTGCAGCTTTTATTCATCAATTTTTAAAAAAAAAACTTAAATTTTCTCCAAAAACTCTTATTAATAGGCGGTAAAAAAATAGCAACATTGTTTTTTTCATACAACTTAAAACTAAAACTTCGTAAGAATACAATTTGTTTTTATCATTTTACTTTTAAGAAGTACCTAGCCCACCAAAATCAATGTTTTGTTGGGTGCCGTGAAATAAAGAAGAAGGCAATAATGTCGAATCGACTTTATTTTCGAAACATATTGGAAATAACGTCGAATTTTAAGATTTTTCTTGTTTGAGAGAAATAAGAGAAATAAGGTCGAGCGGCATTAGTTTGGTAGTCGACTTTATTTCCAAATGAAAAAATAATTTTCGATTTTATTACCATTTATATTCGATTTGTTGGCTCTTACAGCATCACAACGTCTGTTGATCGAATTTACCAAATGTTGGCACCTTTCAATCAGGCAAACCATTTTTTTGACTTCTTACAGGTTTGCTTGGGTCATTGTCCTGTTGGAAGACCATAAAAGCGGCATCTCTTCCTCTGCATAAGGGAGCATAATATTTTCGAGTATATTAAAGTAAACGTGTTGATCCATGATGGGTTTAATCCAATATATGACCCCAACTTCATAGTAGGAAAAACAAGCCCACACCATTATGCTCGAACCTCGTTGCTTAACTACTTTTTTCGTGAAAAAAAAACCGTTACCATTTTAGTGCCAGAGATACACAATACAGAGAGATGACAGTTCAAGCAATAACAATTAACAGTATAGTTGCTTAAAATATTGTAAAGAACTACTTTTGAATTATAATGTAACGACTTTCACATTCGAACTATATCGATTCTCGAATGCGATGACATCGCCATCTACATTAGAACAACCTGCTGTGAGCTTTGAATGAGCTTTTTCGAACATTGGTAAATGTCGAAGCCCGAAGGCAAATTATTCTAGTTGTCCTAGAGATTAATAAAAGTGATTTCAATTGAAGTAAAGTGTGTTTTATTTTAAATGTAATAAGAAGAAGTTAAGAAATAAAGTAAATAAGTTTTTATTGCGAACCCTTAGCAGAATATTATATTGGTGTCAGAAGTAGGATAAAAACTTATGTTGTCTGTGCCTTCAGATAATTTGTGGTGATAAAAAAAAAAAAAAAAAATATACCTACGTGTGTGTTTTGATAAAACAAAGCCAAAAAGTGACTGTAAGAAGAAAAATAAAAGGAAAATGGGTAAGACTGTGATTGAATTGAATTGTGTTGAAGTTAAGGCAGAGCTGAATAAACGAGGCCTTCCTACTGCTGGAAGAAAAGCTGACCTCATAATTCGTCTGCAAGAGGATTTAAGTCAACGCGGAGAAGACCCAGACACATTCCTATTCGAAATAGAAATGCCTGAAGAACAAGTAAGTACTGGTGTCGACTTGTCGGCAATGATGGCACTTCTCATTGGCAAGCTCGAAGAACAACGTACAGAACAAAAGAATCTTCTCGAAGAACAACGTACAGAACAAAAAAACCAACTGGAACAAATGGAAAAACAACAAAAGAATCTTTTCGAACAAATGGAAAAACAACAAAAGTGTGAACAGGAGAACCTTCTCGAACGAATGGAAAAACAACAAAAGAACCTTCTAGAAGAACAGAAGACTCTCATCGAAGGTAAGCTTGATGCTTTTGAGAGCAAGTTCGTTACTATTGATGGACGCTTTGATTGCTTCGAAAAACAATTTTCAAAACTCGAGAGCGTTCAAGAAAAATTCGAGGATAAAATACAAAGTATTGCCGACGAATTAGACAAAGTTCGAAAAATTAAGATTAGAGAAAGTGTTGGCGATTACCCAAGGAAGAAGGAAATACATCCACCGGCTTTTGACGGGCAAACTTCTTGGTCGATCTATAAAAAACAGTTTGAGGCAGCCGCAGCGACAAATGGCTGGGATGAAGAAGACAAATTTATAGCTCTGACGGTTGCCCTCAGAGGATCTGCTGCTGGACTGCTGCAAACTATCCCAGCAGATAAGAATGGTAACTTCAGTGCTCTTGTTCAGGCCATAGACAAACGCTTTGGAGATGGCCATATGCAAGAAGTCTTCCGCGTCCAACTGAATACTAGAGTTCAGAAAAGAGGAGAAACTCTGCAGCAACTTCAAGCGGATATTGAGCATATCCAGCTGCAGGGGATGAAATCGTCAACCAACTTGCAACAGAAGCCTTCATCCGTGCTGTATCTGACATCAACTTACAGCGAGCAATTAGAACTGCTGGAAAACGTACGCTTCCTGAAGCTTTAGCGTTTGCTCTGACTATGGAAGCGGCAGAACAAGCTTCCCAAGGAGTTCATCGAGTCAGAGAAGTTGAAGTTGAAGAATGTTCTTGTCAGAAAATCGCATTCCAAAGAAGCCAGCGTGAAGGACTTGCTCGATGCTGGAATTGTAACAAAACCGGACATCTCCAGCGGCAGTGCAGATTACCACCGAGAAGAGCTGCATGCCAACATTGTGGAAGCAGAACCAACGCTTGAGAACAACCAAGCAATAGTACCAACACTCCTGCTCAACTTGTTTCCCAGACGGGAAACGAGTAAGAACCAACTTCGAGGGGCAGAAGCTGGTTTCTGGTATCGATGGCCCCAGAAACAGTATCCAAGTCTCACAGACTAAACGAGACAACAAAAGTCTGACAGTGGAGGCAATAATAAACAATAAGAAACACGTGGCTACAATCGACACCGGTGCCACCGCCTCCATTGTACGAAGAGATTTGGTCAAGATGTCTTGGCTACACAACACCAATAGCTACCGTCTGAAGACCGCCACAGGAGAGGCAGCAAAAGTGTATGGTGAGGTTCGTCTTATGATCCGTTTGGCAGAACTAGAGTTTTCGCACCTATTCCTGGTAGCGGATATATGTGACGAGTGCATCGTTGGAATTGACTTCATGAAGGAGCATGGAATAATTTTGGATATCGGTAAACAAGTTCTTAAGTACCAAAATGTGGAGATTCCGATGGTCTATGGCAACGAAAACTTAACAACTATCAGGACCGTCATCAAAGAAGACATTTGCTTGCCTGCTTCTTCGAAAGTATTCGTATGGACGAAACTAAAGGGTGACTTTGGAGGCCATCGATACCTCATGGTGAAACCAGATGCGAAACAACGTTCCCAAAACATCATGATAGAGAAGACTCTGGTGGCACCAAAGAACAACATGGTGCCTGTACGGATACTGAACATCAAACCGTACGAAATTAGGCTCAAGAAGGGAGAAACAGTCGGGCACTGTGAACCTGTATCCGCGATTACTGAGATCACCGAAGCGCCCCTGAGCTTCGACCCCTGAGCTTTGACAGATTAAAAGACCAAATTCTGAAGTCATCAAGTCTGAGTCAACATCAGTTTAATGTTGCTGGAGATCTTCTTCATGAGTATGCTGATATATTCTCTTCACCCAACGGACAGTATGGTCGAACACAACAAGTACGGCATCGGATTGATACAGGAGATGCAAAACCAATTCGTCAACCAGCAAGACGTCTCCCTCTAGCAAAACAAACTGAAGTTGAAGAAATGATATCGGCAATGAAGAAAGATGGGGTAATCAAAAATTCCAAAAGCCCTTGGGCATCACCAGTCGTTCTTGTCAAAAAGAAGGATGGAAGCACTCCATTTTGTGTAGACTACCGAAGACTGAACGACGTGACAAAGAAAGATAGCTACCCTCTACCCAGACACAGCAACACCTTAGACGCAATGGAAGGAGTCCAATGGTGTTCAACTATGGATTTGAAAGGAAAACCTTTCATCATCGACGCATCATCAAGGGACCAGGTAGAAAAATTCAAAGTAAAATGCAGCAGTATAATGTGGGCACAACTTTTGAGAGAATTGCAATAGACGTCGCGGGTCCTTTTCCTGAAACTAAGAATGGAAACCGATACATCCTTGTAGTCATGGATAATTAAAAAATAACGGTAATATTTAAAATTAAGTATTATACGTTATTTTAAAGCCAACATTCTATTCTATTAGCCAGTTTTTGAATCAAGTCAAAACTATGCATAGTTTTTGAAAAATTTAATTTTAAACTCAAAATTTGAGTAAAAAAAAGTTAAAAAAAATTTTAAATTTCAATATTTCAAAACCATAAGTTTATAAATAATTTTGTTTTTTAAATAATTTGTTGCTCTTATTAATTTTCAATCAAAAACTGAAAACTAGATGATTTTATGCCTTTTAGTTTTTGAGAAAATTGAAAATAACCACAAGTACTATTTTAATTTATTTATGTTTTTTTTTGCTTGAGTGGTCTTATTGTGATAGTAATAATGGTATGTGCGAGTTTGAGTATATGCAACAGTGGGGTGTGTGCGAGTTTATATGTATGTATGCAACAGTGGGGTGTGTATGCAACCCCCCTGCTTGGGCCCACTGTAGGATTTGGGGTAGGTGCGAGGTTGGGTGTATGCCACACCGAGTTGTGTATGGGTGGTGCAACCCCCCTGCTTGGCCTCCCTATAGTATTTGGGGTGCGTTCAAGATGGGGTGGGTGCTAGGTGCGGTGAATGCAAAGTTTCTTTTGATGCAAAAATGCAAAAGATTTAAGAAAAATTAATTTATCCTAGGTATATCTTAATCCATATTCGATTATTGCCATCAAAATAAGACTACGTAAATACTCAAGCAAGGAAAAAATAATTTAATTAAAATATTTTTATTGGTAATTTTCAATTTTCTCAAGAACTAGAAGACATAAAATCATCTAGTTTTCAGTTTTTGATCAAAAATAACAAAAATAAATTAAAGCAATGAATTCTAAAAAAAAATAACAGTAGGTAATTTTAAAGTTTTGAAAAATTACACTTTAAACCTTATTTGTAACTTTTTTTTGCCCAAATTTTGAGTTTAAAACAATTTTTTTCAAAAACTTTGCATAGTTTTGACTTGATTTAAAAACTGGCTAATAGACAGAAGTGCTGGCTCTAAAAAAATGTATAAAACTTAGTTGTAAGTATTACCGTTATTTTTTAATTATTTGTTTTCCGTTTAACGTACATATATTTTAAATTGCCCCTACCGCCTAAACGGGGGGAGAAGTAAAAAATGCTTGTATTGCCGTGTTCTACAAAAATCCGTTATCATTTCTCGGCGCCCCGATTATCATACTCTCCCCATCGGATGAAAACAAGATACGACGCAAAAGCGACAGCAACGGGATTTCAAGAAGGAGACCTTGTATGGTTTTACAGTCCTCATAGACAAAAGGGACTATCACCAAAACTCCAACAAAACTGGGAGGGCCCATATACTGTGGTGAAAAGAATCAATGATGTGGTTTACCGTATACAAAGAGGCGTAATAGGCAAACTAAAAGTAGTTCACGGTGACTGTTTACATCGATATAACGGTGAAAGAAGTGATGAAATTGCTCGGGACGATCAATTCTAAGAGGGGAACAATGTAAAGAACTACTTTTGAATTATAATGTAACGACTTTTACATTCGAACTATACCGATTCTCTAATGCGATGACAACGCCATCTACCATCGTCATTAGAACCAACCTGCTGTGAGCTTTGAATGAGCTTTTTCGAACATTGGTAAATGTCGAAGCCCGAAGTGGAATTATTCCATCTATCTGTCAGAATAGAAAGATCGAGATACAGGTTCAAGAGATTTCTATTGCTTTCGAGATTAGTCCAGAACCATATATTTCCCTATATAAGCTTGATGGCGCTACCGATTGGACACAGTTTATTTTTGAAAGTGAAAGAATAAATTTTGTGTAAAGTGTTGCATATTGTTGTGCTAGAGATTAATAAAAGTGATTTCAATTGAAGTAAAAAGTGTTTTATTTTAAATGTAATAAGAAGAAGTTAAGAAATAAAGTAAATAAGTTTTTATTGCGAACCCTTAGCAGAATATTACAATACATTCTGTTCACTCAATTGCAGAAGTTAAAATGAAACTTGTACCAGTGGTGCTATTATTTTTACCGGCACTGTATACATACATACAGTGGAGGAAATTCCCATAAAAACTATTGTTTTTACGCATTTTTTTTTTTGCTGCATGCATCTTAGCCATGATTTTTTATGAAATAACAATATGTACTCAAATTCATTAAGAAAAATAAAAATGTATTCATTTTTAAGAAAATTACATAAAAGTTATTAACAAAAAACAAAAATTAACAAGAAAAAAGAGGGAAATTCCCATAAAAACACACGCTTTCTTATTAAAAATAACGGTGAATTAGTGATCAAGAATTTGTAATTTCTTAAATCAATATTTTGTAGAGCCACCACTTGCTCTTAAGACCGATATCATCCGCCTCGGCATTGATTCCACAAGCTTTTCAAGTTCCGCGGTTGCAATCGAGGCCCATTTTTCAATTATTGCCTCTCGAAGCTCTTGAACGTTGGTAAATTGGCGCCCGTTGGCATAAACACGTCTGGCTAGTATTCCCCAGAGATTTTCTATGGGATTTAAATCGGGACTTCGAGATGGCCAATCGAGAAATGTTATTTGTTTCTCCTCGAACCAGTCTCTCATTCTTCGAGAGACGTGGATAGGAGCTAGGAGCGTTATCCTGTTGGAAAATGAAGTCAGTTCCGCATAACTTTTCAGCTCTCTCAAACATTACTTCTTCTAACAACTCAGCATAACTTTCTGAGTTCATTCTTCCAGGCACAAATGCAATTTCAGTCTTTCCATTTGCAGAAAAAGCTCCCCAAATCAAAGTTGCAGTGTTTTTATGGGAATTTCCTCTACTGTATATCCGGTCGGGAAATAGCTTTGATTAATTTATCAACTTCGAAAAAAATCTTTTCTTGAAAATTTTTAGTTTGAAAATTTATTTAAAAAAATATATAAACGAATATGTTTTTGGCTTTAAGAAACATTAATGCTTGATTTTCTCTTTTTCTTATGTAAGGTCAATTTTCGGCTACTTCGAACCGTACGTTATTGTCCGACTGTGGGTATATGTTCTTCAGCACGAATTACTGATTAAAAAGCAATTCCAATACCTTCTCTAGATATGTACTTCATGATATCTAATCCCAAGCCTTTACAAAAATACATTGTTTATTAATTACCTACAAAACTGTTGGCATTTGAGTCTTTGATGAAAAACCATAGGTAACATTGAGCTACCTTCTACATAACTTAACCAAGAACTATTTATGAGTTATTAAAATATTATGTTTCGAGAAAAATGTACATATTTCCATTCAACGACGACGACGTTGAAATTCATAACTGTGGTATGAACTTTTCGCGTATATAAAATTAACTGTTTCTACCTTTTATGTATTTAGCGATCAATCTGTTTAGAAAAATGTTTGTTTATACATTTAATTTAAATCAAATTTTTCAATACCTGTTATTACTGTTTCCACTGGTTTCGGGCATATCTAGTAAGGCTATTTTTTCATTAAGCTTTGTGTTCCTCGCAACCAAAATAGAATTTTCATCCTCTCCATCTGATTCACTGAGACTGTAGTCGGGCTCTGGGATAGGTGGAGCAGATCCAGTAGGTATCGGTGAGGCATTTTGGGAATGCTGGTATTGTTGTTGATGATGCATAGGAATTTGGCCAACAAATTGACGAGTGGGTTGGGCATATTGACATTTTTGTGCTGCGTTTACTGTTTGTTGTTTCGGCTGCTGTTTTTGCTGTTGCTGATGCACATTTTGAGCTGCAGGTTGGGGTGGTGCGGGTGGAGGTTGTTGTACAATTTGTTGTGCCGTCGTGTTGGATGACTGGCTTAAAAGTTGTCCTTGGCGATTCTGTTGAAACAAATATATTAGATCTTATCTTAATTCAGAATGATTTATCGAAAAAATATAAAGTAGGTACAAATATGTATGTACATATGCTTTAACTCGTATGTATAGTTGGATCCGATTTCTGACAAATGCAATCGTTTCTTTGTACCAGTGGTAACTAGTTCTTCCAAAAATTAGTAATTGGAGCAAACAAATTTCTAATTATTAGTAAAACTAGCAATAAGAATCAAATCAAATTTTTCTGGTTATAACAATACCCAAAAAAAAAAATTCAAATCATTAGAATAACCACTAGCTTCAGAAAAAGTAATAAGTAATCACTAACAATTACTTAGAATTAGTAATATCTAAAAAAAAATATTAAAAAAAATTAATTCTGAGTAATAAAAACCAGACATTTTGTTTTCTAATTATTGAAAAAAAATAATTGAAGAAAAACTATTTCTAATTATCGAAAAATATTAATGTATGTACATAATATCAGTTAGTAGCTTATAATTATAATAATTATTTAAAACATGAAATTATTATTATATTGAAAAACTAACACCATGGAGAAATACATAAAATGTAAAAATTTTTCGACATCTTTTGGCACAAAGTGTATTCTGTGCCAAATAGACGAACAATTTTCCATCGAAGTTAATTTTCAGAAGTTTCGGGCGATTTAGTCCAGGGGCCAACAAAAGAAAAAAAAAAGGAAAGAGAAAAAAACTACAAACACAACGATCTACTATTTTTAGGTTTTTTTTTACAAACAAAACAAAATGTTCCCAAAAAATAATTAAGACGTTTTCTTTCTTTCAAAATTCAAAACCCGGGAAGTGTATATTTTTCTGAACTAGAGAAACGATGTGCAAAAGATAGCAATAATTTCGTTTTTGCTTAACTCGAAAGTCGGGGCCAACTTAATGCGATTCAACTATGTTATGTTTTTTTTTTGTTTGACATTTATTTTTTAAAGAAATATCAAATTGGAAAATGAAAAATTAAATGCTCCTTAATTCGGGAGATAAAAATTACCTCTTGCGAAGCGGTGCTTCGTAATTTCCAACCAACAACGTTTCTGAGATCCTGCGGTGATGCATACAGCTTAGCATTTGCCGATGGGTTAAAACTGGATGCAACTCCATCGGCTGCTCCACAGCTATCAGTTACATCTCCCCTTTTTTGTAGTTTTTGCTGCAGAGTGATTGTACTCTCATATTCAGAGGAGCTTCGTGAGACATCCACTTTAACCACTTGTCCAATAGGTGGAGGTGGCGGTGGATGTGTTGGAGGTGGTAAATTTAACCGCTGCATTGATGCATGTAGTGTGGCCACATCATCTTGGGAATGGTGACCTTTGCTAATTGCATTCCAAATAGACGAAGACGAGTTATTCAAATGCGAATTCAAATCAGGTGTCGAATGAAAGCGTTTTAATTCAGTTCCTCCAGCTCCAACTGTTGGTATTGCACATGGTTTTCCACGGAGTGTTCCATTCTTTGTTTTTTTACGTTTCATTTCAGCAACACTTGCGTATACTAGAGGGGCTTTCATTGGTGAACCACTACTTGGTGGGGTTGCAGCTCCACTATCAGTACCCGATTGGAATCTTGAAGTTGTCATCATAGTTGAGTAACGATTCATACTATTAGCTGCTTCCCCTTGCTGTCGTTGAAATAATTCTTCCAGCTCAGCGGCTGTAATACGGCTTGATGTCGGTCGAGCTTTTATACTAGCCGTTCGGAGTTGGACTGGAGTACTGGGATTTTGGGTGGGCGTTGTTGATATGGATTCAATTGAACTAGATTTTGCTGGAATGTCTTCATCCTCTTTTTCACCTCCGTTTTCAAGACCGGCCACCATTGACTTCGCTCGGGCTCTACCAACACTAAGCGTTGTTTTTGGATCACGACGTGGTGGCATTGGTGCTGGCATTCTTCCACTTCCACCCAAACCTGGTTGACCTAGAGACATTTTTCGCGGTAGCGTTGAACATTGTCGCGCTGCTTGTGGTGTACTTGGACCTTGGTAATGCTGTACTTGGAATTGTTGATGTTGTTGCTGCGTTGAAACTACAGCAGCTACCGACTGCATCTGATGTGGATGTTGAGGCGAAATGACCGTCATTGACACCAATGCACCTGAAGAGCGGATCATGTCAACAACTTTCTCATGCGACGCTGCACGCACATCTTCACCACCAATGGCGAGAAGAAAGTCTCCAGGTCTCAAACCAGCCATATCAGCAACGCCACCAGGATCTACATCATCAAGATATTGTAAAGCTGGAAATCTGTCGGACGGTTTCAATTGCATCAGTGGTGAAGACGCTTTAGCTCCACGCAGAATGAAACCAAAGCCACGTTTAGCTCGATGAAGAACAACGGTTCGAGGTTCACCCATAACACTTGAATATTTAATAAAAAAGAAAAATTGAAAATTATTGGTATTTAAAGATCCAAGTATAATATTATTGATAAAAATAATAAAGTATAAATGAATATGTATGTCACAAAATTCCTATAGTTCTCACAATCTAACCATCATTTAAGTTTAATTTTTAATTTAAGTTTAAACTATGCGTCTTTTAACGAAAGAAAAATTACAGCGATCCTGAATAGGGATGACAAAACTGATAACGTCAAAAAAACAAGAGATGCGAACTGTGAGCTTAAAGTTTAAGCATGACTAAAATTAAAAAATCATAAAATACTGTGTTTACCTACTTATGAGTTGTGACTTGTGATGGAATTCACAAAAGGAAAATTTTTTTTTCAGCACTGATAATAACCCTTACATACAATCAACCAATAAAAAAATAATTCCATTTGCTTTAATACTTGAAACTACTTTATTTAATTTATTTCGATGAATCCGTTCCATATTTGTTTTAATATATCGCAAGTAGTGATCGATTTCAGAGGTGTACATTTAACTAATTCAAACATGTGTTTATATTTTAGAAGAGCTTAAATATGCGCTATCCGCATAAATCGTTCCCAGCTGATATTTACTTAATAGTTAAAATTAATCTAGATCAACCTTCAGAGAAAAAAACATGAAATGTTCTTAGGCTTATTCAGTTGTTAAAAATAAGTTATACATGAAACATAAGAAAAGCATAGGGTGCTTTTATATTTATTGCAAATGTTTTTAGATTTTTCTTTTTTTTCTTTAACGTTAAATACAACAATGCATGCCGATTCTTATATATAATTTTGAATTCCACCATATTTGTCCAGCTGAATTATGAACGCATTGTAGGTCGTCAATAAGGTATGGCTTGACTTTTAAACATATTGTTACAAAGGTCGATACAAACAAGAGAACTTATTACGACTACATTTTAAATCAAAAGCAACTTTGACAAACAATACCCTCAGCTTCTTAGACCACTTGTAGTTTAAGGAGTTATCTTTTCATATAAGAATTTAAAAGATAATAGCAACATTTTTTATTTACTTTCCATACACGCCAATGTTATGTGTAGGATATTAAAAAAAAAATAGGAAAAAAAATAATTGAGGGACGTTTTTAAAAAGAGCTAGTATTTGACTATGGGTCCATGTCGCTTTCTTGATAAACTTAATACATTACAAAACTAAATTCAAACTGTTTAATTAAAATCGTATAAGGCCACAAACCAAATTTCAAGTAAGTAAACAATGAGTATGAATGAGTCGAATAAGACGAGTCCCAATCTTGGTGGTATGCGAAGCGTTATTCCGTATTTGTATTTATATTTATATTTATATTTATATTTATATTTATATTTATATTTATATTTATATTTATATTTATATTTATATTTATATTTATATTTATATTTATATTTATATTTATATTTATATTTATATTTATATTTATATTTATATTTATATTTATATTTATATTTATATTTATATTTATATTTATATTTATATTTATATTTATATTTATATTTATATTTATATTTATATTTATATTTATATTTATATTTATATTTATATTTATATTTATATTTATATTTATATTTATATTTATATTTATATTTATATTTATATTTATATTTATATTTATATTTATATTTATATTTATATTTATATTTATATTTATATTTATATTTATATTTATATTTATATTTATATTTATATTTATATTTATATTTATATTTATATTTATATTTATATTTATATTTATATTTATATTTATATTTATATTTATATTTATATTTATATTTATATTTATATTTATATTTATATTTATATTTATATTTATATTTATATTTATATTTATATTTATATTTATATTTATATTTATATTTATATTTATATTTATATTTATATTTATATTTATATTTATATTTATATTTATATTTATATTTATATTTATATTTATATTTATATTTATATTTATATTTATATTTATATTTATATTTATATTTATATTTATATTTATATTTATATTTATATTTATATTTATATTTATATTTATATTTATATTTATATTTATATTTATATTTATATTTATATTTATATTTATATTTATATTTATATTTATATTTATATTTATATTTATATTTATATTTATATTTATATTTATATTTATATTTATATTTATATTTATATTTATATTTATATTTATATTTATATTTATATTTATATTTATATTTATATTTATATTTATATTTATATTTATATTTATATTTATATTTATATTTATATTTATATTTATATTTATATTTATATTTATATTTATATTTATATTTATATTTATATTTATATTTATATTTATATTTATATTTATATTTATATTTATATTTATATTTATATTTATATTTATATTTATATTTATATTTATATTTATATTTATATTTATATTTATATTTATATTTATATTTATATTTATATTTATATTTATATTTATATTTATATTTATATTTATATTTATATTTATATTTATATTTATATTTATATTTATATTTATATTTATATTTATATTTATATTTATATTTATATTTATATTTATATTTATATTTATATTTATATTTATATTTATATTTATATTTATATTTATATTTATATTTATATTTATATTTATATTTATATTTATATTTATATTTATATTTATATTTATATTTATATTTATATTTATATTTATATTTATATTTATATTTATATTTATATTTATATTTATATTTATATTTATATTTATATTTATATTTATATTTATATTTATATTTATATTTATATTTATATTTATATTTATATTTATATTTATATTTATATTTATATTTATATTTATATTTATATTTATATTTATATTTATATTTATATTTATATTTATATTTATATTTATATTTATATTTATATTTATATTTATATTTATATTTATATTTATATTTATATTTATATTTATATTTATATTTATATTTATATTTATATTTATATTTATATTTATATTTATATTTATATTTATATTTATATTTATATTTATATTTATATTTATATTTATATTTATATTTATATTTATATTTATATTTATATTTATATTTATATTTATATTTATATTTATATTTATATTTATATTTATATTTATATTTATATTTATATTTATATTTATATTTATATTTATATTTATATTTATATTTATATTTATATTTATATTTATATTTATATTTATATTTATATTTATATTTATATTTATATTTATATTTATATTTATATTTATATTTATATTTATATTTATATTTATATTTATATTTATATTTATATTTATATTTATATTTATATTTATATTTATATTTATATTTATATTTATATTTATATTTATATTTATATTTATATTTATATTTATATTTATATTTATATTTATATTTATATTTATATTTATATTTATATTTATATTTATATTTATATTTATATTTATATTTATATTTATATTTATATTTATATTTATATTTATATTTATATTTATATTTATATTTATATTTATATTTATATTTATATTTATATTTATATTTATATTTATATTTATATTTATATTTATATTTATATTTATATTTATATTTATATTTATATTTATATTTATATTTATATTTATATTTATATTTATATTTATATTTATATTTATATTTATATTTATATTTATATTTATATTTATATTTATATTTATATTTATATTTATATTTATATTTATATTTATATTTATATTTATATTTATATTTATATTTATATTTATATTTATATTTATATTTATATTTATATTTATATTTATATTTATATTTATATTTATATTTATATTTATATTTATATTTATATTTATATTTATATTTATATTTATATTTATATTTATATTTATATTTATATTTATATTTATATTTATATTTATATTTATATTTATATTTATATTTATATTTATATTTATATTTATATTTATATTTATATTTATATTTATATTTATATATGTATTTATTTATTTATATATGTATTTATTTATTTATATATTTATATTTTATAATTTTATGGCTTTGACACTTACGGTTTCTTTACTCCTTACGGTTTCTTTACTCTAGGTGCTGTTGAGCTGTTAAAGGGGCCACCCGCACCATTTTGAGTTGGACCATGTAACCGCTGTATTCCCGGAGATCCTTGGAACTGTTGGTGATGTGAATTTGAAATATTCGTCGCTGTTGATACATTCGTAATATTCTTTTGGCGAATATTCACCTCTTGCACACACTCTACGGGAAAGAATCCTGATGCATTAGAGCCACGTACATAGCCTTCTAGCAATCCACAATCTGTTGAACCAACAACCTCAATCACATCGCCTGGTTGCAAACGAATGTGTCCTACTGAATTTCCCGCGTATGATTCTATACATACTACCGTAGTACTGGGGTGACCAATGGAACAAGCTGCACTATCAGAATTCGTACCAACCCCAGACGAGTCACTAATTATGTCACTGGTGTCACCGAGGCTTTTATCTGAAAAAAAAGATGAACATAACTTATACATTAAGTTTAAAGCATATGATCAAATTTGATATTCAAATATTTATTTCCTTAAGTTGACAAATATCCAGATAAAAAGAATAAAATCTCATGCAATCTCTGTATACAATGAAGGACACAAATGTATTGACATTGCTTCTATTAATACAAACTGTGTATGTGGTTTTGTATATTGCAGTAGCATGCAAAATTAAATATTAAGAAGAATCCAAAGTTCTAATTTAAATACCTTTATTATAAGTGGTGACTAATGACTATTATCCCAAGCTGACTTCAGTAATGATCTGGATTTTTGCTAGCAAAATTATCTTTAAAAATATTTTATGACTTCTGGTCTACATATTATTGGGTAGGGTGAAATTATTCCCGTACTTCTTTACAAATCAGTATCAAAATATCCACACCCACATTTGGAAGTAAAAATTGCTATAAAATAAGATTTTTGAACTAGTTCATATAGGTGCCGGCTCGTACAAGAATAGACTTAGTTTGAAAGAGATTTCTGGTAAAATTACCCATAAAAATTGCAAACATTTTTTTAGTCAATAATTTTTTCTAGGATACAAATTTGTATTGATTCAGGGGCTGTGCGATCCAATAAAATGAGTTTCTGAAATAACAGCACCCTACTGGCTAGGTTCTTTTGATCATATTTAATTTGTGTCGCAATCCCAAACTACAAAAAAAAACTTGGATCATATATTATTTGCAATCCAATAAATCCCAGTGATAAGTGAAAAAAAGACTTAACAATTTTTGTGAAAAATTTAATTTTCTACAAGCATGACTTTTTTCCAACATCAAAAATGAAAATGTCCACTAAAAACAAAATGGAGGACACACTTGTGCAAAATGTGGTTTAATACTCATATATTATTACTTTATCGAATACCGAAGTCAAACCAGACCTCGGATATCTAAATGTCAAGTTCGTGCGATCCAGTCAAAAAATTTAATTTTTTTTCGTAATAAACACATTGTCAATAAGATTTGATGAACCTGTGTTGAGTGAGGATTACATAAACAATTTCAATGTATATTAATGGCTGTTATTTTATTTTAATGGCAATTGTGCCGAGTGGGCCTAAAAATGTAAATTGAACAGAGTATATGTAGTTAGGTATATCTGGGTTTTATAATCAAAATCAAAGCGAAAGCTTCATGTTTGAATATAAAATGTCTTAAATGAATAACCAAAACTATTTTATTTACAGCTGAACCTATTTAAAAAAAAAATAAACTTCGCCGGCTGAATGCTTAAATGTCTCACAGACCTATTTTTCGGGAAACTGAGTTGAAGAAAAACGAATAGAAGTCTTCTTAAATAAAGGAATTTTGCTTGGGAGATCAAATCCTGGAGATGCTTCAGATTTTGTGCTGCCAAAAACTCCTACATCGAGTAATGCACAGAAGATATCAGAAGAAAAAATTAAAGCCCCAATAAGGCATATTCATAGTCAAACTTTAGACCCGATTCCAATTGGCCTGGAGTTTAAAGTTAATATCCAGGTTAGAAACAGCTGCTATTCATAAAGAATTTGGCAGCTCTGTTTAGTAAAAAAACATATTCTACTACAATTTTAGTACAATTGCATCCCAGTCATTTGAAATTTTTTTTTGACAGATAGAAAAAAAAACAACTTAGTCAAAGAGTCAACCGTTTTTAAGGATTGAACTCCAGTTTAAGTTTATCTTTTGAAACTGGGTCTAAACTGTCTATGAATAACATAAACTCCAGGTAAGCTTATGGGCTTATGAATATGGGCTGTTGTATCAATGTTTCCTTACATGCCTCAGGAGGATGTAATTTTTTATAAAATAATTTTTAAAATAACTCAAAATAATTAAATTATATTATTTTTAAATATTTATAAAAATGCTGTGAATTTAAAAATACATTGAAAGTATTAAAGTTTTTTATTGATTTATTATTATAATTATTATTTTTTTAGCTAGATGAAATAAAAAAAACTTATGTTCCTAAAATTGCAAATATATTTTTTATTTACTTTTTTCTATATCATTTTTAAAATGAACTTTAAATAAGAAACTTTAATTAATGCCTATGTTTTAATTAAATATTAATTGATTATTTTTCGATGCTTCTATTCTGGTTTTGATCTTTTTTTAGGGCTGATTAAGTAATATCTGCAGTTTTAAAAAAGATTATTTCTCAAAAAGGAAAGGATAAACAAGATTGAGGTAAAAATAAGGGAAACAAAATATTTTTAACAAGACTATTTCAATATCTTCAGGTTCACAAACTAAATGAAGACGTTTAAAGTATTATAAATATGGTTTTTTATCGATTATGTTCAAATATTTTTCTTTTTACTAAAATGGATAAAAACAAAAAAGGTAAAAACTAAAAAAATAATTTGAAAAACTGCGAAAAATACTAAAACTTAATCACATGAATGGACAAATATTATTTAAACCAATTCCGAATAAAATTGAATGTATTTTTCTAGAAAATTTTAAGAACCAAAGTTCAAGTTGGGCTTTTTAAATAATAAAGTGTGAAATTAATCTGTCATTGTTCATCCTTTTTTATCGACTTAAAAATAAGCCAATGTGATAAGAGGAGGGCGTAGTCATTATATTAATATTCTCTTTTGTTCTATGTTTTTAAAAAAGTTTTTTTCAAGTGCATAATAACGAAATTATGTTTCAAATCTTAAAATTCGTTTTATCAGGAATTTTTTTTTTTGTATATGGAGCATTTAAGCATTCAGCCGACGACTTGTTCTTGCGCTTAGAAAACTTATACTAGTACGTTCGTAGAAGTGTCTTCAAAATGTAATGTATCCACATGTTATATTAGCAACAACATTTCCAAACATTTTTTCTATGTTACCATAAGCAAACTAACAGTCTTTTTCTACTTTATTTTCATAATAAGGTTTTTATTCTGCTTTCATCCGTTGAAGGCAAACGATAATTTTTAAATTGAGCTAAACGCGAATATAAATCGTGTTTAAAATATTTTGTGTGTTCTTTATGTTTTCAAAATATAAATTATAAAATAAGACTTAGTACATATTTTGAATGCAAAATCAATAGCGGAATAGGACTGTTAGTTTACATTTAAATCCATATATCAAAAATTAAGAAAGTTTACCTAAACAAACATTAGGGAAAAAATAAAATAAAATACCTGTAACTATGCTGATATCATCCTCATGTGATCGATGACCTGATGATCCTTCAGATAAACTTGAACTCGCCGAACTGTACGGCATGTGTTCAGAGGGGCATGGAGATGGTGGACCACATATGCTATTTCTTGTCAAAAAACCCATAAAGTTTCCACCATCACCACCACATAGACTTCCATTACCTGTCATCCATCCAACTCCAGAACGGCGCTTGGGGTTATATCGCGGAGGACCACGGAAGGGTACTGCTTTGAGACAAGAGAGATTACGCAAAAAGTTTTCTATTTGAATTATTGAGGTTAACGATATTCTCTTGATGCTTTTCATCTTCATTTGATTTGATTTTAAATTAATATTTCTTTGCAATTGGAATTGTTTGCCGTTTTCATATGTCAACTTATTTTACAAAATCTATGAACTACACACAAAATTATTTCAAAATATTAAATAATTAACAAAATAAAAACACAACTTAACATCAAATTTAAACAACAATGAGCAACACTTAACACAGTATATGTATTCAAGTTCGCGTCATGTCTACCATTTTGGCTTATTTTGAGAAGTTAAACAAGTTCAGGAGGTCTTGCACTAGCTTGCAACAGTATACAATCGATTGTAAATCGATACAATATTTAAATTTTTCAGTTTTAAAATAGTTAAATAGCGGATAGTAATTTAAGAAGACATGTTGATTTAAAATTAATTTCAACATCGGAATATACATCATGTAAGTCATAAGCAGTGTTTTGGTGACAAACTGCAATCCAGTCAGTCAAAATTTAATGAGAGGTACAACAACAAAAAAAACTACTGGCATTTATTGTGTTTTTGGGGAGAGTACGATAACTTAGGCACGGTTTTTAGTAGAGGGGTCCAAAACAAGCATTTTTTACTAAGAGAGCTGTGGTCTAACTTGTCTAACTAAAAGTACTAAAAGTAGAAAAAAAATTATTAAAAATAATAGTAATACTTAAAATTAAATTTAATACTTTTTTACAGCCAATATTTTGAACAAGTCACTTTTTAAATAAGGCAAAATTTATGCACGGTTTAAAAAAAAATGAGTTTCAAACATAAAATTCGGGAAAAAAACACAAAAACAAAGTTTAAAGTGTAATTTCTCAAAACCCTAAGATTTAATATAATTTTTTTTTCGGTGCTCTTATTAATTTCTAATTAAAAACTGAGAACTAGATTCTTTTATGACTTCTAGTTTTTGAATAAATTGAAAATTACTAATTATGGTATCCATACATACATACCTTAACTGTTTATACTTTACTGCTATTTAAATATCAAATTTTGCATACATCGAACCTCGCACATTCTAACCCCAAATTCTATAGTGAGGCCAAGCAGGGGGGTTGCAGGGGGGCAGCATGCCCCTCATACATACCTCAACTGTTTAGACGCCGTAATGCTAGGTGCTAGCTTTGTTTTCATGTAAAAAAGCTTACATAAATAAAAATCTGGAGTGCGTGAAGTTAGCCCCCTTTTTTGAATTTTTATTTTTTGAAAGTTCCCGGTTTCTTCCGAATTGTTCGAATTTTTTTTTTTAATTGAAAGTCGAAATTTTGAAAGTTGTTCCAGAATTTTCTAGTTGTTCTGAACATTGTTCCAAATTTTTGGACTACTATGTTCAAAATTTCAGGAGTTATAAGCAAAATTCAAAAAAATTCTAACTTTTTTCATTTTATTCCGCTTCTAAAATATTATTATTATTTTTATAAGTTTATTAACAAAAAATTCAATTTTATTGTTAATAATATAATTAAATTAAAGCTGGAGCTGCTAGGGCTTTCAGCTAGTAATAAGTTTTATAAAAGTTTTTCTAAATTAAGTGCTGACACTAGGTTATATACATTATTTACATTACTATAATGTGGTTTCAGTTAAAGGATCGGATAATTTGTTTTGAGCAATAGTTTTTCACTTTTTAAACTTATTTGAGTACATGATAATAGGTGACTTATGGTAAGCGTTTGGTTTTCGTTTCAGAAGTGGCAGAGTGAGGGCGTTTCATTAGTGATGAGGTGTTTGTGTGTCAAGTTGGTGTGACCAATTCGCAATCTTATATATATTTTAATCTTATTATTTGAAACGTTTTTAGGGTAATTGGCTTTTTCAGCATTAGGGTTAAACTTGGAGTAGGTGTAGTGATAATTTAACCAATTAGCTTTCCTCTTGTATTTCCATGTCTTAAGTAGATGATTTCTTATGTCTCTTTTGTTGTAGGCATAGAATGTAGTAAGAGGTTCTTTTAGAACAGTTTTACCTACAGCATCTGCAACTTCGTTGCCGTTGATACCTTGGTGCAATGGAATCCATGAAATCTTCAGCTTACCATTTCTGGAAATGAGTTCATCGCGGATGGATTCGATAATTTCACTATTGTTATTAATGTTATTAATAGCTTTAACGGAGGAAAGACTATCTGTAAATATGATAGCCTTTTTGTTTTCGGATTTGTTAATTGCACTGAGAATAGCAAAAGCTTCAGCTGTGAATATCGAGGTGAAAGTTGCAAGTATACCTTTGAAAATTGTTGTTGAGTTTTCTGCGACAACAGCAAAAGATGAACCGTATTGTGTTTTTGACGCGTCAGTAAACAATAAGTGCCATCCTTGTTTCTTGTGGCTCTCTGCCATGTCAAAATACAAGGCCTTGAAAACATCTTTACTGGTTGATGTTATGGAATATTTGCTAAGGTTGGTGAAAATAGACTCTTTCGGTAGGTTTCAGGGCGGGTAGGTGGTTGAGTTTAGATTTTAAATGGCAGTAGGTATGTCAAGTTCTTTTTCGGATGGTAAAGCGGAGTTTAAAGTTGATTTATCTAAGTCTTGGGGTTTTCTTTCGTTTCAGAATTTTACTGGCATCGTTGTGAATGGGTGACCTTCTGGAGCAGTTTATTTTTTGTATCGTACCCGTTGTTAGATATTCTATTCTTTCCATAAGTTGTCGTAATCCAGCATCTGTCAAGAGGTTCCGAATCGGAGATGTACGAAAAGCCTTCATACCGCATCTGATGGCTGCGTGATACGGTGTTGTGATCAGTTGGGTGGATGACTTCGAACATTTACCATAAATCGCTAAACCATAGTCGATCTTAGACAGAATAACAGATCTTATTACATTAATTATAGTATTTACGTAAGGAAAACTGTTTTTAGAGGAAAGATATTTTTAATTATTTTATACAGTGTTTATTAAATTTATAATTAGAATCAAAAATAATACCAAGTATTTTAGCAAAGTTAACATTAATTATATTAAAATTATCTAATGAGATATTTTTACTACAGCTATATTTTTTACAGATATGGAGATCCTCACATTTTTGTGTTGAAATTTGTGAACCTGAGTATTGACCCCATTCTGAAAGAATTTCAAGAATATTTGTGAAACTTGAAGCTAGCAACTTTAAATCTTTGCACTTCGAGTAAACTATCAGGTCGTCGTCGGCATATAGTGTATGCCCCACTGTACTGTGCTGATCGACTATAGAGCTGATTTTATTAAATGCAATTATAAAAAGGACGACTGATAGAGGCGATCCTTGTTGAATGTCATTTTTTAAGTTATAAGTAGACGAATAGTTACAATTCGCCTTGATTCTGAAATATATGTTGTTTGAGAATGAATTACTATAATTCAGCATTTTGGGCCCAATTTTCCATTTAATTAGTTGTTTCATTACTACATGGATGCCTATTCTGTCAAAGGCTTTTTCGAAATCAATCAGAAGAATTGAGACGTGATTTTTTGATGATAAGGTGGACGAGATGATTTCATCTAGGTGGAGAAGTGCGTCGATGTGGAACCATTCTTTTTTAAAAGCCACTTGGTGGAAGTCAATAAAATTATTTTTTTTTTAAGGAACCAAAATAATCGTCTGGAAATTATTTTTTTAAGACTTTACCAGTACAGGGGAGCAGTGAAATGAGACGGTATCCTGAGATATTCTGTCATCTTTGTTCGGTTTAGGGATCGGAACAATGCTCGCTACTTTCCATGCATGTGGAATTATACCTTTATTAAATACTTGGTTTAAAGGTTGCGGAACAGTTTTTTAGCATGGCATAATATATGCGGTCCAATCCGGGAGTTGTGCCTGTAACAATTCGTAGACAGCTTTCTAATTCTGTCATATTTAAAGGACATTCAATTAGAAGCGTTTGTTAAAGAAAACATCAAACTACTTGTTTAAAAACTACTTCACTCATTCATGTTAAATAAGCTTTTGTTGAAATGTTTATATTTTGAGATTTTCTAAATTAATTATTTTTCATTCAATAAAAATCATTCTTTAAGTTCAGAACTAGTTGTTCAATTTATTTCCATTTTCTCACTGCAAGAGGTTATGGTCCCAGGCAGTATGGATTTTCTGAAGACATCTTTTACGAAACTTAATGCAGAAAATTACCATTTATAGAAGTATAAAGTCGAACTTATATTGAAGAGGCAAGGAGCATGGGAATGTGTTTCTAAGGCACCACCGGCAGACCCAGACGATGCTTGGAAGAAACTTAATGATGTGGCGACTGTGATAATTGGATTATCTGTGGAAGATAGTCAACTCATGCTGATCAAAAAATCCAAAACAGCATACATACATATGAATCTTGGGAAGCTCTTCGAAGTCATCATGAGAAGAATACGTTGGGAAGCAGCGTGCGAATTATGAGAAGAATTTGTGGGATTAAGTTTTCCATGGATTCCAGCTTAACAGATCACATTATGGAACTGAAACTTTTGTTCGAAAAGTTGGAAGCTTTAGGTGAGTAATTTTCTGAGCGTTGTCTCGTGGCTTTGTTACTTAGCAGTCTTTCATCTTCTTTCGATACGTTGGTGACGGCTCTGGATGCTCGAAAGATTGAGGAACTGACACTTAAGATTGGCGAAGCTAGCCCCATCGATGAGTACCAGCGTCAATCACAACAGTTTTCAGCAAATGATTCAACTTTAAGATCATCGGGAAGAGTACAAGAACGTAACAAAAAGGTTTTTCATTGTTGCAAGGCCAAAGGACATATCAAGAAAGATTGTTGGAAGCTGAAGAAGTTGAGGCAAAACAACCATGTAAATGTACTCGCGAAAATAATGTGGAACAGGTTGGTAACTTTTGTTTTTTAATGGCAATTATCAAGAGCATTTGGGTTGTTGACTTTGGAGCAACCTGTCACATCAGCGCACGTGAGTTAGATTTTGTGACAATAGACAGGTCCGTTTGTGAAAAAGTTACAGTGGTAAATGAAGAATCTGTGGTTTCCAATGACAAAGGGCTTTGTCGAATAGCTCTTCTGAATAGCAAAGGTGAAAAGATGAAGGATGTGTTGTTCATTCCTTCTATTCATGGAAATCTGCTTTCTGTCACAAAAATTTTAAAGATGGGATTCAAATTACTATTCTCAGACACAAGTTGCTGTATCCAGAACGTTTGCGGAAAAGAAATTGCAGTTCATCCAGTGGCCTTTTCCGACTACGCCAACCATCCTACCAAAAGGCCCTAACAGTGGATTGCAAGTTGCAAAACTGTAAGTTTCGTTCAAAGTACAGCAGAACCGTGCCTTTACGTAAAATGGTTCATCGAGGAAGGGATAACTAACATACGTATTAATTTACGTCGATGACATTTTAGTAGCAAGTTCAAAACAGACCGAAATTGACGAAATTAAGAGTTTACTTAACAAACATTTTGAAGTAAGCAACCTTGGAACAGTTCATTCTTATCTTAAAATGGAAGTTTTTCAAGATCAAAATTTAAATTATAACATCAGGCAAAGTCAGTACATAGGTACATAATTTATTGAAAGATTTCGGTCTTGAGAAATCAAAAATATCAAAATTTCCTCTCGACCCTGGATATGGAAAAACTCATTCAGAAAACTTGTTAGATAATAAAAATTACCAAAAGTTAATAGGTTCTCTCTTATATTTAAGTGTGAATTCCAGACCCGATATCGCAGCTTCCGTTTCTATTTTGGCAAGAAAAGTAAGCTGGCCTAACCAAGAAGATTGGACCGAAATTAAACGTGTATTAAAATATTTAAAAGGCACAGTAGATTTGTATCTTAAATTAAGTGATATGACAAGGAAAGGCAAGGACCTGATAGGCTACGCGGACGCAAACTGGGCAGAAGATAGGCTAAATAGAAAATCTACGAGTAATTCTGGTTATATCTTTCAGATAAATGGTGGAACTATAAGTTGGAGTTATAAAAAGCAATCCTGTGTATCGCTCTCATCCGCAGAAGCCGAATTTATTGCATTATCCGATGCATGCAAAGAAGCTATCTGGATTCATCAGCTGCTAGAAGACATGAACATTCAACAAACATCTCCAACCGTAATTTTTAAAGATAGTCAGAGCTGTCTGCGTATGATTCAAGAACAAAAATTAAGCAACAGGACTAAGCACTAAAATTCATTTCGTCAAGGACCACGTGGATCAAAACCAAATTGTATGCACTTATTGTCCCAGTGAAGATATGATAGCTGCTATGCTTACCAAGCCACTATGTTCATCAAAAATCGAAAAGCTTAGAACAAAAGCTGTGTTACAATTCGTTTGAGGAAGGGTGTTAAAGAAAACATCAAACTACTTGTTTAAAAACTACTTCACTCATTCATATTAAATAAGCTTTTGTTGAAATGTTTATATTTTGAGATTTTCTAAATTAATTATTTTTCATTCAATGAAAATCATTCTTTAAGTTCAAAACTAGTTATTCAATTTATTTCCATTTTCTCACTGCAAGAGGGTTGACAGTGTAGGATGGGATTATAAAATTGTGTTTCTCTCTTATGAAAGTAGGATGAAAATTTGAGTCATCGCCATGTTTCCATGTTTTTGCAAAAAATTCTACAATTTCTTTTGGATACGTGATAGTTTCCTTTTCAGCTCTAATAACTTTGATCGAGTGAGGTAGATAATTTCCAGTGAGGGCTTTTATGTCGGTCCATAGTTTCTTAGAAGTGGAATTTGGATTGATGTTCCATGTGAACTTTGCAAAGCTTTAAACTTTTTCTGCTTTTACAGCTTTACGAAACTTGGCATTGGCTTTACGGTAGGATGTTTTTTAAAATGTCTCCCGGCTTTTTGAATAATTCCTTGCTCCACCAGGGAACAACTTTTTTGTGAGATTTAGTTGATTGCGGAATAGATGCATTTGCTTCGGATGTTAGTTACACTTTTTTGTAAAAGGGCAGATTCTTGATTGATGTTACAAGAAGTTTTCCTCTGTACAATTTCCTTTGAAAGATTTGATTGGAATAGTTCCCAATTTGCCCTATCCAATAGGATTTTTTTTTGCAATTTTATAGGTAATATAAATTTACCCAGAGAGATGCTCGTGGTAATTGGGAAATGGTCGCTTCCGAGTAGGTGATCGGAGACACACCATGTTGAGATGGGAGTCAGAGATGGTGTAATGAGGGTCAGGTCAACGTGTGTGAAGGTTTTGTGTGTCGAAAAATGTGTCAGGCGACCGTCATTTAAGATCGCAAGACCGAAATTAGTGATAAAGTTTTCGACTATTTTCCCACGACTATTACATGCGCTCGAGCCCCAGGAAGGGCTCCATGAGTTGAAATCACCGGTTAGGAGGATTGGGGTGTTGATCCCATTGAGAACACAATCAATATCGTTGCGAAAGAATCGTTGCTCTGGTGGGATATAAATACAGATTATCGTGAGTTTTATTTATAATACTAATTGTACTGCTATTGCCGCTATATTTGAGTTAATTTGCATAAAATGATGTGGAATAGATTTGTGGACAAGAAGGCCAACTCCCTGTTTGAATGATGTATTTGAATCTAAGTTATAAAAATAAGATGTATATTGCTTTGGGCATAAAGGTTGAGAATTGTGTTTTATGTGAGTTTCTTGCAAGGAAATAACACATGGTTTTAATTCGTTAGTAAGAAGTTGTAGTTCATAATTGTAGTAATTATTATATAAACCTTTAAGGTTCCATTGGAGAATCTTTAATTAGGGTTTCACGTATGAAGTAGACTTTTGAACATGGTTTATTTGGTTGTGCGGGTTGGACAAGGAGTCGGTTTGAGTGTTCCTCCGCTGGTCGAAAATCGAACCATCCGAGTTCCGAGTGGAACCCGGAATGTTCGTTCCTCGATCAGCGGGGTCGGCTGAGGAGAAGTTATTATTTTTATTGATCCATGTCATGATTATCAGAAACAGATGGTTTAATAAAATATGAGTTGTTTTTTATTAATGAATGAGTGAAAACTGATATTGGTGATTGTGAATTAATGTTGTTTTGATTAAGAGTGTCACCAGGAATATTCGAAGTGGCGTTGGAATTGTTAAAAGGGTTGGGGCTTAAGTTGTTTGTGGTGGAGATGGTTGCGTAGGGTGTGAGTGTCGCCGTTGCCACAGAGGGTATGGTTGTGGTGGTTGCCATAGAAGATGCAGCTGGCGCTGTAGCGAGTGCCACAGTAGAAGTATTTGTGGGGGTTTGGCATGACTTGTAGGAGGCCGGGTGATTTTCTCCGCAGTTGGCACATAATGTGCGTCTACAGTCATCAGGTTTTTACATTTTTACAGCTTTTTGCTGTGTGTCCTAAAAGTTGACAATTCTGGCAACGCATAGGGTTAGGGAAGTATTCCCTAACTTGAAAGTTATACCATCCGATGTTAGAGTGGTCGGTAAAGGTCAAAAGTAAATAAGACCAAGCCATTTGAAAACATCTGTTACACCTTGTGACTTCATTTCTTCAAGTATTTCATTTTCGGGAACATTATTTAAATATGGAGCATGCACTGTGCCTTTAGAGGCGTTTAGTTGACTGTGTAGTAACACAGAGATTGGGCATAAATTGGAATGCGCTTTCTTGGATAGGAATAGATCTGCAATTTTTTTTTACCTACAGAGAACGAGAATACTTCCGTCTCAGTAGATGAAATTACAATAAATTTGGGGCCGTCGGGAGGAGATTGTGTTGAAAACACATTTAATGGTAAAGGAGTGAGATTATTATTATTTTTTCTTTTTTATTTTATGGAAGGAGGTGGATCTGTATACAGATCTTCCAGATCTCTAAAACGATTGCCCGAAGGCCCACGTGGCCCAGTGGCCATAGTACTTCACTTTGATTGAACTTTTAATTGAAGAATGAGAAGAAAATAGAATGTACGGTTTCTTTAAGAAGTCTATGGGTAACGGGATCACTCAAAAGAGAAGACAAACACTACCGGTGCGAGAGCTAGTCGGTGACTGCGCTTCTAAAAAATGTTCTAACCATTGTTCTAAATATTAAAATTCTAAAATGTATATCTTTAAAGATATGGCCTTGGAAATGTCTTTGTTAAGAAGTATATATTTTTTTTTTTTTTTAATAAACAATAAAATTTTTTATTTAATATCGTAAAAATAGTTTTTTAACCGTTAAATTCTTGATTATGGATATTTTTTAATGAAATTTTGGAACAATGGGGTTTGGTAAAATGTCTATTTGGAACATATTTTGAAATTGGGTTTTTTGAAAAGGGGACGATGGGGATAAATTTTTGAAATTTTCTATGATTAAAATAAATTCGAAAGAAACGAAATCTTACATATTTTGTTTATAGCTACTAAAAGAAAAGAAATCAAGTTTTAAATTTTCCATATTAAGATAGAGGGGCTTTGGGGAGCGTAAAAAGCGATTTTTTATTGTTTTGATTGCGCCTCTAGTTTTATATATTTTTGAACAAATTTTTGCTCTATATCAGATAATAATTGTAGGTTTGACTTGGAACAACTTTCAGATTTTTGATTTTTGAAAAGGGGTGCCAATGCAAGTTTTCGAAAATTTAAAAATTTAGAGATGTTTTTTAAAAATTATTTTCAGACTGATATTATGATTGTACAAAAAGAATATTTGTTCAGCACATGTACCTCAAATCAAGTATTCAAAATCAAAGATTTTTGAAGAAGAATAAAATATTGGGTAACCGTTTCTTGAATTAAAAAAAAACTTTACAAGGCCATATCTTTAAAGATATACATTTTAGAACTTTAATATTTTGAAACAATGGTTAGAACATATTTAAGAAGTGGAAAAAATGAAAAAGTTTGAATTTCAAAATTTTTTTAATTTTGCTTATAACTTCTGAAATTTTGAACACAGGAGTCCAAAAATTTAGAACAATGTTCAGAACAACTAGAACATTCTGGAACAACTTTCAAAATTTCGATTTTCAATGGTCAAAATGGATTTTCAATGAGTCTAAAACCCACATTTTTGAATATTAAAAAAAAAAAATTCAATCAATCCGTAACAAACGGGAACAACTTTCAAAAAAAAAAAAAATAAAAAAAGGGGCTAACTTTACACACTCGAAAATCTCATAAAAAAGTAGTTAGTAGCTTTCAATTTTCTCAAAAACTAGAAGTCTAAAATTACTATCTGCTATTTAACTATTTTAAAACTGAAAACTTTAAATATTTTATCGATTTACAATCAATTGTACATATGTATATTGTTGCAAGCTAGTGCAAGACCTCCTGAACTTTGGCTTTGTCTTTCCATCCCACTTTAATGCTCAGAACTTTAAAACCAATGTGCATGTTTATTATTTTAAAGGGTATACAGAAACCCTTTGAAACTTTAGTGCGCGCATATTATTAAAAAAAATGGATCAGGTCTTATTTTAAAAGGAATCGTTTCTGTCCGTTCGTTCCGTACCGTACACTTCTCGAAAAACTTAAGACTTTTCACTCTAACAGCCCGATTCTCCCCCTTGTGAGGTGTCATGAGTCACAAGCTCTTGTGACTATTTCTTGTGAGGATTGTTGTGATTCGATAACATTTTGGTATTCTCCCCCTAATCGTCACAACAAAGCTCACAACGAAACTCACCACTGCAAAGGTGAATTTTTTTGTGACTTTTGGAACAGCTGATAATTAAAAACAAGAACAGATTTCCAAATTGAAAAATAAAACAAAAAAATGTATTTTAATAATGCAAGCGCCAGGTAACACAATTAATATATTTTTATGAAAATGCTTTCTTGTAGGGCAAATGGATCGTTTGCGTCTGTCATAGTTCTTAAGAGTCGTCTTCGCTTCAATTTACAAATATACAATAGGTCGTTTTCAGATAAAACATCTCGAATAAGATGGAATAAAATAAAAAATTAAAATAAAATAAAAATCTCACAAATGCAAATTCAGAAACTTTTGTACACCGAAATATAAAAACACAAGTAATTTGTGAGTTGTGACCTGCCTATAAGGAGATCACAATTTCGATAGTTTTTGTGACTCTCACAACTTGTGACCGTGGGGGAGAATACGAAAAAGTCACAAAATCAATTTCACCTCTACTTGTGACTTGTGAGTTATCAGTGATGTTGGTGATGAAAGAATCGGGCTGTAAATTAACTTCTATAGCACTTATTATGTATATTTGTCGTTTGGTGGGTTCGGTGAAAGGTTCACATCGCGAGAGTGCTCTGTTGTGCGTTTTGTCGCCTCCTCGTCCCCTCCTCCCCTATCGTCTGTCTCGTTGTCTTGTCGTTAAGTGTCCCGTCAATTAAACAAACAATAACTAATATAAAAAAAAAAATAAAAAACTAAAACAATAAATAAAAATAAAGTGCAATAACCTAAATTATCACACAAATAAAAAGAAATATATCGCAAAAAAATTCATCAACATAAATTAAATTCAGTGCCGCAACAAAATTAATAAAGCTCTCTCAATTGATGCACTTGCTAAACGAACAGCAACAGATGTAAAGAAAAATACTGTTTGATTGTTAGGGTTTGGATCGATTCACATCACTGCTAAGGCATAACACTAGTAGTGTTGTGTATTGAAAAGTATTCTATAATCATATTTAGTTTTTCTCTTAGATTTCGTCTGTTTTAGTCTTTTTTTTCTTTTTTGTCACAATGATTGGTAATTTTAGAGTTGACCATTGTAATATTCGTGGGCTTAGAGCAAATTTCCTTGCTTTGTACGCCCATTCTGTTAATAACAGGCCAGCTGTTTTGGCATTGGCACTAAGTGAAACCCAAGTAGGTGAAAATAGAGATCCTGCTGAATTTCAAATTCATGGGCATAACTTAGTGCCATTATTCCTCTCCCACCATGGTCTCGCCGTCTACGTAAAAAATGATGTTGCTTACCAATTTCAACCACAATATGGTCCTAGTACCAATCCCTTGTTTAACTTCCTGTGGTTTAAATTCTCGGTAAACAAGCACATCATTCATTATTGTTTTCTATATCGAAGCCCTAATTTGGACAGAGTTTCAACTTCTCGCGAATTTGATGCTCTGTCCGACTCCATCCAAACAATTGTATCCTTGCATCCTCACACTGAAATCGTTATTACGGGCGATTTCAATGTACACAATTCTTCTTGGCTTCAACATTCAGGCCAGGCAACACCCGAAGGTACGCGTGCTGAGATCTTCGCTGAGTTTAACCACCTTACTCAGCTTGTCAACGAGCCTACCCGAATATCGGACGTTAATGGCCGAGCCGAAAATACTCTTGACTTGTTTCTAACCTCTGACCCCGATAAATACACAATCATTGTATTACCGCCTCTAGGCACATCTGACCATAGTATCATTTCCGCAAATTTTTCGTGCCAAAAAAATCCAGTTAGAGAAAGAGCTCCTGTGAGAACCGTTTGGCAATACGAGAAAGCCAACTGGGACGGTCTCAATAATGTTTTCAGGATCTTTAACTGGTCACTATGCTTCCTCGGGAGTGACGTAGACTCCAGCGCGGATATGATTACTAATATGATTCTTTTGGGAATGAGAACTTTTATCCCGAATAGGGTTAAAATCATCAGACCCAAAGAGAAATCATGGTTTGATGGAAGCTGTAAAGAGGTTATTATGGAAAAGAGGTTAGCTTCCGTTGTTTTAGAGCCAACCCAACTGAGGAAAACCGGAAAAAGTTCAAACAAGCCAGGAAGGCCTGCAACGCCCATATTCGAAGGACCAAATTTTTGCATGACCAAAAATTAAGGCAAAAAATACTACAATCTCCCACAGGTAGTAAATTTTTTTGGTAATTTGTAAAAAACATGAGGAACAAAACATCTTCCTCGGTCCCAACACTCGTTGTCAATGACACTCCCTTCGTTAGCTCTCTCGAGAAGGCTAACTTATTCGTTAGGCAGTTCGCCGCCAACTCTACACTGTCTGATAGTGTCATGACTCCCCCAGTTCTTGAGCGCGTAAATGATTCTATGGGACAAATCTTCTTTCGTACTCGTACTGTGGCGAGAGTCCTTAAATATCTCAATATTCATAAATCCGCTGGTCCGGATGGTAACCCCGCCATTGTTCTGAAGAGGTGTTCTTCCACGCTGGCAAAGCCCCTGCGTAAGCTTTTCCATCTATCCTATTCTTCTGGGCTTTTTCCGAGCAGTTGGAAAACAGCATTTGTCCAGCCTATCCCTAAAAAAGGCGAATCTTTTTCACCCTCTAATTACCGACCAATTGCACTTACGTCCCTTCTTTCCAAGGTGATGGAAACGCTGATAAATTATCAGCTCAAGAAATATCTCGAAGATCGAAAGCTTCTTAATGACCGGTAATACGGCTTTCGCAGCAATAGGTCCACTGGTGACTTGATGGTTTATCTTACCGAACAGTGGAACAAATCTTTACATCGTTTTGGAGAAAGTAAGATTATTGCACTTGATATTTCTAAAGCATTTGATAAAGTTTGGCATCCTGCTCTTTTATCGAAAATGCGTGCTTTTGGTATCGATGAAACCCTTCTTCGTTGGATTAGTAACTTTCTTTCGAATCGCTCTATACAAGTAGTATTAGACGGATTCAAGTCTGAAACCCACAAAATAAATGCTGGTGTGCCACAGGGTTCCGTTTTGTCTCCGACCCTCTTTCTCATTTTCATTAATGATCTCCTGTCTGTAACTACTAATCCATTAAATTGTTTCGCTGACGATAGCACCCTTAGCTTTTCATATTCGTTTCCAGATTCACATCCCTGCTCTTCGGACGTGGAACTGAAACGGCTAAATATGACAAGTACATTAAATTCTGACTTAGACAGCATTGTACAATGGGGTTTAAAAAATCGCGTAGAATTTAATGCTTCGAAAACTCAATGCTGCCTTCTGTCGTTAAAGCGAGACGTACCCCCCTTGCCATTATCTATGAATGGCACTTGCATCGAAGAAACCAATCAGCTTGCGATTTTAGGTATGTGTATCACAAACCATCTTTTGTGGAATGATCACATACTCAACGTCGCCAAAAATGCCGCAAGATGTTTAGGTTTCCTTTGGAGGTGCAAGAAATTCTTTTCCCCTTCTGATCTGGCTATTATTTATAAAAGTTATATACGTCCAAGGCTTGAGTATAACTCCCATCTCTGGGCTGGTGCTCCAGCAACTTACTTAAGCCTCTTGGACAGTATACAAAGACGAGCCTTCAAAATGATCGGAGACAGGAACATCATCGATACTTTTACGTCACTCGAACACCGGCGGCGTAGCGTTTCTTGTCTCTCGCTCTTTTATCGTTACTTTTACGGTAAGTGCTCAAATGAAATAGCCTGTTGCATTCCTCCCCTTAAACGATTCAACCGAAATACTCTCGCTTCCAGGAATGCTCATCAGTTTTCTTTTGAACCCAATTTCGGTCGTACTGTCAAATACAGAAATTCGTTTTTCAGCCGTACTACGCGAATGTGGAATTCCCTTCCACGCTCTGTCTTTCCCTCTCATTGTGATATACTGAAATTCAAGACTAATGTTCACCGACATCTCCTTTCACATCCCCTCCTACTTACCTAAAGCTCGCACTGTGTATTTGACATAAAAAGGGTACATAAAATCCCCTTTATTGCGCGCTGAATATAAAAAAAAAAAAATATGGAATTAAGGCTCAAGGGACTCATAACTCAAAATTTCCTAAGCCATATGCATAAACAAAAGTAAATGCTTTTACTAGTAAATTACTGTGCTAATTAGTGGGAAATTTGGATTAAGTACTGCAGACATTTCAAAGTAAAAGCATTTACTTCTTTTTATGCATACGTCCCAGTGAGGGAGGATTTTTTGCGTACTGGTTCTAGTACATTTTTATTGATTTTATTAAATTGGAAAAAAAAATATTTTTTGACTTATTATTAACATTATCACGGCCTTATTTCATTTTGAAAATGTAATAAAGCGACGATCGAAAAGTGGAATTGAATCGCGGGGATTGCATCACTGATAAATTAGAAAAATGATAATATATATGTATCTTAATATTTTCATATATCAACGTAACGTTTAAAGATAACACTAAAAGATGTTGGAAGAAATTTATATGGGAGCTGGGTGCAAGACTAACGGAATTGAAATGTATCTTAAATGAAATGAAGGTTTATATATGTACATAATACGTGGTGGTCATAACATTTCATTTATTTATTAAGACATCAAATTTAAGATATGTATATAACAACGGATAAGACTTTAACGGTTTTCATAGTACGGGTTTTGAATGGATTTTATTGTTTTAAGAGTTAGGTTCGGAAGGCTGTGATGGATGTTTTTTTTTTTTATTTAATTAGCGCGCACTCAAGGGGATTTTTATGTACCCCTTAAGTAGGATGGGACTTGAAAGGAGATGTCGGTGAACATTAGTCTTGAATTTCGTCACATCACAATGAGGGGGAAAGACAGAGCGTGGAAGGGAATTCCACATTCGCGTAGTACGGCTGAAAAACGAATTTCTGTATTTGACAGTACGACCGAAATTGGGTTCAAAAGAAAACTGATGAGCATTCCTGGAAGCGAGAGTATTTCGGTTGAATCGTTTATCAGGAAGAATGCAACAGGCTATTTCATTAGAGAACTTATCGTAAGAGTAACGATAAGAGTGAGAGACAGGAAACGTTACGCCGGTGTTCGAGTGTCGTGAAAGTATCGGTGATGTTCCTGTCTCCGATCATTTTGAAGGCTCGTCTTTGTATACCTACTGTCCAAGAGGCTTAAGTGAGTTGCTGGAGCACCAGCCCAGACATGGGAGTTATACTCAAGCTTTGGACGTATATAACTTTTATAAATAATAGCCAGATCAGAAGGGGAAAAGAATTTCTTGCACCTCCAAAGGAAACCTAAATATCTTGCGGCATTTTTGACGACGTTAAGTATGTGATCGTTCCCCAAAAGATGGTTTGTGATACACATACCTAAGATCGCAAGCTGATTAGTTTCTTCGATGCAAGTGCCACTCATAGATAATGGCAGGGGGTACGTCTCGCTTTAACGACAGAAGGCAGCATTGAGTTTTCGAAGCATTAAATTCTACGCGATTTCTTAATCCCTATTGTACAATGCTGTCTAAGTCAGAATTTAATGTACTTATCATATTTAACCATTTCAGATCACCGTTCAAAGAGCAGGGATGTGAATCTGGAAACGAATATGAAAAGATTATGGTGCTATCGTCAGCGAAACAATTTAATGGATTAGTAGTTGCAGACAGGAGATCATTAATGAAAATGAGAAAGAGGGTCGGAGACAAAACAGAACCCTATGGCACACCAACATTTATGTTGTGGATTTCGTCTAATACTACTTGTAGATATAGAACGATTAGAAAGAAAGTTACTAATCCAACGAAGAAGGGTTTCATCGATGCAGGATGCCACACTTTATCAAATGCTTTAGAAATATCAAGTGCAATAATCTTACTTTTCCCAAAACGATGTAAAGATTTGTTCCACTGTTCGGTGAGATAAACCATTAAGTCACCGGCGGACCTATTGCTGCGAAAGCCGTATTGCCGGTCATTAAAAAGCTTTCGATCTTCGAGATATTTCTTGGAAAGAAGGGACGTAAGTGCAATTGGTCGGTAATTAGAGGGTGAAGAAGATTCGCCTTTTTTTTGGAATAGGCTGGACAAATGCTGCCCAGAAGAATAGGATAGATGGAAAAGCTTACGCAGGGGTTTTGCCAGCATGGAAGAACACCTCTTCAGAACAATGACGGGGCTACCATCCGGACCAGCAGATTTATGAGAGTTGAGTTGAGATCTTTTAGGACTCTCGCCACCGCTCGAGTACGAAAGAAGATTTGTCCCATAGTATCATTTACGCGCTCAAGAACTGGGGTATTCTTGACACTATCAGACAGCGTAGAGTTGGCGGCGAACTGGCTAACGAATAAGTTAGCCTTCTCAAGAGAGCTAACGAAGGGAGTGTCATTGAGAACGAGTGAGGAAGATGTCTTGTTCCTTATGTTTTTTACGAATGACCAAAAAAATTTACTACCTGTGGGAGATTGTAGAATTTTTTGCCTTAATTTTTTGTCATTCAAAAATTTGGTCCTTCGAATTTGGGCGTTGCAAGCCTTCCTGGCTTGTTTGAACTTTTTCCGGTTTTCCTCAGTTGGGTTGGCTTTACAACAACGGAAGCTAACCTCTTTGACCCAAATAACCTCTTTATAGCTCGCATCGAACCATGCTTTTAGCCCTATTCGGGATAAAAGTTCTGACTCCCAAAAGAATAATATTAGTAATCATATCCCCACTGGAGTCTACGTCACTACCGAGGAAGCATAGTGACCAGTTAAAGATCCCGAAAACATTATTGAGACCGTCCCAGTTGGCTTTCTCGTATTGCCAAACGGTTCTCACAGGAGCTCTTTCTCTAACTGGATTTTTTTGGCACGAAAAATTTGCGTATATGATACTATGGTCTGATGTGCCTAGAGGTGGCAATACACTGATTGTGTATTTATCGGGGTTAGAGGTTAGAAACAAGTGAAGAGTATTTTCGGCTCGGCCATTATCGTCCGATATTTGGCTCGTTGACAAGCTGAGTTAGGTGATTAAACTCAGCGAAGATCTCAGCACACATACCCTCGGGTGTTGTCTGGCCCGAATGTTGAAGCCAAGAAGAATTGTGTACATTGAAATCGCCCGTAATAACGATTTCAGTGTGAGGATGCAAGGAGAAAATTGTTTGGATGAAGTCGGACAGACCATCAAATTCACGAGAAGTTGAAATTCTGTCCAAATTGGGGCTTCGATAGAGGAAACAATAATGAATGATGTGCCTGTTTACCGAGAATTTAAACCACAAGGGGTTGGTACTAGGACCATATTGTGGTTGAAATTGGTAAGCAACATCATTTGTTACGTACACGGCGAGACGATGGTGAGGGAGGGGAATAATGGCACTAAGCTATACCCATGAATTTGAAATTCAGCAGGATCAGTAGTTTCACCTACTTGGGTTTCACTTAGTCCAAATACAGCTGGCCTGTTTGTAACAGAATGGGCGTACAAACCAAGGAAATTTGCAAATATTACAATAGTCAACAATTATTATTGATGAAGTTGGTAGCTTACAGTTAAGCGAAGAAAATTTTAGCTTTTTGTTATAATTAAGTTATATTTATATATTGTATACATATACAGGTTAATTGAGTCATGAGTGGTGCGCCAAAATGTTTGGGCGTGTAGGTTGAGTTGAGACAAGAAAAAATCGTATGCGAGGGCGTTGGGCGTTTTGATTTAAATTATTTTAAAAACTATGCCTTAGAATAGATTTATTTAAAAACAAAATGAAAGAAAAAGTTTTTGGCCTTTCAAAAAGGTATCGTTTAGCATTGTGGATGAAGCCGTTGATTTTAAACATTTAACTTTCCATTTTAAGTCATTTTTTTCGAAAATTGCCCCTCCCGGCTACGGTAGGAATAGACCCCCCTCCCATACGATCTTTTTCTTGTCTCAACCAACCTCCACGCCCTAGTATTTTGAGGCACTGCTCATGACTCAAACTGTATATATATACATATGTATACATTATATATTATAAATATGTTTTTGTTTAAACTCGATTTTAAAATGTATCTATAGAAGAATGGAATTTTAGTTTATCTTATCTTATCTTAGAACCAAAATGCATTGTTATAACTGACAAATTTCAGTTTCAACGTAACGAAACAATAAGCATCTAAAACGCAAAGACCTTTAAAAAATTTAACAGGCTTTTAAGTCTTAAAATGCCGTGTGTTCCATATGAAATACGTTGTTTAAAAATTGGGAAGCCTGTTAGTTATTACAAAAAGAAAAAACAATTGATATGATTACTAAAATTTGGCAAATATAAACGAATTTTGATGAAACTTGTGTCATAACTGTATACTATTTTTGAGTGCTATAGGGAATTTAATTGCTGTTATATTTTTAATTGTATTTATATTCGAGTTGCAAAAACTGATAGCACTAAAAATAAAGAGTATAAAATAGTATAAAAAGTTTCATCAAAATCGGTCAACATTTGACAAAGTTATGCGATGTTTTGTTTAGAGCAACAAAATTGTGCTATTGTTTATCATAAAACCTCCTTCCCCTCCAAACCTCTTAAAATGCAACCATGCATTTTATTTATGAATTTAAGATATGTTTATGAGGGCGAAATTCTGCGTCGATACCAATCTTCGTGAATTTTTGCAATATTTTTAGACTTAGCTTAAGTAGTTAATTAATTTCATCATAGAAGATAAATAATATCACATTTTCTTATTCAGAAATATTAAAATACAATAAAATTAATAAATAAAAATTTGAGTACTGACAGGAGAAGGATTAAGATATTCGAGAATCGAAGAACTTTCAATAAAGCATTTTTATTTAATTTATAAATTAATTTCCTATAAAATTAATATTTTAAGGTAAAAAGTAGGACAAACATGATCACATTCAAGTATTATAGGTACTTACGCTTCGCAATAAATGACATTTCCTTTTTTTACTTTACACAAATCTTCTTACATGTAGGTAAATGTTATTAGCTCAAGTAAAAAAAAACTAATAAAACCTTATTGAAACATATATAAACTACAGAATTAATATCACTAACATTATTTAACAATTAACAAGTTTTAAAAATGTATGCATGACACAAAATTGAGAATTATATTTATCTTTATGTAAACGGGTATTTTTTAGAGATTTAATAGAAGAGCCAGCGACCGATTAAATCATGAATAGTGTAAAGAATGTGCAAATATAGATACATACAGTGTATGTTTCATGTGTATTGTATATACGACTCAACACATACACACAAATTTTTTTATCCAGAACAACTATGGCTACCGACCGCAATCCAAATTTCATTCGTCTTTATTGCTTGCATATCCAATATACATATTTTTACAATTAAAATAATCTCGTACTTTGATATCTCAGTGCCCCATTTCAATATTAGTAAAAATTTATGGCCAGTTGCTCCAAAACCCACTAAAACCAGTTGCTGCTAAAATACTTATAAATTTACTGGCCTGATTAATTTGTCTGGGTTGCACTAATGCTCTTCACTGCCTGCGAACTATCCCTGAATTATAGCATCTATTTTTAAACTTAACTAAAAGATTTAGTCTGAGCAATTGAAATAGCAATATGATATATGAGACATGTCAAGCTTCACTGAAAAGCGCCTCCACACTATAGTGAGTATAAAAAACAATGTCAAAAAAGTATAAGAAAATTATACAAGTGTTAATACTCAGTGGGATGCTGTATTTTCTTTAAAACTCGCTTTTAGAATCTATCTGGAAAACATTTATGATTATTCAATATTCTTAAATGAAAGAATAAACATGTTCATTTGAGGTTTAACGAGTTTGAAATAATCATTGATTAAAGATGATCAACTATACACAAGCTAGTCTTAAATTGTCAGTTTCGGGGTTTGTACTCAATGTTTGTAATCATTTTTTTTTTTTAATTTTGTATTTAGGATTAAATAATTAATTACTAAAAAGTGGCACACCTATTTTTCTTAAAACTTTTAAGAAATTTTATAGGAACATCTTTCACGCTTCACAAGGAGCTCAAAATGGTTCAACGAGTAGGCAGACAATTTGTAACCTTCAACATAACCTAACTCAATCAATTTTTTTTTAACAGAGATCTTTTGATACCCGGACTGCAAAGTTCCTAAAACATTTTTTTTTATTACATCGAAAAAATCAATTTGAATCGGTCGTTGGCTTATCTAATTTATTTTTATATGCAAAAGTGCCGAAATAATAATTTATTTTGTACGTCTAAAATGCAATGAGATTAAATAAAATATTAATACATAAATTCATTAGTACAAAGATTTAAATTATGTATAAAATACTACAATAAAAGAGATAGGAATTAATAATGAAATATTTGATAAAAGAATAACATTTTTGGGAAAAGATAATGAGGGCCAACGAAATTAATATAGTATAGGGCGTGTAGGTTGAGTTGAGACAAGAAAAAATCGTATGCGAGGGCGTTGGGCGTTTTGATTTAAATTATTTTAAAAACTATGCCTTAGAATAGATTTATTTAAAAACAAAATGAAAGAAAAAGTTTTTGGCCTTTCAAAAAGGTATCGTTTAGCATTGTGGATGAAGCCGTTGATTTTAAACATTTAACTTTCCATTTTAAGTCATTTTTTTCGAAAATTGCCCCTCCCGGCTACGGTAGGAATAGACCCCCCTCCCATACGATCTTTTTCTTGTCTCAACCAACCTCCACGCCCTAGTATTTTGAGGCACTGCTCATGACTCAAACTGTATATATATACATATGTATACATTATATATTATAAATATGTTTTTGTTTAAACTCGATTTTAAAATGTATCTATAGAAGAATGGAATTTTAGTTTATCTTATCTTATCTTAGAACCAAAATGCATTGTTATAACTGACAAATTTCAGTTTCAACGTAACGAAACAATAAGCATCTAAAACGCAAAGACCTTTAAAAAATTTAACAGGCTTTTAAGTCTTAAAATGCCGTGTGTTCCATATGAAATACGTTGTTTAAAAATTGGGAAGCCTGTTAGTTATTACAAAAAGAAAAAACAATTGATATGATTACTAAAATTTGGCAAATATAAACGAATTTTGATGAAACTTGTGTCATAACTGTATACTATTTTTGAGTGCTATAGGGAATTTAATTGCTGTTATATTTTTAATTGTATTTATATTCGAGTTGCAAAAACTGATAGCACTAAAAATAAAGAGTATAAAATAGTATAAAAAGTTTCATCAAAATCGGTCAACATTTGACAAAGTTATGCGATGTTTTGTTTAGAGCAACAAAATTGTGCTATTGTTTATCATAAAACCTCCTTCCCCTCCAAACCTCTTAAAATGCAACCATGCATTTTATTTATGAATTTAAGATATGTTTATGAGGGCGAAATTCTGCGTCGATACCAATCTTCGTGAATTTTTGCAATATTTTTAGACTTAGCTTAAGTAGTTAATTAATTTCATCATAGAAGATAAATAATATCACATTTTCTTATTCAGAAACATTAAAATACAATAAAATTAATAAATAAAAATTTGAGTACTGACAGGAGAAGGATTAAGATATTCGAGAATCGAAGAACTTTCAATAAAGCATTTTTATTTAATTTATAAATTAATTTCCTATAAAATTAATATTTTAAGGTAAAAAGTAGGACAAACATGATCACATTCAAGTATTATAGGTACTTACGCTTCGCAATAAATGACATTTCCTTTTTTTACTTTACACAAATCTTCTTACATGTAGGTAAATGTTATTAGCTCAAGTAAAAAAAAACTAATAAAACCTTATTGAAACATATATAAACTACAGAATTAATATCACTAACATTATTTAACAATTAACAAGTTTTAAAAATGTATGCATGACACAAAATTGAGAATTATATTTATCTTTATGTAAACGGGTATTTTTTAGAGATTTAATAGAAGAGCCAGCGACCGATTAAATCATGAATAGTGTAAAGAATGTGCAAATATAGATACATACAGTGTATGTTTCATGTGTATTGTATATACGACTCAACACATACACACAAATTTTTTTATCCAGAACAACTATGGCTACCGACCGCAATCCAAATTTCATTCGTCTTTATTGCTTGCATATCCAATATACATATTTTTACAATTAAAATAATCTCGTACTTTGATATCTCAGTGCCCCATTTCAATATTAGTAAAAATTTATGGCCAGTTGCTCCAAAACCCACTAAAACCAGTTGCTGCTAAAATACTTATAAATTTACTGGCCTGATTAATTTGTCTGGGTTGCACTAATGCTCTTCACTGCCTGCGAACTATCCCTGAATTATAGCATCTATTTTTAAACTTAACTAAAAGATTTAGTCTGAGCAATTGAAATAGCAATATGATATATGAGACATGTCAAGCTTCACTGAAAAGCGCCTCCACACTATAGTGAGTATAAAAAACAATGTCAAAAAAGTATAAGAAAATTATACAAGTGTTAATACTCAGTGGGATGCTGTATTTTCTTTAAAACTCGCTTTTAGAATCTATCTGGAAAACATTTATGATTATTCAATATTCTTAAATGAAAGAATAAACATGTTCATTTGAGGTTTAACGAGTTTGAAATAATCATTGATTAAAGATGATCAACTATACACAAGCTAGTCTTAAATTGTCAGTTTCGGGGTTTGTACTCAATGTTTGTAATCATTTTTTTTTTTTAATTTTGTATTTAGGATTAAATAATTAATTACTAAAAAGTGGCACACCTATTTTTCTTAAAACTTTTAAGAAATTTTATAGGAACATCTTTCACGCTTCACAAGGAGCTCAAAATGGTTCAACGAGTAGGCAGACAATTTGTAACCTTCAACCTAACCTAACTCAATCAATTTTTTTTTAACAGAGATCTTTTGATACCCGGACTGCAAAGTTCCTAAAACATTTTTTTTTATTACATCGAAAAAATCAATTTGAATCGGTCGTTGGCTTATCTAATTTATTTTTATATGCAAAAGTGCCGAAATAATAATTTATTTTGTACGTCTAAAATGCAATGAGATTAAATAAAATATTAATACATAAATTCATTAGTACAAAGATTTAAATTATGTATAAAATACTACAATAAAAGAGATAGGAATTAATAATGAAATATTTGATAAAAGAATAACATTTTTGGGAAAAGATAATGAGGGCCAACGAAATTAATATAGTATTAACAAAGGTGATGTGCATTCCCCAACGATGTTGTTGAATTTAACAATTTTATATCACAATTATTATTTGTTGTACTCATAAATTATTGTTTAAAAAGTAAAATATATACATATACAGGGTTTTTTGCATACGATGTACTAACAACCTAGGACGGATAGGTTGAGTCAAGATAAAAAAATAGTATGGGAGGTAGGGTCAATTTTCTGAAAAATTGAATTAAAATGGATTTTTTTTAAATCAATGACACCATACCCCACGTAGAATAATGTGCGATATCTTTTTAGAAAGCTAATATTAAAGAATGAATTATATCTAATTAAAGTTGTTTCAATGAATAATTTCTGAGAAATTTAATTTTAAAGTTGAAATTTCGAAAAAAAATTTAGTTTTTAAAATAATTTTTTATAAATTTTTTTTCCAATACTCAATGCTCTCTCAAATTTTTAGTCGAGTACTGAAAATGTTAAGCTAATTAGTATAATAGCTTTTAAGAAATTAAAGAACAATAAAAGATACGTCTTTCCCAGAAAAACCCTTTTCTTGGTTTTTCGTTATGGTACAACACAAAATTTTGTTAGTCCGGTTCAAATTTCATTCTAAAATTTTCAAATATGCTGATAAGCTGCGAAATAGCGAAACCCTCCTGACCGGAAATTCAAAAAAATTGCGATATGTAGCATTCGAACATTTTGTGATTACAGGTTAATTATTATTCGGATTAAGTTTTTTTATTTTTCTTCTCTTTTATCTTATAGGTAAATATAAATTTGGGGTTGGCCGTGGCGCGATGGTATGCGTGATGGTCGCCTGTCAATCTCACAGGTCACAGGTTCGATCCCTGCCGTAGTTCTATGTCATGTTTTTATTCCATTATCATATCATTGTTGGGCCGCTGGTTTACTCATTACATGTTGTTCAGGCATAACACTAACAACATGTGATTGAGTAAATACTAGTATGCCCAACAAATATGACAATGAACAAAATAATGCGAATTATAAAGGGACATAGATATAAGACACGGCAATTTCTCCGCTTTAGTCCAGCAACCACCACCTTCAGTCTCAGTACCTCGCGCCACACACACCTTTCCATCCTAACCTATCCTTCACGCCCGCGCTGTGTTGAATCATATAAAGGGTACAGCAAAAATCCCCTTGAGCGCGCGCAAATTAAAAAAAAAAAAAAAGTTTTCTTTCTGTATTTATGTATTTCTATGATTAATTACCTAAAAAATTCTTTTTCTGAAAAATATGTTTTTTTGTTTCAAAGTAAAACTAAAAATAGAGCCGAAATGAGGTAATTTCCTAAATTACGAAAAGGGGTTCACTTTATAGACAAAATTACCTCAAGTGGAAATGTTAATTCGTATGTGAAATGAGGCAATTTGAGAGCTAATTTGGAAATTATGGATGAAATTATTAACAGGTTTAAGGTGACCAACAAGCAGAATCCGGAAAAATTAAGTGGATTTAACTATTTCGAAACTAGATAACCGTAAAGAAAATGTTATAAATATGGCTGAAGGAGTCATTACTTCAATAACAATTCAGTCCATAGTTTAATTTATTCATATCTCATCTCTACTGATCTCTATAAACCGTAAGATTTCAAAATTTTAAACTTTTGGGTAACATTTTTGTATTCCAGTTACCCCAGACAGATGGTAAAAATTAAAAAAAAAACTTTAATCAAAGGGATTAATTCAAATAGACTTAACGAACATACTCGATTGTTATTCGAATGTTTTATAGTAAATAATTAATATTTATTTTTAGAAATCAATTCGATTACATTTTTATGTGATAAGATATATGTAGGTAACTCGTGTATATCTCTTTTTAGATGAATAAAAATTGATGGGTAAATTCAACCATAAATGGAGAATGCTTAAAAGAAACAATAAAAAATGCATAATAGAAAATTTATTAAACTATTATATAAGAAACGACAAACAATCCAGAAATCATATGCAAAAAAAATCATAAGTTTCGTTATTTTTATCAATGCAAATTAATGTGTGATTAATATAACAAGAATAATCAACAATAAAATTGAAAATGCATATTATACAAAAAAAAAAACATTTTAACATTCATATGTACATATTTTAAGAATGTAGGTACATGTTACAATATTTTAAAGTTTTTTTTTACTTACCAATGTCATCAGTTTTGAAGTTCTGTATAACCTCGGATAGTTCTAGATTACCGGCAATCACTGCAACCTATTTTGACAATAAATAATTATTTAAACATAAATTTTATATTTGAAAATTTAAAATCAACAAAACTTATGTAATGAACCTAGAGTTATTTTAAATAGGTCAACGTGTACCTTTGTATTACAAAGATACATTAACATTTTATAAAAAAAAAATTAATATTTAATATTGAACAGTTTTTTTTAAAGAATTTTTAAATTCGTTTATATGATAAAAACAAATAAAAGCATATAAATTTAAATTGCCATAGTGATTAAAAATACAGAAACGAAAAATAAATCCGAAAAACAACCAAATCCAAAAACATAATTCAATTAATATAAAGAATTTTAATAACAATCAAAAAGTCTAAGTATTATTAGTTTACTAAGTTAATTACATATTATTAGATAGAAATAAATACCTGATAGGGAGTTTGATTTGCAAAATTAAGGGCCTCGCGTTGGGCACCCCGAAAAAGAAGCATTCTAGCACAAGCCTCTTGGTTGTTAACAGCACAAACATGCAATGGTGTATTACCGGAAGCGTTACGCCCATCCATGTCCGCACCATAAAACAATAAATGTTCCAAATGGTGGGCCAGACCATGTCGGCAAGCCTAGTTTCATAATATAGATATTATTTCATTTTTGTTTTAGGGGCTAAAATATTTGTATATAATTTAAGAGGAAAGTTTAAGTCAAAGTGTAGAGCTTTGTAATTAAAGAACCAAAAAACACCTTATTTAATCTACTTAGAATTATTAAAACCAATGTTTCCACCATCACCCAAGAAATGTAGAAAATAAATAGTAATATTTACGTAGCATTGCATCTTTAAAAAAATAAACATGATTTCTTTAGTCATTCCGATCTTTTTTTTTGAATAAATGTTACTTTTTCTTATTTCGAAAATTTGTGTTTCAATGCCAAAAAAATATAAGGATCAATTCGTTATTTTGTAGTTTATACTACTTAATAGAAGTATATGTACCTATATTTAAATATTTTTTTTCCAAAATTTAGGGAGGGTTTTATAATGCTAAGGTAAATCATATTATTTATACAATGTGAAAATATAATAAAATTCATACCAATATTAATGCTTAGAAGAAACTTGAATGATTGTTTCAATTATTTTTAAACCAAATGTGGTTTCGTTGAATTAAATAAACTGCAAACTTCTTAATGCAGACTTAATTTGTCTTGTTAATGCTTATTATTTTAGAGTTTTATAATAATATTCTAATTTAGTTATAGTTCTTGAAAATTATAAAATTTCAGATTGAGAACAAATGTGCCTGAGTCCTGAATGTTACTTGTTAAATTCTTTTAAAGTTTTTTTTTTTTTAATTTCCATTTAAGGATAATAGACAGCAGAGTTGTAAAAACTGTAGTCTTTAGGGTACTGCAGTTAATTTACTAAAAAGACTAATTTCGTTCAGCATTTTAACTTACAAAAATACTTTAACTGTAATCCTAATCGTAATGTACTGATATTTTAACTGTGCAGTTAATAAAAGCAGTTAATTGACTAAAAGTTAGTTAACTGCATTAGTTTTTTACTGGTCTTAATCTTTTTTAGTCAAATAAAGGTTTCAGAACTGGCCTGGTTTTGGTTTTAGTCAACAAGTCTCTGCATTTAATTAACTGTAAGTTAATTAACTTTTTTTTTAGTCTTTTGACTAAAATACCTAAGACTTGCACCTATAAAAGCACAGGTTGTCGGATATCGGATAGAAAAATCCACGTGCCTACTGTTAAGAACAAACTTTCGAAGAAAAATATTTTGTATTAGGATGGTGCAAATTTTTTTTTTTCGTTTTCAAAAAATATATTGTATTGGGGTGGTGCAAAAAAAAATATTTCTTTTCGTTTTTAATATAAATTGAAAGTGTAACATCACACAAGCTCAACAACACATTTTTCACATTTGTGACACTTTTTATTTGGCCGCCATCTTGTTTTAATGAAAATTTAGATTTTCGAACATAACACGCGTAGGTATATAAAAAATGACAAAAATTAAGATTTTTGCCTTTTTTTATTTTTTTTTTTTTGTTGAATTCTCCTCTCAAAACCCCTTTTTTTGAGTCAAATCGTCCAAAAAATTGACTTCAATGTATAGTGGGTTTAAGATTATAAAAATTATTATAATAAAGGATCCGCCATCTAACGTTTTTTTTTCAACTAGTGCTTATTTCGTGAATGGTAACACTTATCTCATGTCTGATTGATTGATCAAAACGAGTCACTGTTTGGTGCAGGTTTTGGTCCAGAGGCATAATTGGACCATTTTTCTCTGAAAATGGGCAAAGAGTAGCCGTTACAGTCAATGGCGATCGTTATCGGGCCATGTTGAACAATTTTTTTCACAAAAATTGAAGAGCAGTATATTGGCAATATTTGGTTTCAACAGGTAGTCGCTACACACGTCGCGTCGTATCACACAGCCGAAGCTACACTCGATGTTATGCGCCCTGTTTTTGAAGATCGCATTATCAGCCGCAGAGCTGATGTCGTTTGGCCACCTCGGAGCTGCGATTTGACACCGTTGTAAAAGATAAGTATTACGCCGATAAGCCAGAGACAATTGACGCTTTAAGAGACAATATTTATGAAGCCATTGGTGAAATACAGCTGCACACAATCGATAATGTCATTATAAATTGGATCGATCGTGTAGGCTACTGCATGGCCAGCCAATGCAGCCATTTGAATGAAATTATTTTCCATTATTAACCAAAAAGGTTGTACTTTCAAATAAAAAAAGAAATTTTAGAAAATATTCAGTAGTTTTTTTTTTATAGCATATTCCAAAAAATAAAGTTAGTTGGCCGACCCATTATATAAAATTGTTGTTAAAAATGACGAAATGAGAAAAAACGTCTGAATTTCGAAATTTTTTTGACTCTAAAACCATGATTTTCTTTTTCGACAGGACATGTAGTATAAGGTTGAAAAGGTGTATTTTTATTCTTTTTATGAAAATTTAAAAAAATAAATTCGGTTAAGAAATGGCGAAGTTTTAGACTGGTACATTCAAATGAAATAAAATAACGGTCTTTTGGCCCTAAAATGAGATTTATTCAGTTGAAAAAGACTTCTATAAAATCAAACGGTAATTGCTTCTCAAATTAATAAAACAAAAAAAATCAACAATCGGCTCTCTTGAAAAATCGCTAACACTATATTTCTAAAATAAAAAAATTATTTCCGGCAAAAGTTAAGCACTTTTGCTTTCACTTTTATATTGAGGAAATATGGCTTAATTGTGGACAATTAATGGACCTGCTAAACTTTTGCCGGAACCGAAGATATTACTCAAAAATTAAAACAAAGTCTAAAAAAAAATCTCAATTTAAACCCTTTAATTAATTATAAGAATATTTTATTTTCATTTTTTAAATAAAAAAATTAAATCTACTTTACCTACTACATCTTTTTTATACTTTTTCCCAATTACAAATTTAATAACGAATTTGTCAACTTTGATCAATTGTCTAACTTAGTGTAAAATATAAAAACAGAAAAAAATGTGAAAAGTAAGTTCTTTCTTATTTATCCATTATTTAAAAGTGACCTTTTGCGCACTAATCTCTATGGAGCTGCTCCAGTGTGGCGGCTTCTGCCGAAAGAATTTTGTATGGACACGAAGAAGAACAGCAAATAAACAGAGGTTTCTAGGGGACTCAAGTGAGAAAATCAAAATAAAGGTAAGATGCCGAGTAGGTATACGAAATACTTCCCAATTAGAATATGGGAAACGTCTTGACTTTCTGCTTGAGAATAAAGTTACGGATTCCAAAGTGAGCACTTGATGTATGAGTGGAAAAATACCAAAAACCTGCGATGAAAACTCTGAGAGGGCCACCAGGCTGAAAGGAAAGTTCTGCACAAATGTATGAGTAAATTGACGGAAGCTGAAAAAAAAGCAAGAAAGTCCAAGGTAGCCCGCAAATCAAAAATACCATCGTAAACAAAATACAGCATGACCAATTTAACTGATACTGTCACTATGTACACAGAAGATGCCCTGAGAACCCAGTTCAAAACCAATGGCATACGGCAACCTTCTTACAACATGGCGAAAGAGAGACAGGCACCAAAAGCAAGGAAACCAGTCGGCGTTTTCTGGATGAAACCGGCGAACCCCACTAGTGGACCATTAGTTTGAAGCAGTGGAGTGAGGTAATTGTAGTTCCCGTCAAAAAGCTGTGCATCGTACGGTTGTCATATTTGGAGGAGAAAAAAAATTATTTTCAGAACCACCCGTGCAGATAAATAATATGAAAGGGTAATATAGAAATATATTTCATCAAAAAAACGCGTGAATCTAGGCCTAAAAATTCTTTTAGAGTACAAAACAAATAATCTATAAGTGGTAAGTACCCAAAGCACATAAAGATACTGTGGAATGAACACGTTTAAAAAAAATTGACTCTTTAACGAACGTTACCTTTTTTGACATTTATAAAAATCAAAGTTACGTTAGAGTTACGTATTATGTTAAAAAGATAAAATAGTATAGAACTTAAGGAAAATGTAGACTCATAGTAACATATGTATGTTATGTAGGTGCTAGAATCCTTTACAAATATCTGATTACTAATCGACTAAAATTTTGAGCGTCTGAGTTATATATAGTACATTTTCCCATGAGTTCCAAAAAGATACACCCACTTCGCGAATAATAATTGCAGAACGTGTAATTGAATTTTGACATTTAAGTTTTATCAAAATAACAATATAAATTCAATACAAACTTTTTTAAAGAGCTTCAGAAGAAATATCTACATTCTACATGGATTCGTTCATTTTACCTTGACTTTTCTCAGTGTTTGAAAAAAAAACTTTCCGAAAAAAATATTGTCCATTTCAATTTTTTGTTTGCACTGATTGAAGACTCAATGAAGTCTCCAACTTACCTGATGAACTTCCTGCCAACCTTGATTATCTTGAATGCCAAGAGTTGCATGATCGTGCAACAGACTTTCTGTTATTTTAGGATCACATTTTTTTGTTACAGAGATGTATAATGGGGTTATACCACGACCATCTTTATAATTGGGCGACGCACCAAGTTCCAAAAGGGTGCTGTAAATAAACAATTTTATGTTAAATTATTTAATTTAAATACCACTGGATCAAGTATGTAGTAACAACAAAATTAAAAAAAAATAAGATTGATAACTTTTACAGAACATCTGATCTAAGAGCTTAAAATCTTAAAATGGACAGTTGTAAGTTAACTTGTAACACAACTAGCACCAGCAATGTAATTTGAACCGTTTACAAAGTATCTGAAGCACGCGCATATGACCATCTCTTTGTATGAATTGCTGAAATATTAACATGCCATTTGATATATTATATAAAAACAAGTCGGGTTTTCCTTCCTGACGCTATAACTCCACGGTTTTGCATTCGTTGGAAAGGTCTCGGGGTCCGTGAGGTTTATAGCAAAGCAAATTCAGGAAAAATGTCAAGAGAAAAGCAGGAAAACAGGCAAAATAATTTTTCACATAAAGCGCCATCTCTGCTACATAGCATGTACTACAACGGCGCCAGTACGTGGTGTGTGAGTATCCCTCACGAAAATAAGTACGTTTCATTTTATGTAGATGGGCGATGCGTGAAACATTGCTTGACAGCTACTCATTGTACTTTGCTCAGTTAATTTCATGTGACATTTATTATGCGCACGTTCTTTCAAACGCTAACTTCAAACCGGTATTGTGTAACAACATCTTTGGCGGCTTGATGATAATGTTGGCAGCTGATTTCAGGCAGACGTTGCCAGTAATTCCCCGTGAAACGCGTGCAGATGAATTGAATGCTTGCCTGAAGTGCTGCACAATTTTTCAAACAATTGTTAGCTGTTGGAAATGGAAAAGTCCCAGTTGATACGACATCTGGATTAGTTATTCTTACCAACGACTTTTGCCGATTTGTGGACTCTCAATTAGCTTTTATTGAAAATTTTTTCCCAAACATTAGTGAGAATTATCAGAATTATGCTTGGTTATATGTAATTCAACGAGCAATTCTCGCCGCACGCAAAGAATAATGATGTACACGCACTGAATTTCACTATTCAATCAAAAATCGATCGCGATTTACAAAACGGATCGGATCTACAAATCCGTTGATCCCGATGATGTAGTAAATTATCCAACGGAGTTTTTGAACTCTGGAATTACCAGGATTTCCACCAAATAACTTGCAACTCAAAGTTAGTTCAGTTATTCACCTCGATTACAGAATCCGATGAATGGTCTGCGGTTGGCTTCCGACAATTTTTTTCAGTTTTTACTATTACCTATAGTACTATCATGGCGAGTTTTTTTTAGGGTTGCTGCAAAATGTGAGGTGTAAAATTCGATTTGGGGAGTCTTTAAGCGTCGAATATTGGTGGTAGGGGCAAGAGTAGACTATTTTTTGGATTATTGCATCCAAAAAATATCAATAAATATCATTTAAAACCTCCATAAGCTCTCCGCAAAAAAAAAAGAGTAAGGGTTGCATAGGTAAATTAGATGTCGCCCCATACGACTTCCACCATGATAGTACTATAGTTTTCATATACAAAGCTATTACAGAATCCGTCGCAAGAACCTTCATAAATGTCGGTAACGTAGTTTAAATTTTATTCGATTATGAAATACTCAGTCCATCCGAACTCCATATAAATGCTGGCATTTCAAATCCGCACCAAAGTTGTTGCGTATGCAACAAAATACAAAAATGGAAAGCTTGAAAAAGTAAGTTTAACATTCGAGTTTTAGATTATAGTTTTGATGTTTTTGCAGAAAAAGAACAACAAATAGATTCCAATTCGAGAAAATGGTAAAATTGTCATTAAATAATTAATTAATTAATTTTATTTTATTTATCTCCATTATCGTATAGCGATTTTTAGTACAGGCATGCACCCAAACAAGAGAGTCGTGACTCGAACCAGGAAATTTAGCGTTCACATACCAATTTAAGGTCAAAAACTTTCAGCATCGATAAGAAAGTTTGAAAATGATAAGGAAGTTTGAAGAAACGGTAATGTAGATCTTCCGGCGGTTTCTATGATTGTTATTTATCGCGTAAGTGAGTTGAGTGTGGATCGAGTCAAGTTCGCGGGAATAAAATTTTTCGGATTCTGTAATCGAGGCGTAATTTGAATCCACCGCGACTTTGCAACGGTACTCGACTTGCGGTGAAAAGACTTATGCCGGATTTGATTGACGGAGCCATAATTAACGGAAAGTACGCAGGTGAAAATGTATGTATTCATCGAATACCAATTATTCCGACTGATATTCCGTTTGACTTCAAACGATTGCAATTAACAAGTCGCAAGGCCAATCGCTTAGTGTTTGCGGGATAAATTTAGAAAATCATTGTTTTTCACATGGGCAGCTATACGTTGCGTGTTCACGAGTTGGGAAACCGTCCGCTTTGTTTGTGTTAACGTCAGACCAAAAAACAAAAAATGTGGTTTACTAAAGAGCACTTCAATGAAACGGATAATTTGATGACACGTATAACGTTTCGATTCAGTATTCACTTTGGATTCACTTTAATTTTTTTACTTAGAGAAGTTCAACTAAAATACACTTCATTTTTGTAATCGAAATGAATTCATTACTGTTGTGAAATGAAATAAAATTTTTCGTTTTCAAATATAAAACAAAAAAATAATTTTTCATCATCTTTTAATCCCCAAATGAAATGTTACAAAAAACGAAGCCATCTGGTGGCGAAACGGAGTTCGCCGGGTTTTGCTAGTTTAGTATAAATGTGATGGCTTGTTTTTTCGCACACACTGAGCACGGTTCATTCACATTCTAAATTGATATAAAATTAACTTCCAGCAAGGTGTCGATTAATTAGGAGATATACGTTTTATCCACAGGTTGGCAACAGGCTAATTCCCTGTTCCGTAAAACTAAAAGAATTACGAGACCGTCAACAAGCCTCGGAAACGGACTGATCTCACGACGACAACAATTGCAACGAAAACGGAACAATGATTTACGAATTTTCTTATGGAACGTACGATCGCTCTATAGAGCTCGAGCCGCTCAGCAGCTAGCCGATACCCTGTCAAAATATAAAGCTGACATAACAGCACGGCAAGAAATAAGATGGACAGGGAATGGTGTTTTGCAGAAGAAAGAATATGACTTATATTACAGTTGTCATACAAAACACCATGTGCTCGGGGTAGGCTTCCTGGTCAGCGAAAAAATGAAGTGAAGAAGTAGCACCCTTCGCGTGCTAGGCAAATTTAAGAACATCAGCCTCATTAACGTTCATGAACCTACAGAGGAGTCCTCAGACGAAGAAAAAGAGACTTATTACGAACAAGTCGAGAGGGCCCTCAATGCCTGTCCAAGGTATGATGTTAAAATCATCCTTGGGGATTTGAACGCAAAAATAGGTCGGGAGTCGGTATTCAGGCATTACGCAGGCACCCATAGTTTGCATGAGAACACTAATGACAATGGACTTCGAGTCCTAGAATTGGCAGCATCGAAAAACATGGTCGTTGCGAGTACCAGGTACCCGCGTAATGATATCTACAAAGCCACCTGGGTATCACCTGATGGAGTCACTCGTAACCAAATTGACCACGTGTTGATAGACCGTCGCCACTACTCGAACTTGATGACGGTACGAACATACCGAGGTGCCAATATCGACTCGGATCACTATCTTGTTGGTATGGTTTTCCGAGGGCGGATTGCCTTGCGAAGACGTATTGCATCCGCCGATCAGGTTCGAATCAACACGGCTGCACTACGCAATGAAAACACCAGTAACACCTTTGGACATGCGTTAGGACTCGCCCTAGTACCACTCGATCCAGGGAGAGTAAGTCCTGGAGCCAGTATGCTGGGCGTAGATGAAAAGTGGACACGCCTTAAGAACACTGTCATTAGTACTGCCAACTCCATCTAAGGCAGCAGTCGTAGAAGTCGGAACGACTGGTTTGATGATGAATGCAAGCTAGCGACTGAACTTAAGAATGTTGCTTACCGAGCAATGCAACAATCTCATAGAACGCGGGCACGAGAAGATGAATATAAAGAGCTCAGAAGAATAGAAAAACGGCTTCACAGACAGAAAAAATCAGCCTGGGAGGAGAACATCATCTGTAATTTAGAAAGAAGCCGAGAGCTAGGTCCGCACTAGGCGCGGAAGTTCTACCAATCCGTCCGCAACATGACGCAGTACACACCACGTTGCACTTACTGCAAGGACGGAGAGGGAAATCTGATCACCGATCCCCAAAGCATACTGGAGCGATGGGAAGTGTACTTTAATGAATTGCTAAATGGTCAGCTCACTGCAGTAGTAGAGGCTCCACTACTTCAAGATAAATACCCTATGTTACCGCCACCAAGCATAGAAGAGGTTGAGAAGGCTATAGCCCGGCTTAAGAAAAACAAAGCCCCGGGAGCCGATGGCATACCAGCCGAACTATTCCACCACGGCGGGCCAGCCTTACGCCAAGCAATTCATGATATTCTAGTGCACGTATGGGAGCAGGAAGAAATGCCAGAAGACTGGCGAAAAGGTATAATTTGCCCCATACATAAGAAAGGAGATGTCACAACGTGCAGCAATCATAGAGGTATCACGTTGTTGAGTACCGCCTATAAGATACTCTCCTCTATCCTACAAGAACGGATAGCCCCATATGCTAAAACCATAATCGGCCAATATCAGTGTGGTTTCATTCCAGGCAAATCAACAACTGATCAGATCTTTACCCTTAGGCAGGCGATGGAAAAATGTCTAAACATCCCAACATACCATCTGTTTATAGACTTTAAGGCCACCTATGATAGCATAGCCAGGGTAGAACTTTATAAAGCCATGAGAGAATTCGGCATCCCAAATAAATTGACACGACTTTGTAGGTTGACCATGACCAACGTAACAAGCCAAGTAAAAATAGCCGGATTGCTATCCAGACCAATCAACATCTCTAATGGACTCCGACAAGGGGATGGTTTGGCCTGCCTCCTCTTCAACCTGGCGTTGGAGAAAGCAATCCGTGACTCTGGCACGGCAACAAGAGGGACCATCGTCAACAGGTCCAGCCAGATACTGGCTTACGCAGACGACATTGACATCATCGGAAGAACCGAACAAGCTGTACACGATTCTTTCATCCAGATCGAGCAGGCGGCACAAAATCTGGGGCTGAACATTTGTGAAGGTAAAACAAAGTACATGGTGGCGTCGAATGCGAGAAGAACAGTTGGTCAAACAATCAAGGTAGCGGAGCACGAATTTGAAGTGGTGCAATCCTTTAAATACCTTGGGTCAATAGTAGCAGCCCATAATAATATAGAAGAAGAAATACGCGGGCGGCTGCTCAATTCCAACAAAGCCTACTATAGTCTGTCAAAGCTCTTCAAATCCAGAAATCTCACCATAACTTCAAAACTGCTGCTGTACAGGACCATGGTCCTGCCAGTACTCACGTATGGATCCGAGACTTGGGTGCTTAGCAAAAGACACTCCGACCTCTTAGCCGCGTTCGAGAGAAAATTCTTAAGGAGAATTGTTGGCCCCATATGTGAGGAAGGACGATTCCGGAGACGGTACAATCATGAATTGTACGTAATCTACCTTGAAGCAGACATAGTGACAAAAATTAAGCTCGGTAGACTCCGGTGGGCAGGGCATCTAGCTCGCATGAGTGAAGAGGAACCGGCCCGGAAAGTCCTTTGTGGTACATTCTATGGTAGACGGCAGCGTGGTAGACCATGCTTGCGCTGGAGAGATGGCGTAAATCAGGACGCCCGAAGCCTTGGGGTGCGCAACTGGATGGCGTCGGCTCAATACCGGGATAGGTGGAGAGACTTGTTGAAGGAGGCCAGGACCGGACCCCGGTTGTCGAGCCGATGATGATGATGGTGATGATGATACGTTTTGTATAAGTCAATAAAATTTTAAGCTAAAAAGTAAATCACTCATAAACTTAATCATCAACTTGCAAAAGACGTTGCTAAAGGTCCAACGAAAGCGTTAAATAGTTTTGTAGTATATTGCTTTGATATTTGATTTTATAGAATGGGACTTAATGGGCACTTCTAATTCAATCAAATTCAAATCTATTGAGAAATACTCCACTGTATTTATATTTTATAATATGACCATGCAGATTGTTGCACCCTCAAGTTCTTTATGTATTTAATTAGGTATTATTCAATGGAACATTACATTAGAAAAAAAAAGTAGAAAAATTAAAGAAAATAAAACCTAGTTTTATTTCTTATTTAAAGGTAATAAATCGGAGATCATAACTTTGATTTTAAGTTCCTGTTTATCCCATAAAATATTTTCTCAAGTGAAGAGAATTAAATGGCCTTATTTTTTAAACAGGGTGCCAGTAATTCGCTAGTCATACTTTGGGATGTGATTCTTGGTCATTTTCTAAGAAAAAAGTTGTTCTACAGTAAAGTCTGATTTTCAACTTTGACATCACTTTTTGACGATTTAAAAAATGATAACTCTGTTGTACCCTGACCCATGTTAGGTTCAATTTCTCTGTCAGTACTAATGGTAGGGACCTCATTTTACACTTTTTTTTATTAGAAATACTATCCTTGAAAACTACGTTTAAATTGAGCTGATATTTTTTTAAGGTTATAAGATAATCAATTCCAAATGGTGTTCAATTTCTCTTTCCCGAGCAAAATTTAGACTTTTAGGTCATGTTTTATGCGTAATAAACAAAAAGTTTTCTTATTTTTACCTGATGAACAAAACAGTAATAAAAAGAAACTCATTGATAAATCTACCCAAAAATCCATACATTTTATGATACTTGGGTATATAATAACTCAACTTTTCTGTCATTCAGTTTTTGATCTGTTAAATATCATCATCATCATCGGCTCGACCACCGGGGTCCGGTCCTGGCCTCCTTCAACAAGTCTCTCCACCTATCCCGGTCTTGATCCAACGCCATCCAGTTGCGCACCCCAAGACTTCGGGCGTCCTGGTCTACGCCATCTCTCCAGCGCAAGCATGGTCTACGACGCTGCCGTCTACTATACAATGTACCACAAAGAACTTTCCGAGCCGGTTTCTCATCACTCATGCGAGCTAGGTGCCCTGCCCACCGGAGTCTACCGAGCTTAATTTTTGTCACTATGATAGATTGCGTATAATTCATGATTGTACCGTCTCCGAAATCGTCCTTCCTCACATATGGAAGGTTAAATATAATAAATAAAAAAAATACAATACATGCACAATAGATTGGTTTAAAATAAAAAAGAAATTGGAAATTGCATCGGCACAAAATATAAACAGTTCTCGTTTAAGGCAAAACCTACTTTACTCAGAGCAGTAATTTCCCCAAATTCACATTTCCAAGTGAGGTAATATTAACCAAATTTGCACAAAATTATCGTAGAAATTATGTGAACGCATTTAGCAAAACATACATTTGGATTCGATTGTAAACCAACCTAAAAATTTGAAATTTCTCTATGAAATAGAAAGAGGAAACACCTCAGATGTGTTAAAAAAAATATACTTTCGAAAGATAAAATAGTGTTTTGCTGATTTTAAAGTGCTTAAAGGTCCAAGTATACTTTATGTCGTTTAAATTAATAAAGAGTCGACTCTCATTCTAAGGTTTTTTTTTAGAGCCTACTTTTCTTTGAAATTGGAATAAGAGTAGCTTTAAATTTTTTTTTTAAATTTGCGCCATTATGTGTAAATACAGAAATACTTATTCCGGTGTACTTTTTGATAACTAACCTCAATTTAATACTCTCTTAAATGAGGCCATGAGAGCAATAGGGGCGTAACCCATAAAATTCACTTTAGAGCTACGAGAGATTTAAGAAACATACATACATGTCGATTACAGAATCCGCAATGATTCACAGTGTAGTGTTCTCTTTTCTTCTCATGATAAATGAATAGGTGGGAAACAGAGCTCTAGCTGCGGATCGAGTTTTGCGGATTCTGTAATCGACATGATAGTTTCTTTAAACATTTTTTGTATTTTCCCTTTGACTTTTTTGATTAATCTAAAAACGTGGAAGAGTTTGAAAAAAGACATACTTTGTACGGCAAGATTTTTTTTAAATTCAGCATTATTTTGGAAAAAAAAGTGTGTTACGCCACTATTGCATTCATGGTTTTCTGTAAAAATAACGAAAAAAGAAAGGTTACGTCAAATTTATTATATTAATTTTTTTTTAATCTCTCATAGTTCATATTTTAACAACAAAAAATTATATGTACATTTTTACATATTTTTTAATCATTTTACTCCTCGTCTGAGAAAACACCTGTTGACGTTTTTAAATTATTATAAAAAAAAGTGATTGGTGGTATAAATTGAAGCAGTTCTATTAAGTCTTTCTTTTTTATCATTTTTTATTTTAGGTTGTTCAAGCTGATTGAGTTTTTAATATTAACCGATTGTCTCTTTTTTACATTTATCTCTTCGAGTAAATTATCAATTTCATACTTATAAAAAATTGAAATGTTTTATTTTTTTTTCGAAAAGTAACCACTGAGTTTTAAGCCATTCAACCTTGGAATTTGAAATGGAAATTTTCCTGTTTGAGACATTTTCTTCCTGAGATTTTGTGGAAAACAAAATTAGATGAAGTCATTTTCACACTTCCAAATGGGTTTCTCTTTCTGGCCGAGGAAATAACGTTAACACAATCATCTGGGATGAAGATGTCTTTATAAAATTTTGTATTCTTTTCTATTGCACCAAAATCTTGGTCAAATGGCAAATGGAAATGGCCACGAGCTTAACATTTATGGTCCATTTTTTCAACCCTAAAATCGGGATGGGATACCAAAAGTTGGCACAACAGTGAAAGATTTATATTTATATTTTGGCCCCCACATTGGACAGAATATATTTTATGTACGTTCTTTAAATAATGCACAAGACAAGTTCCAATTTCTTGAGGTCCCCTTGACGCTGTCGACTCCTCCCAAACGTACATGTGAACTTTTCCACTGCCCATATTATGTACATACAACGAAGCAAAGGGTCACAATCTATACCGAAGCAAACACTCAAACAGTTTCTAAGAGAAGTGTGAAGGTTACGCCACTATTGCACTCAAACTATGATCATATTATAAAATGCATCAATAACACCTTTTTACGTGCCATCTGGTTTTGAATGTAGATAGATGCATAAAACTATTTTTGTATTAAAATAGATATATTAAGGGACCCATATTTTCATGAAAAACTCATTTTTGAAAAAAAAGTGGGTTACGCCGCTATTGCACTGATGGCCTCAAATTGCATTTAAATAAGCATAAACTTACGTAACGCCTTCGAGCGAGTCCTTTTCGACAGCTTTGTGAAGAGCAGTTGCTCCATCCTTCGTTCGATAATCCAGCAAAGCACCTCCATTGACAAGAGCGATAAGAAGTTTATTTGGTTTTTTAGCTCCGGTGGCCGCAGTCAGTGGGGTTTCACCACTTTCAGGACAATGGAAATTCGGGTCCAGCCCTTTGGCGCACATTTTGGCAATTTTCTCCACGTGTCCGCCATTGATGCATTCAAGAAATCTTCGAAGATTAGCTCGTGTGTGTAAAGCTTTTAATTGCCGTTCATCTAAGTTTAGCATCTTGTAGACACGTCTTTTGTATTTAAGCTATAAAGAAAAAGAACACGATAATCATCAATAATGGCAATAAGCAAAATCATAAGTATTTTATTTTTAAGTGTACACTTGTACATAGAATGTCAGTTTATTAGACTTTATCATTCCATAATCCGTCAATTTCATTGAATTTTTGTGAACAACAACAACAACTTAAAGGCACTACCCCCAATTGTTTTGTATGAATTAATTTTCTATTAATTCATTTATATTTTATTTTTGGTCGGAGTTATAGCTATTTCATGCTTGCCAGGCAATCATTAAAATCAAGTGTCAAATGCCGAATACGCTGAAGTAACCGAAGATGGGCTAGGTAAAGAGTTTTCATAAGAAAAAACTTTTACCAACTATTTTCTTGCGGCTAAATTCGAGAATATCCATTAATTGGATCTTATAACACATCCAGATCAATAATAAAATTTGAGACAGTTTTTTGTTTCCAAATAAGTTGAACAAAATTCAATTTTCACAACTAAAAAAATTTGCCTGAACCAGGCAAAGTATCATGTTAGCTATAGAAGATTAACCTCTGATGTCATAAAACCCTTTTAAAAATTTAACAGCCTTTTTGGTCTTAAAATGACGTTTGTTCATTTAAAAGCTTGTTAAATGTTTATGAAATTGGCCATAAGTAGCTTAATGTTAACAAAATCAAGATATACTTACTTCTAAATATCCTACAGGACCATTAAAAGGATAATCTCCCAAACGCCGTTCTTCGTCGAGAAATTTTCCTGCTTTACCATTTGAAGGCGGGCAAAATAGTCCATAGTTAAAACTCTCCTTTAGTTCCTGAAATGAAAAAAAAAGTAACTTCAAGTGATAAAATCGAAAAATGCGTTTTAAAGATCGAACTATTTTTAAGTGTTTGATATACTTTTCCAACTACTGAAAAATAATAAAGAAAAATTGTTTACTATATAACTTTAATGAATATAATTACTGTACTGTGTGTCTAAGTTTACTATGAAAAACAAAAATGTTTTTCTTTCATATTTAACAAAAAATAATGTGAATGATGCGTAATATAATAAACAGACGAGGACGTATTTTTTTTTATCAGATTTAATGCTACTGGTTTTTTCCCGCAAACAAAATTATTCAAAATATGTGTTGAAAAAACAAAAAAAAAATCATTACTGGAATGGAGTACCTTTGATTATAACAAAAAAATTGTAGTGGAATCGTTTATTTTGGTTCAGATACTAATATTGAAAGCCAATATTATGTCTGGGATTAGAAAAGTTTTGAAACTTTTTGAATTTAGAGAAAGAAAGATTGTAAAAAAAGAAGTTGAACTGCATTGCTAATTTTTTTTTTCCTTCAAAAAGTGGAATACTTTATTTTTAAAATTTTTCTAATATACTTACTTGTACTCTACCTATCGCAAGTAAGGAAGGTGAAAACTGGTTTACACATGTGGCGTGGGTTAGATATCCACAATGGAAGAAAAATTTTTTTTTTCAAAAATATTGAAGTCACAAAAAATTGTAGTTGAAAAAAATATTTTTAATTTAAATGGCTATTATTAAATTCTTAAATTTTTAAATTTAAGGCTATTAACCCAATGCAAAACAGTAGTGACGGCTAAGAAACAGTTATGTCAACTATCAAGTCGAAATTTATCAACGCTGAAATTTAATGTTAAGAGGCCTTCCCCTAGATTTGAGGAAAAAACGAGAAAATGGTGAAAAGGTGCGCAATTTCCTGAAGTCATTTGTGTGCATATGACAATAATTTAAACGCTATATGAAAGAACGATTCAATATCTTCAAATTGTTGGAATTACTTTTTTCGAAATCGACTCACAGCGTATTATATTTGACAAAATGTGTATCCATATTTTGAGAAATTAGCAAAAACTGCTAATTGGTGCGCAATTTTGTAGAAAAAGTACTGGACTCAGTGAAACAAATTTGATATTTTCTAAAAGGTAATAAACATATCTTCAAATTGTCGAATTGATTTTTTGAAAAAATAAAAAGTTTTGGAAATATATTGACTTAAAAAACACTTAAAATACTGTTTTTTAATTCAGTGTTTGACATATTTGTTTAATGAATTTTACTAAAATTATGATCCAAAATAACAAACCGACATTCCAAATTTAATTTTCAGAAAAAAAAAATATTGAATTTTTTTGTATTTTTATGTGAAACATCGAATTTTTTAAACGTCTGCGTAAAATAAAATCTCATTATTTTAGCTAAGACACAAATCATTGGATTCTATTCGTTCTCCAAATGACCGGTAGAGTTTTCATGTAAAATAAAACAAAAATTCAAACAGTGTGATGCACACAATTTGGCAGTAGATAAAGAGGTACCTAACAATACAAATGCAGTCTGTTTATATGGTATGGTGACTATTGCCTGATGTTTGTGTAGTGTAGAAGTTTTGTTGTTATTCTTTTTTGTTTTTTGTATTTACTGCGTGTTGGTTTTTTTTTCTCTTTATTTTGTGTATATTCTGTAACTATGATTTACGTTACTATAGGTCAGGTTGTTCTCAATCAAATCATAATAAGATTTTCATATTTGAATAATGAAAGTAAAAAGTTTGAAAGCATTTGGTTTGTTAGCGCAGAATTGCGTTTCGATTATCGAGTATACCTAGTTATATGTAGGGTCATAGCATTTTTATTTATTGATTTGCATAAGGTGTCATAAAAAGCTAGGGCGTGTAGGTTGAACTTAGACAAAAGAAAAATTTATGGGAGAGGGTCTATTTCCCCCGTTTAGATGCGTGGGGCAATTTAAAAAAACCGGATGTCAAAATGTTTTGTAGCTTTCCAAAAATCAAAAATAACAAAAACTACTTTCTTCTAAGAATAACCTTTTATTTTTGTTTTTACGTTATTGGATTCTTAGGTAAATTTATGAATGAAAAGATTAACTTTATTTTTACTATTTTTTTACTATCGGTCCATTAAGCATACAATAAAGTGACAAAGTACTGGATTAACCGTATTTCGCACATTTTTTGATTGAGAACACCTGTATGAGAGCGTTGGGTTAAAATTGAACTGCAAATGATTTTAAATCATGCAACTTACACTTTACATAACTAGTAGATGCAAAATGCAATTGCAAAATAAGCAAACAAATGTTCATGAGTCTTGAATTAATAAAAATAAGAAATATGTTCATGCATATTTAGATATAAAAAATATAGTAATTATTTATTTAGTATCTACCTACAAAGAAATAGTGTATATCGACCGTTTAGTTTTTGTGGTTATTGACTAAAAAAAATATGATTCGATTAAAATTTGAATATTAAACCCTGTTTTTGAATGAAGCTTGGCAATGGGCCCTACGATTCCAACTTGGCTGCAACCCATATATTTCGTGTTTTGTTGGTTTTACTTTTTTATTTTAGTTAGATTATTGTTTTTATTTTTTTTTCACAGATGAACAGGCATATTGGAAAACAACACTTTTTTAAATGAAATAAAAAACAAATATTTGCCTACAATCTTTCAATACAATTTTGGGCTTTATTTAAAATTGTAAAATTGCGAAAAAATTTTTTGTATCTAAGCCTCACATTTAAACTAATTGTGTACCTATTGGATTGCATCAGGTAACTATTTTTTATGGGGAGGGTAGTAAAAAGAAAGGACCTAATCTATCATAAAAATAAAAAGAGCAAAGAGATTTCTTGCACAATTAATCCATTGAAGATTTTATAATACTTAAAGGATTAAAGTTTTAATTTTTGGCACTCGTCACTATAATTTGATTGGGTATAATTTTGCAAAAAATCTCCTAATTCATTTTTATGATACATTAGGTATAAAAACCCTTTCTTTTTACTACCTATAATCTCTATAAAAAATAGGTACTACCTGCATTTTTTAATACAAAATTTGTTTTGAATCTGAGGTTTATGATATAAAAAATTATTTTGCCTAGGTAGTGTATTTTTAAATAAAATTAGAGTCCCAAAATTTATTTAAATATAGTAGGTATTTCAACTTTTAATTCATTTAAGAAAAATCATAAAATAAAATAAACAAATAAATTCCAGTAGGTGTATAGGTAGGTTAAAACAAATGTAAAATTATTCATTGAATAGAAATAAAATCTAATATTGAATTAAATCGATTTGCTTATTTTTTTATTATTTTGACACTTCAAAGACCCTTCTTGATATAAAATACAAAATGGTTTTACTTTCATTCCAATGAGACCTGAATTTTTTTTTTCGAATCAATCAATTATTTTTTTAGTCACAATTTCAAATTGGTACCTAGTTTTCTTCAAAATGTTACATCCTAACATGCATCCACCCCTACTATCCTACTTTTTCTTAATATTATTGGCATCGGCTTCGGCAGTCTAAAATAAATATTTTTCGTCTGAATTTTTTTTCTTCTCAATCGCCATATGTAAAAGCAAAAACAAATCTCAATCAGTCAAATTGGTATGTGCAATTGCTATGAATTTACGACACGTAAAGGGTAAAAGTATCATATGTATTTCAAACGCTTATTTCATATTTTAAAAATCTTGAACAAAAATCGATTTATAATTTTCGTATTGCAGAATAATACAACAAATTAAGTGTCCATGAAAGGACTTACAATCTTACATAGTGAAAACAAAAAAATATACACAAAAAAATTAATGAAACAAATTTTACGGCAGTCTACTTGGTCACACCAAGCAAGCGAATAATACAGAAAAATACCAAAACCAACCAAACTAGTTTTTGAGAGGTATATGTACATATGTATATAGAAAACAAAATACGAGTAGGTACACATAAAGAATCTGGAAAAATATTTTTACTCTTTTCAACATTAGCGATCGTAATAAACTTTTGTCTTGCTTTCACTTATTGGATATTTTACTGAGTACCAAGTGAATGGTGGTGAGTGTTCTTTTTGTGGATTGGTTTGGAATGTATATCTGATGTTTAAACCTAACATTGGTGAAGAACTCGGATCAATAGGTTCTACTTTTAGTTCCCACTTTTAGGTGAAGGGCTCTTAAAGCAATCCAATAGAATACATTTTAGACCATTTAAGAAGACTTTTCTGAATAAGAAGGAAATTAATAATTTTTAACGAAAACCTGATTCATTTAGAATAAATTGGGTTCGAAAATGCCAAGATTCAGTATAAATCTCAAATTGATGGTTGACACTCGCAATAGGAGTGAATAACAACAACGTGTTTTAGTTTGGAAAAGCCTTTAAGGGGAGGGTACGATAACTTGGGCGCCGGAAATTTATATCGGTTTTTTGTAGAGGAGTCCAAAACAAGCATTTTTTTACTATGGGAGGGGGTCTATCTTGCCCCGTTTGGGCGGGAGGGGCAATTTTATGAAAAGAGTACTAAAAGTAAAAAAAAAATCATTAAAAATAACGGTAATACTTACAGTTAAGTTTAATACTGTTATTTACAGCCAGTATTTTGTACTATAAGCCACTTTTTGAATCAATCAAAATTTATGCACACTTTTCGAAAAAATGAGGTTCAAACAGAAAATTCGGGGAAAAAACACAAAAAAAAAGTTTGAAGTATAATTTCTCAAAACTATAAGATTTAATATAATTTTTTTATATAGAATTCGGTGCTCTTATTGATTCCTAATCAAAAACTGAAAACTAGATCATTTTATGACTTCTAGTTTTTGAGAAAATTGAAAATTACTGACTACTTTTTTATGAGATGTTAGCTTTTTGACTGCATGCCCCCCATACATACCTCAACTGTTTATATTTCACTACTATTTAAATATAAAATTTTGCATACATCGAACCTCGCACATACCCCAAATCCTATAGTGAGGCCAAGCAGGGGGGTTGCAGGGGGGCTGCATGCCTCCCCATACATAACTCAACTGTTTATACGCCCTAATGCTGGGTGCTAGCATTGTTTTCATGTAAAAAAGCTAACATAGATAAGAAATCTTATATAAACAACAACAAAATAAAAATCTCACAAAAAAGTAATTAGTAATTTTCAATTTTCTCAAAAACTAGAAGTCATAAAATGATCTAGTTTTCAGTTTTTGATTAGGAATCAATGAGAGCACCGAATTCTATGAAAAAAAAATTGTATTAAATCTTATGGTTTTGAGAAATTATACTTCAAACTATTTTTTTTGTGTTTTTTTTCCGAATTTTCTGTTTGAAACTCATTTTCTCAAAAACTGTGCATAATTTTTGATTGATTCAAAAAGTGGCTTTTAGTAAAAAATACTGGCTGTAAATAACAATATTAAACTTAACTGTAAGTATTACCGTTATTTTTTAGTGATTTTTTTTTTACTTTTAGTACTCTTTTCATAAATTGCCCCTCCCGCCCAAACGGGGCAAGATAGCCCCCCCCCCCCCGTTCCATAGAAAAAAATGCTTGTTTTGGACCCCTCTACAAAAAACCGTTATCAATTTTCGGCGCCCAAGTTATCGTACTCGTGCCGCCTTTAGAAAAATGCGAACAAAATATTTTTAAAAATTACATTTTGTACTTTCGTCTATAGGAAATACGTTTATACGGAAATGAAGAAAGAAAATCTTCGCATACAGTTTAAATAGGAAGAAAGACTATTTATGAAACCAAATAAGACTGTTAAATATTTTTAAATAGGTCGACAAAGAACCACAACAAACCTTTGCAATCAATTAAGCTTCATGGTTCCAAATCAATTCTTCCTCTTTGTTAAAAGATTCTTTCTTCGTATTTTAATGCATAGCTTCTACTAGCCAAGAAATATCTTTCTTGCATTGATTATTGGTTTAGTTCTTTAATATTTCCCCAACCAGTTTAGGTATACATAACACAGAGAATAATCTAGAAGTATAACCAATTTTGGATTACTGGCCGACCGACGACGAACAGCTCAGAAAATTTGCAAGAAAAAAAATAATGACCATCTAAGAGCAACGCCTCCTGCTAAGGAAATTCCTTAGCAATCTTAGAGCAGGACAGGTAGTTATGGTCACTAGCTTTCCACAATTTTGGGTAAGAGGATACAGGCGTAAGGCGATATGTTTTCTTTGGTTTCGTCGTCGCTAGAAACGGTCTATCTGCCAGGGATCTAGCGTACAAAAAACGACGACGACGCCGACGTCGACGATGGCAAGCAGCAACCTGCTATGGAAACAAAAAACGAAGAGCAAACAATACATGGAGATATAGATAAGGTCAATGACTATGTACTGAGCGCCTGAACCGTTCTTTTATTGAGCTTATCGTTAGTTCTTCTTTGTCAGTTTATTAAAAATACTTTTCTATTGCCATCAGCAAGAATCTTTACCTTGTAAGGAATTTAAAATTCAATTGGGTGATATAGCTGGTTCATTTTTTGCGATAAAGAACTTAGAAAAAGATCTAATGACATTTGTTCTCTCAACGAGAAAAGGTATATCAACAGTTGTTAAGTATTCACGGTGTCAGAGCTGCATATTTTAGTGCCCTAGGCAAATTCCAATTTTGGAGCTCTAAATAAATAAAAAGAAAACAAATCATACCAATTAAGTTTGCCCGCTGACGACAGTAAACAAAAACGTTGCTATGACTGACAACAACATTATTATTAGATTTCAAAATTATTTTTTTTTTAACTTTTCATTAAAACAGCCTAATTTAAAAAAAAATCAATTGTCGACAGAGTTGTAAAGACTGCAGTCTTTTGGGTACTGTAGTTATTTGACTAAAAATACTAATTTCATTAAGTATTTTAACTTACAAAAAGAATAACTGCAATCCGGGCAGTAGCGGTCAGTACTAATATTTTAACGGTGCAGTTAATAAAAGAAGTTAATTGACTAAAAGTTAGTTAACTGCTGTACTTTTTAGCTGGTCTTAGTCTTTTTTAGTCAGATGAAAGTCTTCAGTACTGGTCTGGTTTTGGTTTTAGTCAATAAGTCTTTTAACTGCAGTTAATTTATTAACTGTAAGTTAACTAACTTTTTTTAGTCTTTTGACTAAAATACCTAAGACTTGTACCTATAAAAGCACAGGTTGTCGGATATCTAATAGAAAAATCCACGTGGCTACTGTTAAGAACAAATTTTCGAAACAAAATATTTTGTATTAGGATGGCGTAATTTTTTTTTTTTGGTTTTCAAAAAATATTTTGTGTTCTGGGCCCTATTGCACCAACAACTTATCACTTATCACTTAGCAACTTATCATGAATTTTGATAATTTTTTGTTGCACCAACAAGAGATTTGATAAATATTTTTTTGAGTTTTGATAAGTGAAAAGTACTCAACTTATCAGATAAGTGTTGCACCAAACATGAATTGAGTGGTTCTAAATTTTCGATTTGATAAGTGATAAGCTTATCAAAAATGACTAAAATTATAAGTTTCTGTTGCACTAACATTCTGTCTGTTGGACTTATCGAAGGAAATTATGATAAGTTAAGCACAATTTTGCTAAGAAAAAATTGACTTATCAATTCTTTTTCAGAATTGTATTTCGGTACGAATTCTTGCTAAGGATGAATTAATAGATTAGATTATTTTTGTAAGCTTAAATTTAAAAATAAATTTAATACAGTTTTTGATAGGTTCAGATAATTTTTTTTTTGTAGTTCAAATATTTTTTAATTCTCAATAATAATGAAAAATACTTTAATAAGGACCACTCTAAATTGTATAAGATCATGTAAATAATAATAAAAACTGCGTATATAAGGTTCAGTATATCAATAAGCTAAAAAGTAATATAAGCAAAGTCAATTTATACATACATAATATAGGTACCTATGTATGAATATGTAATGTGCTCCCTTATCTTTTTAAAAGAAACAGAGGTAAAGTAATTCGAAGTAAGATCTCTAGCTCGTTATCACCGTCATCAAGTACATTGAAAAATATAGAGGGTGTCTCATAATGAATGGTCCAACTGTGTAGCCAAAAAAAAATTTTCTTGCCTGTACGACTACCTTAAAAATAAAAAAAAACTCGATGATTTTTTTATGAACATTTTAGTATGTTTTTAGGTCATGTACACCTATGTTATGAAAATAAGCGTTTTTTGTCTTTAAGCGAATGAAACACATTTTATCTAAATCCGTAAGTGCTGTCAAAAGTTATTAATGATAATCTGAACCGATCTTTGTATCAAAAAATTTAAGTCAAAAAAAAAATTAAATTGGAAAATTAATTTTATCAAGTCCCCTGTTGAACTTACATCTTTAAAATATTTTATCAATATTAAAATATTATATTTAATAATAATAAAAAAAATATTTAGTTTTGTATATTTTGAATTTTTTATACCAAATTAAATTAATTTGTTTATTAATTGAATAGATAAAAAACACTACTGCAATTTATTTTTAAGTCTTTTCAGTGTAGGCATTTATAATTTTGAATTTTTTTTTTATGAGATATGTATATGATTGTCTTAATGACAGTATTTTGCGACCTTAATATTGAAAATCCGGTGAGAATTTTGGAATTAAGAAATTAATTTATTAACCTATCTGTATAAATTTTTTTTCATTAAAATCCATTTTTTTGTATTATTTCAATTAAAGTGTTTCTGGCGTCTCTCCTGTTGAATTTATCGATACACTACCATTGACTTTTTTGTAGAAGAGGGTTAGGGGAATAAATTTGTAGAATATTGTTTTTTGATATTGTAAAATTTTTCATCACGTTTTGCAATTAAAAGAATAAAAATCAATTGAAAAATGACTTTATGTATATGTTTCTTATTGAAGGCGTGGCCCCACCCCCTTGATTTTTTTACACTAAGTAGCCGTACGTGTTCCGATCATTTTAAGACCTCAACCTTGAAGATTGGACTATTTTTAAAAAAAGTTATGGATATTAGTTTTTAATTTTTTCAATTTTTTCAACTTTTTTTGTTCACAAAATGTGCAAAACGGTAAATTCCTCACTGAGAGACGATCGAAGCGAACGAACAAGCAGAAAAAAAAAACTTATCAATTGTGTGATAAGTGCTTAGCGAAGAAGTGATTTTGATAAGTTGGGTTTTTAGTTGGTGAAACACTTATCATTTTCACTTAGCAAAGATATGATAAGTTGATAATTTTAATTGAGTGAAATGTAATATGGTTTTCTGCAACGCTTATCACTTACACTTATCAGAATTTCTTTAAATTGATAAGTTGCTAAGTGATAAGTGATAAGTTGTTGGTGCAATGGGGCCCTGGTGGTGCAAAAAAAATATTTTTTTCGTTTTCAATATCAATTGAAAGTGTAACATCACACAAGCTCAACAACACATTTGTGACACTATTTATTTGGATGCCATTTTGTTTATAATGAAAATTTAGATTTTCGCACATAACTCGCGTTGGTTTGTTCCTAGAAGAAAAAGTTATAGACAAAACTTTTAAAACAACAAATTTTCTACAAAAAATGTTAAATAACTTTTTTCGATACTGTACAGAAGGAGCATTAAAAAAAATGAATTTTCAACAAAATGTACAAATGTTCTTAGTAGCAGCCGTGGATTTTTTATCCGATACCCGACACCTTGCGGGTACCCGAGTGCCCGGGTAATGCCCGGAAATTTGGAGGAACGGGTACTCTTCAGTATATCGGGTCAAAATCAATGTCACATCCTGTGCTTTTATAGGTACAATTATTAAGTATTTTAGTCATAACACTAAAAAAAAGTTAAAGTTAATTAACTGCAGTTAAAAGACTTATTGACTAAGGCCAGACCAGGGCCCCATTGCACCAACAACTTATCACTTAGCAACTTATCAATTTAAAGAAATTCTGATAAGTGTAAGTGATAAGCGTTACAGAAAACCATATTACATTTCACTTAATTAAAATTATCAACTTATCATGTCTTTGCTAAGTGAAAATGATAAGTGTTTCTCCAACTAAAAACCCAACTTATCAAAATCACTTCCTCGCTAAGCACTTATCACCTAATTAATAAGTTTTTTTTTCTCTGCTTGTTCGTTCGCTTCGACCATCTCTCAGTGAGGAATTTACCGTTTTGCACATTTTGTGAAGAAAAAAGTTGAAAAAATTAAAAACTAATATCCATAACTTTTTTAAAAATAGTCCAATCATCAAGGTTGAGGTCTTAAAATAATCGGAAGACTTGGTGTAAAAAAATTAAGGGGGTGTGGCTACGCCTTCAATACAAAACATATACATAAAGTCATTTTCAATTTGTTTTTATTCTTTTAATTGCAAAACATGATGAAAAATTTTACAATATCAAAAAACAATATTTTAAAAATTTATTATTTATTACCACTCTTCTACAAAAAAGTCAGTGGTGTATACCTGTAAATTCAACAGGAGAGACGCCAGAAACACTTTAATTGAAATAATACGAAAAAATGGAATTTAATGAAAAAATTAATAGAGATAGGTTAATAAATTAATTTCTTAATTCCAAAATTCTCACCGGATTTTCAATATTAAGGTCGCAAAATACTGTCATTAAGACAATCATATATCTCATAAAAAAAAATTTCAAAATTATAAATGCCTACACTGAAAAAACTTAAAAATAAATTGCAATAGTGTTTTTTATCCATTCAATTAATAAACTAATTAATTTATTTTGGTATAAAAAACTCAAAATATACAAAAATAAATATTTTTATATTATTGTTAAATATAATATTTAAATATTGATAAAATATTTTAAAGAATTAAGTTCAAGTCTCCTACTTGATAAAATTAATTTTCCAATTTAATATTTTTTTGACTTAAATTTTTTGGTACAAAGATCGGTTCAGATTATCATTAATAACTTTTGACAACACTTACGGATTTAGATAAAATGTCTTTCATTCGCTTAAAAACAAAAAAACGCTTATTTTCATAAATAAAACATAGGTGTACATGACCTAAAAACATACTAAAATGTTCATAAGAAAAATTGAAAAAAAATCATCGAATTATTTTTTATTTTATTTATTTAACAAATAAGTACTTGATGACGGTGATAACTGCCTAGAGATCTTACTTCGAATTACTTTTACCTCTGTTTCTATTAAAAAGATAAGGGAGTACATCACACATACAAAGGTGCATACATATATTATGTATGTATGATACTGAACTTTATACATATAAGCAGTTATTAATATTATTTTCATGTTCTTATATGTGCATTAGGGTGGTCCTTATTGAAGTATTTTTCATTATTATTGAGAATAAAAAAAATTTTAATTACAAAAAAAAAATTACCTAAACCTAGCAAAAAATGTATCGAATTTATTTTTAAATTTAAGCTTACAAAAATAATCTACCCTCTTCTCTAATTTTTTTCTATTCCACTTAGCAATTTAACAATTTTATTATCTACTTATGTATTATTATTTATATGCATTATATGTAAATATGTACATACAATGTATATGTGTTATATAACTTTATTTATCCATTGTTATATATATTAATCCATCCTTAGCAAGAATTCGTACCGAAATACAATTCTAAAAAAGAATTGATAAGTCCATTTTTTCTTAGCAAAATTTTGCTTAACTTATCATAATTTCCATCGATAAGTCCTAGAGATAGAATGTTAGTGCAACAGAAACTGATAATTTTAGTCATTTTTGATAAGCTTATCACTTATCAAATCGAAAATTTAGAACCACTCAATTCATGTTTGGTGCAACACTTATCTGATAAGTTGAGTACTTTTCACTTATCAAAACTCAAAAAAATATTTATCAAATCTCTTGTTGGTGCAACAGAAAATTATCAAAATTCATGATAAGTTGCTAAGTGATAAGTTGTTGGTGTAATAGGGCCCAGTACTGAAGACTTTCATCTCACTAAAAAAGACTAAGACCAGTTAAAAAGTACTGCAGTTAATTAACTTTTAGTTAATAGAGTTAGTTATAGAGCAGTTATTTTGTGGCCCAGTAATCAGAATCTATTCGATTTGAGTTTTATTAAAATACTAGCGAGGTTGTACTGTACCTACATTATTCATTCATTATTATTTCTGTATTTTAGTACATATGTAGGTTGCTCTTCACTTAAGTACCTTGTGATACACGACATTTTTTGTTTTATTATCAGGTGCAAAAACAAAAAAACGCAGATGGTCTTCCGACCCGTGAACATGCCACGTATAATTGACCATGGGAAAAACATGAATGTTCTAGATTTAAACCAAAAACTTTTAAGGATTGGCTTTGTGATTTGTTGATGGTCATGGCAAATGCAAGGCGTATCGGAAATTGAAGTCTTTTAAATTCAAACGGCATATCGGTTGGGATCATCGGGATCCTCGGAATGAGAACTTCCCCACCTTTGAATTTTCCTATCATTATCGTAGCGTAAATTACATTGTTCATCAATTTTCTAACCACCAAACGCGTACCGTTGCACAATTTAGTTGGTTTATGTTTCGAAGCATGATTACTACGGAGCCAACCTTTAGGCGTAAATTGTTCAATTGGATAGTTGGTGGTTTTATCTTCATTTGTGACGCAGTCAATAGATTTGAATGAATGCATTGTTCCCAGAGATCTTAGAAATATAAACTGGGCAAATATTAAAACTATAAATAATTAACAATTATAATGTTATGATAGTGCCATTGCCCATTCGTATAAACAGTGAAGTGAACTATAAACCTCAGTATGGTTGAAAATTTGAGTTTTGAAATAAATTTTTAGGTGAATTGAAGTGAAGTGAAGCTTAATTAATAATGCCGCGACCAAGACGATCGAATCTCTCCCGACAAAGCCGTAATGTAAGAAGAATACGAAATACTGCAAATGAAAGGACTGAAGAAGAACAAGAAATTGCACGTGAATGGTTCGACTTCGTGCTTCTCAATCACGAGAGCAAAGTGAAGCAGCCCGTGCTGTCGAACGGGATAAAAAGTATCTTATGTCCGTCTCCTGGCTCTAAGCTACCTCCCTATTAATTTTCAGCCAAATCTGTTCTGCCGTTCTTGAGTTATAAGTGGTGTAACCAACACGACTTTCTAGCATTTTGTCGCATTGCTCATGACTCACCCTGTATAAAAGGGTGAGTCATGAGCAATGCGACAAAATGCTAGGGCGTGTAGGTTGCGTTGAGGCAAGAAAAAAATCGTATGGGAGGGGGGGGTCTATTCCCCTCCGTTTAGCCGGGAGGGGCAATTTTCGAAAAAACTGACTTAAAATGGGAAAAAATTATTTAAAATCAACGGCTTCATTCAGTTCAGAGTTTTATGAGAACGTAATAAAATTAAATAGTATTGGAATAACCCTGGATTAATATTATAACTTCTGAAAACTGACCTGTCAATATTTTTGCCTTGGCCTGCCCGCAGCCCATGGGTTCTACCTGTTATGGGGACAATAGGGACAATAAAACCGCATTTTTTTTAATGAAAAAAAGAAAAGAAAATTGCAACGCAAGATAAATAAAAGGCATTGCAGTTTTGCTTAGTAATTATTTCCAATTTGAATATTAACTCATTAACACGTAACGATGTCAAGCTCATACACCCGAGAAGAATTAACGGACATGCATTTCTGCTACGGTTTAGCATGGGGATTTATGAAGAATTATATTTACGAAGTGGAAATAGTATCATTGGAACAACTGAAGGAACGAATTGAAGTCGCTGGAGTCAAATTGCAGGAAAATTTGTCAAGCATAAACTTATGCGAAGCCATTACAAGGAGATATAATCTATGCCTTCTAAACAATGGAGATCATATCGAGAATTTTTTATAAGTACTTCCAATAAAAAACATAGTTAAAATAAAAGGAATAAAAAAACTAAAAAAAACTAAGATTAATGCTTCTTAAATTGCTTCGTTACAATAAAAATAAATGTTTTTCTTAGAAAAAGGTGGTTTTGGTTTTTTTTTAATTTCTTGAGAACGACATAAAATTTTTGCATCCGGTTTTCTTATTTTGACTTGAAATTAATAACAGCATTGAATTTAAAATTTTGAAAAAAATGAATTTGAAATTTTTTTTTCAATTTTTTTTTCAAAATTTTGACTTTGAAAATTAATATTTCAAAAACTATTTCTTAGAATAGATTTATTTAAACACAGAATGAAAGAAAAAGTTATTGGCTTTTCAAAAACGTATCGCACATCAGTCTGATCGTGACCACAGAACTGTAAAGTAAATCAAATAAATACTTGTTAAATAAATTACCGTTAACATATTGAAATACTGTTTCATTTTTAAGTAAGTCGAACCGTTGGGCCAACCCCTCGGGGGGTTGGCGTTCGCATTTTTGGAATCCTCTTAAAGGATTTCCTTAACTGGTCAGTTTTTTCGAAAATTGCCCCTCCCGGCTAAACGGAGGGGAATAGACCCCCCCTGCCATACGATTTTTTTCTTGTCTCAACACAACCTACACGCCTAGCATTTTGTCGCATTGCTCATGACTCACCCTGTATAGATTTAGAACTCCGGAACAGACCATTGTGGATAAAAAAATGGGCACGAGTACGATAACTTGGGCGCCGAAAATTGATAACGGTTTTTTGTAGAGGGGTCCAAAACAAGAATTTTTTACTATAGGAGGGGGGGTCTATCTTGCCCCGTTTGGGCGGGAGGGGCAATTTTATGAAAAGAGAACTAAAAGTGAAAAAAAATCATTAAAAAATAACGGTAATACTTACAGTTAAGTTTAATACTGTTATTTACAGCCAGTACTTTATACTATAAGCCACTTTTTGAATCAATCAAAAATTATGCACAGTTTTTGAGAAAATGAGTTTCAAACAGAAAATTCGGAAAAAAAACACAAAAAAAAATAGTTTGAAGTATAATTTCTCAAAACCATAAGATTTAATATAATTTTTTTTTCATAGAATTCGGTGCTCTTATTGATTCCTAATCAAAAACTGAAAACTTGATCATTTTATGACTTCTAGTTTTTGAGAAAATTACTAATTACTTTTTTGTGAGATTTTTATTTTTGCTGTTGTTTATATAAGATTTCTTATCTATGTAAGCTTTTTTACATGAAAACAATGCTGGCATCCAGCATTACGGCGTATAAACAGTTGAGTTATGTATGGGGAGGCATGCAGCCCCCCTGCAACCCCCCTGCTTGGCCTCACATGCATAAATATGCATAAATTTTGCCTGATTTAAAAATTGGCTTATAGTACAAAATCCTGACTGTAAGAAACAGTATTAAACTTAACTGTAAGTGTTACCGTTATTTTTTAATGATTTTTTTTTTACTTTTAGTACTCTTTTCATTGGACCCCTCTACAAAAAACCGTAATCAATTTTCGGCGCCCAAGTTATCGTACTCTCCCCAAAAAATGGCTTAGAAACCAACTATGTACATACATAATAATATTACAGCATATTTACCTATAAGGCAACTAAAATAACAAATTTCTCCTGCTTCGGATATTAAATGCATTTAAAAAAAAAAATCCTAGTAAGAACTATGTAAACACTGTCACATGATACGGGATGCAAAACTCTTTTCATTAAAAACGGAACAAAAAGAAAAACAAAAAACAATTTGCAAACACTGAACGAATATTAAAATGTGCGGCTATGCATAAACATATACCTTATAAATAGACTAGACAGTCAATTGCAATTTAATTTGTAAATTCCTTCAATTTCCTGTCTCCTGATGTGACTCGTTGAAATGTACACAAGCACATGAAATATCCGAAACCCTTAAGGCTATGTAAGTTAAATGTATGAAGTATGTATATATAAATATATGTATATATATGAATATTATGTGTTCTTTATACCTACAAACGTAGATATAAGTACAGGTATATAAAGGTTGTCCCAACAAGAATGCAAGATTTAAATTTGGCGCCATTCGAAGTGTCATTATTTGACATTTGAACAATTAGGCATAAGGTTAATAAAAATGGAGAGCTACACGAATGGATGGCTTCGTCAATAGGCAGAATTGTCGCATTTGGGGCGAGGAAAATCCTCGAGTGATTCACGAGAAGCAAATGCATCCTCAACGTGTCACTGTGTGGTGTGGATTTTGGGCTGGAGGAATCATTCATCATCATCATTTTATGAAAATGAGTCAGGTCAAGCGCAAACAGTCCATGGTGTGTGGTGTAGTGAAATGATAACCAATTTTTTCGTGCCTAGAATTGAGGAAATGAATGTGGAGGGGATGCGGTTTCAACAAGACGGCGCGGTGCCACATCTCATACAGCCAGAGAAACAATTCAATTGCTGCATCAGTCATTTCCCGGTCGTGTTATTTCGCGTTTTGGAGACCAGAATTGGCCGCCTAGATCGTGCGAATTAACACCATTTGACTTTTTTCTTTGGGGTTTTTTGAAGTCGATGGCTTATGCGAATGAGCCGACGACGACTCAAGCCTTAAAAGAGGAAATTGGACGCTGCATTAATGAAATACCGCAGCATTTATGCAGGTTAGTTTAGGTTAATGGGCTGACAATTGATGTAGCTATCGTCACACTTAGATCAATGTGTCCATTGTGTTACCCTTGAGTGCAATCACTCTTTTCCTGATAAAAACCTATGTGTTCTATGGTAAATCAAGCCATTTAGAGGCCTTGATGAAGTTCAATATGCGGATTTCTGATGTATTGGATAGATCTTGGAGATTATCGAAGGAGTATCTACCAAGAAATTTCCTTCTTTGGTGACAGAGCGCGGGGCAGTGACAGAGAAAATGCAATGTATCTTCGTGCACCTCCTCGTCACCACATCCCCTGCATAAGTCATCTGTACTGAGTTTCATTGTGAATTTATGATATTTCAGTAAATTATGTCCGGTGATTATGCTCGTAAGAGAGCGAAGGGATTTCTTACTAAATTGCATAATTTTGTCCGTCTTCTGCTTATTAAAGCAGGGCCATATTTTCCTAGTAGTATCACAGGTGTCAAGTAGACTCCACCTTTCATTGGATTTCTCTAGAATTAAATCTGAAATTTTCTTTTTAATGTTGCAGGGTGGGATGTTGACTAGCTCTGCTTGACTGGCTTCGACTTAATAACATTGGCAGAAATCGCTTTTATTGCCGCTTGGCTATCAATGTAAAAGGTGATATCAGCCCGTGGTATCGCCATCATTGATACCTGTCTAGCAGCTGTTGTCACTGCCATGACCTCCGCTTGGAAGACACTACTATAATTTGGGAGCCTAAGTGAGTTGTTTAGCTCAAGAGGTTCTGAGAAGAAGCCTGCACCAACACCCGTGTCCATTTTGGAGCCATCTGTATATATTGCTATTGCAGATTCACCGGTGTAGGGTTCATTGTTCGATCATTCTTCTCTGCCTGGAAAAGCAGTTTGGAATGGTCTATGAAAGTCAAATTCGGGTGTTTTATAGTCTGTGATGATACTATCACTCGAATATTTTTGAAGAATCTGAGCATGTCCTTTAGTTCTGTTTTTCCAGGAATTAGTCTGGTTTAGCCGTAAGGCTGCGGATTCCTGTACGAAGAGGTCTAGGGGTTTCAGGTTGAGTATCGCTTCCAACCCTGCAGTTGGAGTGGATTTCATGGTCCCTGTAATCCCAATGCACGCAAGTCTCTGTACTTTTGTCAGAGTTTTGAGGTTAGTGCTTTTTTCAATTGCATTCCATCAGACCAGATTACCATAAGTTAGTATTGGTCTAATTATTGCCAAATACATCCACCTGATAATTGTTGGACTCGGTCCCCAGGATTTCCCAAAGATTCTGTTACAAGAATAGAATGCAATCATTCCTTTTTTGGCTCGTTCCTTAGTATTAAGACTCCAGTTTAGTTTCCTATCTAGAATCACACCAAGATACTTCGCTTTATCTGAAATCTTCCTTGTGGGGTACCTCTAGATGTGATTACTCTCATCTTTATACCTGCTAGTTCCGAGTTAATTTGTCTGTTTTTTAACATGCACATAACCCAATCTATTATAGATTTATAGACCTTATTGTCTACCAGGGCTGTTTTTACTGCTTCATTATTCACGTTATTAAAGGCACCTTCAATATCGAGAAACGCAGCAAGGGTATATTCTTTGTCGCTTAGAGTTTTTTCCACCATGCTAACGACGCTATGAAGAGCGGTTTCTACACTCTTCCCCTTAGTGTAGGCGTGCTGAGCTGGGGATATTTCAACCAGTTTCAGATCGCCTCGAATATGTAGGTCTATCAGTCTTTCAAACGTTTTAAGAATACGATGTCAGGCTAATTGGTCTGAAGTCTTTTGCTTCTGTGTGGCTGGGTTTGCCAGCTTTTGAAATAAAAACCACCTTGACTTCGCGCCATGATAAGGGAACATATCCCCATTTTATACTATTAATAAATATATTTTTCATGAGCGGTATTATAAGGGTTTCGCTTTTCTGTAGCATCATTGGAAAGATGCCGTCAAGGCCAGGGGATTTATATGGAGAAAAGGAATGGAATGCCCATCTAATCTTTTCATCCGTTATAATGTCCGATGGTACAGCGTGTTCCGTGTAGGATTCTGTTTCCAGATTGCTGTCTTTTGACCCGCAACCTGGAAAGTGGGTAGTTATCAAGTGTTCAAGAGTCTCATTGCAGGATTCGGTCCAGCTCCCAGTGGGCATCTTAAGAGATCCCAGAGGGATTGAATCTTTAGAAAGAATTTTCCTTAGCCTGGCCGATTGGTTGATACTCTCGATTTCACTACAAAAAGTTCTTCATGAGCTTCGTTTCGCTCGCTGAGTTTCTGCTTTAAATTTTCGCTGACTGTTTTTATATATATCCCAGTCAATTTCGTTTCTGGTGTTACACTTTTTCTATCGCGAGGGGAGGGTAAATTAAATTATTCTTATTTGTTATTTAATAACAAATAAATAAATAAAAAAAAAAAAACAAGAGGCGGCTGCGTACCGACGACGACGCAAACCACGACGAACAACACGCACGACTTGCACTCAACCGAGTACGTACACGACACAAAGAGGAGACGAAAAAGTGCAACTACAGCTCGTTGAAGCTGTAACCGCGGCAGCTCAGCTGGGATGGGTTCTGGTGGAAGAATTTTATTATCAAACTTGACCGATTTATTAAATCGATTAAATTGATACGCAAAACAAAATATTTTATTGCAAGTACAGTGGGTACGTTGCAATAAAAGTGGGCGCCAGGAATTTTTTTTTCAAACCGAAATAGAAAATTCCAAAACTATTTTTGATAGTAGATGAAACGATTTTAAATAAAAAGAGCAACACGAATTAATTTTAATTTCAGCTTTATTTCTTTGGGAAACCGTGGGATTGAAAATCCCTGGATTAAAACCCAAAATGTTTTCGATCAAAATTAAAAATTATAAGAGAATAAAATAAAAAAATAACAAAATGGAACAAAAAGATTGAAAAGGCAAAACAAAAGAAAATGGGGTTTTTAACACTTTCGATTTTAACTAACCGCGACACGAAAATAAATTATACCGAATTATTAATTTTTTTTTGAAAACTTGTACACTATATATGTATCTATATAGATATATATATATTTCAAAATTACGAATATACATATACATATATATAACTCTAAGAACAAAGAATCTACTTATCTTTTTTTTTACGCTTTCTTCTCCTCTATCTCCTTCAATTCCTCACTCCTATTTTTCCTGTTTATCCTGTCTTCCCACCTCGAATCCTTATTCCTTTTTTTTTCACCTTCCTCAAAACTCGTATTAACCCAAAAAATTATCCTTTCTCGATCTTTATTTTTTTTCTCCTTTTCAAAATTCTCGAAAAATCTCCTTTCACAATCTATTCGTTTGGTAAGCTCTCAACAGAGTGCCTTCCAAGCTATTTCCCAACTATTGTTTTCCTCCCTCGTCCATTCCAAGCACTCACACATTTATACAACAGACTCATTCGCTTTCGTGATTGTCGGTTACGGTCTCACGGCTTCCTGGAAGCTTAGCGCTCATCAGGAAAGCCACCGTTGTTGACTCTCGCCGAAACTTTACAATCACACACACAAACACGGTTTCAACAAGTTGTTAGATGTTGGTTTCCAAAACTTGCCGAAACATAATGGCCGAGTTCAGATCCCTCCCAACTATTTTTGTTTTTCGAGAAAAATGAAAATTACAAAAAAAATCGAGAAAAGATCCTTACTAGGCATTATCCTATTACTCTACTTTAACACGCGGGATTTGAAATGGGAAAATATTAAAACTATTTCGAAGAGATGGAGGGAAGCATTTCTCTAACTGGTCGTTCTACAAAAGTGATTCTTTTAAAAATTGAAATTACTACGCGATGCTAAAAACCCCTTTTGTACATACATTATTTAAATTAATTAACGTTAAATTTGTTGTAAGAAAAGAAAATTTAAGCTACGTTAATAATTAATTTATCAGACTAAAAATAAATATATTGTTGTTGCTGGAGTTGTTTGGGTAAGTAAGGGTCCGCCTGACCTCTTACTTCTTCGGCTCATCCGCCGGCATTTTCGACCTCGTCGAAAGGACTCGTTCTCGAACTCGTACACCTATATTTGGTTGCTTTTGCAAAATAAAGGCTAGGTACACCTGTGGTTGATGAGACCATGGTTGCCCTCAACTTCGCCGATATTTTGCAGCCACAACTAGGGAAAAAGGGAAAACGGCCAAAGGCTGGTTTTTGTTGCGGTAAAATTTACCGTAACACTGGTACTCTTAGCAGCATTGAAAAGTTTTCTCGTTTCTTTTCTCAAATTTCTGAGTTGTAAGGTCCACCATGGTGGTTTCTTTTTTCCCTTCCCTATGTGTTTCAGTGGACAACTTTTCTCAAAGGCGTTATTTAGAAACACCCTGAGTTCGTCAGATGCTTGATATATATGTTTGGGTTCTTGAATCAAAGTGCTACTGAGATTTATGCTTCTCTTCTCTAATTCCTTATTAAAGAGATCCCAGTTAGTATTCCTGAGATTCCTATAAGGTTTAGGAGTTTCCACTGTATCGTTTAGCAAGAAACCTATAAGTTTATGGTCTGAGAATGATTTTTCTTTGAGGACCTTCCATTGGTCGATAGAAACTGTATCTGTATTATTAGTAACAGTTATATCGATCACTTCTTCCCTATTTTTAATAACAAATGTGGGCTCGTTGCCCCTATTTGCGACTAATAAATTATGTTCTATTATGAATTCAAAAAGAGAGTCACCTCTACCGTTAGTGTCGGTACTTCCCCATTGAGCATGATGTGAGTTAGCATCACATCCTAGGACCAAGTCCCATCTTTCGTTTGCAGCTCGCTCCACGAGCTGGCCTGTGAGATCTACAGGTGGCCCCTCCGTCCCGTCGTAAGGCATGTAGCAGGATGCCAGGATGAGTGGTGGGAGCCCGATCCGCTCTAGCTTCACGGCAGTCTGATCTGTATTGCTATATGTAGATAAAAGGAAGAGATTAAACTGTTTCCTAGCTACAATGAAAGTTCTAAAATTACTGTTTGCTACCGCTTGTGCAGTTTTGAACAGTGTAAGTCCCTTTGAATGTAAGCCCTTAATTATGCCACCTGGTCCAATCCAGGGTTCTTGAATAAGGGCGATGTCTATTTGTCTACTCTCCATGAGGTAGACAAGGTTGGCGCTGGCGGCTTTACTGTGTTGAAGATTAATTTGTATTAATTTCATTTTCATGTACATTAAAAACCCCCCGCCTCTTACTTACTTGATTGTTCTGATTGGCCATTAGTCTCAGTTTGCACCGGTTTATCCCGATGCGCACCTTGAAGCAAATTTTCTTCAGAAGTGGTATAGACTTGTGACTAAGCTGCACAAGGCACAACCACTTCTGTACCGTCCTTCGTCTGCTCCCCTATCTCAAGCACCTTCCAGTTCGCACTGAGTTGCTCGGTGTTTAGAGATTGCAGGTATCTCTCAATCCAATCTCTCGGGATGGTCGGACCCCGTAGCATCATCTTCGCCTTAGGCTTATTTAGGTCTTTTATTTCCTTAATACCTATTAGGCGAAGGTCAGCGTTAGGCCAGGGAGCTACCGTTCTTCTTACGAAGTCCTGCAGCCACACAAGAGTGTTTCCGTCTTCGCATGTCAGCAGCTTGAATCCGTGGACGGTTCTTAAGCTACCGAAGAGGGGCGGTTGCCCATTCTTAACGATAGCATCGTTCACCTCGTCCAGGATTCTGACTTCCATCAATTGTCATTGATCATTTGAAAGTGTCCGAAAAGGTGTGCTAAAATCTGCAATAGCAAATTGTCGCTTCTCAATGGTCCCTTCCGTGATCAAGGTCTTCGGTCTTTTTGTCTTAGGTGAGGGGTTCGTAGGCGAAGACTTGTCGTCTTATCTAGTTCTCTTGAACGCCGCCCGTTGAGCTTGGTCCGGGGTGGGTCAAAGTGCCAACCGTCTCCCTTACCGTCCTCAAGGTCTTTGTTCTTTTGTTAGTCAGGTTGTTAGTTTTGTCAGTGGTCGTCAAAGTCTTCAGTCTTTGAGTAGCATTGTCCAACGCTAGCTTCTCCCTGGCCGTTAAGGTTTCGGGTTTCTTGCTAGAAAGACGTCGGACAATCCTCTCAGCGTTGCGTCTTCTCTTCCTCTGTATGCGTTCATTGAGACTTCCAGCTCTCTGTGAGGCCTTGGTCTCAATAACGGTGTTCGTCTTCGTGTTTCCTGTCAGGTCTATGACGCTACTTCTGCTCGACGAAGATGGAAGAGTCGCGCCGGAGTTACCTGCGGGGCTAATGCCCCCAGCGCAACTCCTACACGGCCCTCCCGTCCCTGCCTCCAACAGTTCCATTTTCCCGGTTGGGGGAGGTGATCCCGCTGTCTGCATGGTTGCCGTCAACGTAATCGTTCTAGTCATGTCCGTATCTAATGAGATCCGTCCTACCTTTGACTGGGTTTTGGCAACAGTCGGTGGATTGGGCGGTCCCATCAGAGTGCTCACGCTTGTACTCTCTGAAGAGGTCACCTCTTTGGACGGTGGGGCAAGTGCCCCTCCTGTCTTCTTAGGATCATTCTCCAGAAAAGTACGTGCGTTCTGAAGTCGTAGGCGTTCGGTGTCGGTCAGTTCTTCCCAACTCCTTTTGCCAAGTCGTTTGATTATTTTCTTACAGTTGGAGATTTTACTCCGAATATTTATGCAAAACGGTCATTGATTATTTCATTAAAAGATCTCGTATGTACCAGCAAACCCGCGGCACCCATCTGCCCGATGTGTTGTTCCATACATTACCTCATCCTGTCTACTTTACTATATAATAAAGAATTCGCGGTTTATTTTTAAATATCTGCGTCTTATTTAAAATTTAAATCTTGCGTTCTTGTTGGGACACCCTTTATATGATTTACAACATAAAAACACCAGTCTGTCTTTTCGAAATTGATGACTCCCTTCGATGATAGGAGATTTACACTCAGAGAAATACTTTCATCTCTGGAATTGGTCTTATTCAGGAATGAAGATATGGTCTAAAACGTATGGTTGTAATTTAAGACAAATGTGACATAACCCAATTTTTTCTTAAAAACAAGTTTCGGAATGCCCTTCCTTTGGATAAAAGTTGTATTATTCAGCTACCAACATATGGCATAAAAGTAACTTGTTTGTTTTATAACTTTTAAGATTAATAAGCTTTCCTTTGATACAATTTATAACAAGTTATAACAACATATCATCAAATGCTAGTTTTTTTTAGTATGTTTATTGACCAATTATAAAAATTTACATTGATTTTGTTTGCTATCGCCCAGTTTACACAGAGTTATGGTTAAAACTACCTTACTTCTGAAAAATTATATAAATACTACACAAATTTTTTTTTACTTATTAATTTTGAGGAGAAAAGGTCATGAAAAACCTCCTATTTAAGAATCATACAAAAGAAAAAAAAAATATATTATTTATAGTGATCAGTATCACAAAAGATAAGATAATATAAATTACAATCACATTGTTTAAATATTGTAAATATTTTTTTTTTGCCAGAAATATGTATGTTAATATTATGTTATATACGTTTTCAGGTATATACATATATATTTATTATATGGGTATACATTTTTTTTTAAATTATTTATTCAATAACTACGAGTACATACATAATATATCTAATATCACAGAATTAATATATAAAAGTAAAATAAATAACAAAATAGATAATCGATAACAAAACGATAACGAAAGAAATAATAACAAAATAAATAACACTAGTTTACAAAATTTTTTTTCAAAGGACCGTTTTCGAGATATACTCAAAAAAAGGTTTTTTTGGTCTATTTTTCGAACATTGGCTTATATCCCTTAAGTGATCTTTTTAATTTACTTATAATGCTTCCAAATTTCTCGTTCAATTCTAACGAATTTGGTCTTAAAATTTTTGTTCTAAAAATATATTTTATTTGAGTCCACACGGTTCAAAAAAGCTCGAAAAAATCGATTTTTATAATCTTTGGTTGCTTGTATCTTAATAAATTCGCCACCGATTTTAACAAACTGTATACCGTTGGAAAGCAGAAAGTCTTATCTTTCCAAATATACTTTTTATATGTAAATTAAAAAGATCACTTAGGAGATATAAGCCAATGTTCGAAAAATAGACCAAAAACACCTTTTTTTGAGTATATTTCGAAAACGGTTATTTGAAAAAAAAAAATTAAGGTCATTTTCGTTTTCAGCGACCCCAAATTAGTAAAAAAAAATTGTTTTTAGGTAGTATCGGTGCCCCAAAATTTTGTAAACTAGTGTAATAAATAAATAAATAAGTTAATAATTAAATAAATAAACAAATAAATGAATAACAGAAAAAAAATTAATAATTATATTATACATAAGTAATTAAATTAATTAAACAAATAAATGAAAACAAAAATAAATAGAAATAAATAAATGAATAAACAAATAAATAATCAAATTACAAATGAATGAACGAATAAATAAATAAATAACGGATAAAAAAAAAACGAAAATTAAATAAATATTATTGAAACTGTTTGTTAATAGGAACTAAAGGGTGAATAAGAAATTTAAAAAAGGGAACAAGTAAATTGATCCTTATTAATAAGATTCGAAATGAGAAGATTATCAGACATTTGACAACGATTATCACAGTTTTCTTTTAACTTTGACATTCTGGAAAAAACATAATCGACACTGGCAAGGTTTTACAATTCGCTAGTGGAAAAATGCCAGGAGAGCCTGAGCATCAATTTTAAATTTTTGTTTTGTAAGATTTGTATCTTTTTGACATGCGTTCTTGCAGATTGACCCCAAACTGGACTCCCGTAAAGCATAATTGATTGAAAGATTACTTTAAAAATTATCAACTTATTGGCATCGCTCAAAAGAAATTTTCTGTTAATTAAAGGATACATAATTTTTATTGTTTTATTAACTTTTAAAATTGTTTTCTTACATGTTCATTAAATGTAAGTCTTTTGTCCAGGGCCCCATTGCACCAACCACTTATCACTTATCAACTTATAAATTTGAAGAAATTCTGATAAGTGTAAGTGATAAGCGTTGCACATAACCATATTACATTTCACTCGATTAAAATTATCAACTTATCATGTCTTTGCTAAGTGAAAATGATAAGTGTTTCTCCAACTAAAAAGCCAACTTATCAAAATCACTTCTTCGTTTTTTTTTCTCTGCTTGTTCGTTCGTTTCGATTATCTCTAAGTGAGGAATTTACCGTTTTGCACATTTTGTGAAGAAAAAAGTTGAACAAATTAAAAACTAATATCCATAACTTTTTTAAAAATAGTCCAATCATCAAGGTTGAGGTCTTAAAATAATCGGAAGACTTGGTGTAAAAAAATTAAGGGGGTGTGGCTACGCCTTCAATACAAAACATATACATAAAGTCATTTTCAATTTGTTTTTATTCTTTTAATTGCAAAACATGATGAAAAATTTTACAATATCAAAAAACAATATTTTACAAATTTATTATTTATTACCACTCTTCTACAAAAAAGTCAGTGGTGTATACCTGTAAATTCAACAGGAGAGACGCCAGAAACACTTTAATTGAAATAATACGAAAAAATGGAATTTAATGAAAAAATTAATAGAGATAGGTTAATAAATTAATTTCTTATTTCCAAAATTCTCACCGGATTTTCAATATTAAGGTCGCAAAATACTGTCATTAAGACAATCATATATCTCATAAAAAAATTCATATTTATACATGCCTACACTGAAAAAACTTAAAAATAAATTGCAGTAGTGTTTTTTATCCATTCAATTAATAAACTAATTAATTTTATTTGGTATAAAAAATTCAAAATATTGTCACATATTGAATGCTATAAGGTTCCCCTAAGTACTCAACCTACCCACTAAGTATAAGAGGTCACTTTTTGCTATACTTCTTGTTTTCTGCAAAGCAAACATCAAGAGTGTTATCATTTATCGTTTTGGTTTAAATTTCTCTTTCCTGAAGAGATCTATCTAATGTTATCGCAAGCGTATATGGTAAGTCAAGTTTGTAAGTTAGGCTTTAAGTTAATTTTAGTTAGTCGACTTTTTTTGTTCAAATTGTTAACTTGTTTGAAAATTCGTTTTGTTAATAAATAAAAGATTAAAATAACAAATGTGGTTTTCATTTTTAAACCAAAGTGATATTACTACATAACTGGCGCAGTCGGTTTAAAATTCGGGTTGAATTATTTTGAAAAAAAAAACTATTGAAAGGAAAAATAAACTCTAAAAATTAAGCAAAGAAAAGTTACCTACTGCATCTATCAAAAAGAAAAAAAACTGTACTTTAAAACTAATTTAAACAAGTGTGTACCCATTTGAAAATTTAAGTTGAAAAAAAATAATCGACAACTAAAGTTATAATAAAACTAATTTAATCAATGTGGTGTTAAAAAAAATATAATTTATGAAAAAAAAAATATTTTAATTAAAATTCACTTTTCATAAGATATTCATGTCGATTACAGAATCCGCAAAACTCGATCCGCAATGATTCACAGTGTAGTGTTCTCTTAAGTTAATATCGTTTTTCCATCTAAGAATATTCGAGTTATAAAATTTTTTTTTTAGATTTTTTGATTTTAAAAAATAACGGTATATTGATTTTTTTCCAAATTCATATCAAATTTGTATGACGTCATAATGTGTCGAATAAAATTTATTTCAAGTCAATAGCATTATTTGTTCGTGAGATATTTAAGCCCAACCAAAATTTTCACTTCTTTTTTAAACTGCTATAATAAAAAAAACAAGTGATTAAATATTAATAAACGCCCTTTCAGCTTCTTTCGAAGTTATTATCTGTAAAACAAAATTTATTTCAATTCGATATCTCTACTCGTTATTGAGATATCGACGACGAAAAATTGTACCACAACGGACGTACGAACGTACGAACGTACGTACACACGCACACACAGACATCTCTCTAAAAATGATTGATATAGGCTCTAGGGACCTTGAAACGTCGAGAAATGTCAAAAATTTCAATTTGACAAATCGGACCGATTACAATAACTCCCTATGGGAAGTTAATAATGTGAAGACTTGAAAAATAAAGAAACGAGGAGTTGTGATTGAGACCTCAAACCACTGTGTTGTCTTTAATTTATCCCGGATACATATTAACTTAACTGGCGCAGTCGAATTAAATGAACGGATAATAACGCGAAAGAAAATATAAAAAAAAAAAAGTTGATATGAAGCGATTTAATCATAATTTATAAAATCGTGCAGAAACGAATCTAAAAAATATTTTTCGTGATTACCCTCCACAACACTCCACCACCCTGCAAAGTGAAAACAAGAAGTGACTCTAAAAACTAAAGTGTATTGTGTCCGGTAATTTAAAACCAAGACAAAACCAATAATTATAAATTAGACTAAAAATCTGTCATAATTATAATATTAAAAGTGAAAAAGTTTGTAGTTAGAGATCCATTTATTAAAAGTAAGTTCAGTGTTAGAGTTAAGTGATAAAATAAGAAACATTGTCGATGATATTACAGAATGTGCAATATATAGTTCTAATCCCAATGGTGTAGTTAATAATTTAAGCAGTGTCATGATTATAAAAATTAAAGAATTAACGGCAGGAACATTGCTATCAGAAATTTTTAATAACTATTGTTTAGGAGACATAAGAACGATCATAAATAAGTACATAGGTCAAGATCAATTTAATTTGAAATATTATAGGGCAAATTTAAATTCTAGAAATAATGATCTCGACAATTTTAAAAACACCTCGAGCCATAACAATAACCAGAATAGCAGTACAACAATAACAATATGCGAAATAATTTATATCAATCTAGACAAGGGTATAGCAGTTACAATAACTTTAGAAATACCTCTGGTCAATCTAGGCAAAGATATAATAATAACAATCATTTAAGAAATACTTCAGGACAATATAATAACCAGGAAAGAAAAGATACTTCAGGTCAATCCGAGCAAAGATCGGATCATATGTCAGTAGATGCCGTAAATAATTTAGCTGATGATACGTTTTTTACGAACTAGCCTCGGAAAAAAATAAAATTTATTTACAGCTCACGTTTAACGAAGTACAATATGTAGCGTTATTGGACACCGGTTCCACAGTTTGTTTATTAAATTCAAATAAAGTTGCCGACGAGATATATGAAAACATGGGAAAAGAAGCCCACATCAATACTATAGATGGTCAAGTTACAAAAAAAACTGAGTATGTAAAAACAAAATGCCCAGACGAATTCAAACAGGTTAATAATGCAATGATAAGATGGATAAAAATAGATTAAGAAAAACCATACAGTTTTTTGTTAGGTATGGATTGGATGTATAAGAATGTAAAAGAAATTAATATAGAAAACCAGGAAGTTGTTATGACTAATGGAGTGAGCCTTCCGTTCTTGTCTAAGACTTTATTAGAAGAAGTGAATGTACTTGAAGTAAGTGAAGTGCAAGATATTCCATTAGATCATTTAAACAAATTAGAGAGAAGAGAGATAGAACCCATAATTAGAGAATTTAGAAGTCTTTTATATAGAGAAGGAGATGTTTTGACAAATACGAACACAATAGTTCATGAAATTCCGACTACAACTGACCAACAGATAAACTCCAGACTCTATCGTTATCCAAAAGTTCACGAAATAGAAGTACGGAAACAGATGGAGGATATAGAGAGAAATGGTATAATTAGAAAGAGCAAAAGTAGATACAGCTCACCAATTATAGTTGTACCAAAGAAGAAAGACAAGTCAGGTATTCAAAAATTCAGAATTGTTGTAGTTTACAGGAGATTAAACCAATTTACAGTGGATGACAAATATCCAACACCAAATATTGATAGTATCCTTGACAAATTAGGAAAAGCGCAATATTTTAGCACAATAGACTTAGCAAAAGGATACCATCAAATTATGGTTGCAGAAAAGGATATAGAAAAGACCGCTTTCGTGACTCCTGACGGTGTATATGAATATGTAAGGATTCCTTTCGGGTTGAAGAATGCTTCAGCCACTTTTCAGAGAATGCTGAATGATATTCTTTGCGAATATATCAATACGATATGTGTTGTATATATAGACGACATCCTAATATTTTCAACGTCATTAGAAGAACATGTAAGATCACTAAGAAAAATCTTCACAAGACTTCAGCAGCATAATTTGAAAATCCAAGCAGATAAATGCAGTTTTTGGGTCATGTTTTAACAAAAGAGGGCATGATTCCAAATCCTGATAAAATAAAAGCTATACAGGAAATTGAAGTTCCTAAGACAGAAAAACAACTTAAAGGATTTCTAGGGACAACAGGTTTCTATAGAAAGTTTATAAAAGATTATGCGAAGATAGCATACCCCATAATAAAGTATTTAAAGAAAGGTAGAAAAATAAACGTTAACGACCCACAGTACATATCATTTTTTGAGAACCTAAAAAGTTTAATTTTATCTCATCCCATTTTGAAATATCCGGATTATGACCAGCCATTTGTTGTGACAACAGACGCTAGTGATTATGCCATAGGAGCAGTCTTGTCGCAACAAGGTCATCCAGTATGTTTTATGTATATCAAGAACCCTTAATGATCACGAACAAAATTACAGTACTACGGACAAGGAATTTTTAGCGATTGTGTACTCTGTTAGCTATTTTAGACCGTATTTATATGGGAACAAATTTAAAATTGTGACAGACCATGCACCAATCAAGTACCTTAACGGAAAATATAAAGGGAAAGAGTTCTCACAACGAAACCAGAGATGGTAGCTTAAACTTCAAGAATTCAATTATGAAATTGAATACTTGCAAGGTAAGGAGAATAAGGTTGCCGATTATTTGAGTCGATTAGAAAATTCTGAAAAAATAAATAAAAATAATGACAATGAGTCAAACCTGGAAATGTCTGATGCTCAAACTCAACATTCAGTTGAAGAGCAAAGGTTGGATCATATTAATATAAAAGATGAAATTGTCAATAAATATCGAATGCAGGTTGACATATAGTCCTGAACACGAAAATCAAATAATACATAGACGTACTATATTAGAATTGAACCCTTTAGAAGATGAAGATGTTATAAAAGATTTTTTGAAAAGGTATATAAAGAAAGGAATTATAGGTATTTACTCCTCAGAAGTTAGTGATTCTGATTATAATAAAATTCAATTAATTTTAATATCAATTTTCTCTTCAGACTGTAAAATAAAATTCGTTCGATGCTCAAAGAAAGCAAAAGAAATTAACACCAAAGCGAATTGCATAAGCAGTTGTCGTTGTATCATACTAAAGAGTCGATGCATAGCGGTATAAATGAATGCTACCATAGCTTAAAAGACAAGATCTATTTCCCCAAATTAAGAGATCAAATAAGTCTTATAATAGGTAATTGTGATAAGTGTAGGGGAATAAAATATGATAGGAAGCCCATTAAACCTAAGTTTCGATTAACTGAAACTCCCTTACAAAAAAATGAAGTTATTCATCTCGATATATTTCATTTTAAAAAACATTCTTTTGTTACAACAATAGACAAGCTAACAAAATTCTCGGCGGCATATCAAATTACCGATCGTAAATGGAGATCGAAGAAAACGTTGATTATGGAACAATTTGCAAAGTTTGGAAAACCAACAAAGATTGTAATGGACAATGAATTCAGAGCCGAACAGCTGATTGAATTCCTCAATGCCGAAGGTGTTGAAGTCCATTTGACAAAAGCAAACAGTCATACAGGAAACGCTGACATAGAGCGACTTCACTCAACGTTATTAGAAATAATAACGGGAATAGAGGGAAGGAAACTCTCAGTTGAAATGAAGATACAGATGGCTATAGGAAACTATAACGATCGGTATCAAACAACAATAAAATGTTCCCCTAGGCAAGCAAGAGACAATGAAAATAGAAACGATTTAAAAGAGAGAATAGAAAAGGCAAAACAAATTATAATCAGCAAAAGGAATTTGAACAGAGAAAATTACACAGAAAATAGAGCTATAGGGCATATTAGAAATTATAAGAGACTTAGGCCCATTTGCTGATAAGAAACATAAATATTTATGTTCCACGTAAACCCTTAAGTGAAACATAGCGCTTTACACCGAACCTAAACTGAAACATAAATATCGTTAAGTAGAACATAACTTATGTGGCAGAAAAAGTTCCACATAAAATATTTATGTTACACATAATATTATTTTACTGAGATTATTTGAATTATTTACAAAGAATTGTGAAGAAAAAGTAACATTATCAACAAAATTTCAAAAAAAAAAATGGATTTTGAACTGTCGGACTTGTTTGAAGATGACGCAGAAGTTCTAGAAATTTTGGAAGTAGGGGTCCCTCGCCAAATTTATGACCGAAATGAATATTTTTACTCTTTTGATGAGCTTTCCTTTCACAAAAGATTTCGCTTAACAAAAGAAAATAACAATAATTGTTTTGGATAAAATAGAAAGATTTTTGGAATTTCCTCTAACAGGTATGATTATTCTCTACGGCCACCTTTACTAAGTAAAATTTAATTATTCATGTTTAAGATCTAGGAACAATTCTATCGCTCCTATTAACCAGCTTTTGGTTGCTTTGCGTTTTCTTGCAACAGGAAACCATTTACTGGCTATAGCCGATTTTGGTGGAATGCATGTCTCAACAGTTTCAAGAATAGTTTTAAAGGTTTCAAGAACAATTGCTTCACTTGCAAATGACTATATAAGGTTTCCTGAAACTTCATCTGAAATTTCAAGAACAAAACGCGATTTTTTTGAGATAGCATCGTTTCCAAACGTTATTGGAGCAATTGACGGTACCCACATCAAAATTCAATCCCCCGGTAAATTGTGATTTCAGATTTTATTTAGGTGGTGTCGATGGAGAAGTTTTTCGAAATAGAAAAAGTTGTTTTTCAATAAATGTACAAGCAATTTGTAATGCCAAAATGATATTTACAAATGTGGTGGCTAGGTGGCCAGGATCCACTCATGACGCAACAATTTTCAATAATTGCATGATACGAAACATCTTGGAAACAAAAACAAGTAGAAATACAGAATGTTTCCTCTTAGATAGGTTGCATTTTTAATTTGGTTTTGTGGGGGAACTTCATAATGTTTTTTTTGTTAAATATTCTGTGCCTTGCACAATATAATGAGACATAGTGGCATACTCGATGACCCTCCTGAAAGCTGGATCTCAGTGAAGAAGATATACAAAGAGTTATTACTGATGGACATATCCATACAGAAAATGCTTCCGAAACGATTAATTATTCAAGCTCGAATGTTCTCAATTTGAATATGCAAAAGCGTACGAATTTGATCAACAGCTATTTTGCAATGTTGTAAACAATTTTTGAAAGCAGGAGAAATAAAAACTTCAACTAAAAAAATTATTATATTTTAATCAGAAACAATCAAAATTTATTGAAATTAATTTACATATGTTTACTAACAATAAAAATAAAAAAAAGGAAATTATCAAACTTTATTTGTTCAATTCATCAAAAAAAATTTCAATATCTTTTAAAACACTTTGAGCATCTTTAGGCGTACAATCATCCTTTTTCATTTTTTTTAATATTTCAGTCTTAGTTTCAATATCCAAGGATTTGCGTTTAAGATCGTGCTCAACATTGCTTTGATATTTTTTTTGAATTGCTTCTTCTTTTAAGGTTTCGTACTGCAGCTGTTCCATTTTGATTTTTGCTAGTTCAGAATACTGCTCTGAAATCTTACTGCTTGGCAATGTTGCGGCGATTGGTCTTCTTCTGGAAGTCCATGATGAATTTTCCGGCCTTCCAGGTTCATCAAATTGTTTTTTGGACCCTTTTGAATTTATTACTGGTGTTGAACATTCTTTTTCATTATTTTCAAGTGATGTATCACTTTCATTCTCAACCACTCTTTCATTCACTTCGTGGCCTTGTGTTTTGTGTTTTTCGGGTGTACTTTATTTTTTAGCTTTGATGGTGTGTACGAACTCCAGTTGGTGTTTGTTTTCTCATCGCACTATAAAATATTTGTTATAATAAATAGGCATTCTGCATTATTGTTTAAATATTCAATAATAAATTACCTTTTCGTTCTGTTGATGGTTGTCACCATCAAATTCATTATCCAACCCATAAATAGTTTTTGGGTTCATAACTGTTACAGCCAGTTCAAAATTAGGATCGGAAGGCGTTTATGGCTTTCCTCCTCCTGTTTGTATGCTTGAGCTTTTTTCTTTCGCTGCCTCTTTTCTTATATCGGCCTTATAGTTGGCATAATACCTTTTCAGAGACTCGCTACTCCTAAAACAAGGGAGCGGGTCATAATCCTGTTTGTCAAAATACTATATGACAAAATTCTGTTTGGTCAAAATACTGTAAGATCATAATCCTGTATGTCATTATACTGTAAACACAAAATCCTGTACGTCAAAATACTGACTTGCAAAATCCTGTTTTGTAAAATCCTGTACGGCAAAATACTGTATTTTCATACTGTATTTTTTTTAAAGAAATTTCCGTTAAAAATACGCATAATACTATGTTTTGAATATCAATTGTGTTTCGTTTATTAACATTATTCAAATATAATTTATAACAGTTAGAAAGTAAATAATTCCTTAGAAAATTAACAAATAAAAAATAATTCTACAAATAAATAAGGGTATGTCATAATGCATATTTTAGCCAAAAATCACTTTTGAAGATTTAAACTTTAGGGGGTTTATGACGCTTAGCTTAGCCACAAATCACGTTTAAATATAAAAATCGGTTTATATTATTATGACACATTTCTTATTTGCGCGGCTAAAATAATGTGCATTCAAATGTATGACAAGTAAGTTGGTATAATTCATTCATGAAATCAAATTATGTTTTCACAAAAAAAGAGAAGAAGAAAAATTGAAAAGAGAAAGTAAGAAAGAGAAAGCAAACAATTACGACTTGAGAGAACTCAAGAAATCATTTTAGAGGGAAAATGAAGTGAACGAAAAAGAAGTAAATAAGTGTAGAATTTTGTTTTCTCCCTTTTTCTCTTAGCTCCTAATTAGGTACCTACCTACATATATTTATCAACAATAAGCTTGCTTTTTTTTAAGTTTGATATTTTATTATCGATTATCAAAGTTCTGAAAAAAACTGCGCGCACTTTTTTACATTATCAAAACGATATTTCTTTTACAGTCTTTTTTACAGTATTTTGACTTACAGTATTTTGAAATACAGTATTTTGAAATACAGTATTTTGACCAACCAGGATTTTGCAATACAGGATTTTCACATACAGTATTTTGCTCATACAGTATTTTGCACATACAGGATTTTGACATACAGTATTTTGGCATACAGGATTTTGAATACAGGATTTTGGCACATACAGGATTTCGACCCCAACCCCTAAAACAAGCTCCGGACTGGCTGTTAAATTTTTTTTCAATTCTGAGCCAAGCATTTTCCTTGTCCTTCCAAGTTGAACCGTCGGTTTTTTTATTTTCGATCACTTCTTTCTCATCGTAGGCACAATGTAAAAGGAGTGTCTTTTCATTTGGGAGAAGTTTGGATTCCTTTTTTTATTATTAACCGACATTTTTCAAACACAAAACACATTAAAATGAGAAAATAAACCTTTACACACAATAATTTGACATTTGAGTAGATCGACTTGAAGTTAGTTATCATTGAAAAGTAGTTGATTACTATGTTGAACATAAATTTTTTCGTGCAAGGCACAGAAATTTAAGTATCACATATAATTTATGTTGAACTTAGCTATGTATCAGATTTATGTTCCGTATCAGCAAATGGGCCTTAGGCACAAAGATGAGCCTTATTATAGATTAAGTCCTTTAAAGAATGTTCATGTTTCAAACATTAAACGTAAATCTAAATTTTCAGGTAATAATGATCTTGGTGATGATGATAACCTCAGCACAAGGGTTGTTGCAGGTTCATCCAATACCAGAGGAGAAAGGATACACCACCATAAAAGTCAAAGAAGTTGAGATAGTGAACGATACGAACACCATTCTACATTTAATTCATAAATGATATAGATAGTCTGCTTTCACAAATTGAAGCAAATATTAAAAAACTAGATATGAGTAACAAGAAATTATTAGAGACAGTAGTATGTGTTATAAGAGCAAAAATTAGATCAATAATGCCAAAAGATACCAGACAAAAAAGAGGTTTAATAAATGTTGGCACTCTGGCAATGACTTAATCAGATGTACTAAAAGGTCAGCTGTTCTAACCGAAAGCTTCCCGATAACATTAATGGTGGAATGTCAAATGCCTAGAATGTCATTCTTATATCTTTCTTCTTTTCTTGACCACCGACTTGACCACATCATTAACTAATAAATTAACTATTACTTGAATTTTGAATTACATATAATCGAATTAAATAAATATTTTATATCTTGTTACCTTCCTATTCACCTTGTTATTTCTTTTTAACAAACCCACAGGACAAAAAAGGTAACAATAAATTTGGTAGGCACGGCACAAAAATGGTTATTTGGAACAATGGATGACAATGATAGACAGGAGGTCTTAGAATACTTAAAAATTAATGTAGAAAACAGTCATAATGCTATTATAAATTCAAACAAACAGATTTCAATTAACAGACATTTTGATGACACATTCAGTATACTTAAAAAAGCCATAGAACAGGATAGGAATAAGACCCTAGGATTACTCAATTCAATATCAAACCAAAACGACGAGATAAGAGAACAGTCAGTATAATTAGACCAGATGCTCAAACTAAGATATTTAAAAAATAAGATAGATCAAATACAAGATAGTATTGCAGCTGCTAAGAATAATGTCTTTCATCCAAGTATACTTACAACAGAAGAAAGAGAAAGCAAACAATTACGACTTGAGAGAACTCAAGAAATCATTTTAGAGGGAAAATGAAGTGAACGAAAAAGAAGTAAATAAGTGTAGAATTTTGTTTTCTCCCTTTTTCTCTTAGCTCCTAATTAGGTACCTACCTACATATATTTATCAACAATAAGCTTGCTTTTTTTTAAGTTTGATATTTTATTATCGATTATCAAAGTTCTGAAAAAAACTGTAAAAGAAATATCGTTTTGATAATGTAAAAAAGTGCGCGCGCACTTTTATAAATATATGTAGGTACCTACCTACATATATTTATCAACAATAAGCTTGCTTTTTTTTAAGTTTGATATTTTATTATCGATTATCAAAGTTCTGAAAAAAACTGTAAAATAAATATCGTTTTGATAATGTAAAAAAGTGCGCGCGCACTTTTTTACATTATCAAAACGATATTTCTTTTACAGTCTTTTTTACAGTATTTTGACTCACAGTATTTTGAAATACAGTATTTTGACCAACCAGGATTTTGCAATACAGGATTTTCACATACAGTATTTTGCTCATACAGTATTTTGCACATACAGGATTTTGACATACAGTATTTTGGCATACAGGATTTTGAATACAGGATTTTGGCACATACAGGATTTCGACCCCAACCCCTAAAACAAGCTCCGGACTGGCTGTTAAAATTTTTTTCAATTCTGAGCCAAGCATTTTCCTTGTCCTTCCAAGTTGAACCGTCGGTTTTTTTATTTTCGATCACTTCTTTTTCATCGTAGGCACAATGTAAAAGGAGTGTCTTTTCATTTTGGGAGAAGTTTGGATTCCTTTTTTTATTATTAACCGACATTTTTCAAACACAAAACACATTAAAATGAGAAAATAAACCTTTACACACAATAATTTGACATTTGAGTAGACCGACTTGAAGTTAGTTATCATTGAAAAGTAGTTGCTTACTATGTTGAACATAAATTTTTTCGTGCAAGGCACAGAAATTTAAGTATCACATATAATTTATGTTGAACTTAGCTATGTATCAGATTTATGTTCCGTATCAGCAAATGGGCCTTAGGCACAAAGATGAGCCTTATTATAGATTAAGTCCTTTAAAGAATGTTCATGTTTCAAACATTAAACGTAAATCTAAATTTTCAGGTAATAATGATCTTGGTGATGATGATAACCTCAGCACAAGGGTTGTTGCAGGTTCATCCAATACCAGAGGAGAAAGGATACACCACCATAAAAGTCAAAGAAGTTGAGATAGTGAACGATACGAACACCATTCTACATTTAATTAACATAAATGATATAGATAGTCTGCTTTCACAAATTGAAGCAAATATTAAAAAAACTAGATTATGAGTAACAAGAAATTATTAGAGACAGTAGTATGTGACATAAGAGCAAAAATTAGGTCAATAATGCCAAAAGATACCAGACAAAAAAGAGGTTTAATAAATGTTGGCACTCTGGCAATGACTTAATCAGATGTACTAAAAGGTCAGCTGTTCTAACCGAAAGCTTCCCGATAACATTAATGGTGGAATGTCAAATGCCTAGAATGTCATTCTTATATCTTTCTTCTTTTCTTGACCACCGACTTGACCACATCATTAACTAATAAATTAACTATTACTTGAATTTTGAATTACATATAATCGAATTAAATAAATATTTTATATCTTGTTACCTTCCTATTCACCTTGTTATTTCTTTTTAACAAACCCACAGGACAAAAAAGGTAACAATAAATTTGGTAGGCACGGCACAAAAATGGTTATTTGGAACAATGGATGACAATGATAGACAGGAGGTCTTAGAATACTTAAAAATTAAAAATTAGAATAATAAAAACAAACAGATTTCAATTAACAGACATTTTGATGACACATTCAGTATACTTAAAAAAGCCATAGAACAGGATAGGAATAAGACCCTAGGATTACTCAATTCAATATCAAACCAAAACGACGAGATAAGAGAACAGTCAGTATAATTAGACCAGATGCTCAAACTAAGATATTTAAAAAATAAGATAGATCAAATACAAGATAGTATTGCAGCTGCTAAGAATAATGTCTTTCATCCAAGTATACTTACAACAGAAGAAATAAGAATGTACGATATTGATTTTTATAAATTAAAATTAGTTAAAGTTGGTGTAATGAAGTATATTAATCAGTCTTTAGTAATAGCTATTAAGATTCCAAAAGATTATGTTAAAGTAGATCTTAAGCTTATTTTTCCTCTACCGAACTCAGAAAACTTTGAGATTGACGAGGAAGATACATATTTTGTAACGATCAAAAATAAGAACTTTGTGTACGAAGAAAAAAAACTTTTAAATGAATTAAAAATAAGTAAAAATTATATTTGGAAAAATGAATGTAAGCTTAAATTTAATAACAAAACATTTATAAAAACGATTGACGAAGAAACATTAATCATTAAAAATGCTGTACAAGAAAAATTAACTCAAGATTGTGAAGATCGAGCAATAGTACTGAATAAAAATAATCTAATAAGTTTTTATAATTGTAGCATCGAAATTTCCCAAGAAAAATTTAACAATAAAGTAACAAAAATTCAACCTAAGTATTTTTATCCTAGCACTTATGTAAATAAAACTTTACCAAAAGTAGTTAACTTTGAAAAAATTATGATAAAACATTTCGAAATATAAAAGAAATTAATGAATTAAAATATCATAGAAATGTATCGTATGGTTTAAATTTAACAATATTTATCATCGCTGGAATAGTTATAGTAATAATTATTATAAGGTTTAGAAGTAATAATGTAAATATAAAATTTGTAAATAGAAGAATTCAGGAGAATTCAAAATTTGGCGGTGAAGGTGTTATGAATGTAAACGATGACACCATTATTAATCAGAGTAATGATGACATCGTCAAATCAAATATAAATGCAATAAATGCAATTAATGCAATAAACCAAAAATCAAAACCAATTATATGGTAACGAAAATCGACACCGGATTTCCGTTGACCATAAGCAATAAAATTAATAATAAGCATTCAATAAATATTGTAAATAATTTGAAGACTTGAAAAATAAAGAAACGGAGAGTTGTGATTGAGACCTCAAACCACTGTGTTGTCTTTAATTTATCCCGGATACATCATTAACTTAACTCGGGCGTCCCAAATAGTTCAAAAACAAACCCGTCATACACGCTCCCTACTCAAAGATTTTCGTCCGCTTAGCATTAGAAAAAAGAGTTCGAAAACAAATGCATCAAACCTTTGTATATGAAAACTATAGTACTATCATGGCGAGTTTTTTTTAGGGTTGCAGAGGTCCTGGTGGTGGCGCTGCAAAATGTGAGGTGTAAAATTCGATTTGGGGAGTCTTTAAGCGTCGAAAATTGGTGGTAGGGGCAAGAGTAGACTATTTTTTGGATTATTGCATCCAAAAAATAATAATAAATATCATTTAAAACCTCCACAAGCTCTCCGCAAAAAAAAACAGTAAGGGTTGCATAGGTAAATTAGATGTCGCCCCATTCGACTTCCACCATGATAGTACTATAGTTTTCATATACAAAGATCAAACCAAGCCATGAAAGCTTTTAGAATTTAAGCATCGCTTTTGCTTTTGCTTTTGGGGTTGGCCGTGGCGCGTGGTCGGCTGTCAACCAAATGGTAACAGGTTCGATCCCAGCCGTAGTTCTATGTCTTGTTTTTTTCCATTATCATTGATCATTGTTGAGCCGCTGGTTTACTCATTACATGTTGTTCAGGCATAACACTAACAACATGTGATTGAGTAAATACTAGTATGCCCAACAAATATGACAATGAACAAAATAATGCGAATTATAAAGGGACATAGATATAAGACACGGCAATTTCTTCGCTTTAGCCCAGCCGCCAACCTTGGAGATAAAATCTGAGAAAACCACCACCTTCAGTCTCAGTACCTCGCGCCACACACACCTTTCCCTTCCCATCCTATCCTTCACGCCCGCGCTGTCTTGATACATATGAAGGGTAAACCAAAAATCCCCTTGAGCGCGTGCATATTATAAAAAAAAGTCTTAGCTAAACTCGAATATTAAAATCAAAAAACATTTTAATAAAGTCGAACAATAAAAAGCTTAAATAATGTACCTATGCTTTGAAAAAAAATAATGAACAGAAACAATCAGAAGAAAAACTTAAGTTTCAAACTTAACATAAAGTATAAAGCTATACTAAAGAATTTGAATAAAACAAATGAAAACAAAAATTAATTAAAAGTAAGAAATTTTAATTTAATAAAAGAATTTACAAAAAAAAAAAAACATGTTACAAAAGTAAAATAAATTTAAAGCTTAGTGAAAAAAAAAAACTAAACTAAAGGAAGACATTTACCCAATAAACAAATAAATAAAAACTGTACCTGAAAAAAAAAATAATACACAAATTTAACAACTAAATCCATGAGAAGAGAAGACAACAAAAAGGAGAAAGAATTAACAAAAATCTGAACAACATCATCTTGTTTAAGTGAGTAACATCAACACTTTACAATGGATACTTTTAATGCTGTAGATAAGTTTAAGATAGCCTTAGATTTAATTAATAAAATTTCAGAGTTTAACGGTAATCGAAGTTGTCTTGTACATTTTCTGGACAGGGTAGATTCATTGGCACCTTTTTTGTCAATCATTTCAGGGCTTTTCATGGATAAAATTGTCGGAAAGGCAAGAATTGAGATTCAGAAGCATGGTAGAGTTAGTGATTGGGAACAAGTTAAGGAAATTTTGAAAAGTAATTTTGGAGAAAGGCTTTCAACTGACAAATTACTAGACCAAATAAGAACAGCAAGAGTTAAAACAAATATAGGAGATTTTTATAGTGAAATTAATTACTTGTTGCTTACAACAATAGAATTGCACTAGAATCCTTTAAAAATAATTTACCTGAGCCGAATAAATCTATTGTGCTCAGCCGTATTCCAAAGTCACTAAACTCAGCTTATAAAATAATTTTAGAAATTGATCATAAAAATTTTGGACATCAAAATTATTTTCAAAACCTTAGACACGAAAACCAAAATTTTTCTAGACATGATAATAAATATACTCAAACGTATAGTAATAGAAACAATAGCCAGAACAATTACTCAAATTTTAGAAATAATAATTATACAAGCCATAACAATTATAGAAACAATAGCAACAACAATAATTCAAACCTTAGAAACAATAATTATACAAACAATAACTATGCTCACAATAGTACATAATTCATACAACTCATTTTCGCAAAACAATCAAACATCAAGACAGAATAGAAATAATAGTAATAATAAAAGTAGCCAATCAAGAAGGTCAAATAGATACATGTCTCGAGACTATAATAATGATATAATGGAGGTTAATGGAAATGATAGTAATAATCAAAACGATGCAAATTTTTCCACAAACCGCCAAAACAACTACCCTATATAACCATAAAAAACCATTTACGACCCCTAAGATTCATAATTGACAGTGGTGGAGAGTACAGCTTAATTAACAAAAATGTATGGGATCCAAAATGGAAAATTCCATCCGGAAACCATGCTTTGACAGTACTCAACCGCAATGTTAATTTAAGTACAGAGGTAAGAATTCCCTTATTTAGCGAATTCAATAAAATTAATTATTTTGTAAATTTCTTGGAATACCAATTTCATGACCGTTTTGACGGATTAATTGCTAATAATATTTTCCTGGGTCTAAGCCCAATAATAAACTATAAAAATAGATTGCTTATTACCGAAAATGCGAAAATTCCTATATATTTCAACGAAGAAGAAGAAATATAAGCGAACCATGTTAATCAAAACAAAGAAGTTTTGAATATTTTTTGTAGTGAAAGCTTCATATCACTTAGCAACTTATCAATTTAAATAAATTCTGATAAGTGTAAGTGATAAGCGTTGCACAAAACCATATTACATTTCACTCGATTAAAATTATCAACTTATCATGTCTTTACTAAGTGAAAATGATAAGTGTTTCTCCAACTAAAAACCCAACTTATCAAAATCACTTCTTCGCTAAGCACTTATCACCCAATTGATAAGTTTTTTTTTTCTCTGCTTGTTCGTTCGCTTCGACCATCTCTCAGTGAGGAATTTACCGTTTTGCACATTTTGTGAAGAAAAAAGTTGAACAAATTAAAAACTAATATCCATAACTTTTTTAAAAATAGTTCAATCATCAAGGTTGAGGTCTTAAAATAATCGGAAGACTTGGTGTAAAAAAATTAAGGGGGTGTGGCTACGCCTTCAATACAAAACATATACATAAAGTCATTTTCAATTTGTTTTAATTCTTTTTATTGCAAAACATGATGAAACATTTTACAATATCAAAAAACAATATTTTACAAATTTATTATTTATTACCACTCTTCTACAAAAAAGTCAGTGGTGTATACCTGTAAATTCAACAGGAGAGACGCCAGAAACACTTTAATTGAAATAATACGAAAAAATGGAATTTAATGAAAAAATTAATAGAGATAGGTTAATAAATTAATTTCTTAATTCCAAAATTCCGGATTTTCAATATTAAGGTCGCAAAATACTGTCATTAAGACAATCATATATCTCATAAAAAAAATTTCAAAATTATAAATGCCTACACTGAAAAAACTTAAAAATAAATTGCAATAGTGTTTTTTATCCATTCAATTAATAAACTAATTAATTTATTTTGGTATAAAAAACTCAAAATATACAAAAATAAATATTTTTATATTATTGTTAAATATAATATTTAAATATTGATAAAATATTTTAAAGAATTAAGTTCAAGTCTCCTACTTGATAAAATTAATTTTCCAATTTAATATTTTTTTGACTTAAATTTTTTGGTACAAAGATCGGTTCAGATTATCATTAATAACTTTTGATAACACTTACGGATTTAGATAAAATGTCTTTCATTCGCTTAAAAACAAAAAAACGCTTATTTTCATAAATACAACATAGGTGTACATGACCTAAAAACATACTAAAATGTTCATAAGAAAAATTGAAAAAAAATCATCGAATTATTTTTTATTTTATTTATTTAACAAATAAGTACATGATGACGGTGATAACTGCCTAGAGATCTTACTTCGAATTACTTTTACCTCTGTTTCTATTAAAAAGATAAGGGAGTACATCACACATACAAAGGTACATACATATATTATGTATATGTATGTATAAATTGACTTTGCTTACATTACTTTTTAGCTTATTGATATACTGAACTTTATACATATAAGCAGTTTTTAATATTATTTACATGATCTTATGTGTGCATTAGGGTGGTCCTTATTGAAGTATTTTTCATTATTATTGAGAATAAAAAAAATTTAAATTACAAAAAAAAAATTACCTAAACCTAGCAAAAAATGTATCGAATTTATTTTTAAATTTAAGCTTACAAAAATAATCTACCCTCTTCTCTAATATTTTTCTATTCCACTTAGCAATTTAACAATTTTATTATCTACTTATATAAATAATAATACAATTTATATGCATTATATTATGTAAATATGTACATACAATGTATATGTGTTATATAACTTTATTTATCCATTGTAATATATATTAATCCATCCTTAGCAAGAATTCGTACCGAAATACAATTCTAAAAAAGAATTGATAAGTCCATTTTTTCTTAGCAAAATTTGCTTAATTTATCATATTTTCCATCGATAAGTCCAAGAGACGTTTATTAAATGTTAATTGTGATGAAATAAGATCTGATATCGCTACTATACATAGTGGTATTGAAAATATCAATGATCATATTGAAAAAAAATCACTCTTATCATTAAAAGATTATAATGAAGATTTTGTTCGAAAGTTTTAATAGAAATTTTACAAATAAAAGGAACTATAGGCATATACTGTAAAGAAGACGATATATTGAGTGATTTACAGACTCAATTGTATTTTTTTTTTTCAAATTCACCGGGTATGAAAATACTTCGATGCACAAAGTTGTTTGAAGATATCACAAACAAAGAAACGTTACTAAAAAAAATTGAAAAAACTTACATGGAAAAAAATCATAGAAAATAAAGAGAAACAAATAAATAAAATAAATGAAGCTCAAAAGGAACCTGACTGTCAAGAAAGAGAATTAGTTAAAAATTTAGGTTTTTATAACATAAAACACTTGCCACGCTATATAAACAAGATGTGAAAGAAAGAGGAAACACATATTTCAAAGACAAAATTAAACGGGACAGACAAGTTGTTAAAAGAAAGTAAAAGTATCAAAATCCAATTGGCAACTAAAAATTAGAATCAAAATTAACTGGAAGATATTACTCTTACAGAAATAAAAAAAAAAAAAAATTCTAATTGTTGCAAATTTTTGCTTTATTCATACCTTCATTTCAAAATATTATATAATTGGATCATTTATTTCTTGCCTGTTTTTTATTTTGAAATTGTAATGTTATTAATTCAAATCATGAAATTGTAATTTTATCAATAAGATTAAAACATGTTTCAAAATTATAAAATTATTTGTTATACTGTCAATGTTTGTATTTATATTAGTTTTAAAATTAACAACGTATATTATTTTGTATTAGATAAGATATTAGAATAAAAATCTGAACAAAAAAAATTAAATAAAGAGATCCCACATACGCCACAGTTTATATTTTATCCATATTAAATGCAACAATATTATGACATTCACTTTCATTTAAAAAAATTGTTCATACTCAGGGGAAGGATTTACATATGTATCTATATCCTATATGTTTATCTACCAGCTTCTAATATATGTATGACTTCATCGAATCTAAAGTATTGATAAATCAAGTTCATTTTAACTTTAATTTTGTATGCAGTCTTATAAAATATAAGACAGCACAATTAACTGTTGGAAATAATGCATTGTGCAATAGCTCTCTTTAATATCCATTAGTCATGAATATTTTTTTTTATATTAATATTTGCCTGTTTGCTATAGTTCTTTTAAACAATTTAAATTTTATGTAAATAATCATATAAAAATCGAATTTTTAATTTATGTTTGTCAAATAAGAAAATAGAATTATGTACATATGTACATCATATAAAATTATTATTTAAACGAAAAAGTTTTTTTTTTTTTAATTCGAAAAATTTATTTCATAACATAATTAGGCCTAACCCTGAACTAGCTTTTGAGACATTTCAATTAATCGTTCTCCAAATCAATCCATCAGAAAAATGTTTTTCGGTAGTTAACTTAAATGTAAGACCACACTCGGTGGAGCTGCACTGGAACGGAACTACCCTTCCGCCGCTTATAAATTTGGCAAAACTTCACATTATATTCGTATGAAATTGTGAAAAGTTTAATAATTGTAGATTAGTGCGATGTTGCTCATACAATTTTATTATTATATTTTTCCGCTGTGTCGGTGAAGAATAGTTCCGACCAACTAAAGCTCAAAAATTGCGCAGTTTTATTTTTTTTTTAAATAAATTTATCTCAAAAACAACTTAATGAATCGATTCGATCAATCCAGAAAATTATACCTGATTTGTAATATCAAGTATACCAAACAAAACTAGATTTTTTTAACGGTTGTCTTATTTTCAAACTTGAATGAATTGAAAGGCTGACCTGTGGACACCGGTCCCAGCGAAAATCAAAATGACAGGTGCCATAGGAGATAGAAAACAAATATGTGCTACAGTGAAAAACTTGAATAATAGGAGTATAGACCATTCCAGACCTTTCAGAGGCCTAAAATTAGGTGGGGAAATTTAGGATTTATAGTATTTAAAAAAGGAACAAACGATTGGAACCCAATAGATGACCGGGATTGGATGTCTGGCAGAAGCAGACCTCTTGTTGAAAAATTTATATATACAAAGCTGGTTTATTGTGAGATCTTAAACCTATACTTCAATAATTTTTTTTTTACATAACCTCCAAAATATTGCGAATACAAAAAAAAACAAATTTATTCGTTTTAATTATTTTTTTTTCCAATATTTTTCCACCTCCTGAAAGAATAAGTCAAACAAAAAATGCTGCCCTAAAATTTTCGAAAGTCAAAAATTATTTAGCCAGTTTTTTTTGATTTTTTTCAAATCAAATTCACAAAAAAATTAAAGTTCGGCACCACTAGGAGTCTGATGATTGCCTGGCAAGCATGAAATAGCTATAACTCCGGCAAAATGAAATATACACGAATTAATAAGAAAATTAATTGGTAAAAAACAATTGGTGTTAGTGCCTTTAAGTTGTTGTTGTTAACAAAAATTCAATGAAATTCAATGAAATTGTCAAGTCTAATAAACTGACATTCTATGTACAAATAGAACAATAAAATAAAAATAAAACGAAAAATTTATATTTGCTTCAAAACAATTCAAACACATAAACATACATTTTTATCGAAATTCATCCAAATCGAAAATAACTCATAAAACTAAGAAACAAATTTTTTTTTGGCATTTTTCTCAATGTTTATGAAAATATTATCGAGTTTATATAAACATTGTATATATGTTTGTGTATAACATTTTTCAATAGGTCTCCTTTTGTCAGAAATCGTAAGCGCTCCCATCAGATTTCAAATAATCCATTTTATTGTTCAGAAATTGTACAGTGCCATATGTATATGAGTATAGTATAGTGCCAATTTCTATAACTATAACTGTCAAAATTCTTTGAATTTTTTACCAATTTTTTATTTTTGCTGACCCGAGATTAAATACAAGTTAACACTTCGGTCCACTTAAACATAACGCTGGACAGAGGACAGCAATAAACACCAAACAAAGAAACAAAGAAACAATCTGGAAATCATAAACATCATAGTTTATGACCAAGCGATAGTCTTAGAAACCACTTGAGTATCGGAATGCCATTTAAACATGTGCAGTGCATCGGCTCATATTTCAACCCCCATCCACATCACATCAGATACAGAATTACGAGGTGACTTACTCCGGTCAGCAGCTCACTACAATCAATCCATATCCAGTCGTCGAAGTATTCAGTTGTGTTTTCCTTTTTATTCTTTAAATTTTATCTTTAATATTAATGTTCTTTTTTTGAAATAAAGTTTTTTTTAATTTAAACTCGTTTCAATAATTTAATTTACATTTAGCTTCATTTGGCGCAAAAATATGGAATTTTCGTTCAGCAAAGAATTTTCATGGAAAGCGGCAAGGAAAACCTCAACCACAGATGTTTAATTTTGCTTTCAAGACGAAGGCGGAGAAGAAAAACTCGTTTATTCTTGGTAGGTTCGGGTGTCTTTTGATTAAATTTCTTAAAGTCTGTAACGGGAATTGAATGTTTGAGTGAATTACATATTATGTATCTACCTATGTATGTCTATACATATGTATATAGTGAAATTGACAACTCAATGCATTCCTAGATACATTGCAGACAGTGCAGACAGCGGGAACGCCACATAAAATTGTTAGCAGTGACATAGACATTCTTGTGCACCAGTATACAAAAATATGCACAAAAGTGTGTGGGCTAATTCGTGGGTGCTTGTTTTCACAATTTAGTTTAGATTTGCTTTTATCATAAAAAGAAAATATAAAAAAAACTATGCGAGCAACAAAATTAATTTTTGGGCAAAAAATTAGCATTCAAAAAGCTACAAATTTGAGTCTTATTTTAGCGGAAATTTTAATATTTAATAAACCGTTAGAGCTACAAAATCGGGGTTTGCACTAAATGCAAGCATTCAAAAAGCTACAAATGTTGGTGCCTATTAAAATAAAATATTCTTATTATTTAAGATTTTTACCGCTAACTTCAGACTTATTTTAGCGGAAAATTTAATAACTAAAAAAATAAACGAGCCACAAATTTGCGGCTTGCGCAACAAATTAGCATTTAATTAGCTACAAATTTGGATAACAAAATAAATCGATTCCGCCAAAAAGTGTCCGCCAAGATCAGGGACGAAAGTTCTTTGCAACACGGAGCTACAATGCAACGATGATGGCCAATGGGTGTTTCTGTATACCTGGATCCAGCATTGCCTGATTTGTGCGCTATTTTAACAGATTATTATCTTCTGCAATTAAGATCAAATCAACATTCTCCGAACGAACAAAAAATTTAAAAAAGGGTAACCAATTTTGTGGGTTCAAATTGTGTTTGTTCTTCTCTTACCTACATAAAAAAAAAATTCAAGTTCTTCCAGGGTTAAATTAATATATTGGGTAAGTTAATTCGGGGATAACTTTCATCTCGCACTGAAAAATTAAGATGATTTTCTTCCTTGTCTTTTCGCTGAATACGAATTGTTATTCCACGTTTCAATCAATTTTAAAAATAAAGGCAGTCTGAACCTGACGCGTCTCATCCTCACACGAACACCTCACACGAAGCGTAAGCTTCAAGATTCGTCAAAGCACACATCAAGATGCATATGGCGCAGACACCACGCGTATATTTTCTAGTATTTCTATTTTTTTTTACTATACATATACATGTATATTGTATATGTAGGTAGCAGAGTTGTAAAGACTGCAGTCTTTTGGGCACTGTAGTAAATTTACTAAAAAGACTAATTTCGTTCATTATTTTAACTTACAAAAATATTTTTTTGCACCACCCCAACAAAATATTTTTTTGAAAACGACAAAAAAAAATTGCACCACCCTAATGCAAAATATTTTTTTTCGAAAGTTTGTTCTTAATATTTTTCTATCCGATATCCGACAACATGTGCTTTTATAGGTAGGTACAAGTTTTAGGTATTTTAGTCAAAAGACTAAAAAAAAGTTAATTAACTTACAGTTAATTGACTGCAGTTAAAAGATTTATTGAATAAAACCAAAACCAGGCCACTTCTGAAACTTTTATCTGACTAAAAAAGACTAAGACCAGTTAAAAAGTACTGCAGTTAATTAACTTTCAGTCAATTAACTGCTTTTATTAACTGCACAGTTAAAATATTAGTACTGACTGTGCTGACTGTTTTTTTTTTTTTGCAGTTAAAATACCCAGACACAGTATTAACTTGCGGTCAATTATTAAGTTATTTAACTGCAACTTAACTGACTGCATTACCAAAGTACTGGAGTCTTTTACAACTCTGCTAACTGGTATAGACAATTACTACTCTTTATGCATCTGTCCCATCGTCACTTTATTTAAGCTGAAAGATTTTTTTGCAAAAAATGCGTTTAATTTAATAACTAAAGATCCTATTTGTTTTTGGCATCATTATTTTTTTGTGTATTTATAAAGCTAGGAAATTATGCTATAAACATAAATAGAATGAAAGAATAGAAATAATGCATTCACATTTACAAAAGGTAGGTATTTATGTATGTAATCATAAAATAGAAATTATATAATAAAAAAAGCCATCACCAACCTTAAACCAAAAAGCCACCTGCAATCCGTTTAAATACATTCAATATAGGTTGATATCATCGTTAGGAGTCGAGCAATTTCAGTGTCCAATCCAATCAGCAACAGATTCATAGTTGAAGGTTGAGTTTACATAATATGTAGCACATTTTTGTAAATGTGTTTTACACGTCCGCGTCCGGACAAAACAATAGAAGCGATTAAGGGTGTTTTTTTTTTATATATAGTAAGTATATAAGAAAACACAAAAGCACAGAAGAGCCCAAAAATAAAGAGAACATAAAAAGAGAAAAAAAGAGAAATACAAAATGTAGACAAAATTATAAAAAGAAATTTTTGAAATATGACAGTTGCGCACTTTGAGAAAAATAATCTCACAACTAAAAAACACGATTTTTTCAAAGACAAAATAAAGTCACAAATTGGCTTTATTCGTTTGTAACCAAACTATTCGAGCATAAAGTTTATTCCATAAAATGAAAACTCTCGAACGATATCGTTTTGACGTGTAGAGTAAAAATGTTATCCATGGCTTTAACGTCAGACATATGTACATAAGCGTTTGCGGCAGCGACTTTTTTTATGAAAATAATTTCCGCGATGCGTGCTGCGTTCAGCCGTGTGAATATTTTTGTAGAAAGTTTTTGCAACCCAAAAATCATGTAAAAAGTTTTGCTAGTTATTTATCTATGGTCATCCACTTTTTTATAGTGAATGTGATCGCTACCGGTACCTCGCAGGTTTGCACAAGACTTAAAGTGAACATACATTTTAAGCAAAACAGTTTGAGTTGTTTACTCAAAAGAGTTTCATCGATTGACATAAATAGATCCAATTTTGAACCTTATATCATTCTAATTGACACTTCTTCAGTTGTGACGTTATTGATTTCAGAGTGCATGTAGATTTGGTTATATTTGATCATAAAAATGTTAGTAGGTATGTACAGAAGTATTCTTATTTACCAGAATATTAATTTTTAGTATTTTTGTTTAGCGGTTAGAGAGCACAATCACGAATAGATGAATGAAGGTATGACTATGAGTTAAATGGCAGTTAAATAATAAACTATTAAAACGGTGTATTTTTCTTCTTACCATTTATGACTCGAAAGGAGAAGAGTTTTTCATATTGGTGCCATATCTTTTTTTGGGTTTAAAAGACAACCATCTAATATATTTTAATCAAAAATACCAATAAATATAACATTATGAAAAATTTCTTTCGTTTCCATCGATCCCTAAATTATGGTCAAAATTTTTAATTTGCATAAAAAAGAGCGAGTACAGCAAAGATTTAAACATCTTTTTCCGTGTTCTGCCTGCAAAACCAAGTTATATCAATATTGTCAGCAAATGTCGGATTAACTTTATTTCCAAAAAGCGTTTAGAAAAAATCCCGCTAATTTAGGAAAAATATAAGTTCCAGAAGTGAAGAATTAATCAGGTTGTCTTAGAAAAAAATGAATATTCTTTTCATTACTGAATAAAATGCACGGCTGGATGGCAAGAAATGAACGAAATGTCGTTAGCAAAATATATGCAAAAGCATGAGATTTGTTTCAGCTCAAAATTAAAGATACCATTTTGTGCATCATAAAAACAAAAAAAAAAAATAAAAAATTATTAGAGCCGTTTTCTTGTACCGTTTAAATCAAAATAGATATAAATTTACTACTATTTAATAATATACACTAAAAAATATAATTAAAAAAATACTGACAAGTTTTCTAAAAAATATTTAATTTAATTTTTTAAAAATCCAAAAAAAAAACAATTCTTTTTTTAAATTTTGCCTTGGGATATTATTAAGTTTATATGCATAGGACCTCTTTTGCAATCTGTCAAACCAATTACGAGGAAATCGAGAAAAAAATCCGGTTCAGTAAGAGGTACCTACCGTTAATAAAGATTTTTTGAAACTTATTTTGAGACGTTTTCGAAATAAATAATTTATATCTTAACGGATATCAATTGGAAGGATGACAACATCAACAATTCGAAAAGGCGGGAAACAGTTATTTTGAAGCTAACTAAATACAGAAAATAAGTTGCTTTTATTTTGCAACTCAGGGAAAAAATATTTCCTCTAAAGTCATGGTTTTGTTCATTTCGATTAATAATACATTGGCTGGGCGACTCTATCCTTCAATGACGAAGTTGAATTAGATATTTTTTTATAATATCTAATCATTTAAACAACTTGATTTGAGTTTATTGAAGGATGGAGTTTTGGCTAGATTGTTTTTTCCTAACTAGTTTTCCATTTTAAGTCATTCAATCTTTTTCTTGTTTGAGTTAAACCTCTCTTTAGCCCTTTTCATGTGAATCAGCATGTACGTGCAATATAGTCAAACACAAAACCTTTATTTTACATGGACCACATCCATAAAAAAAAATGTTTTTGTTATAACATATCCATGAATCACTTTTCTAAAGTATTGTTTTTGAGTAAAAAAACACCCTGTATAACCTTTTTTTACACAACGCTTGTTCAGAACGTTTGAAACTTTCAAAAAAAATTAAAAAATAATCTTACAGCTCGTCGTTGACCTTTCGTATGCTTGTTAATTAATCATACCAAAAAAGTATCACTTACAATCGAATAGCGGGACAAAATACCGCTTACACGCCCCCAAAGTTGAAATTTTTTTTCAAAATTTGCTCAATCTGCTCGTACATGAAATTAAGCATGGTTATACGATGCCTTATTACGGATGTAAAAAACATGCACTTACAATCCACTAGCGGGACAAAGTCGTTTAAGTGATGTTCAAAGTCAATGAAAACTGCGAAAATGTAAAATTTCGAGGGATAATGAAATCAGTGGATGCAGTTTCTGCAATCGAAACGCAACTTTAGCTATTGCTTAATCATAGGTTACTTGTATGTAAGTACTGCCACACTCATCAGCAACTTGACGACTTCGCGACATTGTTTCTTGAACAATATTAGTACCCGAAGGAAATTTATTTATGGTTGTGAGATGAGATGAAACCAAAAGTGCAACAAATCAAATTATAAGACATGATGGGAACTATTAAAAGTCTTTATATTTGAATCGGGAAAACACTTTTTCTTATTTTCCCTGACTTTGAAGAGCACTTAAACGACTTTGTCCCGCAAGTAGATTGTATATTATTACCATGCTTAATTTCATGTACGAGTAGATTGAGCAAATTTTGAAAAAAATTCACAACTTTGGGGGCGTGTAAGCGGTATTTTGTCCCGCAATCCGATTGTAAGTGGTACTTTTTTGGTATCTTACGAAAGGTCAACGACGAGCAATAAGGTTATTTTATAATTTGTTTGCAAGGTTCAAAGGCTCCTGACGCTGAAATGTCTCGAGGTGCGCTGTAAGTGTTACATTTTTATGCTATACAGAACTTAATTGGCCGATTCTATACAATTTGATCGACGAGCAGATTGTCTGTTTTTTACTGTCACGGGCTCCCGCACTATATGCAGAGCAGTGACTCTAAGCCTTTTAACTTTTGTTACCCCTATGATCTATTAAGTAAATTGATTGTACCCCCTAAAATATATGAAATTCAAATGTTGTTTATTGATATAATTCAAAATTGAAAACAAACTTACATTTTTATAACTTAAAGTCTATACAACACAATACCTAAATTATAAGCAGTGAAATCAAAACATTCGGAGGTATAATATTGTTCTTGGATTTACAAAGTTTTAAAGAAATTAGTAAGTTCTTTACCAGTCTTAGATCATCATATAAAAGGGTTGTGGTAATAAACGGTCTAATCGAATAATCTTATTCGGGTATATTAGTTTTTCGCAAATAGTACCAATACCATACCTCAATATTTTGAAAAATTAACATATCTTTGAACATTCAGAAAAAGTCATTTTTGATTGGCATTTTATTGTAGAAAAAGAGGCTGGGTGCGGCCCACACTGATAACTTCCCATTTGTGATCTTGAAAACTTTATATTGAATTTTTTTTTTTTGTGAACAACAACAACAACTTTAAGGCACTACCACCAATTGTTTTTACGAATTAATTTTATATTAATTCGTTTATATTTTTATTTTTGGCCGGAGTTGTAAAAATGCTTGCACTCGCCCGAACCACGACCTGGAAAACAGAGCTTTACTTCACCACTTCTACCTCCGTAACGAAATCGTGCAATGGCGATCCGAGAACTGTGGTTTCACCCGGTTCAATGACGACTTTTTAGCAAATGCTATAATCATTTTCTCATTCAATTAAGAATAAGAAGTCTGCAGGTGTCGATGGTATATCCAACGTTGTACTGAAACATTTGCCGATAGAAGCCATAGACATTTACACCACACTCTTCAACAACGCGCTGAATAATGCTTATTATCCAGAGCGTTGGAAGACAGCTGTGGTGCATCCTCTTCCGAAGAAGGGTAAGGATAGCTCCAATCCGGCAAATCTCCGTTCAATAAGTCTCCTTCCAAGTATCAGCAAGGTATTCGAGAAAGTAATCAATAGGATTCTGATTCAGTGGTCTGCGGACAACAATATAATTCCGGATAACCAGTTCGGGTTCAAGGCTGGACATGATACTTTACATGCCGCGTCTAAGCTCGTTTTTGATATCAAATGGAACAAGGCAAAGAAACAATGTACTGGTGCGGTCCTGGTGGATTTAGAGAAAGCTTTCAACACCGTATGGTTAGAAGGTCTGTATCTAAAGCTATCCAGACTCGGCATCAGCAAACCATTGTTGTATATGCTTTATGATATGCTTAACGTTAGGAAGTTTGTTGTGAAAAATGGCAACATAACTTCCGCCACAACGTTTGAAATTAAAAATGGTCTTCAACAGGGAGCGGTGAACTCGCCAATCCTTTTCAGTATTTACACTAGCGATCTGATAAGTAGTTTAACTCAGGCGATTGCGTATGCCCACGATCTAGTTGCGTACAGAACGGCTCCAAAGGTTGAGGTCATTAGAATTCTCTTACAGCGTGACTTCGACAAGATCCAGCTATACTGCGATGACTGGAAGTTGAAAATCAACTTCCAGAAGTCGGAAATAATTCTGTTCCGGACCCCTTTGGCTGGGGCTCCGAGAGACACGCGCACGAACTGGCGCAAGATGGTCATCGTTGGGCCTCACGGTCAGCGATTAACGAGCAAAAGTGAAGTGAAGTACCTGGGGATCTGGCTGGATCAGTATCTATATTTCAATAGACATGTAGATGCTGCGCTGGCGAGAGCCAGAGGAGCTTTCGCTCAGACGAAACGGCTTTTTATAGCAGTCGGCTAGTCTCTCGAGTGAAGGTAATTTGCTACATGGCCCTCATACGGCCGATGATCGTTTATGGCTGTCCCGTGTGGTTCAAAGTTGCCTCATCTCAAATGGAGAAGATTCGGGTTTTCGAGAGGCAGTGTCTTCGGCGCTGCCTCGGTTTGTATCGAACACCGGAATCCGATTACATTAAATATTACTCGAACGAAGTCCTATACAACAGGGCCCGGGTCAACAAAATTGATAATTTCGTGATAAAGCTGGTTCGGGGTCACATTGCCAGAGCTATGACCTCGACAAATAATTTGATCTTTGGAGCCTGTGGGTTCATTCCTCCAGAGGCCTTCCTCTATTTAGACAGATGCGGACTGATCCAAGATAGGTTGGCAATTCCGTTGATCTACCACGTCAGACGAAGTACCGTTGACCGGCGGCTCCTTTACAGTCGCACAAGACGGAGCCGAGCTCCTTCGGTTCAGTAGGGCTGTTTCCGAACGGGACCGAAGAGATAGGGTGAAGCAGGAGAACCAATTTTGGTGCCTTTAATAATGGGTAGTCGGTTTGGGTTGTTTTGGAGCCTTGGCCGGCTTGCATGCTTGTTTTATGTTTAAGGGTTTAGGGTTTAGTTTTAAGTAGATTAGGTGGTGGCACAAAAAAAAGTACAATTAAAAAAAAAAAAAAAAAATATACCTATATGTATATATAAAAAATCAAAAAAAAAATAATAAAAATTGAAAAAATCAAAAAAAAAATTAATAAAAAAATTGAAAAAAAGCAAAAAAAAGACATAGAATATAGAAAAATGATCATTTAATTTTTTGCCGCTGTGGGTGTTCTAGTTTGTAAGTAGTTTTTTAAGGTAGATTAGGTTAGTTTTAAGTAGAATTAAGTTTTATTTTAAGGACTTAGTTTTAAGTAGTATGTAAGATAAAATAATGAAGTTAGTTTTTTTATCATATTTTTCTAACAAGAAAAAATAAATAAATAAAATCAAATATGGTACATAAATAGTTCATAGGCCGAAAGGCATTAGTTTTAAGTTTATCATGAATTGCTTAGAGCGCCCCAAGGGGGCCAGTAAGTTATATTTAAGTCTTAGTTAAGTCACTAGTTTAAGATTCATTGTCTAGTTTTAATTAGGTTAAGTTTATTGAATAAAAATGAATTTTTCAAAAAAAAAAAAAAAAAAAAAAAGAGCACATGACTACAAAGACTGAGCAAATCTGATATGCGTGGGTTCGAATCCTACAAGTGTTCTTCAAATAAAATTGGATTAAAGCTCAGCGCCACTAAAAGGAGTCTGATGATTGTCTGGCAAGCATGAAATAGCTATAACTCCGGCCAAAAATAAAAATATAAACGAATTAATATAAAATTAATTCGTAAAAACAATTGGTGGTAGTGCCTTAAAGTTGTTGTTGTTGTTCACAAAAAAATTCAATGCAATTGGCGGAAGAATGGTTAAGTCTAATAAACTGACATTCTATGTACAAAATAGTACAATAAAAATAATAAACTTTATATTTAGTTTTTCTCAAATAACCAAATTTTCTGCGAAACAAACTATAGCTGTTAAATTCAAACAATCATTATTTTAAGATTGAAAAGCATTTTAATTATTTAAAGAGATTTACGAAATGCACATTTAAGTATATGTCAAATATATACCCGCTGTAAAAAATTTTATTATGTATAAAATTAAATACCTAATGGCAAAGTCAATATCATTGCTCGTTCTCAAGATATTCGAGTCGAAAAACCAATTTTATCACTTTTTAGTTTATTTTTTTTATATTTTTTTGTCAAAAACTGTCAATTAGATATTTGTCAAAATTTAACCTTTCATAAAATAAAATATTTTAGAAGGCACAATCGTTGTTCGTTCTCAGGATATTCGAGCTGAAATAGAATTGTAACTACTTTTCATTAGAATTTTTAACAGTTTTTGATTTTTTGTTAAAAAACTGCCCATTCAATATTTTTCAAAATTTTAACAGTTGCTAACAATTATGTTATGTAGAAAATAAAACAAACAAGAAGTCAATATCGTTACCAGTTTTTGAGAAATTTGAATCGAAAGACAATTTATACCAATTTTTGGTAGAATTTTTTGTAGTTTTTATTTTTTGTAAAAAAAATGTCAATTGAATTTTTTTGAAATTTTCACCAGTAGTCAAAAACAACATTTTTCGTAAAATAAAATTATTTTAAAGTTAATATCGTTTTTCCATCTAAGGTTCGAGTTATAAATTTTTTTTTTAGTTTTTTTGATTTAAAAAAATAAAATTATTTTAAAGTTAATATCGTTTTTCCATCTAAGGATATTCGAGTTATAAATTTTTTTTTTTAGTTTTTTTGATTTAAAAAAATAACGGTATATTGATTTTTTTCCAAATTCATATCAAATTTGTATGACTTCATAATGTTTCGAATAAAATTTATTTCAAGCCAATAGCATTATTTGTTCGTGAGATATTTGAGACCAATCAAAATTTTCACTTCTTTTTTAAACTACTATAGTAAAAAAAACAACTGATTGAATATTAATAAACGCCCTTTCAGCTTCTTTCGAAGTTATTATCTGTAAAACAAAATTTATTTCAATTCGATATCTCTACTCGTTCTTGAGATATCGACGACGAAAAATGGTACCAGAACGTACGGACGTACGAACGTAGGAACGTACGTACACACGCACACACACACATCTCTCTAAAAATGATTGATATAGGCTCTAGGGACCTTGAAACGTCGAGAAATGTCAAAAATTTCAATTTGACAAATCGGACCGATTACAATAACTTGACGTGTCTTGCTCCAATAGTGAAATCTTACTGCTGGGAGATTTTAATTTACCGCATATTGACTGGGTTCCTCTGAAGATGAAACCTTCTATGAACCTTCATTACCTGCTTCCCAATCTGAACTGCTTTTGCTAGATAAATTTAGTTGCACTGACTTACAGCAAGTAAGCTGTGTCAAAAACTCAAAAAATCGAATTCTCGATTTAGTATTTTCTTCTGACGCTATTAGTACACTTATTCTAGAATCTAGTTCCGGTATTACTAATATAGATAACTATCATCCTCCCCTGGATATTTTTCTTGACTTGAGCAGTCATCTAACTGAAAATAGCAACTCTTACGATTGCTCGTATATTTTTGACTTCAAAAAGGCAGGTTTTCGTTTGCTCTCTGAAAATTTAACTAGGTCTGATTGTTGGTCAGATATCCGATTCTTCTAATATTGACGATGCCGTTTCTATTTTCTATAATATTTTTAACGCTTGTGTGAAAAATACTGTTCTATTAAAATGATCGAAAAACTTGAATTTTCGTCATGCTTGATACACGAAAGAGCTTAGATTACTTCGTAACAAAAGAAATAAAGCATGGAAATTATACTTAAAAACTCTTTCACCAGTTGACCACTTTCTTATATTGCTCTTTTCGAGGAATTTAAAGCCCTTTCAAAAACTTTGTATACAAATTATGTAAATGAAACGGGGAATTCTTTAAAACAGGACCCTAAATCATTTTGGAGAGTCGTTAACTCAAAGAAAAATTCAGATGGCTATCCCGCGAATTTTATTTATGAAAACTGCTCGTTACGTGAGACCGTCGATATTTGCAACGCTTTTGCGAATAATTTTCGTAACTCCTTCGTTGAGGCACCTGTTGTTGTTGATGAATTGTAATAGTATTTCTCTGCGTGAAAACACTATTCTAGAATATCTACCTCATTGAAAGATGACTACTCTTCTGGCCCTGATGGAGTTCCCCCAATAGTAATAATAATTGTAGACATATTCTAGTTCAACCCCTTAAACTTTTGTTTGAGCTCTCTATTAAATCAGGCAAATTTCCTTGCTCTTGGAAAAAATCATTTTTAACTCCCGTTTTTAAAAAAGGCGAAAAGATTGATATCAAAAATTATCGGCCTTTATCAAAATTATCTTGTATCCCAAAGCTCTTTGAAAAAGTTGTTTGTGAAAGCCTATCCTTTTATACCAGGAATTTAATTAGTTAAAAAGAGCATGGATTTGTACAAAAAAGATCAACAGTAACAAATCTTCTTTCTTTCGTGCACAAATGCTCGAATGCCTTGGAAAGTGGAAGTGAAATTGACTGTATATATACCGATTTTTCTAAGGCATTTGATCAATTGAGCCACAATATTATTTTATTCTAACTAAGAGCTTTGGGTTTCCCACCCTTTTTGTAAATTGGATTAAATCTTATCTTGAAAATAGGTCCTATCAGGTGAAATTCCGCAATAGTCTTTCTAGTCCATTCATTTCCCATTCAGGCGTACCTCAGGGAAGCCACCTTGGCCCTTTTCTGTTCATTCTTGCTATTAATGATGTCGTGTCATGTCTACAGTCGAGTGAGATTCTTATATTTGCAGATGATATGAAAATTTTCAAGACAATTAAAGACAAACATGAGAACCATCTTCTTCAGGCAGATATTGATAGTTTTACTGTTTGGTGTAGTAAAAATGGGTTTACTTTAAACCCTGCTAAATGCCAAACAATTACTTTCTCAAGAAAAAGTTTTCCAAATTCTTTTGATTATTCTATTTCGCAGCATAAACTAGGTCGTATCTCAAGCCTTAAGGACTTGGGTGTTCATTTTAGCTCTAATTTAGAGTTCACGGAACATATAAATTTCATTGTTAAGAAAGCCAGCTCTATGCTTGGTTTTATTAAACGTTGGGCAAAGGAATTTAACGATCCATACGTTACTCTCTCTTTGTACAATTGTTATGTACGTCCTCATCTTGAATATGCCTCACAAGTATGGTCCCCTTTCTACGAAACACATAAAAGTCGGATTGAATCAATTCAGCATAAATTCATTCGCTTTGCTCTGAAGGGCCTTCCTTGGACTGACCCGTTCAATCTACCACCATATGAACATAGAATCCAACTTCTGCAAATCCAAACTTTATATCAAAGACGTGTCAATAATGACCTTATATTTATTCATCAACTCATTAATGGTCAAATCGATGCTTCCGATTTGTTAGCTTGCATCGGCATTAACTACCGCGGAGGATCTCACCACCTGCGAAGATTTGAACTTTTACACGTTGATTTCCATAGAACCAACTATGGCTTGCATGAACCTTTGAACCGTATGTGCAGGCTTTTTAATTTAAATAATTTGTCTATCGACTTCAACATGAGTAAATTAAGACTAAAAATTTCGTTTAGAACCAGTGCTCCTCTGTCGTGATATTGTTTTATTTTTAACAATAGATATCGTGAATGTCTAGTATTTTGTATATTTTTGTTTAATTTTGTTTTATTTTTATACTTTTTAATTTTTGTAATTAGATATTTTTATGTGTTGCATGTGTTAGTTTTCATTATATTTACTAACCACTAACACATGCACTTATGGTGAGCCTCTTACTGTAGCTGAAGCTTGCTCTAAGCTCACTACAGCAAAGAATCTGAAGTGTAAAAAAAAAAATCCCTATGGGAAGTTAAAAATATTACTTTAATTATTCCTTTGCTTCATCTACTGTTGACCCACGGAGTTTTCAAATTTTATTTTAGCATTTGCATCCGCGGTACTTTGACCAGAAAACTAAAATTTTTGACGAAATACGTTTTTTTAGATGCAAACAATTTTTTTTAATCATTTCTTTATCCCAACGAGAGTAATGCCCCACAGGCTGGGAAACCAAGATGCACGAAAAGTAGATGTATGTGCAATGTTTATTGCACATTCACAAAGGTATTAAAGTTAACACTTTAATGTTTTTAAGCTTTTTTAGAGATAAGTACGAGGTACGGATTGAGGAATAATTTTAATTTATGTGGGAGTGTGCACACATACATATGTGCAATACATTGCGATGTGCGATGCACATTGTGCATGCTGATTAGTGCTTTTTAAGGAGATGATTCAGTATTTACCTATGTTATGTGAGTCCGAGCGAAATGTGTTAAGTGTGGAGATCAGGGCAAATTGTTTTTCAAGTTATTCAAATACAAAACATAAAAAATCATCTTGATTTCTAAAGTGGGAAACGATGATTTTTCGCATAATATAGCGGGTGCAAAATCCGCGCGTTTATCTTTCTTGTTTTGGACAAAGAGTGAGGACACTAGTTCATGCTAGTTTTATGAATTTTCAAAAAACCTACTTTGAACCAGTTTTTTTGGCCATCTCATCGATAAATCATTTTTGATCGAATAATATAATCATACCAACTTTGTGGATCAAAATATTTTTAATTGGTGTCACAATTTGATTGATAGACAATCTTAAAAATTGATACTTTTCTTACTTGTGAATATACTCGCAGGCATGGATGGAATACTACCAGTTATGCTTCAAAAATTACATGAAGTGGCAGTTTCATGGCTGGAACAAATTTTCAAAGGATGCCTCCTTCTCAAGCATGTACCTAAGTCGTGGAGACAGGTCAAAGTAGGAGGAAATTGCTTTATTGGAAAAAAGGCTAGCAGAATTGAATTGTTCTCAAAGAGAAGAAGAAGAAGAAGAAGCCGTCGTCATGTTCCTATATCGTGATGTTGAAGATACGATGCCGACGTTTTCTGGAGATGATAACTACAACGTTAAGAGGTGGGTTAGTAGCTTTGAAGACGCGAAACTCATTTATAAATTAACGGAGTCTGAAAGTTTTGTCTACGCCAAAAAATTGCTACGAGGCACTGCAAAGTTGTTCTTAAGATCAACCACGTGTAGATCATGGGATGAGTTGAAAACTGCCCTAATGACTGAGTTTTATAGCCATGCGTCGGCTGCAGATGTCCATAATATGTTGCGAGGTCGGAAAAAACGCAAGGAGGAAACTTTTCAGCAGTACTTATTATACATGCAAGAAATAGCGTCTCAAGCCGACATTGAAGAGCAAGACGTAATAAGCTATGTAATTAAGGGAATTCCAGATTCCAATTTTAACAAGCAAATATTGTTAACTGCAAATAACATAGCTGAATTGGAAATCATATTGAGAAAATATGAAAAAATGAAGAATGAATCTCAATACTCAACATTCATTTCTCAAAAGACGACAACAAATGCTAGAAATCTCCCAAATTCAAGTTTAACGGTCAGCGTTAAATGCTTCAACTGCAACGAGAGTGGACACATCTCAACCAACTGTCCAAAGCCAAAAAGGGAAAAAGGATCCTGTTTTCGCTGTGGTCGAAAAGGTCATGTAATTAAGGACCTTTCACAATCATCGTCAGTTCTTGTGATCCAAAACCCTGAGCTGCAGAGTGAAACACCTGTTTTTTCAAGTTCCTATGGAGGGGACTTTTGTGACGTGTTCGAGTTTCAGTTCCAAGGAGATGATTCTGGATCAGTGGAGTTGACAATGCATGCGATGAGTTTAATTGACACAGGAAGTCCAATTAGTTTCGTGCAGCAGCGTTACATGCCACCATATTTGATGACATCGGTTCCAACACTTTAAAAGGATTATGTAGGTATAAATAATTCAAAACTTATATTGCATGGTAGTATTATATGTAATGTTAAAGTCAAAAATAGTTATGTAAAGTTATGCTTATTAGTTGTTAAAAATGATACGATGCAAAATGCTGTTGTGTTAGGTCGAGATTTTGTGCAAAAAAATAATATGAAGCTTATTTTGAAAGAAGAGAATGTCAATTTATTAGAAAAGAATCACACAAATTTAAATATGAATGTAATAGAAAAGGATAATTTAAACAAAGCTATTGATTTTAATGGAAAAACTTATTCAAAAGAAACTTTTTGTGAAGGTTTTATCAATGAACTTTTGAAAATTGATATATCGGATAATATTGAAAAATCTGTTTGCCTTAAAATTAATGAGAATTTAAACTACAAAGACCAAAATTTAATTAGAAGTTTAGTTACAAGAAGTTGTGACACTAAGACAAAATTTAAAGATGATTTCGAAATGAAAATTATGCTTACCAATCAGAATAGTATTTTTAATTTTTTACTTTAAAGCAATGATACCTTCACAATATATCTGGACGCAAAGCAGAGTCTTTGATCTTAGCAACATCTATGTGTAATCTTTTACAATTCAACTCGGTTAAAAATAGAGATTCCAGGTTACTGGATCTAGTGTTTTCTACTTTTTCCCATGAGACAATTTCAGTCGAATTTTGCACTTACCCATTATCTAAAGTTGATCGTTACCACCCGCCACTATTAATTAAATTTAACATGTCTCTACCAGATTATCTACCCGAATTGAATGTCATTAAAAGAAATTTTTTAAAAGCTAATTATGAAGAGATTAACTCTCAGCTAAGCAGAACCGATTGGACTTTTCTCAGTAATATGAATATAAATTCATCAGTTGCATATTTTTACGAAGTCTTAAATGATGTAATTTTGTCTTTTGTTCCAGTAAAAAATAACCAAATACTAAATTTCCATGTTGGTACTCGCAAACTCTTATTAATCTTTTAAAAACAAAAAACCGGTTTCACAAAAGACTGGGCAAATTTAATAGGCAAGATGATAAGATAATGTTTAAATATTTACGAAGTCAGTGTAAAGAGGAGCTAGACCAATGTTATAAGAAATATGTAGCAAATATAGAGAACAACCTCAGAAATAATGCAAAGTACTTTTGGTCGTATACAAAAAAACTTAGAGCTACTAACTCAATACCATCAATAATGACGTATAATAATGTGACCCATTCTGACTTATTGACGATAAGTGTAGCGTTTTCTACGTTCTTTAAACAGAATTACTCGAATACAAACAGTAATATTTCAACGTTGAATGGTTCCAATGATTTAGATAGTTTATCCGTAGTTAGTTCAAATATAAGTACTACTGCTGTAAGTTATGTAATTCAAAAATTAGATTGCAATAAAAATGCAGGTCCTGACGGCATTCCAAATGTCTTCTTTAAGAATTGTTTCGAAGCTTTAAAAACACCAATTTGTAAATTGATTAACAAGTCACTTCAAGAAAAAAATTTCCCAGAATAGTTAAAAGAAGCATTTGTAACACCAATACACAAAAACGGCTGTACATCGGAAATATCTAACTATCGTCCGATCTGTATATTAAATTCTTTATCATTAATATTTGAGAAATGTATTTACAACAACTTAATAATTAAAATAAGGCCTTTGATCAACCCAAAACAGCACGGTTTTGTAAGTGGAAGGTCAACGGTGTCTAACCTAGCCTCCATTACACATGATATTGCCAATGCTTTTAATCGTACACTACAAGTCGACGTAATTTATACAGACTTCTGCAAAGCGTTTGATAAAGTCAATCATGAGATTATTTATAGAAAGATGCAGGAAATGGGTTTCCATTTTGACATTATAATGTGGGTAAGATCCTATCTGACAAATAGATCACATAAAGTTGTTGTTAATAAATTTGAGTCGAATGCTTTTTTTCCACCATCTGGTGTACCGCAAGGTTCAATATTAGGCCCCATCTTATTCTTAGTATACATAAATGATATAACAAATAATTTTCAATCTTTTTCATTACTATATGCAGATGATCTTAAAATTTATCGAGAAATTACGTGCATAAGGGATTGCATTCTACTTCAAAAGGATATTAATAATCTTCAAGCTTGGTGTTCGTCGAACGAACTATTTTTGAATGCTAGCAAATGTAGTGTTATCTCTTTTTCACGTCAAAGACAACCAACAATGTTTAGCTACCGGGTAGGTGAAACGGAGTTAACCCGTGTTACTGAGCAAAAAGATCTTGGAATCGTATTTGACTCCAAGCTTTTGTTCGATGTTCACTATAATAATATAACAAAAAGAGCAGCAAGAATAATGGGTTTTATTTTTAGAACTGGAAAATTTTTCCATAAAGCTGAGACATTTATAACACTCTTTAACTCTCTAGTTCGTAGTGTTCTTGAATATGCATCGACAGTTTGGAATCCAACTTACAAAACCCATTCAAACAAAATTGAATGCATTCAAAGAAAATTCACAAGAATTTTACAATATAAGTTGTACAAGAACCACTCCGATTATAGTGCTAGGTTACAGTTATTTGAAATGATGTCTTTATATCAACGCAGAGTTTTATCGGACGAGCTATTTCTATATAAAATCATGTATGATAAAATAGATTCACCTAATTTAAAAAGCATTATTAGCATCCATTTTCCAATTCGTTTTAGTCGTCATTCTGTTGTTTTTGATATACCTTTCTCACGAACCAATTTAATTTTTAAATCACCTTTCAAAAGTGCCATAACAAAATTTTCTCAACGTTTGATGTTTTGCATGTTTCTAATGATAATCCTAAATCTGTTATTTTAGGAATTGTTCGTGAAAGTGGCTCATCTTTCATTTCCATTTTTTAAATATTTTTCATTTCCATTTTTAAATTTTTTCTTGCTTTTGGTTTTGGCTTTTCGTTTATTTCTTATTTTTTAATACTCTTAATACTTAATTTCGTACAATTATTTCTATATCTTTTTAATTAACTTTTATAAGACTTTATATGCAATCTCTGTAATAAAATTGAATTAACTTAAAACATAGCTTGTTAAAGGTTTGTAATAGGCGTAAGTTTATTAAAAACTGTTAGCTATTTTATAATCAATAAAAAAAAAAAAAAAATTGCGTGCCTCGACGTTTGCCTTATGCTCATAAGCTCGAGCTACAGAAAATTATTGATGACCTTTTGGAAAATAATATAATTAGAGAGAGTAGTTCCCCTTACACTTCACCGATTGTTTTGACAAAAAAGAAAACCGGTGAGCTGCGTCTCTGCATAGACTTTCGTCAGTTAAATAAGTTGACTGTTAAAGACAATTTTCCTATCCCTCTTATCGAAGGCCATTTAGATAGACTACGAGGTAAAAAGTATTTCACACTTTTGGACTTAACAAGTGGATTTCACCACGGAAAAATGTCCGATGATTCTGTAAAGTTTACTTCATTCATCACACCTTTCGGACAATATGAGTACCTGCGTATGCCTTTTGGCTTGAAAAATGCGCCATCTGTTTTCCAACGGTACATCAATTCACTTTTTAAAGATCTTATAAAAGATGGAAAACTGCTTGTTTATATTGACGATTTACTCGTCGCAACCGAGTCAAAGGAGGAACACTTCAAAATTTTAAAAAATGTTATGGATATTGTCACAAAACACAATTTGCAATTACGCTTCGACAAATGTCACTTTATGTATGAAAAGATCACATATTTAGGATATGAAATCTCATCTAGCGGTATAGGACCGAACGTAAGTGGATTAAAAGCGGTTGCTGAGTCCCCAATTCCTGCAATTGCATTATTTTCTTGGGTTAGCATCCTATTTTAGAAAGTTCATTAAAGATTTTTCTACCATTGCAAAGCCACTTTACGATCTCATAAAAAAAGATGCAAGGTTTATTTTTTTTGAAAATGAGCTAGCTGTGTTTGAGTCATTAAAGGAGAAGTTGTTGAACGCTCCTATTTTGAGTATTTACAACCCTAATGCCGAGACCGAATTGCACTGCGACGCAAGTAGTCACGGATTTGGTGCAGTGTTATTGCAACGTCAAGAAGATAAGCATTTTCATCCTATTTTCTTCTATTCAAAAAGAACGACGCCACAGGAAGCAAAGTTTCACTCATATGAGTTAGAGACGTTAGCTATTTTGTCTGCATTACGGGGATTTAAAATTTACCTCATTGGTATCCGATTTAAGATAGTTACGGACTGAAAAATCTCTGACCCTTACCCTTAATAAAAAGATGTTGAATCCGAGAATTTCAAGGTGGGCTCTGGAGCTCCAAGATTTTGATTATGTCATTGAGCATAGGGATGGACAGAGGATGCAACATGTTGATGCTCTTAGCCGATGTCATAATGTTTTGATTGTTGAGCCAGATTTTTTTGAGAATGTCCTTGCTGCTTCACAGCAAAGAGATCCTGTGATAAGAAATTTATTCAAAACATTGGAAAACAGAGAAAGTCCGTTATATGAATTAATTAATGGTTTGTTGTACCGCAAAATAGATAAGAAAGTTTATTTTTATGTTCCATCTCAGATGGAAAGGGATGTAATACAAACACACCATGATGGACTTTGTAATTAAGGTGTAGAAAAGTGCTATGAATATTTACGAAAAACCTACTGGTTTCCAGGTGTGAAAGTTAAAATCAAAGACTACATCGAAAATTGTCTGAAATGTGTTCATTTTCAACCACCATATGGTAAAAAGGTAGCTGTGTTGCATAGTATTCCCAAAGGCGATAAACCGTTCGACACTATTCATGTTGACCACTATGGTCCATTACCATCTTCTGTACGACATTCAAAAAAACATATTTTTCTAGTTATTGATACTGTTTCAAAATACACTAAATTGTTTGCGGTCAAAAGCACCTGTTCAAAAGAAGCAATTCAATGCCTAGAAATATATTTTTCAAATTATAGTAGACCAAAACGTTTGATTTCGGATAGAGGCAGTTGTTTTACGTCCGAAGAATTTGCTTTATTTTGCGAAAGTCATAGTGTTCAGCATATTAAGATTGCAATCAGCTCACCTCAATCAAACGGACAGGTGGAACGCATCAACCGTTGCCTTACGCCCATGTTGTCTAAGGAATGCGAAGTTGAACCTAGTGATTGGACAAAATATTTGCTAAAAGTTGAATTTGCTTTGAACAATACTTTAAACAAAAGTACTGGTTTTTGTCCAAGTGTATTACTTTTTGGTGTTCGGCAAAAGGGAATTGTCAACGACAAGATTAAAGAACACCTAGAAACAAACATTTTATCCGAAGAATCTAGAGATTTAGAATTGTTCAGGCAACAAGCAAATAAAAAAACTGTTAAGAGTCAAGAAATAAACAAGAAGTATTACGATAAACATCATAAACAACCGCATAGATATAAAGTTGGTGATTTTGTTATGCTCAAAAATGTAGTACCTACACCCGGCTTGAACCAAAAACTTCTACCTAAATTTAAAGGTCCATTTGAAGTAGTCAAAAAATTACAAAACGACCGTTACTTAATTAGAGATCTGGAAAATCTTCAGATCTCACGCGTACCCTATGAAGGAGTTGCTTGTCCCCAAAATATGAGGCCATATGTTTCAACTTAAACATCCTGATATATCAAAAATTCTGACACATTGATGATTCTTACTTAAATATTATTTTTTTTTACTTAATTTAATTAATTATTTTAAAAAATAAGTTTACATTTCTAATCATTCAATTAATGTTATCTATCAATTTGAAAATTTAAAAATTATTCTGTATAACGTTTCAAATTATTTTTGTACAGTACAACACGCTTATAAGAAAGTCTGAAAATCCCGGACATTTCTTTCTTATATCCGAGTTTTTCTTATATACAAACAACGGATATAAGAAAGAAAATTTCTTACATAATCAACACGGATATAAGAAAAAAAATTTCTTATAAAGAACAACGGATTTAAGAAAAAAAACAAGGCATAAAGTTTTTGAAAATGATGACCTCAAAAAAAAAAACAACTTAAAGTTTTTATTTTCAAACGTGAGAATATTTAATATAAAAGACTAAATTAAATAAAAATAAGTCTTTTCTTCAATAAGAAAAATATTGCATACCAACACATTTAAATTTAGAGAGTATACATATTATACAAGCTTCATATTTATAGGAACTGTTTATATGTCAAACAATCAAATATAAAATCAAAATGTCACAAATTTTAGACCACGGAGTATTCACGCTCTTGTCAATCTGACGTTGTCATTTTTATTGGAAAACTGGAAGTTGTTGTTTGAGGTGGAAACATATTGGTGCGTATGTGTAAACACATTTTTATTTCAATCAAATGGCGTTTTTCTTTTTTAGTTCAGAGCTGAGCACTGAGTAGAGTCTGAGCGAACAGAGCAGTGTTGCCACCGAAGTATCAAGCTACCCACCAGAAGCGACCTCTGAAACCACCAGAAATCCACTAACAAAACTCACGCCAGTTTAAAAAATCGCTAATTTTTCCACCAACTTTATTTTTAGCAAATTTTTGTTCATCGCGAAAGAAAACAATATTTAAAAGATACGTTTATTGGAGAAATAACATTAAAATTACACATTATGTAACAAAAATAATGAAATTATATTAATAAGTCATCTTCAGATGAGTCGTTTCCGTCCGTACCATTATCGTCAGTCTCCGATTGGTACGACTCTTTGGTGCCAATTAATTTCACAATATTGCTTGGGATTTCATAGTCGTTGCAGCATTTTCCCGCTATCTTTATTCCGCAGCGTACTCTTAATATAGCAGTTAAAAGATTAAGCCCCATCCTATTTCTCTGCTTGTTTTTTATTATATTCATACTGCTAAACAGTCTTTCCACATCGGCATTGGAATGCGGCAATATTAAAAGAGTGATCGCAAAAGTCGCCAATTCGTAAAATCTTGAAACCCCTTGTGCATCTTTGAAATGCAAGACTTCATACCAAAATATTTTTGTATTTTTGGTTTCCTGCCATTTCAATAAATGAATTTGTCGCCATTGATCGTCCACTTTCGCAATGAATTCAGAACTTTTATTTAATTGAGCCATAATGTCGATTAGATCTTCTTTGTTATGATTAAGTGCTTTTTCGACACTTATTCGCGAAATTTTTTTCATTAATTCGACATTTTCTGGAAGCCTATTTTTTATTTCGTCAATTAAACTCACTATAAATTGCATGCACCGAGTCCGCACTATTTCTTCTTCTTCCCTTGGAAATCCCTTTTCTCGCATTTCGAGTATTTGTTTTTCGAATCGGTATCCCAGATAGCATTTTGGATCTACATAGTCGCGGACATTTTGGGTAAAAATATTAATTTTATGTGTAGGTAACGTAATCTTGCTGACAAGCATATCTATCAGGTTGGTCAACTCGCCACATAATAATGTGTGGTCTGTATCTTTTGACTCGAACATTTTATTAACTCTGTTTATCTCAATCAATATTGGATATAAAAATGAAATATACGCATAATTCATCTCGTTCGCGTACATAGAGTGCAGTAACTCTGCCGTATGACATCTTTCATGCAACTTAGCTATAGAAAAATGAGTTTTCAACTCTAGCCATTGCGTGTATATTCTCGACACAGCAGACTCTATTGATAGCCATCTTGTTTGGCATGCTTGAACAATTTTATGCGGTTTTTGTCCTTCGTTGATAGTTTTATATAACTCTTTATAGGCAGTTTGTCTGGAAGATGAACGAGCAAACCAGTCATACGTCTCTTTAATTAAAAACTCCAAATTCCTCGGCAAAAATTGCTTGGCCGCAGCTGAAACAGCCAGTTGCAAAGAGTGACATAAACAACGTACCAAAACTAAGTGTGATACTTCTTCTTTCAATTTAGTAAAGACCCCATTATTTACGCCAACCATTACAGAAGCATTGTCTGTTCCAATTCCCATTAAATTATCAAGTCGCAGATCAAATCGTTTTAGTGTCTTCTTGATAGCAGAGATAATACCTTCAGCATTGCACTCAGTTAGTTCAGCAAGGTCTAGATAGGTAGATACTATTTTTTGGTATCTAATACTGTAATAAATTATAATGACTCCAAGGTATTTCTGTATTGCAATATCTGTAGACTCATCAACCAATATACTGTAGGGTTGATCTTTAATATCTTCTTTTAGGATTTGGGTAAAATGCAACGCCAATACATTTTTAATAATCGAAGTGCACTTGGTTCGGTGTAGTTGCACTTTATCGATATCTTTTTCATGACTGTGATTAATTACCTCACCCAAGTGGTCAACTACACGGATGCTAGTATGCATGGCTGTGAACAATGCGAGTCTGGCTTCTTCCTTTTTCTTTTTTCCTACAGGCTCTGGTTTGAACGGTAGCTTAGGTTGCGTAACTATAACCTGTAAAAATGTAAATGAAAATATACAAAACCGCCTCTATAGTTTAGGTTACAGCGCGCGCTAAATCATGTCACACTATTTGCTCACAAAATATCTATTCTTCTGGGCAGTTCGTTAAAATAAAAATATTTCCATGACTATGACTACCGAACGAAATAATTATGAAACATCCGGTTACCTTCATATTTTGTTGATGCTTTTTCGACATCCCATGTGTTTTTATATCTCCATAGTGACTCCGTAAAATCGTTCCACAAAACTTGCATTTCGGTATTTGACCAGCAGTACTTTCAATTACTTGAAGCCAATCTTTTAAATGTGGGTCTTGAAGCCAAGAATTCCGAAACTTTTGTGAATATTGTGGTTTTGGCATGGTTATTAATGACGAAACACGAAACAAACAAAACCATCGACACCAACTCACTGAGCTCGAACGAAAATTGAGACTTGAGCGAGAACATCGGGGATTCCCCGTCGAGGAATCGACGGGGAATCCCCGATAATTTACTGCCATTTTTTATTAAAGAGTTTGTGGCTTGGATTTATTTCCTTTTGACTGTTTTACCCACTAGATGAAAGAGTGTTGCTGCACGATGGAATTAAACTCCAAAAACGATACGAGTGGAGTTCATAGTCGTCGTTCCAATATTTGAGAAAAAAAATACTAAATTCTTAAATTCCACTAGACAAATCCACTAGCCACTAAAGTCAATATTTGTCCGCTAAAAAGCAAGCCAAAACCACCAGATTTAGTGGAAAATCCCCTATGTTGGCAACACTGGAACAGAGTAGAGTAGAGTTGTGTTCAGCTTTTTACTCCATTTACTCTGTTCTTTTATTCTGAGCTCACAGAACGCGCTTTGAACATGTTCAGAACTAAAAAAGAAACACGAATTTGAAGTTCTGAATGATCAGAGCTCAAAAAGAAACACAATTATTTTTTGGCAGTTCGAGCTCTGCTCTGAACTAAAAAAGAAAAACGCCAAAAGTAGAGCTGAAGTTAGTTTCTTATATGCGTACTTTTTTGTTCTTGAAAATTTGTATTGTGCAGTAAAAGGTATTTCTTATAAACGTGTTTTTCTTATATGCGAGTTTCTTATATACGTTCAATTTCAGAGAGAAATTTAAGAAAAAGACATGGTGTTTTGGGTTGCATTTCTTATAAGCGAGTGGAGCAATTTAAACAACTGCATTTATATAGGAAGATATGGCCCACCTATAATAAAACCCGTACAAACGATCTTCTGTGCAGGCCTAGGCAAGACATAGCCAGGCTTGTTGCGGTGTGTACCGGACATTGGCCTTTAGGAGTTCATGCAGGGAAGTTGGGCATTTCTTACAACACGTTTTGTCGTAGTTGTAGAGACCAACGAGAAAGGGAAACGTTAATCCATTTCCTGGCAAACATTAGAATGCAATCCTTTGGAAAAGCATTCTTTCACAAACTCGACGAGCTATCTGAGACGAAGATCAGAGATCTAATCTTTTTTCTTAATGCGACAAAATGGCTCTAACATAATCCGCTGTGAAGCTCCTTTATAAATCTTTCCCCAAATATCATAGGTCAAACGAGTTATGGTATCAAAACGGCGCGCCGCGGCGCACTACAGCGCTAATTGGATCTCAGGCAAGGTTGCCTTGAAATCGCCATTTCTACCTACCTACCTATACTCGCAGGTATCTACTATAGGGCAAATATTAGATTCGTGAAATAATAAAACTCGGGATTATGAACAAACTTGACATTACCATGATACATCATCATCGGCTCGACAACCGGGGTCCGGTCCTGGCCTCCTTCAACAAGTCTCTCCACCTATCCCGGTCTTGAGCCGACGCCATCCAGTTGCGCACCCCAAGGCTTCGGGCGTCCTGGTCTACGCCATCTCTCCAGCGCAAGCATGGTCTACCACGCTGCCGTCTACTATAGAATGTACCACAAAGGACTTTCCGAGCAGGTTCCTCTTCACTCATGCGAGCTAGGTGCCCTGCCCACCGGAGTCTACCGAGCTTAATTTTTGTCACTATGTCTGCTTCAAGGTAGATTGCGTACAATTCATGATTGTACCGTCTCCGGAATCGCCCTGATACCATGATAGGGAAGTCGAAAAAACTTATTCTCGCAATGTCTTTGTCTGTCTGTTGACAGGATACCGTGGTGTATGGTGGTATATGGGTCTTACGTATCTTCACATTTTTTTTTCATTACCAAAAATAACATTACCTGCTAACCATTTTTTTTGCCTTTTTGGAAAATACGATTTTTCCCGTTTTTTTTTTTATTTTAATTCTATTAATTTTAAAAGATTTTGGCTTCACTTTAAATGAAAAAATGATCCAAAATGTGGGGAGGTATAAAAAATATTCAATATTTAATTTTTTTCTGAGTTTTGAAAAAATTAAATAAAATTACTTTTCGTATATATATAATACACAAATATTTCAAAAACGATCCAATGTACATATATATTATTGAAATGTGGTTCAAATAAAAAGACAAAAAAATAATTTTATTCTCAAAAAGAAAATATTGAAAAGCCATTAACGAAAATTTTGATAATTTTTTTTTGAGTAGATATAACTGCATAGCATACACCAACTTATGCCCGACGAGTGGAACCTAAGTACCATCTACCCGATTCACAAAATAGGCGACCGCCTTCTCTGCAGCAACTATTAAAGGTGGTTGTATCGAACTGAAGCTCATGAATCGAGCTAAAAGCTGAGTGAGCTTTGGTTCGATGTTTGAAAAGTTCTTTTGGAATTTCCCTTCTTACAAAAGGGAAATTTCTTATTAAATAGTTTAGTTGAAATGTAACCAGCGCAGCGATCAGTCAATAAAATGTGATAGATAGTGGTTTTTTGGCTCTCAGCCTTTTCCACTTTAAAATGATGTGTTTTATTCATAAGTAATTATTTTGGTTATATTTTCGGCTCCTGAGTTCGAAACATTTGGTCATTCGCAGCCGAATAAGTTTTCAGTGCATATTTTTTTTCCCACTTCAATTTTCTTAACCGTGATGTGCGTTTTGATAGTTAATTTTTGCTTTTATGTGCTATGAAAAATGAGAAAGAAGAGCAGCGGAATGAGAAAGGGTGCAGAACTAAACAATAATTCGCACAATATTTATTTGGTGAGATCATTTTTAATTAATTACTATTAAAAATTCCAGTGAAAGAAGCAAATTTGG